>CM034234.1:40921117-42121117 GCA_019916065.1 Vitellaria paradoxa
AAATAATGCATTTGGAATTTTATATTTTCTTTCCCTTTTCCCATCCATTTTCCTACCCTTTTCCTCACCACATTCTTGCTTCAAATATAGCCTTAAGAAATACTAAAAAATGCAAAGTTAAATTTACTTAATTAAGTGGTAGTTACTAAAAAGTATTTTAAAATACTTTGAAATAAAAGAACAAGGAATAAGGCTTCACCAAATACCCCTACCCTTCCCTTATTATAATAGTATGTATAGGGTGCATTTGGAGTGACCAAAAGTGAGAAAATGAGATAATTCAAGATAATTTTGGGGCTCGTAATTCGTGCAGTGAGATAAAAAGTGAATAGCTTCTAGAGGTTTTAAGAGATTTTCAGAGGTTTTCAGCGTTTTACATCACCCCAAACAGACCTGTATTTAAGCATTTGTAGGTGTGTTTGTTTGGATTTATGACTACTGTCAGAAGTTTAGAATTAAATAAATGCATTCATGCCTAAATAGGATTGTATATGCTTTGTATTTATAACAG
Source organism: Vitellaria paradoxa (assembly GCA_019916065.1). NCBI lineage: Eukaryota > Viridiplantae > Streptophyta > Magnoliopsida > Ericales > Sapotaceae > Vitellaria > Vitellaria paradoxa. Next base: position 40,921,629 of record CM034234.1, read on the forward strand.
TATGAATCCTGTAAAAATAGGAATAGGAGAAAAGTAATGCTTCCAGATTTTTTGAACGTTGTACGGAGATGCCACTTCTTTAGATATATATTATGTCTATATGATATTAGGTCCCAGGATTTGTTTTTTCATTTTTTTTTCCTTCATTTAGCTTTGCTGCCAACATTTTTCATCCAATCCCTTTGTTATTTTCAGGGTACTACCAATGAAGAGCAGGAGCAGAAATGGTTAGGGAAGACAAATTTTGTTGAGGTCCGATCCTTTTGGCAGATTTTCAGGAGTTTTGATAGAATGTGGAGCTTTTTTATCCTGTCCCTGCAGGTATATGAAAGTAGTTAAAATGTGTTTAGCTACTGCTTGTATCTTCTAAAATTTTTGGCTCATTGCTGGATGGTTTTCTGTTGCTTCCTAGGCAATGATAATTATGGCTTCTCATGATCTGGAATCTCCATTACAAGTGTTTGATGCAACAATACTTGAGGATGTTATGAGCATCTTCATTACGTCAGCAATCCTTAAACTCATACAAGGTCTGGTACTGTATTTGGCTTGATCAATTACTTCAACGGGAATGCAATATAGTTAGGAATGTATTTATCAAGATAAAGTATCTTTATAAGCTTAGTCTTTAGCATTTCCTAGCAATAATATAATGGCTACAAGAATTGATATTCTTAACTGGCAACATCAGTAAACATATGTACTTGAAAACAAGGAAATTTACATCGTGAATCATTTGTAGACCACACTTCGAATCTATATTACATGGACTTGGGTAAAGGTAATGTTTTTGCTGAGTAAATGTAATTGCCATCTACGAGTATGTAGGAACATGGCAAAATACTCTCTCTCTCTCTCTCTCTCTCTCTCTCTCTATCTCTTTCTGTCTCTTTGTCTCTCTGTTAATGTTATTCACTTTGTGGTATTTGGGGAACTATTTAATATCACAAATATGGTGTACAAGTGGAGAATAGTACAATCAAAACTAGATCCCAATTACTCCTAAGTGTTCTTATAAATACAAAAAGATACTCAGACACTCTACATGCTTCATTGGGTTCCTCACCATCCCACACCCAAAATGCCTTGTAACTGCCTCCATTTATAGGCATCCAGGTGAGCTGAAAAAACAATGTGAAATGTGATAAAAAAAATTAAAAAAAGATCGAGCTAAATTTGGTGCAAATTCGATGGCTCAACCTATCAATAGCCGAGAGAATGACTTTGCATGAGAAAGCATTTATTTCTACTGGTTCTGCAAGACTTCTCCATACAAGCTTATGTTGCATTAAATCTTAAGGCGTGAAAGTCAAATTCTTTGACCCAGGCACTGGCTTATTTTGTACTGAGGCAGCATTCCCTTGGTGCCTTATTAATGTATTTGTTCTTACAAAAAAAAAAAAAAAAAAAGAACAGTGTTCTCTTACTGGTTTTACGACTTGATCCATTTTTTCTGCATCCTGTTATCTTCCCTCCGTGTCCCTCTGGTCATTTGTTTCATTTTGAGGTCTATCATCATCACACAACTCCACCTTCTATTGCTGCTGACTTCAACCCTCTGCTACTTCAGACTCTTCTGTTAACAAAAATATCAGCTAATCCATAATCCTCTCTTTCCCAGTGATTCAATCACAATCTGATAGGATTTTTGTATTGCAGCTATTCTTGATATGGTCTTTACGTGGAAAGCTAGATGCACAATGGACCGCTCTCAAATCCTAAAACATGCACTGAAGATTGCTGTTGCAGTGATATGGACTATAATTCTTCCTGTATATTATGCTAGCTCTAGAGGAAAATATACTTGTTACTCGAAAGAATATGATAGCTGGCTTGGAGAATGGTGTTATTCTTCCTATATGGTAGCGGTTGCATTTTACCTGATGACCAATGCAGTGGATATGGTTCTTTTTCTTGTACCAGCAGTTGGCAGATATATTGAGACCTCAAATTGCCAGATTTGTCCTATTTTGTCTTGGTGGACTCAAGTAAGATTCATCATACTCACTACTACAATTTTTATACTTTCAGATCGAAATATTAAGCTATGTTTTCATTTTGGGCCTAGCACATCTCAGATGCACGCACACGAAAAAAAAAAAAAGTATTTGGAAACTTTTTTTTTTTTTTTTGTAACTTTTAACTTTTACCTGTTGCTTAGCATGTTTTAGAACCAATGAATCAATGAAGACATCAAATAATATAAAATTCATAATTAACACCAGAATCATTCACAGAAGTTGAAAAGTTATTGGATGCGTATGCTACTGTTTTATATGTAACAATCCAATAAATGCTGCTGTGGATGATAATGGGTAATATACACAACTTATATGCTACTTAATAAGTTTTTCCTGTGGTCTCACCTTATTTAATCATTAAATGTAGAGTTGTACTGGCAATCCTATGAACATATTAGCATGTCTTCCAATCTGTAGTGTACATATATCCATCTAATAGCAGCATGATTACATTTGGGGAAATATATTTTTCTTCTGAATTTTAAATGCTGATAAATTCAACACTTATGAATTATTTGCTTAGGCATTTGCCAAATGCATGAGGGCCGTTAGCTAATTCTCCAATGCTTGCAGGAGAGAGAACAATTCCCTAACCCTGAATCATTGTTCCAAGCAATGACGTAAAGTTAATAAAATTTTTAATTATTGTCTTAAACGATTTAAATTCGTTTTTCCAAACATTAACTTTAGATGTTTCTATAGACAAAAAATCACCAAAAGGATGCCACCAAAAAATGGGGATGATAAGATGCTTGTTGATCATTTCAAAATTCAGCACAAGATTTCCTTCCTTAGAATTACACCCCATATATTGGAAATTAACTTTAGATTTTAGGAAAAGGACAACACATCCCATCAACATAACCTTAACAATTTTCCTTCCTTAAAACTTTAAATGCATTCCTTCTAGCCCGTGTATAATTGTAGAAAAAAAAAAAAAGAAGAAGAAAAAAGAAAAGATTCATTTTAACCAAAAAAAAAAATGCAGTAAGCTAATATTGCCCCAGAATTTATCCCAAGTTCATGTAAAAACAAAATCTTCCCTTAAAGAATTGTCCTTCCTAACAAATTTCATCATGTGAAATGAAAAAAAATGTCTCCTAGATTCGTATTTAAGAATGAATATTTTAGAGTGTGAAATAAAAAATTTCTCTCTTAATTAATGTAAAAAAAAAAAAAATTATCCTTCCTAAAAATATGTCACTCTTAAAAAAATTTCATCATGTGAAATAAACAAGAAAATTATCCCTCCTAAATTTGCCTTTAGGAATGAATATTTTAGCATGTGAAACAAATAAATTGTCCCTCCTAAATTAATGTAAAAAAATTATCCCTCCTAAAAACAATGCCCCTCCTAAAAAGTTCCATCCTGAGAAATAAAAAAGATAAAAAATCATCTGTGTTTTGCTTAGTATGGGAATGTTTAAATCTGCCATTTGAAAAGATGACTTTAAAATTGTTGTGAATATAACAACTTTAAACTTTTCATAACCATAAGTCATTGTTTGGAACGATGTCGGGTTGGAGAATTGGGTTGAGGGCCTTCATGCATTTGGAAAATGCCTAATCATTAGGCACGTAATTCATATGTTTTCTTCTTTATATATATATATATATATATTTGAAGTTCAAACGTCATAAACATAATACATAAGTTAGGACCTTCAGAAATATTGTGATAAATTTGCAGAGGGGAGAACGCGAGAGAGAGAGAGAGAGAGAGAGAGTTTGCGTCTTTGTAATGATGCTATTGGTAATTGTTATATTAGTTTGATAGACATTATTGTGTTTATTTCCTAATAGCTTAAGCTTTTGGGGACAACAGTCACTTAACATGGTGTTAAATTTATGATTTCTAGAGATCTTGCATTCAAGTCTTGTGATTGTGTTTGTTTCCCATTTATCTTGTGTATTATGTTATGTTTCGATTGGTGCACATATTTTGTTTGATTTGTTTATCTCCCTACTCCACTTGCAAGACAGGGTTGCACTTGAGGGGAAGTATTAACTTAGTTTAATATACATTGTTGGGCCCAATTCTAATGCAACTCCAAATATTATTTTATTTAAGGGAAGACTTTGTTTGAAGTTTTATTTTAAGCAAGGCTTGTTAGAGATTTTATAGGACACTGATCTTTAATTTGATTTGATCTTTAGTTATCTTAAAGATTTAGCCTATTTAAAGGTTTAACATTATTAGGGTTGGCAAACTTCGAATTGAGAAAATATTAAATGGCATTGTTATTGTTCTTCCCTCTTTTCTAATCTTCTTTCTTCTAAGGGTGTGTTTGGAGTTGTATAAAAGTGTATAAAATAAAATAAAATTGTAAAAGTAAATGTCTCGTAATTCGTGCAGTGAGTGAAAAATTTAAATTTTACTATCTCGTAATTCGTGTTTGTAGAGATTTATAGGATTTTATTTTATTTTGTAGAGCTCCAAACGGAGCCTAATTCTACTCTCTCTCATTCTCTTATCTTGATTTTTTACACTCTTTGCTTTCATTTCTACTGCCTTGCATCAAATTTCGTATCAAAGTAAATCAGTCCATAACCATCGCTGTTCGAATCAGACCCTCGTCACTATTCAATTGATCAAACAATCCCTAATTACTAATCAAAGGCCTTGACGAACAAGCCCAGAAGCCATATTGGCATTGCGCTGTTGACCCATCGTCAACCTCACATCCACCACCATTGATTAGAACCTACTCTAGTCGTTGCTAGCATTTACCGACTACTAGACTTCGAAAGCCACCCTACGTCTCACGATTCACCACCTTCAATGCTTCCTTTTGTTTGACAACAATTTGATGCTGCTAGCAACCTTTAATGAAGCCCCTTAGAGTCCCAAACTACGAAATTGCAAATCATCTTCAACAACCCGCCCATAAAAAAATAAACAAATAAATAAACCAGCCCTTTGTCGACAGCCTTCGCCTCCCCTATCACAATCATTACAAGACGCAAACAACCAATTGAAACACCCCCCCCCCCAAAAAAAAACACACACACACACACACACGCACATGCAATCACCTATGATCTTTGAAATTGTTAATGCCTGATATATATGTATTTTTGTATAGATGTATACTACCACTTTAAGATTTTTTTGTGAAAAAAAAAAAAAAGAAAAGAAAAACAAAAGTTTCATTTGTGAGAAAAGGGTTTTGTTTTGTGAAAAAAATATTAGTCCTATTAAAAAATAATTTTTTTATATTGTTTTGTTTAAAAAAAAGTGCTATAGGTGTGAGTATAAATGTCGAAATTATGGTAGGGAGCAAAAGTATTATTGGCCTGAAGTAAAGTTCGCTACTCGTTTCAAAGAATGAGCGCCTTGGAACATTCTCTCAGAACGTCTTAGTTTTGATGGTCATATCAAATGGCTTGAAGATATAGACCAGTTTCTCAATTAGTTTGGATTTTCTAAAGGGATAAGAGTTGACTATGTTAGTTCAAGGTTGGCCAGAGGCTTTGCTTTATTGGGAGGATGTAGAGTATCGAATTGTAAAGGGCTACTAGCCCCCCTAAAATGCCACCCTCAAGCAAGATTTCTAACCTTGACTTATTCGGCCCAGTTGTTAGCCTAATGGATTCCACCTACATCAACTAGAGGAAGTCCTCATCCTTTAAACCAAGTGTCATCGTCAAACCGAAAGCAAGTACCAATTCTCTTTCATGTGATACCCCCTATGCAAGATGATAGTCATAGGGTTATTGATTAATGTGTGGCAAAGCCTGACGAAGATCATTTAGAAGTGCTTGTTTATGAGCCTAACCTTACGGACTTTGATGATTTAGATGAATTTGGTAATTAGATTGATGAGGTGGCATGCGCCATTGCAACATCTAAAGAGGTTGCCCAGATCAACGAGGAAGAGACTATTGATGGCAATCAAGATGAACAAGTTTCTAATTTGGGTGCGATTGTGCCCTGCATCATTATACCACCTAAAGAGGCTATCCAAATCATTGAAAAAGCTTGTATCACCAAGGTTCCTATTAGTGCAGTGCCTTAGTCTATGCCTAAGACCTACAATGTTGTTTTGAATTTCATCCTCCCCATTGGAGCACCTCTTCAACAAGATCTCTCACCAGAATTGAGATTTTTTCATCTTGGGAGAATTGGTGGGGATACCAGGTTCCTACCTTCCGTTACACAAGTTCATGGGCTTTAGGAGTAGCTTGAACATCTATTATGTTCGTGGCCCAAAGATTGAAGGCAAAGCTCATGTTTTCAATTCGTCAGAGTCAAGTTTTTGTCAGAAGGGGATGATGATGCAAATCCAAATATTATTTTACTTTATTAAGATTTTATTTTATTTTAGGGAAGATTTTGTTTGAGGATTTGTTTTACGTAGGATTTATTAGAGATTTTATAGGATACTTATCTTTGATTTGATTTGATCTTTAATTATCTTAAGGATTTAATAGCCTACTTAAAAAGGCTTAAGATTATTAGAATTGGCAGACTTCTAATTGAGAAAATATTGAATGGTATTGTTATTGTTCTTCCCTCTTTCCTAATATTCTTTCTTCTTGTTCTACTTTCTCTCTCTCTTTTTCTCTTTGCTTGATTTCTTATTTTTTGTGCTTTAATTTCTATTGTCCTGCATCAATTTCCAAATAGTTTAAACTTTGGGGACAGTTTGTGACTTACAATAAATAAATCAAAGAGGTTCTGGCTCTCTTGAAGGCAAAAATTGATTGGTTTTAATCAATCTACTATGGGCAACATCATATTGGTTTTAAGCAACCTGTTACTTTGTAACTATAGTAGATTCGATGTAATTACGTTATTATCTCTTGAAGGAAAATGATGATACAAGAATTTCCCTTGCTTTAGTCATATCAATCTGCTTCCATTTGTATAAATTATTTTCCATCATATCATGATATATCTGATGAATTTCCAAGTTCCTAGCTTTTATCTATTAATGTTTCTGTTGAACCATGGTTGTTTTGCATATTTATAAGGTTTTCTCCTTGATTTTTATTCTTAACTTTGTGAACTTACGTCTCAAAATGTATTTGCATCATGTAGCCTAGGTTATATGTTGGACGAGGAATGCAAGAAAGCCAAGTCTCCCTTTTTAAGTATTTCCTTCATCTTTGCCATGAAATTTTTATTTTAGTCCTTGTTTCCTAGTGAGGACTCTCACCCGAGTATGTATGGTTGTTTTCTTATAGGTATACATTGTTTTGGGTGCTTTTGTTGATAAGCAAGTTCTCCTTTAGCTACAACTTTGAGGTAATTAAATTGCTATTGCTATTTCTCAATGTTATTTTGTGTATTTAGGTATACATTTTGGCCCTTTTCAGTTGATGTTCAATTCTAGAATTTCGTTATTTTCCTAGAATTTTATGCAGTAATTAGTTTTTGTAATTCTATTTGGAATTTGGAGAACTTGATGCAAACCTTAAAGAACGAACCCTAGAACCCACAATCAAAATTCGAATACTTACCCCAAGAAAGCTAAAATCAGATCAAGAATTCCGACCCAATGATTTCTGGAATCAGGAACCAAAGATATAAGGTTTGAACGCCACAAAGATGAGATAATTTGGTAAGTTCTAAAAGTTCAATAAAGAACCGAATAGAAAGTTCTCTTTGTCTCATATAATGTAAAAACCAATCTCCTGCAAAAATGTTTTTTACACTATATATAGCTTACATAAAGAAACCCTAATATGGGAGCTCTTAGAAATGCTGTTGGTGCATGTTAAGGGGACTATCCGCTAAAATGCACCATTATGGAAACTTTTGGAATTTCAAACCATCCAATCAAGCTGGATCAATCAGGAAAACCTTTCAAGTTCAAGATGTTACTATTGAAATTGAAGAAGATTACAAGATAAAAGGGGGCTACAGAATTATTGAACGTGGAAGAGGTTATGTTCGTCTTCTAGTCATTTACGAGGAAGAGCTTAAATGGTTGTATCTAATATGTTTGAAACAACTCTGGAACACCAAAGGTCATCCTCAATTAGGCTGTCTTAGAGGGGGAGCTAGAACACTCGTCTGTTCAATCATCAGCGGAGGTTTTAGCAGGAAACTGGAACTGCGTTTATTCGCTCCTTACGGCAGAAGACAGGTTAGATTTCCTGAACTATCCTTTGGATCAGGTTGGAGCTTTCTAATTGAGATCATTAGTGTCTTTTTGCCTGATGCTAGAGCCCCAACAACCAACAAAAATAAGCTGCATGTCAGGCAGAATGTCTACTCTCATGGAGAAGCATTCGCTGCTCCAAAAGCTCCCAAGTCATACATGTAAGCTGTTGTTCTCCCCAAATGGCAGCCTTCAAATATCCGTAGCACATACAATGACCAGTGTGTCATTGTAAACTATGAGGAAACTGTTGAGAACAGTATGCTTCTGAAAAGATGTCTTCTTGGAAGCTTAGGAGGCCCAAGTGTAGCCAAGCTGGATGCTGCCAGAATTTCAGCTTGGGTCAATAGAAAGTGGAGAATTCCTGGAGGTGTAGGAGTTAAGGAGTTAGATGGAAAGGTTCTTGTTTATGTTTCCTTCCAAACTGTTAGCTGACAGGATAAAGCAGAAGCATACTATTATTGATGGGGATCCTCTTTGGTTAGACTCTTGGCATAGCTGGAGCTGCTGCTCTAAAAGGGGCTGGAATGAAAAAAAATGTATGGGTCAAAGTGGTAGGTCTACCTGTTTTCTTATGGAGTGCAGAAGTCATTAGGAGCATTGGAAATTTTTGTGGAGGCTTCATGAAATCTGAGCCTAATCCCTGCAACACTGATTGTTTTAGATGGGTTAGGATCAGAATTAGAGGAAACGGAAGAAATATCCCTGCTTCAGTTAAGATTTTAGTGGGATAAGTTGAGTATGACTGTCTTATTTGGGTGGAATGTAGGCCTCGGGGTTGAATGGGCAGAAGATTCCTTGAATTCTGAAGTTTTCCGACCACGGAGGCAAAGAAGAAGGTGTGGCGTGACCAAGAAGTTCTCTCATTGAATGTCCCTGCCCTCGGAATTCGAAAAGGTAAAGAGTCATTAAACCTTGGGTTCGGGAAACCTAGAAGAAACATAAAGGCTGCTGGGAAGGTTCAATGGATTCGAGTAGGTGGACAACCCAAGACATTAAAAAGGACTAAAACCCCAAACGACTCTTCAAAGGGCCAGCCATCAGCTAACAGGTTTGAAATTCTGTGCGACAATTATGATGAGGACCCATTAAATGCTAATTTTGAAATTGCATCTCAGTCAATTGACACCACTAAAGATGTTGCGGAAACTGACATTGGATGTTCTGTTTGTTCTACTGATAGCTGGAAGTTTTATGGATTAAAGTACAATTCTAGGAAAATTCCTAGATCCCAGATATCCTCTAGTCAGATGAACATTTCACCATGGGTTAGTCCTCCACCCGAGGAGACCAATGCAGTCAACTCTTTCCTGGAAGATCATTCAGTTGAAGACAATACGTCACCTCAAAGGAATTGGCTGGTCCCTTTTGGATTACAAGAAGCTGCAAATGAGGAAGCTCTAGAATGCCAACCTTTGGCTGCAGTTAGACCAAATGATGAGCAGCAGTTCTCTAATCAATTGCTGCTAGAGAATTGTGGGCACGATCAAAAACTAATTTCAGCCTGGGTGATTAATCGAATGAAGTCCTTTAAGAAGATTTTGGGCATCTCAAGCGAAGGCTTTGAAGAACAAATTATGGATTTATTACAATCCATTGAAGAAAAAAGGAAGAAATTAAACAATGGCCAGAAGAAGCTTCAAAAGAGCCGTACTAAGGGAGGAGTAAGGGAGCTGAAGAATTACAATGCTCAATAAGTTATGATAAAAAAGAGGGGGATCTTGTTAAAGATAAGGGAAGAGAGGGGGGCCTTTGTCTCTGTTTTGGGAATGAATCCAAAAATAATAAGTTGGAATATTAGGGGTTGTTGTGGAAAGGAGAAGAGAATGCTAATCAAGTCTTTAATCTCCAAACAACATCCTGATGTAGTTTGTTTGCAGGAAACAAAACTCAATAGGATTGATGATTTCATTATTAGGACTCTTTGGGGAAGTGGTTGGTGTAAATGGGTAGCCATGGAGTCTGCTGGGCCTTGGGAGGCATCCTAATCACGTGGGATTACAAGAAGTTGCAAGCTGTGGAACATGAGATTGGTTCTTTCTCAATCTCCTGCAGGTTTCAACATCTGGATGAGGACATTTCCTGGTCCTTTACAGGTGTTTATGGACTAGTTGACAATCACTGGAAATCAGATTTTCTAGAAGAAGTGGAAGCAGCAGTTTTCAGATGGAACTTGCCATGGTGTTTGGGGGGAGATTTTAACATGGTTAGAAGCATTGAGGACAAATGGAGGTGCAAAAAAAAAAAAAAAAAAACAAGACAGATGGAAATTTTTTCAGACTTCATTGAAGGATTACAAGGAATTGATCTGCCTTTAAATGGAAGCAGATACACTTGGAGCAACAGCACCAGTAAATCCAAAATTGACAGATTCCTGGTATCTTTTGAATGGGAGGATCTATTCCTCGCAGTACTCCAAACATCTCTTCCTAGGATTGTCTTAGATCACTCTCCTTTAATGTTGGATGGGGGACAAATTAAAGAAGGCCCAAAACCCTTTAGATTTGAAAACATGTGGCTGCAGGTAGAAGGTTTTAAGGACATGATTGCACTTTGGTGGAATAAATATAGCTGCGCTGGATCAGCTAGTTACAGATTGACTCAGAAGTTGAAGTACTTAAAAGTAGATCTGAAACACTGGAATATTGAGGTTTTTAGGAGGCTCGATCAACAGAAAGCTCAATTAGTGAAAGATATTAAAGGTTTGGATCTGTTAGATGATGAAGGTTCTCTTTCTGATCATGGGAGAACTTTGAGGAAAGACAAGATGATGAGCCTAACCAATTTAATCAAAATGGAGGAAATAAGTTAGAGACAAAAATCTTGAATTCGATGGCTTAAAGAAGGAGATAGAAATACTAAATATTTCCATAAAATAGCATCAGCAAACAAAAGGAGAAATTGGATTAATAAAATGAAAGTCAATGGGGAGTTAACAGAAGACCAAGGGGTGATCAAATAAAGTATTGTGGATTTTTACAAGAAGCTGTTTGAGGAGGAAGAAAAATGGGGGCCTCTAGTAAATGAAATGGCTTTTTCTCAACTTAGCTCCCTTGCTGCAGCAAGCCTTGAGCTCCCTTTCTCAGAAACTGAGATTCATCAGGCTCTTATGGAACTTAATAGAGATAAGGCCCCTGGTCCTGATGGCTGGACTATTGCTTTTTTTCAAAACTGCTGGAGCATTCTCAAGGAGGATTTGCTGTCAGTGTTTGCTGAATTTCACAACAGCTGCAGATTTGTCCGAAGTTTGAACACAACTTTCATCGCTTTAATCCCCAAGAAAAATGGTGTAGTTGAGCTAATAGATTTCAGGCTCATCAGTTTGGTGGGAATTGTTTATAAACTAATTTCAAAGGTTCTTGCCAATAGGCTGAAGCAGGTTATGGAAACTCTCATCTCAGACTCTCAGCATGCGTTTGTTAGGGGGAGACAGATTTTGGATGCCATCCTCATTGCTAATGAGGTTTTGAACACAAAAATCAAGAGCAGAAATTCTGGAGTAATCTGCGAATTGGATATTGAAAAGGCTTTCGACCATGTAAACTGGAATTTCCTGCTCTACCTGCTGAGAAGAATGAGCTTTGGAGAAAAATGGTGTCAGTGGATATTCTGGTGTATTTCAACAGCTAGCTTTTTAGTTTTGATTAATGGCACCCCTGAAGGCTTCTTTGCCTCCACTTGGGGCTTGAGACAAGGTGATCCTTTATCACCTTTTCTCTTTATTTTGGTTATGGAAGTTTCCAGCAGAATGATGTTTAAGGCAGAAAAGGCAGGTTATATTGAAGGTTTCTCTGGTATAACCAGCAACCGGAGCCCTAGCATATCTCGTCTTTTGTTTGTAGATGATTCCATAGTTTTTTGTGGTGCAGATTTGCTATAGTTAGGTCATCTCTGTTGTATTTTACTGGGTTTCGAGGCTGTCTCAGGACTGGAGATAAATCTCAGTAAAACAGAGGTTCTGCCAATGGGTTTCAACTCAGATTTGGAGAATCTTACTGCAGTTCTTGGTTGCAAAACGGGCTCTCTTCCTGCAGTTTATTTGGGCATGACTCTAGGCTCCAATTTCAGGTCAAAACAACTTTTTTTTTTTTTGAAAAAGATAAGTAAATATTTTATTTAATGGAGGCTACCCGACCATCGATGTGGTGCTAAGGCAAACCTACAATCAAGGTGACAGTAAATACAATCAGATCCAAAAATCAAAATGAGTTCAGCTCAATTGCTCGAGAAAGCTTAAAAATGAATCAATATCCATCTCCTTTCCTTTCTTTACCCACCTGTATAGGCAATTTAGAACAAAACTCTTGATTCTCAATGTAGTACTGCTGTCTTCTTCGAAGATCCTTCGATTCCTCTCCTTCTATCCCAGCCAAATCACACAAAATGGAACCAATTTTCATATGGATTTCTTGTGCTTTCCAAGTGGCTGTCCCCACCATGCCAAAAGAAAATCACAAAATTCTTTTGGAAAGCACATGTGAACTCCAAAACATGAGAGAAACAACCCCCACAACTCAGCTGCCCATTGACAATGTAAGAGAAGTTGAGCTATTGATTCCTCTTGCCTGCAACATAGGGTGCAGCGGTTAACTAAAGAATGGCCTCTAAGCTTAAGATTGTCAATGGTTAGGATCTTCCCCCTAGCAGCACACCAAGAGAAGAAGAGAACTCTTGTAGGAACAACATTTTTCCAAAGATTTGACCAAGGAAAGTTGTCCTTTGATTCGCCACGAAGGGTCAGATAAAAGGATTTAACAGTGAAGATTTTCTCTTTAGACACTTTCCAAACCATAGAGTCTTCAGTAGCATCCAGATATGCATTCTGTAGCAATTCCATAAGAGACAAATATTCATCCATTTCCCAGTAATTAATGTTCCTGCGAAGCAGCACAAACCAAGTGCAGTGTCTGCCCATCTGTGCAACAATCTTTGACAAATGCATTCTTATTGACTACTAGAGCATAAATCATAGGAAATAGATCACATAAGCAGCCAACATTCAACCAATCTTGCTTCCAGAATAAGATCCTATTACCTCTCCCTACTTTCCATGAAATGCAGCTTGAAAATTTCTTCCAGTTTCTCCTTATTCCTTTCCATAGACTTACCCCAGTAGAATTTGAACCTTGACCAGAGCACCAGCCCCCCAATTCTTCCCCATATTTAATCATTTTTACTCTCTTCCAAAGCCTGTTTTAGAAAGGTGCAGAACTAGAGTGGCTGAGTGAAAAATTAACTACCTATCAAAGGGGGCAAGGATCACTTTGATCAAGGGTGTCCTCTCTAGCCTTCCCACCTATTTTTTCTCTCTTTTCCCAGCCCCTGTATCAGTTTTAAAGGAATTGAAGAGACTACAAAGAAATTTTCTTTGGGGTAGAAGGGAGGGGGTCTTCAAGCACAACTTAGTGGATTGAAAAGTTGTTTGCAAGCCGATTCAATCGGGAGGAGCTAGAATTAGACAATTGATGTTGCACAATGAGGCACTCTTGGGGAAGTGGTTGTGGAGATTTGCCCACGAAGATTCCAGTCTTTGGAGAAGACTGATTGTGGCAAAATACGGTGAGGAAAAAGGTGGTTGGATCTCTACTGAAGGCCCTTCCTATTATGGAGTGAGTTTATGGAAAAGTATAAAAAGGAAATGGTCCAGATTTGTAAGCTGTCTATCATGGAAGGTGGGTAGGGGGGGACGGGATCTTGTTTTGGAAACATAACTGGTTGGTTGGTGGCTGTCTTTCTGAAGTCTTTCCTGATAGCTACGCAATAGCAATGGACAAGAATGCTTTAGTCTCTGATTATTGCATAGGTTATGGGTCAAATAGTGTTTGGAATGTACAACTACGAAGAAGACTAAATGATTGGGAATTGGACAGTTTCTGGACTTTGATGGATATACTGTATTCTCTATCAATGGATGACACGGCAGACACATTGATATGGAAGCAATCTATGCATAAAGTCTTCACAGTAAAATCCTTCTACCTATTCTTACAGAGTGGAGAAAAGGACGACTTCCCTTGGATAAACTTATGGAGGGCTTCTGTTCCTACAAGGGTCATTTTTTTCTCTTGGTGTGCCACAAGGGGAAGGATTCTGACTTTGGACAATCTAAAGCGAAGGGGCTACTCATTAGCTAATAGATGCTCATTATGCCTCAGACACGAAGAATCAATCGAGCATCTACTCATCCATTGTTGCTGGACTACCGAAATTTGGAGCTTAATTCTCTCTTGCTTCGGTATCCAAATGTGCTTCCCTGCAAACTTAAAATGCTTTCTCTCAGCCTAGTGGGGACAACCTGTGGGAAGGAGGAGGAAAAAGCTTTGGAATATGACCCCTTATTGCCTTTTTTGGTGGATTTGGAAGGAACGCAACAGGAGGATTTTTGAAAACGTAGAAAGGACTATTTTACACTCCAAAAGTTTTTTCCTTTCTTGTTTGTTTAATTGGGTAGAACAAGGAAAAGAGATAGATCTTAGCTCCTTTCTACTTTTTCTAGCTAGCATGCAGTAAGTAGGGGATTTTGTAATATAATTCTCATACTTTGGCATCCCTCCGATGCTCTTTAATAATACTTACTTATCTTTTCAAAAAAAAAAAATGAATCTAATTACAGAGGTGGATGGGTTCCTGAAGATTAAGATGATGCCGAAAGAGACATAAAAAGAGGTAATGATAAAAAAAAACACCAGCTCTTCTTGGACATGTTGACGATGGTTGTCCTTATGGGTAAAGGGGAATGAGAGAGAATGAGCAGAACTCCTCTGATGCTGGCTTCAATCGCTATAAAATAGCACCTAATTTTGGGTTTACGTTCTTTGATGAGGTTTATCTTGAATAGGTTTCAGTGTTCGATGCCTATGTACTGTACATTAGCTTCACTATTGAAGTTATTTGGCTAACATTTTAAAAGGTGTTTGAAACAGAAGGAGATGACTCAGATGAGTTTAAAAGTGTTAAAACCAATTGAAATGCATGTCAGCTTTCGAACAGAAAGGAAATGGGGAGTCTTAACACTAATTTTCTAGTCCCACACCAATTCAGAGCAAACAGAAAGTTTCAGTAAAACAAAATTAAAAGATGATCTCTCCCTCGAGTTTTTGAGCTGCAGTCTTCAGGATTTCAAGCCTTTGGACTCGTCGCCTAGCATATTTTATTATATTTAGTTCAAAACTGTTTTTGTGGGCTGGTAATATTTCAAGGACTAATTAGTATGACCTCAAGTTTGGAACCAAACCGTATTTGACAGGTTGGGTTAGTTTGTGTTACAAAGGATTATGCTCTTGGTTAGGTGTCAAACAGAACTGAAGACACTTGTGCACCCTAACTCTATACAATACACTAGTAGCTGCACAAATACTGTTGAAGATACAAGATGAAGTTGACTTTGTTTTTAGAATCAAATCCTTAAAATATAAGGAAAGATATTATTGATGTGATATGATTGAATTCTTTCGAATTGATATTATCTCATCATCCTTGTATAAAAAGGATCCTTAAGTCTACAAATAGACCAATTGTATGTTGTATTTGGTGTGCTGAAAATAATATAATATCTCCGTCCTCCTGTGGGGCTAGGCCTTACGAATGAACCACGTAAATCCCATGCGTATTGTTCTTCCACTTAATCTATTTGTGCGTTACATTGTTTGTGATACAATGCTCACCATTAGGACTTGCGCTTAATTCATTATCTTTCTGATAATGTTAATTGAAGGTAACATTTGCATATAAGCTTGCTTATTGATGGTTCCAATGAAAACATGCAGATAAAACCACTTATTGCACCAACGAGACAAATCATGAAAATAGGGATAAAAAATTATGACTGGCATGAGCTTTTCCCAAAAGGTAATATCCGTTTCTTTTTGATTCACATGCATAAATTTGAACAGGTTTATAATTTTTGTACTTGATTTATCTAACTTGAATTGTCTACCTCCCAATTCAGTCAAGAGTAATGCTGGTGCAATTGCTGCTATTTGGGCTCCCATAATCCTTGTGAGTTTCTAAAGAAGTATCAGAATCGATCCCTTATGTCTTTGAAGTTTGAACCAACAATATACGGGCTGGTTTGAGTTTTTTTTCAGTAGGAAACATGTTTCAACTCTTGTATAAAGGGTAAATTACACCTACATCCCCCTCAACATTTGGATAATTGTTACACTTACTATCCACAACATTTAAAAGTTACACTTGCCTTTCTTATTTTGAAATGTTGTTAACATGGAACCCTTTTTAATATAATTAATTGTTAAAACTTAAAATAAGATCGAGATTTCAGGTGTTTTTCTTATTTTATACCTCCCTCTCACTTTTTTGTCAGTTTTCTTTACAAAAATTCCCAAAAATTTATTGTTTTTACTTATTTTTAGAGATGTTTGTAAAGAAAACTGACGAAGATGTGAGAGAAGGAGGGATAAAATAAGAAAAAACCCTAAAATTTGGATTATTTTGATATTTTCTGTTAAGTTTTAATGGTTGATTTTATCAAAAAGAGATTAATGTTGAAAATATTTCAAAATATGGGAGGCAAGTGTAACTTTTAAATGTTGTGAGTGGTAAATGTAATTACCCAAATGTTGAGGGATGGTAGGTGTAATTTACCCTTGTATAAAATATAATTGTCCTTTGATGATCAAATTTTATTCTCAGCAAAGTTTTTTACTAAAGCACGCAAATTTAATATTTTTGATTTTTGCATCAGGTTTATTTTATGGATCCACAAATTTGGTATTCTGTTTTTTGTTCAATCTTTGGTGGAGTTTATGGGATCTTGCATCATCTTGGAGAGGTAGGCTCTCTTATTCTGTTCAAGTATTATGACAATTGCCTCACTCCTCTTATTCCATGTAGATTCGGACATTAGGCATGCTGAGAAGTAGATTCCAGTCTTTGCCTTCTGCATTCAATAGTTGTCTTGTTCCACTCCAATCAAGTAAAGATAAAGACAACAAGAGAAAGCATTTCTTCCTTCAGAGATTTTGGAAGGTACAAGTTTTTCTACCATATGGTGTGTGGATAATTTTTTGGAATTTTGCTATACTTGTGCTGTAATTATTGTGCTGATCTTCTTTTAGGCATCTGAAAATGATAAGAACAGTATTGTTAAGTTCGTACTGGTGTGGAACGAAATTATCAATAGCTTACGGGAAGAGGACTTGATAAGTAACAGGTCTTTTTTTGTCTTCTGTGACATTGTTCCTCTTCCATGCCCTTATATTAATTGAAACCTACTAAGATTGTGCTCATTGACAACAGGGAGAGAGATTTGATGAAAATACCTTTGTCATCAGAGTTATTTTCTGGTGTGGTTCGCTGGCCTGTTTTCCTTCTAGCAAATAAGGTCTGCTGTCTGCTCATTCTTTTGCTAGTCACTGCTACCATTTTTATTAATTTATTAATCTCCATATTTATCTTCCTCTTCACAGTTTTCTACAGCATTGAGCATTGCAACAGATTTTGTTGGGAACGATGCAAATCTCTACAGAAAGATTAGAAAAGATAATGACATGTACTGTGCAGTAAAGGAGTGCTATGAATTGCTCAAGTATGTCCTCGACATAGTTGTGGTGGGTGATCTGGAGCAAAGGTAAGGCATCATTTGCTGAAATTACCCTTTCATCGATTTAAAACTAAATGACAATAGGCCTAACAATGTACATTAACACCCTCTTCTATATTTGAGCCCCCTCTTGCATGTAATGAGATGGGGTGCTCAAGAACTTATGAAATGGAATGTACACAAACATAACTAGGAACAAACACATCCAAAGAGACTTGAACCCAGGATCTCTGAACCAAAGTTTTGAACTATGTAACTGCCGACACATGTAAAAGCTTAAGCAAATTTTTCTGCGGACTGCAAATGTGAATATTGTTCTCGTACAAGTTATGCTTTGAAGGTTTTCAAATTACTAGCCAATGCTTAGTGACCTGTTATGCACTTGAAACTTCTAACATGCTGTTCCTCTTTGGCTGCATTGCTTTTTCAGGATTATTTCTGGCGTAATTGATGAGATTGAGGAAAACATTGGAAGATTAAGCCTTCTCGAAAATTTCAAGATGAGTGAATTGCCGGCTTTGCATACTAAATGTATAGAGTTAGTAGAACTGCTGGTAACTTTCACACTTAAAAGCTTATTTTTAGTTTTGAGCAAGTGTTTAGTTTTTTCTCCAATTCTTTGAGCCTTGTTGATGTTTACTTCATATTTAAGGCTGAGGGCAATGAAAACCATCACAGTGAAGTTGTGAAAGTACTCCAAGATATTTTTGAGCTTGTAACAGATGTATTGATGTTGAATGGTTCCAGGTTTGTGCATCTCAAAATCTATTCCCTTTCTAGAGCATTTCATATTATCAGTTTACGGAAATCCTTTTGCAATGAATGCAGAACATTGGATTCGCTTTATTCTCAACAAGAAATAGTGGGAGAAGAAACTGAATTTTTCAGCAAGATTGAACCACAGTTATTCGCATCGAAGAATTCTATCCATTTCCCATTGCCAGATAGTGGCCTTCTGAATGAGCGGGTGACTTTTTAAATATTTTTGCGATATTTAAGCATTCTATCCATTTCCCATTGCGATGGTTTACGCCAGGTGCTTCATATGATATTTGGGTCAAAACCATGAATCTAGATTTGAGCTGTTGCAGGCCCTAAAATAAATAAATAAATAAATCTCCCAGGCTATTGAATTATGATGCCTATTGAAAATAAGACAGATACCATGCATATAATTTATATGCAGTTGTGTGACCACACACCAAAAAGACATATTTTTACAGAGGCTTGCAATGTATAATACTTGTAATAAAGCTGTCAGTTCTTGATACATCAAGAAATTTATGTTTGGACGCACATCAGAAGAACATGTTGACAGAGACTTCCAATGTATAATACTTGTAATAAAGCTGTAAATTTTTGGGTGGCAGATCAAGCGTTTCCTTTTGCTGCTCACTGTTGAAGATACAGCCATGGACATACCCTCAAATTTAGAGGCTCGGAGACGTATTTCATTCTTTGCTACATCTCTCTCTATGGATATGCCTCGTGCTCCCAAAGTGCGTAACATGTTATCATTCAGGTAGAAATGCTTTTATTTCCTACAAAGAAATAAATAATCATTCAGGTAGATATAATATGATCTTTTTTTTTTTTCCTTTTTTGTTTCCCTATGAATTGCAATGGCATGGCATTATTTTTCAGTACAAAGTATTAGTCATACTTTTCATGTCACGGTATGCGGAAAAGAAAGCAATATAATTAAAGTAACTTTTTTTATTTTTATTTTATTTTATTTTTTTTATGTTTTGAACATACAAGCTGTTTTTGCTCAACCATGATCAAGTTTTGCTCTATATGTCTCCAATTTGTGCCATCTTCTTGTTGTAGTAGGGAAATTAACTATAGCTAAGGTGAGGTTTGAATATCATCATTCTTTTTATTTATGGTTTTTTCTTAACATATATAATTTCCCATTTTCAATTCATGAATTCTATACTGATTTTGGCTTTGTGCTTTC
Source organism: Vitellaria paradoxa (assembly GCA_019916065.1). Classification (NCBI taxonomy): domain Eukaryota; kingdom Viridiplantae; phylum Streptophyta; class Magnoliopsida; order Ericales; family Sapotaceae; genus Vitellaria; species Vitellaria paradoxa. The sequence goes on from CM034234.1 coordinate 40,941,282, forward strand.
CTCATCAACTGCTTCTTCTGGATCATCAAGGGGAAATCATATAATCCGTGGTTTTATTTTTGCAAAGACATTGAGATATGAATAAAACTATGGTCAGATGACTAAGGCTTCATAAGGTTAACCAGTTAGAATACATTGAGCTATGGCAAGTAAATATAGGGATTTTAGCAGATTGGACCAAACATGCATTAACGTCATACGACTCATGCTGCTGGGTATTTTGGGACGCTTATAATATGAAGAAAGCATTGTGCTTGTTGAATATCACTTGCCCACAAAGTTTAAGGTGGCATTTGGTTTATTTTTTTGTTTTCTATTTTCTATTTTCATTTTATGTTTTAAAAATCTCAAAATAAAGAAACAAAAAACACTCTATTTTCATTATTTTCAAATTTTCTTTATTTTGGATTAAAAACGCTTAAAATGACTTTTTGTCATTTTTCATTTTATGTGCAAGCCCATTTTTTGTTTTCTAAAACAAATTTTGAAAACACAAGTGACCAAATACGTTTTAAGCCTTTTCCTTGTTTTCAAAAGCGTAAAATGGAAAATGAGTTCAAAACAGAAAATAGAAAACAAAAACGGAAAACAAAAAATAGAAAAACAAACCAAATGAGCCCTAATCTGTTAGGGAATTCGAAAATAATTTTTCAAGCTTATAACATCCTTCACATGCTACTACATCACCAATGTGAGAGAGAGGGGGAGAGAGAGAGAGGAAACATGGTACAATAAACTAGTAGAAACAAAAAATATTTGATAAATATCTTAGAAAGCCCACAAAAACTGAGAGATTTACAGACTTGAAATATCAAAACCAAAATCATGATACCATGTTAGATATTCACTTCACCCAAAGTTTACATTATTTAGGCCATAGAAGTTGGTGGGTTGAAGGAACGCCTTATTTTGTGACCAGATAATCAGAATTCTTTAATTCTTCTTAAACAGAACATAGGAACTTACATGTTGGCAAAATCAACTGAAATTCTTGAAATAATTACTCTTTACACAACCAAGGTTTGTTTTGTTATTCATGGTCGTGCTGTGAAATTCAATGGTTTGATTTGCTGTAAGCATTTTGGTGGACTTTGGAGAATATCTCTTCCTACTAGAAGCCCGAGATTGGACTCAACCATTCTCTAGAAGCACTTGGCAGAGAATAAGTTTGAACTTTTGCAAGAAATGAAAGAAATAACATGGAGTTCTACTGTTAGAACTTGAAGATTAGATTTATTGAGGGGCCCTGGGTTTTTGTACCATTGCTATAAAGCCATATTATAAAACATAAAGACTGAATTATATAAAAACTTAAAACTCCTCCAAAAATTTATAAATAGGATTTATTGACCACAAAGAGTGCCGCAGAATTCACTGAGTTCAAGCCAGCCATAACTATTCAAGTTTTGAGGGTATCCTACTTTGTCTATTCTCAGGACAACAAGCTCTACCAATAGTATGATTCCTTGAATAAAGCCCTGTATATTATTTTGAATGATAATTTATTCATAAGGTATCAAGAGAATGCCACCCAATTACATGAACAAACTCAGAGAACTCCAAATGCTATAAATCCATCAACGAACTATGCAAGTCCAAAACCGTAACACTGGAGAGCAACCTACACAAAGATATAAGAATGTGCTTTTCACCCTATACAAAAGAAATCTAATACCTTTAGAAAGTTTTCTGTTTCTTTTCATCCAAATAAGCCAGCCAAGACAAAACAGAATAATCCTCCAGGCCTCCTTTTGTGAATTTTGTGTCCCACCAAGGTTGACAAGCAAACTTAGCTTCTTTAGGAGATTTGTTTTGGAGATACCCAATGCATACAGAGCAAGATAAAATTAGATCTCAGAGCTCCTGTGTACTGAATGCCACTAGCACAAACACTTCCCCAGATTGCACTTTTATGCAGTCAACTAGTTGCTTCACCGCACCAAGCTTATGCAAAAGCAAAGTACTTGCCATATCATGGGATTCTATCATCATCAAGGCTCCCAATCACAGCATCATGCATGCTAGTGCCCATCGCAGTTGCTTACCACCAAGGATTAAAATATCTTTTCTTTCCCACAAAACAATCAAAAAGTTTCCGTTTTCTAAAAGACCAAAAAGAAACACCAGCGGAGTAATATTTCTGATATTTCCGCCAAAATACAGTTGAATGCACAAAAAATATAGCATCACATACCAAAATCATAAGTTGCTTAATTGTTTTATTAATAAACTTGTGTATATTTAGATAGATTTCAATAAATACTTCTAAACATTTCTAGATATTTTAATTTCTTTGTGCTGCTATCGAAATAATTCTGAAATGTTTCTGAAATATTTCCATTTCCATACTAACTGAAGCATCCTAGCGAAACGAAATTTTAATCCTTGCTTACAGCTAGTCCACCTGATATGTCATAACATCTGAGTCATTCGCTGGTTCCAAAACTCCACAAGCTCATTAAATGTGTGTTGGTGTAAGCTCCTTATCTAGCCAACTGGCTCACACTGCATATTGGATCCCCATCTTGTGCCTCGAATAGCCAAAATGCACTCTTGCCCCATGTCAGCATTGTGGGTCACTTGTGTGCCCTTTGTGTTGTGCATACGCATGCCATGGACTACCTGCACATTCAGTGTCTTGTACCAACAGGCCATTAGAGTGAGGCAACATCTTGATTTGTGGCCCACAACTAGTACTTCATCAGCCCACATGCTAATAATAAGAAGCACAAGGTAGCTGCTCTATGTAGGGTGCTGCATGGTTCAGGTTGAGTCGCATCTATGCTAGACCTAGAATTGAACTGATCTTTACTAGTCAATTCAGGTTGTAGATACTCTAGCACCACAAAACCTACTGTTGGAAACTTGGTGACGTGTGCCTTTGTAGCCAACCTTATATCTTGTGATGTGAGCGAATTCAGTGTTTGAGTATTGAAGTGCATGACTTTAGTGGTTTTCCTTCTTTCTTTTATTTTTCCATATTACAATTTGTTTTCTGATAGAAGTAAGTTTAGGCACACAAAAGATTGTAGAGAAAGATAAATTTAGATACCTTGGATCTATGGTGCAACAAGATGGAGGGATTGATACTGATGTAAGTCACAGGATTCAAGCTGGGTGGACCAAATGGAGGAGTGCTTCGGGGGTTTTGTGCGACCGAAAAATCCCCCTCAAGGTGAAAGGAAAGTATTATAAGGTAGCAGTTAGACCAGCGCTGCTATATGGATCAGAGTGTTGGGCAGTAAAGCATAATCATGGTCAGAAGATGACAGTTGCGGAGATGAGGATGCTAAGGTAGATGTGCGGGATTACAAGGAAAGATAGGATTAGGAACGAGGAGATTAGGGACAAAGTAGGAATAGCACCGATTGAAGATAAAATAAGAGAAAATCGATTAAGATGGTTTGGCCATGTTAGAAGGCGTCCAGCAGAGGCACCTGTTAGAAGGTGTGAAAGTATGGAGATAACCAGGAGTAAGAGAGGTAGAGGAAGACCCCAGAGAAGCTGGAAAGAAACCATTAAATATGACTAGACCTACTTAGATTTATCGGAGGACATGCCCCTAAATAGATCTAATTGGTGTCGACAAATCCATATAGCCGACCCCATCTAGTGGGAAAAGGCTTGGTTTGGTTTGGTACAATTTGTTTTCTATTTTTATTGTGAAAGACCTTGTTATGCTAACTGTGTTGATACGTAAGTGGCAGTTTGTTAGAAATTTTGGAGCTACTATAACCTCTAGTAGTTTTTTGTGAAAGTTGTAGTGACTACTTTCAAATATCGTGTCCACACAAATATACGTATATAGATCGATTACTTTTTAATCATTTTCTCATCTAGATGGTGGTAATACTTGCACAAGCATCATGTGAAAGGCTTTTGCCTGATGCAGCCTGCCAATCAACTGAAGTCCCCAAAGCATGTGGGGAAAAAAATTATTCCCCAAATCAGTATCATTTGAAACAACAATTTCTGCTAATGTAGTTGTTTTTATAAAAGTGAATTCATCTTATTCAGAATTTTACAATCATTACGAAAAACGATTTTAAATTTTTTTCTCCCTAAAAAACAATTTTAAAGTCGTCTTCTAAAAAATGACTTCATGCTTCAAGTCCCAACAAGGGACCTTCAAGTCCCAACTTGATATCACCTAGATTAGTTTAACAATGGTGGTAAGTTGTTTTTGAAAACAATGACTTTAAGTCATGGTTTTGAACAGAGCCTTTGAAGTTGTTTCTGCAAAAAATGAATTTATAATTTTCATGGGCGAAGACCTTTGTTTGCAACAACATTTGGCCACTGCCTTTGGCAAAAGCCTCATTGTGTGTTAAGTCCTGCACATCAATCTTGCGGAGAAGAGAACATATCCTTGAAAGTTTATGCAAATATTATTTTTTGATGAATAAAAAGAATTTTATGAATAATGAGGCATTAAGACAAGGCCAAAAAGTCAAATCTCGCAGCTCAGGCCCGGGGGGGGGGGGACTACAATGCTCTCAGCAAAGGTCAAAAAAGTTTCCAAAGTAGATTCATTATGAGTATGCTTCTATAGATGGCCAACTAAAATCCCATTGATTCTGATCCAGTGGATTGTCTGTTGTTACAGTGTTTTAACTCCGCATTTAATGGAAGAAGTTATATTTTCAACAAAGGAACTTCATTCAAGCCAAGAAGAAGTTTCCATCAGCTTTTATCTGAAAAAGATATATCCAGGTTGCATGGGAAATAGAACCAAGTATTTGATAAATGATTTTTCGTTGTCACATAGAAGTCTTAGCTCTTGATTGTTTCTATTTCTCACATTCGTTTTCCTCCCAGATGAGTGGAAAAACTTTTTGGAACGCATGGGGAATGAAAGTTCAGACGGATTGAAAGTTGAAATTAATGAGGACGATCTTAGAAATTGGGCTTCTTTCAGGGGGCAAACTCTGAGCAGAACAGGTGAGTGCCTAGCATCCGGAATGTTGATTATGTTCTTAAAATTGATGGTAATACAAAAGTAGCAGAAAATGTGGTTGACCTGAATATATCCCTTACACTTTTTGTGTTCTATGTTTACAACAGTTAGAGGAATGATGTACTACAGGAAAGCCTTAAGGTTACAAGCTTTTCTTGACATGACTGAAGAGGGAGGTTTGACATTGAACTTCTAATTTAGATATTTGTATTCAGCAGTTTTTTGAGGACTGGATATTTTATGTTATTCAAAACAGTGAAACACGAATATGTGGCAATTTACAATGCTGGAGATTATTTTCGTAGGGCTAACTAATTTCTCTAACTGCTCTCTTGGCCACATGATCTGATATTTAATCCAGACATTCTTCAAGGTTATGATGCCATTGAAAGGGGGAACGACACATTGTCAGCTCAACTAGATGCCCTAGCAGATATGAAATTCACATACGTCATTTCATGTCAAATGTTTGGATCACAGAAATCCTCAGGAGATCCCCAAGCCCAAGACATACTTGACTTGATGATAAGGTACTCCTTTTATGGAAGAAGAGATTAAAAAAAAAAAAAAAAAAGGGAATGGCAGCAACACAGTATAAATTTCAGAACCTATTTAATGTTAGCTGTCCAATTTTTGCATGAAGGTACCCGTCTCTCCGTGTCGCTTATGTCGAGGAGAAAGAAGAGATTGTGGAAGATAAACCTCAAAAGATTTACTCATCCATTTTAGTTAAAGCTGTCAATGGTTTTGACCTGGTAATCATTTCAATCAGTTACGAGAATAATTTTTTTGCAGATTAATACACAGTTTTGAGGACAGGTGGTTCTACAATGCTATATAGGCTGCCTAGTTAGTTCTTTGAAATAAATCCCCATTTTTCTCAAGCATAAAATGAAGATATTTTAGGGAATAAAGAATACTCAAATGATTACACGATTTAATAATGTAGCTAAATAAGCTCACAGTATTGATTAAATGAAACTGCTTTGCATAATTTAAAGCATATCTTGCTTCTATGTTTATATTTGCATATCTTGCTACTTTCCATATCTGGAAACTGTTCTGGAAAAAAGCATAAAGCTAGTAAATTGCTCTTAGTAAGTTTCTTTTTGTGATATTTCTTTTTAGATGTGTTCATCACAATTTTAATTCCTGATTTGTTTACTTGTACACACTAGTAGAGAATACCATTAAGATGTATTTGCTTCTTTAGTGGAATAGCAGCATTTAGACTGTTGATTTTGATAAATGGAATTCATCCTACTATTTTGTCAAACTTGGGAAAGTATCTAGGGTCAAAATCACATGAGTATTGCAGAAAACTATGGAAAAAGTTAATTTTTTTCTGTTGCAACTTGGAGCATGCTTTGAGATGTGACTACAAAAAAATAAAAATAACATAATTCAATTGAGGACAAAGCATTCACTTATAAAAATGAGGAGAGGTTGTTAAGTATAATCAATGGGAACTCTTTCCCTTAGAGGAGCTCACTTCCATATTTGCCCTTCCCAGAAAGATTTTTGAAATCTTTGTAGAAATTAAGGAGAAGACCTGCCCTGCAAACAGATGAAACAAGAATTCGGTATATATCTTGTAATTCTGAAAAATTTTCAGTTGGTTACAACTTATTCCAAATTTTGACAGTATTTTCACCTGTTTGTTGATCATTTCCATGTATTATTTTCATGCAACTATCTCTCCATAATTAGTGACTTCAAAGTCAATTTTGGGAATGTATGGTACACCATCATTGTTGCATTGTGTAGGTGCCTGGGCTGCGGCTATATGACCGAGGTTTACCTCTTCGTATCCCCCGCAAGGTAATCATATTCCTTAGGATCTATTAAATGGACGTGAGAAGACCACGTGGTATGGTGACCACGGTAGAATCTTCTCGTGGAACATCTTTCCCTAAAATTTGAAACAAGGTCCTAGGATTCCTTAAACGGATATGTCCTCGTGTGGGATTATTGAGGCTTTAGTGAATTGGTGGTTAGTATCAAGGGACCATTGGGGCTCCCTCAACTAATCTAGACAGAGATTTCTAGAGGAAACCCTTTTCCTACAAGAGCATGCCAATTCAAGTCTAAACATCCGTCCAACAGATACATTACCTTGTGTAGGTTTTTAGAGACAGAGAATATTCTCTTTTTTCTCTTATTCTTAACAAAAATAACATAAAGATACGTCAGATTTATAACCTAAGATGATCAGTGAATCATAACCAACCAGTACTACAAATCAGGGAATTAAAAACAAATCTCCTACAAAAACGGAAACTTTCTAACTTTCTAATAAATATTCTAAATCAAAGGATTTAGAATCTATTTTATTGGAAAGAAGTATCCTAAACCTAGCTGGCACCTAATCTTTCGACACCCCCCTCCAGTTGGTGCATAGATGTCAATCATGCCCAACTTGCTGACAAGAAGTTCGAAGTTAGGTCAGAATAATCCTTTGGTGAGTATATCAGCTATTTTTTGCGTTGTTGGAACAAATGGCATGTAAATAGCTCCATTATCAATCTTCTCGTTTATATAATGTCTGTTGACCTCCACATGCTTGGTTCGATCATGTTGCACAGGATTCTGAGCAATACTGATTGCAACCTTGTTGTCACAGTACAACTTCATTGGTAGGTTGATAGGCATCTTCAATTCTTCAAGAACTCTCTTCAGCCATAACATTTCACAGATTTCATGAGCCATAGCTCTATACTCAGCTTCGGCACTACTTCTTGCGACCGCATTCTGCTTTTTACTTTGCCATGTGACTAGGTTGCCCCATATGAAAGTACAATATCCTGATGTCGACTTTCGATCAATAATGGATCCAGCCTAATCAACATCTGTGTAGGCCTCAATAGTCTATTTTATAGTCTTTTGGAAGAGAAGGCCTTTGCCCGGTGTGCTCTTCAAATATCTCAGGATTCTGTACACTGCCTTAAGATGTTTCTCATAGTGTGAATGCATAAACTGGCTTACCAGACTTATAGCAAACGCAATATCAGGCCGTGTGTGTGATAAATATATCAGCTTCCCTACCAATCTTTGGTAGCGGGATGTGTTCACGGGTTCACCTTCTTTCTCGTCTCCAAGCTTCTGATTAGAATCTATTGGGGTGTCTGCCGGTTTACATCCACTCATTCCAGTCTCTTTAAGAAGATCAAGGACATACTTTCTCTGAGAGACAACGATTCCTTTCCTTGACCTTGCAACTTCCATTCCAAGAAAATATCTTAGGGGTCCTAAGTCCTTTATCTCAAACTCTGCTAATAGATTTTCCTTCAAATGGTCCATCTCTGACAAGTCATCCCCGGTAAGGATTATGTCGTCCACATACACAATTAGCACAACAATCTTCCCCTCAGACGAGTGGTTTACAAACATAGTATGATCTGCTTGTCCTTGTGTATATCCCTAGCTTTTCACAAATTGAGTGAACTTCTCGAACCAAGCTCTTGGTGATTGTTTTAGTCCGTACAGGGATTCCTTCAGTTTGCATATCTTTGAACCAAACTCTTTTTCAAATCTCGGGAGTGCGTCCATGTACACTTCTTCCTCCAAATCTCCATTAAAAAAAGTATTCTTTACATCTAATTGTTGTAAAGGCCAGTCGAGATTAGCTGGCTGCAAGTGATAGGAGGACTCTAATGGTGTTCAGCTTCGCTATAGGAGCAAATGTCTCTAAGTAGTCAAAGCCATAGGTTTGCGTAAATCCTTTGGCAACCAATCTGGCCTTATATCTCTCAATTGTCCCATCTGATCTGTATTTGATTGTGAACATCCACTTGCATCCCACAGTTGTTTTATTTCTCGGCAATTCCATCATATCCCATTTCCGATTCTTCTCCATAGCCTTTATCTCCTCCAAGATAGCCTCCTTCCACTCTGGAACCTTTAAGGCATCCTGCACATTCTTTGGAATCTCCATACATGACACTTGTGAGGTAAAGGCACGAAAAACAGGTGAGAGATTTTTATATGACACAAAGTTGGACAATGGGTGTTTGGTACAAGTTCTTGTACCTTTTCAGATGGCAATAGGGAGATTGGAGTCATCAGACTCAAAAAGAGGACTTGTAGATTTAGAAACAGATTGAATAGGTTGAGTAGACTCAGAAGGAATGTTACCTGATAGGATCTCGGATTCATGGCAGTGTAAGGAATTGTTGGACTCTTTCCTTTGATTAGTATTCCTTCTAGAGTAAACAATATCAAAGGGTGTTAAGATCATGTTTTTGGTACTTGTTTCTTTCCCATTTGTCACTTTGGAATCATGTTATTCATGTCCTGGCACCAAGGATAAGTCTGCATTTTCATCATTTAAAGGACTTAATTCAACTATAGGATCTCGGATTCATGGTAGTGTAAGGAATCGTTGGACTCTTTCCTTTGATTAGTATTCCTTCTGGAGTAAACAATATCAAAGGGTGTTAAGATCATGTTTTTGGTACTTGTTTCTTTCCAATTTGTCACTTTGGAATCATGTTTTTCATGTCCTGGAACCAAGGATAAGTCTGCATTTTCATCATTTAAAGGACTTAATTCACCTAAGTTCGGTACAATAATGTTTGGGATCTTGATTTGGTCAACAGTTGTTTCATCGATAGGTGTGGAAGATTCATCAAGTGGGAAATATTGTTCCGAATCTTCTATTTTCCTCCCCCCTGAAGATGAGGGGTAAAAAACAATGTTGATTAAAAAAAGGTTACATCCATGGTGATGAATAATTTTTTTGAAACTAGGTCAAAACATTTGTATCCCTTTTGAGTGGGAGCATATCCAATAAACACACATTTTCAAGCTCAGGGTTCAAGTTTGCTTCTGTTTTTTTCATGGATATGGACAAATGCAGTACACCCAAATTCTTTTAGAGGCAAAACAGAGGAAAGCCTATTTGTTGGAAAAAAAAAAAAGAAAAACATCCAAAGGAGTTTTAAAGTTCAAAACCTTACTAGGCATTCGATTAATCAAATATGTTGCCGTTAAAATTGCTTCACCCCAAAGGTATTTAGGTACCATATTTTGAAATAGTAATGTCCGAGCTACTTCTAACAGGTGTTTATTTTTTCGCTTAGACACCCCATTTTGTTGAGGAGTATCAATGCAAGAACTCTGATGAACAATGCCTGCTTCCAAGAAAAAATGGCTTAAGTATTTGTTAAAAAATTCTTTCCCATTATTACTCCTGAAAATCTGAATTTTCTCCCGAAACTGGGTTTCAACCATTTTGTAAAAATTTTTGAACATTATTTCAACTTCAGATTTTTCTCTCATTAAACAGACCCAAGTTAATCTTGTATGATCGCCAATGAACGTGACAAACCACCTTTTACCAGAAGTTGTGGAAGTTCGACTAGGTCCCCAAACATCACTATGTATTATGGAAAATGGATTAGATGCTTTGTATGGTTGAGATGAAAAAGAGGTACGATGATGTTTAGCGAGTTGACAAATCTCACAGGTAGATGGAGATGGATTTTTATTCTTTAATAAAACCGGAAACAAGTACTTTAAATAATGAAAACTTGGGTGGCCTAACCTATAATGCCACAACATTATTTCACTATCCTTAGAAACAGAAATAGAATTGAAACAGGTACGTTGAGTAGGTTTACTCGAGTTGGATCCATCTTCAATGAAATAGAGCCCTTCAATCTCCCTAGCACTGCCAATCGTCCTCCCTGTTCTCAATTCCTGAAATTCACAACATGAGGATGAGAAATTAGCACGACATTTAAGATCAAGAGTAATCTTACTGATGGACAGTAAGTTACATGACAGATTAAGAACATGAAGGACGTTATAAAGTGTTAATGAGGGTGAGAGAGGAACAAATCCGGTTCCAGCTATTGAGGAAAGGGTGAGAGAGGAACCATCAGCAATTTTGACTTTTCTATTACCTGCACAAGGACTATAAGAGGAAAATAACTTTGAACAACCTGTCATATGATCAGTTGCTCCAGAATCAATGACCCAAGGAGTTTGTGAATATGGTCTGACACTAGGAAATATGGCAGTTAGGTATGTACCTTTTTGAGCCAAGGAACAAGATGGGTTTACAGACAAGGATGGAGAAAAAAGTTTGTAGGGGTGCTCTAAATGTTCCTTTGTGAATGGAACTATCTCAGAATTGATTTGTGGTCCTTGAGTCTCCTCGGTAGTGGTTTGGAGTGCACAGCCATCCCCATTAGATTTTTTCTTCCAATTTGGGGGTTTTCCATGTAATTCCAGCAAGTCTCCTTGGTATGCCATGGTTTTTTGCAATGCTTGCACCACGGTTTCTTCCATTTGTCTCCTTTGTAATCAAATCCTCTGGTTACAAGTGCTAAACTCTCAGATTCCTAGATTCCGATGGGTTCTGGGTTGCACAGCATGATCTTTCTCCTAGACTCCTCACGTCTAACCTTAGAAAAAACTTCCTGGATTGTGGGCAGTGGTCTACACCCTAGGATCCGACCCCTCACTTCATCTAAGTTTCGATTAAGACCAGTGAGAAACATATAAACACAATCATTTTCCTCCCTCTTTTTGTGCCGAGCACAATCATTGGGATTTTCCCAATCATCTTCATAACATTGATCCAATTCTTGCCAAAGAGTCACCATTATGTTGTAATAAGTGGTGACAGCCAAGTTGCCTTGCTTGGACTGCCATAGTCGAGTCTTCAAGTTGAAAATCTGAGATGAATTTTCTAAGTCAGAATAGCATTCCTGAACAGCCTCCCAAACATCCCTGGCTGTAGGTAGAAACAGATGAGGTTTCCCAATTGCTGGCTCCATTGAATTGATCAACCAAGCAATTACAAGGGAATTTTCTGACCTCCATCTTCTTAGGGATGGATCATTTCTGGCTAGTTGTGTGATTTCTCCCGTCAAATAGCCTAGTTTTCCTCTGCCATCAATCGCCAGTTTCACGGATTATGCCCATTCTAGATAATTTTTTCCATTGAGCTTATGGACTGTGAGTTGCAGGCTAGAGCTTTGGGAGACAGCATCGACTGATGAGGAGGAAGCCCCTGGTTGGACAAATTGCATGTTGTCGGAAGATTCTTCTCAAGTAGCTGGAGAATTTCTGGCGGCTCCGGTCATCGTCGTCTTCGCCATCGGGATTAAGGGTCAAGAGAACATGGCTCTGATACTATGTAGGTTTTTAGAGAGAGAGAATATTCTCTTGTTTCTCTTATTCTTAAAAAAATAACATGAAGATACATCAGATTTACAGCTTAAGATGGTCAGTGAATCATAACCAACCGGTGCTACAAATCAGGGAATTAAAAACAGATCTCCTACAAAAAAGGAAACTTTCTAACTTTCTAATAAATGTTCTAAATCAAAGGATTTAGAATCTGTTTTATTGGACAGAAGTATCCTAAACCTAGCTGGCACCTAATCTTTCGACACCTTGAATTCTGTCCAAAAGGATTCCTCCCAGCACTATGTAAACCTTCCTCCTCTGGAGGGTTCAGCACCTATCATTTCATTCTATTACTACTACCAATAGACTCTCTCTCTCTCTCTTTCTCTCTCTCTCTTATTCTAGACTATCTTGGTTCTCACCCCTCCATGTGACTCTGGTGACCCCATTATAGTTAACAATCAACATAATTCCCGTAAAAGTAGACCCCATTATGTCTGCACCCCCACAGATTGCAAGTACTTAAACATTAGCTTTCCATACAAGTCGAATTTTACTAATAAAATGAAAATGCATTATTACATCATATGCTAATTAACTATCTACATTTGATTATCTGCATGCTTACATCTTTGTAACGCTAGTTCATCAAATATGGATCTTTCTATGTGAAGTTTGAAATTCTATTACATGCTTGTGTTGGTTAATCTGATCATTTTTATAGGAAATATATCGAATAAAGCTTCCAGGTCCACCGAATGTTGGGGAGGGGAAACCTGAAAATCAAAATCATTCAATAATTTTCACACGTGGCGAAGCTCTTCAGGCAATTGATATGAACCAAGTACACTCAGCCACCTCCTACAACATGGCTTTTATGAATTTTGATGATCTGTCCTTATTATACATATTCTTGCAGGATAATTACCTAGAAGAAGCTTTCAAAATGAGAAATTTATTGCAAGAATTTCTACAGCACCAAGGACAACGACCTCCTACCATACTTGGCTTGAGAGAACACATATTCACAGGAAGGTCAGACATGTAGATCCTCAAAGTTATCATTAATACATTTCCACATTCAAGAGTTATTTGCAGAGAAATTTGATGAAGATTTTTTCAAACAACATGTGCACATTTTAATTGTGTTTCAAGTCTTTGTATGCCTTGAAAATCAAGTATAACCCTTAAACATATAAACAGCAAAATCTGTAAACATTCATCAGTTACAAGTCAAGTGAGTTCTGCTAAATAAAAGATGAAAGCTCAAATTTTATGCTTCGTTGTATCCTTAGTTCTATTAGCCCTTTTACCTAGCTATGCGATTCAGATCTTTAAAAGTATTTAGCGTGACTATCCATTGGAGATTAAAAAACTTTCATATTAGCTTAATTTTTTGTAGGATTAGAAATTTATTTGTTATATTTTATTATAAGTCTCTGGATTTCCATTCTAGCTACTACATTTGACTTACAGTAGTCAGTTGGTGGAGCAATACACATGATCATTAACTAGTATAGTATAAGAAAGAGTAATGTTACATAATCAGAAAAATCTATTTGAAAAAAAGAGAGGGAGAAAGAGAGAGAGAGAGAGAGAGAGAGAGAGGTCACTAGTAAACACTTGTAGCCTACCACTTAAAAGCCACAAAAAAAAAAAAAAAAAAAAAAAAAAAACAACAATAGAAGTCTATTTTGTTTGAAAAATTACACAAACCACTAAATTTTTAAAATCGAGATTTTACCAATTTTACTTCCCAAAATCGAGATTTTACATATTTTACCATCATTATGATTTTTTATGCGACTTAGCAAGTTATCTCACCCTAATATCGTAAAATCATAAGATTTTAAGGTATAAATTAAAATCTTAACAACCTTGGTCCCAAGTGTGATCTTCAATTTGCCACTTAAATAGTTAGTCTGGGAACATGAGAAGATATAAACAAAGGAAAGGAAATAAATGAAGTATGAACTACAGTGGTTATGCAAAGAATTACAATGTATAAATTCGTTAATGAGATGGTAAATTTGTGATTTTAGAACTCAAAGACTAAGATCCTTGACCTCTTAATTGCAGTGTTTCTTCATTAGCATGGTTCATGTCTTATCAGGAGACTAGTTTTGCCACCATTGGTCAAAGGCTTCTAGCAAATCCTCTCAGGTAATGGACGCCCTGTTTTTTGCCGGTTCATATTGATAACAACTTTGCAGGAAATACCAAAAGATGATATCATGATGGTGTCAAACTTTTTTTATTTGGCATGCAACTGACTTGATGAGTTCTTCATAATTGAAGACAATATCACATCAGTTGATCAATTCTAATTGAATGTGGCTTGCAAATGTATAATCTATTGCACTTGCTACATTCAAGCTGTTTGTTGTTATTTTTTTTATTATTATTATTATTTTTTTTTTCACATTCATCTGATCTTTACAAATGTGTCATTCTACCATATGCTTATCATACAGGGTCCGGTTCCATTATGGCCATCCAGATTTGTTTGATAGGGTGTTTCACTTAACAAGAGGTGGCATAAGCAAATCATCAAAAACAATTAACTTGAGTGAGGATGTTTTTGCTGGTAGGAATTAATTAATTCTCAATTTGTTGTTCAAAACCATATCTTGGGTCAACATGCAATATTGATTATCTAAGATATTGTAGGGTTTAATTCCACTTTACGAAGAGGATATGTCACGTATCATGAGTACATGCAAGTTGGCAAAGGTCGTGATGTAGGCCTTAACCAGATCTCAAAATTTGAAGCCAAAGTGGCAAATGGCAACAGTGAACAAACCCTAAGCCGTGATGTATACCGCCTTGGGCGTCGGTTTGATTTCTTCCGGACTCTTTCTTTTTACTTCACGACCACTGGCTTTTTCTTCAATATCCTGGTAATTTCTTTGAACCCTGGAAATGATCCTGCTTTATTAGTGCATGAATCTGAAGGCATGTAGTCGTACTTTGTCTTGATAGATATTTCATGCAAAATTCGTCACAATTACTTATTTCAAATTACAATTTTAGGCTGGAAACACATCCAAGGGCTAAATAGTTTTTATATTCGGGACTGAAATTGTTAGACGAACGAAACATGCCAGGAAAAGCACTTGATGGATAGAAGTGATATGTGCAAAAATACTAGCTTTTATTATTCCTTGAGCAGAAGCTTATATAGCAATCAGGATTGAACTCATACCAGAGAAGAGGGGATAACCCAGTGGTAAAGGCTTTTCCCACCTAGGCAATAGGTAATAGTAGGCTCGACTCATTCCAACGCATACCAGTATTGAAGTACCACCCCCCCCCCCCCAAAAAAAAAAAAAAACGAAAGATGAAGGGGAGGAGAGGAGAGGGTTGGATTGTGGACCCTTTCTGAAGTTCTTTGATACTTCTCAGTTACCTGCATGTGACATGATTGCAAAACTGGGAAAGTTATTGCACCTTAAAGTACCTTTCAAAAATGTTCTGCTCAACCATGTGCGCATGTGTGAGTAGGTTTCTGATCAATCACCAAAAACGAGGTTAGAAAACCATATTATCTTTACACAGTATCCTGTTTGGATGCTGCTTTCGTTTAACAGAAGATGCAAAAGACAAAAGAGGGAAAAAAGAACTGATGGCTCTTTTGTCTTTTCAAAGCTGCTTTTGATGATTATAGACTTCACAATTTAATTTACTTTTTAAAATTTTGCTTTTTAAATCTGACTACCTTTTTTGTAATTTTGCAGTTATCAATTATTGGAATTTATGGTTTCCTTTATGGGCAGCTATACCTAGTTCTTAGTGGTTTGGAGAGAGCACTGATCCTTGAGGCTAGAATTCAAAACATAAAATCACTGGAAACAGCTCTAGCATCCCAGTCATTTATCCAACTTGGACTCTTAACAGGCTTACCAATGGTGATGGAGATTGGACTTGAGAGAGGATTTCTTAATGCCATCAAAGATTTTGTCCTCATGCAACTGCAGCTGGCTGCTGTTTTCTTTACTTTCTCCCTGGGAACAAAAGCTCATTTTTACGGCCGAACAATTCTTCATGGGGGGGCGAAGTACAGACCCACAGGGCGGAAGGTTGTGGTATTTCATGCCAGCTTTACTGAGAATTACAGGCTTTATTCACGGAGCCACTTCATAAAAGGATTTGAGCTACTGCTTCTGTTGGTTGTTTATGGTCTGTTTAGAAGGTCCTACCAAAACATGGCTTATGTTCTAGTCACATATGCTATCTGGTTCATGTCATTGACTTGGTTGTTTGCACCGTTTCTCTTTAATCCTTCCGGATTCGACTGGGGTAAGATAATGGATGATTGGAAAGATTGGAACAAGTGGATCATGCAGCAGGGCGGTATAGGAATTCAACAAGATAAGAGCTGGCAGTCTTGGTGGAACGACGAGCAGGCCCATCTTCGTCATGCAGGGATGATTTCTAGGTTGATTGAAATACTTCTATCCATGCGATTTTTCATTTACCAGTATGGTCTAGTGTACCACCTCGATATATCTGGGAAGAGCAAAAATTTTGTTGTTTATGTGCTCTCATGGGTTGTCATCATTGCAATGTTCCTGTTAGTCAAGGTAAAGTCCCATTCTGCCTTTTGGTTAAGAGAACATGTATCCATGCAAATCTTACTTCCCTTTAATTTTGCTGCATATTAACAGGCATAAAAGATACTGCTTAAATTTAACCTGGATTCTGAAGTAGGGTTAGTTTACATGATTATCGGCTTGTTCAACAATTCAGAAACTACAGTTCAATCCCTTTTTTTATAAAGGAATTAGGCATTATATATATATATATACTTTTTAAGCATTCAATCGTCATATTCATTGTGATCTATGTTACATAGACTCGAGTATTGGGCATAGGTGTACATCAGGATATCAAACCTTTCAAAATTTTAAATTTAGGACGTTGAGATATTTATTAAAAAGTTGGGCATCAATACGTTAACACATCCTAAACATTTAAAATATTGCACAATGAATAGTAAATTGAGATGCGATATGGTTATTATTTAGGAATGTACTTGAAATCAACTGAAACTTGGAGAAAAAATGAGGGGATTTTTTTTTCCCTTTTTATCCAGCTGAAAAGTTTAAAACAAAAATCTTTATTATCAAATGTAAGCTGCTAGTTTTTCAAATATTATAAAAAATTAGAGGATCCAAGTATCTAATATGGGTACAGGATTTGGACAAATATTCCCATACCCTTTTTTTTGGTAGTTATTCCCATACCCTTACCCTTGTCATATGTGGAAGACATCGGTACAACAGAAAAATAGAAGAGTCTATGTAACAGAGGTTGTGATCCCTGTGATCCCTAACTCCGTCCATCCATCTCCATTCTCCCCATGTTGCTCATTGTGATGAATAATTGAATACTTTTAAGCATCACCATAAGCATGTTAGTAAACAAGATCACATTTATTCTTAAGTAGGCAAGGCAAGACCCGAGCTTACCTTGTTTATTTTAAACGAGCAAGGTATAAAACTAAATGATACAAGATATAAAGGTAAATGATATAAGGGCGTGGCTTCACAGTGGTGTCACATAGAATTGACTTAAGAGAAGGTGGCTTCAAGTAGCTGTCAATAAATAGAAGCAAAGCTTTCAAGTGTAATTGAGTTGATTGTATTAGAAGAAAAGTTCTAATAAATAAAATAGTAACAGGCTTTGAATAACAATAGCTACCTTGTTTTTTTCCTTTTTTCTTTTCTTTTTTTTTTTTCCTCCTTAATTTTGATTTTTGCATGTAGAATGTATCATCTGTTTTCATTTAGGCTGTATTTTTGTTTTCTTCCTTCCTCATATCCAGTTTCGTATTACCATGATAATTTTTTAGGGGAAATAGGATACTGCTACCCGTGATAGCTTTTAAATTCAATATTGTGAACGACTCTGAATCTATGAAATTCGCTTGTTTTTGTACACTTAGAACGGTACAGCATCGACATATCTAACTAAGCTGTGTTACAAACCAGGCAGTGAATTTGGGGAGGCAACTGCTTAGTGCTAAACATCACTTGGCATTCAGGCTATTCAAAGCATTTCTTTTCCTGGGTGTTCTCGCTATCATAATCATTCTCTCCCTCGTCTGTGAACTATCTATGAAGGACTTGATCGTGTGCTGTCTAGCATTTCTACCAACGGGATGGGGTTTGATATTGGTATGCTTAGTCAAATGAAACCTACCCTTCTTTATTTATTTATTTATTTATTTATGATGTATACTACTAGAATTCGTTTATGGAAAGAAGTACAGAAGGTCGTAATTAGAGACTTGTGAGCCTATCACTTTGAAAAAATTTGAGCTTGTTACCTTAGTTCAATTTCCACACCATTCTGATTTCAAAATCTGTGTTAGAATATTTTATATTAAGTTATAAGATATTCTTTATATATATATATATGTATATATCTATATTCAAATATTTTATATCTTAGTATTTACTAAATAGTTAGCTTTATTTTTAGTACATACAGCATTTCCATATATATCCAATATTACTCTTGAGGTTAGCCCAAGTGGCTCGTGAGTATGTTCCCCACAGAGACCATACGGGTTCGATTCTTGACTCAAGAGAGATGTGTATGAGAGGTAACATATATTTCTCTGATTTACCCATCGGCTAAGCAGTTCGTTGAGGGTTGTAATAAAATAGGGTTCCGGATTACCGGAAAAATATGATATATATGCCAAGATGTAAAGTTTATTTATTTATTTTTTTTTTTCCGAATTCTATTTCTTGTCTTTTATTTTCAACAAACAAATATTTTGGTTGAATAGCATTTCCTGAAGAAGAATGTCACGTAACTGTACACGTGTTTTCGGATTTTTTTTCAGATTGCTCAAGTTATCAGGCCGAAGATAGAGAACACGGGACTGTGGGACTTCACCCAGCTATTTGCTCAATCTTATGATTATGGAATGGGGGTTGTTCTTTTCGCACCTATAGCTTGTTTGGCATGGCTCCCAATCATCTCATCTTTCCAAACTCGTTTCCTTTTCAACGAGGCTTTCAATCGAAAGTTGCAAATTAAACTAATTCTGGCAGGAAAGAAGAAAGATAAATAAATTTCCCCACAGACGATGTTGTGTTGTGTGTGAATATATATATATATATATATATATAACATTTTTTGTATAGTAAGTTATTGTAGTTACAATGCACATGTGATTCTTATAGATGACAACACAAATTTGAAAGTTCTCAAAGTGTCCCAATGTTTTCTATTCCTTTTTTATTAATTATTTGAGCATCAAATTGTATTGTCATAGATATATTAATAAATAAAATAATGGGTAATGCTGATCATATTTTACTTTTCGCTTTCTATAATTGTTGAGGTTTCAAGATGATTTGATGAAACTTTTTATTAGGTTTGTCAACGAGCTCGAGCTCCAGTCAAACTAAAATAGTGTGGATTTATTTTTATCTAAATAATATAATTTTATGTTGTAATAATAAATTAATAAATATATTAAATATCATAAAATGATATATTACATTAATATAATATTAAAAAATTATTTAAAAAGTAAGCAAAAATTTAATAATATTTAAGTGAACATAAAATAAAAAGAAAAAGAAAATAAAAAAAAATTGTGTAGTACTGTTACGGTGACCCTCCTGGGAGCTTGTAATACTTGGTATTTTTATTTGGCCGTTATTTGATATTTTTGGGCATTTTAATTTGGACCTTGAGGGTTGGTCTGTGGCGAATTGGTTATTGACGTGGACATGCGCGTGGTCTACTTGCGGATTTTTAATTTTAGTTTCTTTATGCATGAGTGTCGCTATTCGTAATTTTTTTTTTCATCTTGAGACAAAAATACCCTAATATAAACTTACCTCTTTACCCTCCTATATATAACTCACACTTTAAAAAAATCATGCACAAACAATACCAATAATCACTTATTGAAAAAATCAAACAAATTCGACAATCATTTATTCAAACAAATTTTTGGTAAATCAACAAACATTTCAGCAACTGATTGTTGAATAAATTAAAAATTTTTAACAAATATTTGCTGAAAAATAACCAATTTCAATAATCAGTTGCTAAATAAATATAGTAATTAACAATATAAATTTTTTACACTCCACACCAAAATAAACGAAGTATTTCAACAACTAGTTACTAGAAAAAATTAAAACATTTTAGCAGTCTCTTACCGTTTTGATCAAGGGTTATTTTTTAAAATTTAGGTGTAATTTGTGGGTTGCGTGGAGAAATTATTCGGTTACTTGAAGAAAACATAAGAAGTATTAATTAACTGGGGTGCGTGAAAATTGCTAATAGCAGCAACATTTATATATTTTTCAGTTTTAGTTATTTTGTGTATTTTTTAACCCCAAATTAAATCTAGACCTTGTCTATGCCATATCTGACATAAATTTAGTAATTACATGATATGAATATCATTTGAATGCTGAGTATAGCATTAATATATTTGTTATGAACTAAGATGATTGTGCATATTTTATTTGAGAACATGAACATGTTATGTTAATATTAAAATTGTTATACTCAATTTATGAGAATAAGGCTTGGTCGGAGAAAGAAAAAAAATGGTTTTTTTAACTTTTTGTTAATTTAACATTTTTACTCCTCAAAGTTTAAAAGAAATTTCAAATATAAGAAGATAAATTTGAGCTACCAATTTTTTTTTTTTTTTTTTTAGTAACGGGGGAAATAGCTACCAGCTATTTTTACCAAAGAAATACTGATAATGTTCAATAGATTTATTTAAACATTTTCATGCTAAGTTTATACTTTTACTCATGATTAAGCATATCATGGCATTGGGCTGTGGAGTTGCTCATTCGATTTGATCTTACAATCAATGTGGCAATGTAGTTGTCCTCTCTAGGATTGATGTGTCGTGGGTACACTCATTTTTATATATTGGGATTATTTTTCTGAAATGTAAAAATAATAAGATTTTTTTTTAGTATCAAATAATCCCCGATCGAAATAAATAATTAGAGAAAAGTCTTTTGATGTTAACATATAAGCTTAGAGATTATTATTCCAAACTGCAAACCGATGCTTTTCCTTGATGTGGCACCATTAAATTTGGTAGAAGAGCCAATGAATGACTATAATTATTTTATATCCTTTGAGATATGACACATCTATGTAATACCAGTTAATGTGAATGAGTAAAACAATATGGTTTGTGCGTCAGCATTTAGTTATTACTCTGTTGGCATAAGTAAGTAAAATGGTATGATTGGGGCTATTTAATAACACTATCATTTTTCTAGTTATATTTTTTTTGTTTTCTATTTTTATTTTTTTTGGAAACGAAAATAGAAATTGTGTTTGAAAACACAATTTTGTTTATCATTATTAATTTTTTAATCTTATAAAATATTTAATTTATTATTTTTTAGAATATTAATTGAATTTAATAAAATATATTTCATATTGAAAACATTTATTAAACAATTGAATAAAATTTTATAATAATTTAAATGATTTAATTTTCAAATCTATTAAAAATCGTTTAATAAAATAGATTTTATATTAAATAAATTAATGAAATTAATTTAATTATTAAATTAAATTTTAAATTAATTAATTCAATTTTATTATTTATGAAAAATAATTTAGTAAAATATATTTCAAATTAAATTAATTATAAAATATATTTAATAAACTATAGAATATATTTTATTCAATTATTTTGAATAAATAAAAAAAACTACATGAATTAATTTAATTATTTATTCAAAATAAATTAATAAAATATATTATTATTAATATATATAGTTAATTTAATTATGTTATTTATTAAAAATAATTTTAGTTTAACAACATGTTTGAATAAAATAATTTATTTTAATATGATGCAACAAAAAAGAATAAAATATTAAAATTGACAAAATGCTTGTAACCGAAAAAAAAAAAAAAGAGTAAAAACACTTTATGGCATATCTAACATAAATTTAGTAATTACATGATATGAATATCATTATTTGATTAATGCTTTGAGTATAGTATTAATATACTTGTTATGAACTATGATGATTATGCATATTTTATTTGAGAATATGAACATGTTATATTAACATTAAATTATTGTACTCAATTTATGAGAATAAGGCTTGGTTTGGGAAAGAAAAAAAAATAACTTTTAAATTCTTTGTTAATTTGATATTTTTGCCCCTCAAGATTTAAAAGAAATTTCAATTATAAGAAGATAAATTTGAGCTGATAGCTATTTTTACCAAACGAACACTGATAATATTCAATAGAATTTTTTAAGCATTTTTATGCTAAATTTATACTTTTATTCATGATTAAGCATATCATGGTATCGGGTTATGGGTTGTTCATCCAATTTGATCTTGCAGTCAATAAGTCACTGTGGTTGTCTTCTGTAGTATTGATGTGCCGTGGGTACACTCATTTCTATATATTGGGATTATTTTTCTAAAACGCCAAAAAATAAGATTTTTTTTTTAATATCAAATGATCCCCAATCGAAATAAATAATTAGAGAAAAGTCCTTTGATGTTAGGATATAAGATTAGTGATTATTATTCCAAACTGCAAACTGGTGCTTCCCTTAATGAGGTACCATTAAGGTTTCGTTTGGATTGATGTAAGATTTTGAAAATTTTTAAAAGTTATTTATTTTTAATCTTTATTTACAAATTACGAACTCATAACTTACCTCATTTCATGTCACTTTATCTCATTGGTAGAAGAGCCAATGAATGACTATAATTATTTCATATCCTTTGGGATATGACACATCTATGTAATATCAATTTAATGTGAGTTAGTAAATAGAGTGATTTGTGCATTAGCGTTTAATTATCACTTCATTGGCATAAGTAAAACAGTATGACAGGGACTTTTTGGTAACACTGTCATTTTTCTATTTATATTTATCTGTTTATATTTTTAATTTTTAGTTTTCTATTATTCTTTTTCTGAAATGAAAACAAAAATTACGTTTGTAAATGTAATTTTGTTTATAATTATTAATTTTCTATTTTTATAAAATATTTAATTTTATTAGTTTCCAGAAAATTAATTAAATTTAATAAAATATATTTCATATTAAAAACATTTATTAAACAATTGAATAAAATATACTTTATAATAATTTAAATAATTTAATTTTGAAATTTATAAAAAATAATTTAATAAAAAAGATTCCATATTAAATAAATTAATGAAATTAAATTAATTATTAAATTAAATTTTAAATTAATTAATTTAATTTTATTATTTATTAAAAATAAGTAAAAAATATATTTTATGTTAAATAAATTAGTTATTAAATTAATTAAACTAATTTTATTACTTATTAAAAATAATTTAATAAAATATATTTCAAATTAAATAAATTAATTAAATTGAATTAGTTATTATATTAATTTAACTAATTTAATTATGTTATTTATTAAAAATCATTTAATAAAATATATTTAATATTAATTAAAATAATTATATTAAAATAATTATTAAATTTAAGTTAAATTAAATAATATTATTTATTAAAAATAATTTAGTAAAATATTTTCATAATAATTGAATTAATTATTAAAATCATTTTATAAAATATATTTTTTAAAATATAAAATATATTTTATTCAATTATTTGGAATAAATAATTAAACTACATTAATTAATTTAATTATTTATTCAAAATAAATTAATAAAATATATTACAAATTAATTTATATAATTAATTCAATTATATTATTTATTAAAAATAATTTTAGTTTAACAACATATTTGAATAAAATAATTCATTTTAACATGATGTAAAAAAAATGAATAAAGTATTAAAATTAACAAAATATTTGTAACAAAAAAAAAGGCTAGAGAAAAAATACTTTTTTATTTACGTTTTTCTGTTTAAATTTTTGTTTTTTTGGAGGCAAAAAGATATAAACAGATTAAGCAAATATATTTCTATTGCCAGTTTATAAAATTTTGAAAATATAAACAAAAAACAGAAAACAAAAAGTTACGAAACGAGAGATTAATGACTTCATGTGAACTATCACCCATGAAGCTATTTTAGAAGATTAGAGATAGATGAAGAAAAATTGGACGCATACATATTTCACCCCTTACATAGTTATGTATTTTATTTGATTATAGGATCTTTTTGTTAGTATAAAAATAATGAAAACTTACTAAGTTTTGAGCTATTTAAATATATGTTTTGATTCAATATTTACATTGTGATTGGTAAACCTTGAGTTGGTAATTCTAAAACATGACATCATCTATAAAGTGTAGGGTGATTTGATTCTTTAATTGAGATATGCAAGCAGTTTGGGTATGAGTAACTTGAGTCCAGTCTTAGATTGTTCATTTTCATTATTGTATTTATTTGGGTGGCCTCTCGAAGGTTAGTGTAATGACTTGAATTTTCATTTAATTTAGTTATTTTATATATGTATATATATATATATTTATTTATTTATTCAAGGAATTTATTTCGTTGTTTAAATTTAATAATTTATAATTTTAGTATTTAATTTTAAGTTGTATTTAAAAAGGTTAAATGTTGGTAACCTTTGAAAAGATTATAAAAAATTTCCTAAACCTATGGGAAACAGAAAATTAATTAAATTGGTTAGGGTTATTTGTTATTTCAGTTAATATATATACATATATATAATGCTGAAAAAATGTATTAGAAACCCTAGGGAGATAGAGAGAGCGAGAGATAAAGGTAAAGAAAGAGGTTCAGCGCTAAAGAGAAACTCGACAACAAGCTGTCAGAATCGGCCAAATTAAAACGGTAAAGGTGGAATTCTGTAAATATATGTATATGACTTCGATTGTGTTGGTTGCAGTAAATTGGATTTTGAAATCTTTTATATAATATTATCACTGTTATATGTACGGCATGTTAATTTGATTGAAATGTTTTAATTGTTTGTTTTGTCTTATATGTACAAGTGTGATAAATATATAGCAAAATAGTGAACTAAAAGTTAACTTCTAATATATATGTATATATATATATATATATATATATTTTTGTATACCAAATTAAAGTTCCCAGGATGTTTTGGTTTCACAATGATTGATTGATTTTTTTTTCCTATTTATTAATTCTTGAGAATGATTGATGTGTACATGACTTTGAAATTCGAAGTCTTGATTGAATACATACACATATACACACACATTTTGGTTGTTGCCGTGAAACTATTTTTTTGATAGAGGTTATGCTATTTAACGGGTTGGTAAATTGATGGATAATAAGGTTAAAATTTAAAATAAAGGAAAATTTATTTAATATGAATTTAAAGTGAAATTTAATATTATGTTTTATTTGGGTTAAAGAGTACTGAAAATATCGGGTATACGTATCCAAGGGTTGAAAATCCCGAAACCCGCCCGGGGGTTGGTTACTGATTCCAGTAGGCTAGTAACCTACGAACGAGCAGATGCCTAAGGGTGGCATATTATACTCCTAAGACTTCAGTTTAGGAAACAGACACCGAATGATAGTGTATATTGGTTGGGTCTTATTTCTACGAGACAACCAAGCAAATATCGAAGAATGATATATATTAGTTGGGTCTTGTTTTTACGGGACAACCAAGCAGTAGTAGCTTGAAATCAAATTGATTTTTTTTATGTGTTATGCAATGCAAAAAATACAATTAATTGAAATAAAAGGAGATTGATAAATGAAGTTAATTTCTTGTTTGAAATTTCTACTTGGCATAACTGTTTCACGTAGTAGCATGCCAAGACATACTGCATTTATATTATTATTATTATTAGGGTTCCGAGCACACGTGGTATTAGTACTCACCTCCTTACAGCTTGTTATGCAGGTAATGAATTTGAGTCACGTGCTAAATATTCTGAGCATAGGAATTAAAATTTTATTTATTATTTTTATATAATTATTTTAGACTCTAGAAATTTTTTTTTAGTGGATTTAATAAATCTCTGTTTGTGAGGTAACAGTTAATTGTTTAAATTTTGAGAGATTGTTTGGGTTAGTTTTGGAGCCTTGTTGCCTAGTTAGTTTTAGCTAAGGCATTTATTTAAATTTAAAGTTTAATTTTATTTATTTTTATTTTTATTGCTCCATAAAGTGTATGCATGGCTCTGACGATTGACAGGAAAAGTTGTTAAATTGTGTATTATCTATTTTTAACTCACATGCTCGGGTTATGAAATTTGGGGCATGACAACTTGGTATCAAAGCCTAAGTTTAGAATACCTAAGGACAGTGGGTCTTTTATTTTTCTAAGTGCTATGTGTTTACATGACAGTTTATTTAATTTGATATTTTGTTAGACTTAGATTGTTAAAAATGTGTTAACCTTAGTATATTTTTATGAATTTTTAGAGAATGCCGCCATGTGTAGCTCCAGGTGTTAGAGATAGAGATAGAGGCAATGTTAGAGGCAGGGATCAAGGTCGTGATTGTGGTAGGGGTCGAGAAATTCAGGCTGGATAGGGCCATGAGGCTCTAATAGAAGAGGTTCCTATTGTTACAGGAGTGTCACAGGAGTAGGGTTCTTATGCTGGGATTAGAGCTGAGGATCCATTAGGGGTGTCTCACGTGGCCGAGGTGCAATCCAAAGCACCAAGTGTGCTGCAGCCAGGAATGGTGGACCCACAGATTTGGATGCAGCAAATGACTGCAATATTTGTTGGGGGAGTGCAGGCAAGCCAACATACAACTCCATATAAGAAGTTCAGGAGGATGAAGCCTCCCACCTATTCTGGTGTAACAAATACTAAAGAAGTCGAGAAATTTTTGCACAAGAATGAGAAGATATTTGAAGTGATGCAATTAAATGAAGATAAGACTAGGGTCTTGCTTATTGCTTTTCAGTTGGATGGTGCTGCAGCGGATTGGTAAAGTACTGTGAAGGAGTCTTGTGGAGCATCTACACTTACTTGGAATGACTTTAAGGAGTGTTTCAGAGACTATTTCTTCCCACAATCCCTGAGAGATACCAAGCTTGATGAGTTTCTGAATTTGACTCAAGGGCCAATGATTGTGCTGGAGTATGGGCGTAAATTCACATCACTGGCCAAATATGCTAAGGAGTTGGTGTTCACTGAACGCACCAAGTGTAAACGGTTTGAGGAGGGATTGAGGCCTACTGTCAGGGATCAGATAATGCCTTTGGAGCTTAATGAATATGAGACTTTGGTTGATCGAGTAATGGCAGTGGAAAAAAATTTGGCAGATACTAGGGCACAGAATGAAGCTAAGCAAGAAAAGACTCAACACCAGGAGAACAGACCCATCAAAAGACAGAGAGAAAGTTTACATAGGGCACAGGCTTAGCAATTTCAACAGGGGAGTATGACCCCAAGTAAGTCAGCAACAACAGGAATTTCTACACAGAGTCTCATTATTTGTTATAACTGCAGACAATCTGGGTATCATCAGTTAAATTGTCCTTATAAAAGTGTCTTAAGTGGATCTAAAAATAGGGCCGTGGTAAAGATTTGTTACACGTGTGGCCAACTGGGTTATGTGCAGAAGTGTTGTTCGCAGAGGCAAGATAATAGAAGTATTATAAGGCCTCCACAGCCAGCTCAGTCAGTACAGAGTAACAGGCCAGGAGGGTCACAATTAGTGCGGACTCAGTTTCAGAGAGGTACTCAAGGTGGGACACCGCAGTATCAGATGGGTGTTTCAAGTGGTGTTTAGCAGCATCAAAGAGTTCAGGGTGGATCCCAACAGGGTCAAAAGGGGGTAGGCCACCAACGGCACCAGTTCAGGGACGAGTTTTCACTATGGCTCATAATGGTGGACGTGCAGAGCCTATAGTGACGAGGGGTACCTTTCTCATTTATACTACCAAATCCACAGTTCTGGTAGACATAGGAGCATCTCATTCATTTATTGCTGCATCATCTATGTCTACACTGAATTTACCTATGGATGAGTTAGTTCCACCGTTGCATGTTGAAACACCGATAGGGGATCATTCTGTGTTGAATCGAGTATGTAAGAATCATGAGATCACTATCAGGGATGAGGCTTCAGGACGGGAGCACTTGTCAGTTTCATATCTAATTGTGATAAACATGGGAAGTTTTGATGTGATTCTTGACATGAACTGGCTGTCAATCTTTCGGGCAATGATAGATTGATATTTCCTAATTTTTTTTTAGATTTGTTTTATTTCTACTTTAACTAGGATTGGATTTTTTATTTTCTTTTGGATTTGTGTTATTCTTATTTTAATTAGGCTTAGGTTTAGGATTAATTTTCCCTATAAATAGGGACCTTTGTAAACGCTTTTGATATGATTCAATTAACAAGTTAATTATTATTCATTCTTTAAACTAATATCTTGAGTCTTCTTCTCTCAATTCTCTTGGTGGATTCCAAGATTTGGCTTTGTCGTTGAACAAGCCAATTTATCCTTGCTTCACGCTGCGTCAGGTGCTTGCTCGTGATGGTCCTCCAAATTTTTTTTTAAATCTTACCTTAGATAACTTGAGGACGAGTTATTTTTTAATAGGGGGAGAATGATGTAGAATAGATTTGATATTTCCTAATTTCTTTTAGATTTGTTTTATTTCTACTTTAACTAGGATTGGATTTTCTATTTTCTTTTGGATTTGTGTTATTCCTATTTTAATTAGGATTAGGTTTAGGATTAATTTTTCCTATAAATAGGGACCTTTGTTAACGCTTTTGATACAAATCAATTAACAAGTTAATTATTATTCGTTCTTTAAATTTATATCTTGAGTCTTTTTCTCTGAATTCTCTTGGTGGATTCCAAGATTTGGCTTTGTCGTTGAACAAGCCGATTTATCCTTGTTTCACGCTACGTCAGATTGTTCTAAGAGTCGAGTAATTTTATTTACTCCTAAGGGAGATCAGATACAGTTTTCTGGTGATCATTGTCATCATCAACTTTTGCCTTCCCTCAATGGGCAGGGACGAGTAGACTTATGCAGTTTATTTACTTATATGGCTTTGGAGGACGAAGATTGTGACAAGATTGAGTTACCATGAGTCGTTTGTGAATTTTCAGATGTATTTTCAGAAGCATTTGGATTACCGCCTGAGTGGGAGGTTGAATTTGGAATTGATTTGATCCCTAGCACGGAACTTATTTCTATAACCCCGTATAGGTTGGCACCAGCAGAGTTAGTAGAGTTAAAATCCCAGATAGAAGAGTTGAGCTCTAAGGGATTTATCCGTCTTAGCACTTCGCCTTGGGGTGCACCAGCACTATTTGCTGCTAAAAAAAATGGAACTCTCAGAATGTGTATAGATTACCAAAGGTTGAACCGAGTCACGATCAAGAATCGATATCCCTTATAGATGATTGACGATCTGTTCGATTAACTGAAGGGTTCAATCATTTTCTCAAAGATTGATTTGAGATCTGGTTACCACTAGTTGAGGGTGAAGTAGGAGGAAATTCCTAAGACAGCATTCAGGACTCAGTATAGTCACTACGAGTTATTGGTGATGCCATTTGGACTGACTAATGCTCCTGTCGTGTTTATAGATTTGATGAACCGGGTGTTCAGCAAATATTTGGATAAGTTTATAGTGGTGTTTATTGATGACGTTCTGGTGTATTCTCAATCAAAGGAGGAACATGAGGAGCATTTAAGAATTGTACTTCAAACCTTGAAGGATCACCAGCTTTACGCTAAATTGAGTAAGTGTGAGTTCTGGCTCAAGGAGGTGAAGTTCCTCGAGCATGTTGTTTCTGAAGAAAGAGTTGCAGTTGACCTATCTAAAATTGAAACTGTCATAGATTGGCCAAGACCGAAGACAATTTTTGAGATTCAGAGTTTTCTGGGTTTGGCAGGGTATTACCAAAGATTTGTCCATGACTTCTCGAGGTTAGCCGGGGCGATGACTAGGTTGACTCGAAAAGGGATCAAGTTCGTTAGGACGAGAAGTGTGAGCAGTCTTTTTAGGAGCTAAAGAATATGTTAACTACTGCACCAGTGCTTGTGATTCTGGAGAGGGGATTGGATTATTCAGTTTATTGTGACGTATTTGGGGAAGGTTTAGATTGTGTGCTGATACAGGGTAATAGAGTAGTAGCTTATGGGTCTAGGCAGTTGAAAACTTATGAGCATAACTACCCAGTGCATGATTTGGAGCTGGCAGCAATTATCTTTACTTTGAAAAGCTGGAGACACTATTTGTATGGTGAGAAATTTGAGGTGTTTTCTAACCACAAGAGTTTGAAATATCTTTTCACTCAAAAGGATCTGAATTTGAGGTAGAGGAGATGAATGGAGTATATGGAAGATTACGATTTTGAACTCCAGTATCACCCGAGTAAGACAAATGTAGTTGTTGACGCACTTAACTGGAATACTCGTGGTACTTTTGTGGGTCTTGCCGTGCGAGAGTAGGAAAAGATAAGAAGCCTTGGTGAGTTTGATCTAGAGTTGTAGGAAGATGATGGTCATGCAGTTCTGTGTACTTTAGCTACTCAGTCAATTCTATCGAGCCATGTGATTGAGGCTCAGGGGACTGATGTCAAATCTGAGGCTATTCGGACTAAGTTGTTGAGTTCTGATAAGGTACTAGGATGGGTGATTGGCGACGATAACGGTTTGAGGTATTTTGGGAGACCTTTCATGTCCATTTCTGCTCGAGATATAGTTTTAAAGGAGTTCTATCACTCTAAATCTGTAGTACATCCTGGAGGTACTAAGATGTATCACAACCTACGCCGTCAGTTCTTTTGGGCAGGTATGAAGAGGGATGTGGCAGAGTTTGTGAGTAGGTGCCTTACTTGTCAGCAAGTTAACATTGAGCATAAAAAATCAGTGGGTCTTTTGCAGCCTCTACTAGTGTCAGAGTGGAAGTGGGAGAACATTACAATAGATTTTGTTTCTAGCTTGTCGAAATCTCCAAATGGTCACGACACTGTTTGGGTAATAGTGGATAGGTTGACGAAGTCAACTTGCTTCTTGTCGATTCGATTGATCGACTCTATGGATGTCTTGGCTAAATTATATGTTAAGGAAATCGTGAGGCTTTACGGAGTCTCTGTATCCATTGTCTCAGATAGGGACCCGCGTTTTGCTTCTCGATTTTGACAGAGTCTCCAGGTAGACATGGAAACAGAGTTGTTGTTTAGTACTGCCTTTCATCCTTAGACCGATAGACAGTCAGAACGTACAATTCAGATTTTGGAGGATATGCTCAGGGTGTGTGTGCTTGATTTCCGTGGTAGCGAGGAGAACCATCTTCCTTTGATTGAATTTGCATATAATAATAGCTACCAGTCGAGTATCAGGATGGCTCGTTTTGAAGCTTTGTATGGTAGGCCATGTAGATCTCCTATCTGTTGGGCTAAGGTTGGAGAAACTGCAATTATTGGGCCTGAGTTTGTGCAGGAGACAGCTGAGAAGGTCAAAGTGATTTGACAGAAACTCAAGACAGCACAGAGTCACCAAAAGAACTACGTTGATAAGAGACGAAGGCCTTTGGAGTTTGAAGTAGGAGATCATGTGTTCCTAAAGGTTTCACCACGGAAGGGTCAGTTTCGTTTTGGTCGCAGGGGGAAGTTGTCCCTAAGATATATCATGCCATTTGAGGTTTTGGCTAGGGTTGGAGAGGTGGCATACCGTCTTGCTTTGCCACCGCAGCTTTCAAGAGTGCATGAGGTGTTTCATGTGTCCATGCTCAGGAAATATAACCTGGACCCTTCACATGTGTTAGACTGGACCGAGCTTAAGGTTGACTCAGATGTGACTTATAAGGTGAAACCAATTGAAATTTTGGATTCTCGGGAGCAAGTGCTACGAGGAAAGACTATCCACTTAGTTAGGGTGTTATGGAAGCACCATGGTAATGAGGAGTCAACTTGGGAGCGAGAGACAGATATGTGGAGTAGGTACCCTGAATTGTTTCTTTAATTGTCTTTTATTTACCTCCTAAATTTTGAGGATGAAATTTTTGTAAGGGGGCAGGATGTAATGACCTGAATTTTCATTTAATTTATTTATTATATATATATATATATATATATTTATTCAGGGAATTTATTTTATTATTTAAATTTAATAATTTATAATTTTGGTATTTAATTTTAAGTTGTATTTAAAAAGATTAATGTTGGTAACCTTTGAAAAGAATATAAAAAATTTTAGGGAGTAGGGTGTAATTTTTCTAAACCTATGGAGAATAGAAAATTAATTAAATTAGTTAGCATTATTTGTTATTTCAGTTAATATATATTTATATATATATATAATGCTGGAAAAAAATGTATTAGAAACCCTAGGGAGATAGAAAGAGCGAGAGATAAAGGTAAAGAAAGAGGTTCGGCGCTAAAGAAAAACTCGACAACAAGCTATCAAAATCGGCCAAATTAAAACGGTAAGGGCGGATTTTGTAAATATATGTATATGACTTCAATTGTGTTGATTGCAGTAAATTGGATTTTGACATTTTTTATATATAATATTATCACTGTTATATGTATGGCATGTTAATTTGATTGAAATGTTTTAATTGTTTGTTTTGTCTTATATGTATGAGTATGATAAATGTATAGCAAAGCAGTGAACCAAAAGTTAACTTCTAACATATATATATTTATATATGTATGTATATATATATATTTGTGTACCAAATTAAAGTTCCCAGGATGTTTGGTTTCACAATGATTGATTTTTTTTTTTTTACTATTTATTAATTCTTAAGAATGATTGATGTGTACATGACTTTGAAATTCGAAGTCTTGATTGAATACATACACATATATACACACATTTTGGTTGTTGCCGTGAAACTGTTTCTTTGATAGAAGTTGTGCTATTTAACGGGTTGGTAAATTGATGGATAATAGGGTTAAAATTTAAAATAAAGGAAAATTTATTTAATATGGATTTAAAGTGAAATTTAATATTATGTTTTGTTTGGGTTAAAGGGTACTGAAAATATCGAGTATATTTACCCAATGGTTGAAAGTCCCAAAACTCGCCCGGGGGTTGGTTATCGATTCCAATAAGTTAGTAACCTACAAACAAACAGATGCCTAAGGGTGGCATATTATATTCCTAAAACTTCGGTCTAGGAAACAGATATCGAATGATAGTATATGTTGGTTAGGTCTTATTTCTACGAGACAACTAAGCAGACATCGAAGAATGATGTATATTGGTTGGGTTGTTTCTACGGGACAACCAAGAAGCAATACCTTAAAATCAAATTGATTTTTCTTTGATGTGTTATGTGGTGCAAAAAATACAATTAATTGTAACGAAAGGAGATTGATAAATAAAGTTAATTTCTTGTTTGAAATTGCTACTTGTCATAACTGTTTCGCTTAGTAGCATACTAGGGCATACTGCATTTATATTATTATTATTAGGGTTTCGATCACACGTAGTATTAGTGCTCACTCCCTTACAGCTTGTGATGCAAGTAATGAATTTAAGTCACGTGTTAGACATTCTGAGCATAGAAACTAAAGTTTTATTTATTATTTTTATGTAATTATTTTAGACTTTTAAAAAATATTTTTTAACGGATTTTAATAAATCTCTGTTTGTGAGGTAACAGTTAATTGTTTAAATTTTGAGAGATTGTTTGGGTTAATTTTGGAACCTTATTGCTTAGTTAGTTTTGATTAAGACATTTATTTAAATTTAAAGTTTAATTTTATTTATTTTTATTTTTATTGCTCCATAAAGTGTATACATGGCTCTGACGATTGACATGAAAAATTGTTAAATTGTGTATTATCTGATTTTAATTTACGTGCTCGGGTTATAAAATTTGGGGTGTGATAGTTAGAACAATCATTTAGAACTTAATTAAGACTATAGATTTGATAGAAAGTTATACTTTTTGAATAATTGAGATTTCTATAGGATATTTGCGAAATAAAATAATGACCACAATCAAACTATAATTGTAAATAAATAAATGAATGAATGAATTAATTAATTACACAATAAGAGGTGTGATATAACAAGAGAAATCACGTAAAATTAAAAAATAAATAAATAAAATAAAAACTTAAATCTCTATAAGGATGGATAATCCTAATTTGTTCTAATCTTATTCTCTTCTTGGAGAGGTTAATATAACAATTGTGACATTAATTTGGCACCGTTGAATTTTAATTTAAAGATTTAAATGTATTTATATTATTTTAATTTAATAAATATATGTAAATTATTAAATTTTAGTTCAATACATTAATTACAAGTGGAGCTGACGTAGCATAATCCTCTCGCTAAACCCCGCGATTCACCGATGCCGGTGAACCCGCGAGCGTCGAACAACACCTCCTAGAACCCAGAGGTGAGATCAACTATTGAACGGGGTGTGGTCGGTGTTGTCGATAAGCTTCTTTTCCTTCCAATGATCTTCAATACCCTCTTGTCGTTAGAATCGCACACGAACCCAAAGGAATCATCTTTCGCTCATTCATGTCGCTACGTTGTGCCCCTTTTCTTGTTTTCAAAAACCCGATCCCTTCCTTGGCTTGGCTTCGCAGCAAGTCTGAAAAATCATTCCTCAACTCCAAAACCTACATTTCAAAATCCCTTTGGCTTATAATCAGATTACGAATATGAGCATAACATTGTTGACTTGAATCCACCAAGTGTTCATCATCGGTGGTTTGAAAATTGAAAATAGTGGGAAAATATCAAGGACTCGCCATCTTTTGATTCGGTTAGGAGAAAATGATTTCCCACTCGATTCCTGCATACATTATTACTGCCAGGATCAGCCGTTCAAGTTTTCGATCTTCGTCGCTTCACACGAGTCTAACAGGGAACACAACTTGTACAATCCATTCTCGTTCACTCTCTTCTTCATCTGGGTCATCTCAAGATTCTGCTAATTCCACCATACTCAGCCACAAAGACTGGTTAAGCCCGACGGAGGTTGTCAATATCTTCCGAACTCTGAAAGACCCAAATTCAGCGCTCACTGTGTTAAATCAAGTCTCAAAGCGCAAGGACTATAAACCCAACGAAGCTCTTTACACGGCGGTCATCAACAAGCTCGCACTAGCCAAGAACTTCGACGGCATTGAAGATGTGATGAGGAGGGTCAAATTCGAAAGAAATTGCAGGCTTTCCGAAGAGTTCTTCTACAACGTTATCAGGATTTACGGCAACGTCGCTGGTCGAATAAACCGAGCAATCGAGACCCTTTTCGATATGCCAAAGTACTACAATTGTTGGCCGACGGTGAAAACTTTTAACTTCGTTTTGAATTTGCTTGTATCGTCGAAACAATTCGATGTTGTTCATGAGGTGTATATGGGTGCTTCGAAGTTGGGTGTTGAGATTGATGCTTGTTGTTTAAATATTATGATCAAAGGGCTATGTGGGTGTGGGGATTTGGATGCTGCATTCTACGTGCTCGATGAATTTCCTAAACAGGGTTGTAGGCCAAATGTGAGGACTTACTCTACATTAATGCATGGGTTGTGTGAACGTGGTCGGGTTGAGGAAGCATTTGGGTTGTTTGAGAGGATGGAGAGGGACAATGTAGAGCCCGATACGATCACCTTTAATATATTGATTTCAGGACTTAGGCAGCAAGGGAGAGTTGAAGAAGGGATTGAGCTTTTGCATAAGATGAGGCTTAAGGGGTGTGACCCGAATCCAGGAACTTATCAGGAGGTCTTGTATGGTTTGCTTGATGCGAAGAAGTTTCTTGAGGCGAAGGATTTTATGGACAAGATGATTTTGGAGGGCATTAATCCAAGTTTCGGCTCCTATAAGATGATAATAAAGGGACTTTGCAAAGAAAATCTTGTGGAGGACGTGCACTGGGCTCTGAAGCAAATGGTGAAGCATGGTTTTGTACCGAGGATGGAAATGTGGAGACAGATTCTTCGGTGCGTGTTGTCCGGACATGGCAGTTATACCTGTTTTTCTTACGAAGAGATTCTTAAAAGCTAGGCTACTTGAAACACTTACTATATCAATAGAGCTGGACAACATTTCATTGGTTATGCTGCGCAATCATCAAAGAAATTGCGAGGCAATTTACATGAAATATTGTCTTAGAGTGGAGCAAGCTCTAGACCCATCCTCCAGTGAAGTTATAAGACAGAGGACCCTGAAGCTTCATCATATCAATAGCCAGAATTGGTTTGTCTTTCAGTTGAAGCAACTGATGTTCTAGATTGCAAAATAACTGTTGATGCTCTATTTATTAGCTTGTTAATTATGCAGCTACCAAACACTTGGTTACTTTTAAATTCCCATTCTCTTGCATTGCAACCAATGTCTAGCTTGATTTAACTTAACCACACTCAATTTTAGTATTAGATATGTATCCTCTTGAGGTACTCGTGTGGATGGAAACAAAAGAATTCATCTCACTGCCACGTAGGTAGCAATCTGTGTGATGACTGCCAAAGAATGCTTCAATGTATGTATCTACTTACTAAAGCCCACATAGCATATTATAGAAATCAGCAGGGATTTTTTTTATGCATGCTTTTATGAAAGTTGACTTGTGATATGAACATGAGGGAAATCAATAAACAAGGTTTCATTCTACATTGGCTTTTCAAGTTTGTTTGTAATGAATACTTAGCTGCTAATTCATATTTCCCATTCATTTCTAGTTTGCCATGCACCATGCATGCCTCGTTTTTCTAATTCGGTGTGTATATTTCAATAGAACAGCATATCAACATTCGTCCTCAGGTGATGAAATGGGTTCATCATAACATTTATTCTGCTTCACCCCTCTGGCCTTTGGATTTAAACACATTGATTATTTTTTCTTCTTCACAGGAAAGAAATATATAATTGATAACTGTTGATAACTGATTGTTGAAGAGGAAAAATCATTTAGTGCCCCTGGAGCACGTGCTCTAAGCCACAAGATCATGTCACAAGTGCATTGATCCCACTAAAATATGCACGTGGCATGATCCTGACAGCTTGGAGCACATAATTTATTCTGCTGGACCCCGCTGATCTCTCCTTCCTGGCAGGTAGTGGGATTTAAACACTTTTTTTTTTTTTTTCCTTCTTCAATATGTTGTTGATAACTGTGATAATTGATTTGTTGAAGAGGAAAAATTATTTGGTGTTCCTAGAGTTTGTGCTCTAAGCCGCAAGATCTTGTCACATGTGCATTGATCCAACTAAAATATACACATGGCATGGTACTCATAGCCTGGAGCACATAATTTAGGAGCAAGTAAAGCTTATTGGGGTACAATTAATTTGTTCGGAAGGAATTAAGACAACTTCAAATACTGTTAGTGGAATTTTAGTTAAATCTCGTAATGTTTAAATATGAACTCATTTGACTCAATGAATTTAACATGCAAGTTACAGTTATATACATTAATTTCCAATAGGAACTTACCAAAATAATAATAATAATAATTTCCAATGGGAATATTCACCCTCAGTATTTATTTTTCCCACTAGCAGATCTGCTTCCAGTTTGATTACAATTCTCTCTTCAATAGCAATACACCTCAAAATGCAACACTCTCCTTTCTAATACAGGATTCAACTGGAAGACTACAGAGTTACACATCAAGTAGAAGACTCAACAGTAAATGCTCTGACATCGTGTATCATATCTTTTACAAAACAATGTTTACAACCTTTCGACTGTTCATTGAGCATCTTTGGAATTCCGTTATTCACAAGCATAAAACAAGCCATATTCACAAATCATCACACTAGAACTATACGCAACAAGATCCCCAAAACTCATACAGGAACTCCCATGCAGTAGAATCTAGGGATGAAGATCATCAATATGTAGCTAGATTTACCATTCCCGATCTTCACTCAAATTCACTATACAGCTGAATAAATACATGTAGCCAGATTGACCCTTCCCGATCTTCACATCGTTATACAGCTGAATTACCAGCAGAGACTTCCAAATTTTTCTCAGGAAGTTGAGTCTTGGGGACTTCCTTAACCGATGTGAATATAGCTGAATTACCAGTAGAGACTTCCAAATTTTTCTCAGGAAGTTGAGTCTTGGGGACTTCCTTAACCGATGTGAATACAGCTGAATTACCAGCAGAGACTTCCAAATTTTTCTCAGGAATTTGAGTCTTGGGGACTTCCTTAACCGATGTGTTGCCATTTTCTTCAATAGTCGACAGGGGATCACCTATCTTCTCATTACCTTCAAGATTTACATTGTTTATTGGCTCCACAGCGTTTGCCGTAAGGTCAGTTGGAGTATTCTGATCGGTAAGTTCTTCGGGTCTTAAAGAGTCATTGCCACAGCTGGATATGGATTTGGAGATGACTGGTGTCCCTTCAGAGGTAGGAAATGATTCTTCATCAGAAGATTTTGGAGCCATGGAAATGTCTCTCTCTGTCACCACCGGTCCTGAATCACCTTGCAATCTTTTTGACCCTTTACGAGAAAATGGATGCTTGAGATCATGAGCAGATTTTCCAGCTTGCTTTGCAACGCTCTTCACCTTGCCCTTCATATCTCTCTTCCCTGGGCTTGCCTTGTCACTTCCCTCAGGGCCTTCTTTACCTTCTGCTTTTGAAGTCTCAACAGGAGATGGAGCAGAAAGGTTGTCCTTCTTCCTCTGAAATATCGAACCAATCTTCTGTAAACCCCTCATAACTTTGTTCTGTGAATTTCCCTTATTGCCTTCCTGGCTTTCATCGGTGCTGTTATCGTCATTGTTACAGGACCCAGAAGCTGATGACTTGAAACTTCCAGTGCGATCACCACCCTCCTTTTTTATCTCTACATCAGTGAGCCTACCCCTCCCCTTTCTGGGCTCCGATATTGGTGAAACTTCACTTCCTGGGTGATGGGCCCATACTCCGGTCTCTTTTTGCCCTTCAATGTTAATGGGCTCAAATTCATCTGCCACTTCTGGAGGCTTCTTCGACTTAAATGAAAGTGAACCCTTCGGAGCAGTTCCTTTTACGGCAGAATTTCTTTCATCATCGCCATTTAATGCCTCAGTATCACATGGCTGATCTGACCCCTGCACATACACACGCTGTGATTAGCTCAAAACTCCAGCTTAGGTTTCCAGAAAACCTGTAAGCATTTACTTATATTACATACAATAATTATTTTGAAGATTGCATAAAATACATTTACAAGCTCTTCAGTTGTGGAGTTGACTCAACAATGAGGAATAGATGTGCAGCATGTGCCACCAATATGCCATAAAAAAATTAGAACAGACGTGTCCTTTCTAATTCATTAGAACTTAAGGGAGGGAAAGAAAGTACCTTTTGGCTTTCTTCTACAGTTATGGCCAGATGTAATCGCCCCATTTTAATCTTCTCAAGTGGCAACCATATGTCCTGTCTCTGGCCACCCCTAAACTCATCAATGATTATAGAACAGCCTCTGTAAAAGAATAGAAAGTTGGTACATCAAATAAAAAATTGGAGAACAGAGACCATTTACAATGTTGACAATCAAATGCAGAGTCCACAGTAGGGATTCACAAGTTAAATTTACATCATATATAAAATATAAGCATCCTCACTGAATTTGTCAACCAGCAATAAAAATAAAATAGAGATTTGTCCTAGAAGTAGTCTCAGCAAATCAAAACCACTAAAGTCATGACTTTTAACAACTATCTATAAAACAATTGAAAAGCTTAAACACATTATTGATTAACTACCAGGTAACTTTTTAAAGAAAATCCCCAATCCCAAAATTTAACATAAATTGTTCTAAAGAATACAATTCATGGCATAGTTAATCTGACTTCTGTACATGTACAAGACTTGTTTCATATGGCAATGACAGGCAAGTTGTTAGATGCAGCACCATGCTGCTTACACCCCACAAAATAGAAGGCAATATGCTTCCTTCATGACTTCAATTTTTATGTGAAACGGATGCTCAAAAATGTAAGCTAAAGTAGAGAAATGTCCGCTAGTAGATTTAGAACAATCATTAATCGAAGGTATTCTTATAGGCATTAGAAAACCTCAGCTAAAAGCCTAAGCACATGTGAAGCCTTTAACATTTTGCTACAGCCTCTAATTGAGGCAGAAACAGTGTTACTTGAAATGTGAATCGTTGTAATACATGGAACGAAAATGGAAATGCAGTACGCTTGTATTCTAAAATGTGGTACAACAAGGGGTAGGCTTCTTATAGAGTTGCCATATATATTATTAAAATGTTTTGATATATAAAAGTGACTTATTTTCAAAAAATAGTTAATCAATAAAATATAACATGGTAGATATTAATGAAAGTTTACTTTATGTTCGATAGAATCTTTGCACCTATTTTTGTAAAAGGTTAAATTTATTAGTTATTGTCATACAATTTGTTTTCTATTCATTATTTTCACAAGTTTTTCTAATGAAAATATAGCATAAATACAATATCTTCGGATCATCAAATTTAGAATACTGGAACATAAGTTTGCCATGTTTCAGAACGTATGTACCAAAATGTGGATTGTAGGGGGATGAGTGCCAGCAAGTATAAAACAAACGTGAAAACAAAATGAATGTGAAATGGAGAAAATATACAAACCGTTCAGTAAAATGAAGGGGGGGGGGGAGGACTAGAAATTCAGTACTTGCTGGCAAACAAAATGAAGTGTTGCAAGCATTACCCAAGAGAATCATCAAGAAAAGGGTCTTTGTCACCAACTTCAAGAACTAGCACATTAGGTACTTTCCAAGTTGAAATGGGGAATTTAAATTCCTCCCGCCATTTTGGATTCAGTGTTTTCTTTTGTATCCCAGTCTTGTATTTGTGAGGACCAAGTTTCACTTTCACATATGGATCGGCCAATCCTGAAAAGCAGTTCCATTTATAATCCATATACTTCGAATAGAAGCTATGGTATTAAAAGATAATAATAAAGCTGAAACTAACCATTTAAATCTGACGGCTTCATGTCAGCAGCTTCAATAATTTCCACCAATGCATAAGCAACCGGCCCCTTGTCATACACAGAGAACCAACTTTCTGACACTATGAAATCAATAGGAGTTAGAAATTAGAAATGTTTCCACCAATCAGGGAAAAAATAAATACATAGCATTACCAAATGCAAGCAATTATCTAGAACACTGGCTTGATTAAATTTCAGAGAAACTTGAACATAAATGCAATAGCAAAACAAGCTATGAATTACAGCAATCTTGTAAGTCACTAGTAAGTTTTTCTCCATCAGCTTAATAGATCAAATACTTTTTCTCCATCAAGTTAATATCTCAATTATGATAAAAATGTATTTACTGCAATTGGTGTCCGGTAGCAAAAAGCTGACAAGAAGGTGATCACTGAAAAAGATAACCCACCATCTCCCAACAAGAGTCCAACTTTTGAGGTGTAAACACAAAAAAAATAAAAATAAAATTAATAATAAACAAAATAAATAAAAAATTTGCATAATATTGTATGAACCAAAAGAAGAACAAATTAATCAAAGAACATATCATATACATCTTAAGGATAAAATTTATCAAAGTAAGAACCCGAATTTCTATATTAAGGTAAATTGGTGATTATTGTTATGTTTAGGCCGTAATGAGGTGTTAATGGAGTTAATATGATGTATTGAGGGTTTAAATTTACAAAAGTATGGAAACTGGGCCTTAAATTTGGACTTAGCCATTTTTGGCCTAAGTGAAGTGCAAGGGGCGCCCAGGCACTTTGGGCAGGCACCGGGTTCTTTGTGCGGACGCCCGAGCTGAGTAACATCTGATAGATTGACGTTTCAGGTTTTTCTTCTGTCGTATGTCGCTTCCCGGCTATGTCAAAGGCAGTCTATGGATAGGGTAGGGGGTGAAGGTTGCTATAGCAACCTTGGTCCCCATGCTTTGTATCTCTATATAGGCATATGCAAGAGGAAAGATAGAGTTTTGGAATGGGAGAGAAAGATAGATAGAGAGCTGGGGAAGGAGCTGAGCCAAATCCTGTGAGCATACCAAACGTCAACCAAATTCAAATTAGCCTTACAAGAATGAAATTAGATGTGTGTTGAACCTATTGGTGTAATCACATTGTTATTAGGATCAAAGACTAGAGTGTACGATCTATATGAAGTTTGGAAGGTTTAATCGGGTGTTCACTATCAACGTTTCTTTCTTCATTCAAGACTTGAGGTAGGGATTCTAAACTTAAAAATAGCATATATGGGATGCAAAGAGCATAGAAATGTTGTTTTGTGGAATGTTGTGAGTTGGAAAAGCATGTATGTGTGATTTAATTCAAGATTATAGATGTATATGTTTGTATGTATATGTTGAGTTTGATTTTTGAATTGGAAGTGGTTGTTCATCTAAGACATGGATTTGTTGATTCCTTAAGGTCCTATAAGTCATGCGAAAGTTAGAGAAACAAGACTTTGAGCCATAACTTGTAATGATGGAAGATAGAGTTTGATTTCAAAAAGAACTAGAAAGAACCGAAATAGAGGAACCCATCTGGGCTTAGGCGAGCGCCCTGGGCTCTTGTGCAGGCGCCCAGGTTGGCTTGGCCACCCCTCTGATGCATAGTAGGAGCGCCTGGGCCCCTCACGAGGGCACCTAGACCATCCCAGCACATGGATTTTTAGACCTTCCTTAGTTTAGATTGATTTTTCTTAAACATAAGATGTTATAAATTTATTTTTATGATACATGTGATGTGTTGGGATTGAAAATATCAATTTTAAACACGTTTGGAAGTTAATTATGCAAATCCGGACAAAAACAAGGCGCTCGAGCCTTTTATGGGGATGCCCGAGGTTTTTTCCAAAATGCTATTTTGCACTTTTTTTTATTTAAAACCTATTATATCAAAACCTAAGCATGATGTATCTCAAATATAAGGTACTCTAAATTTGTTAAGGAAAAATATATGATGAATTAAGATCTTGTTGTTATTAAGAACAAGTTAAGATTATTCATTTGGTTTGGTATGATGCTATAAGTTGTTCCTTGATTGAATAAGATGGTCAAATGACGGTGATAATGGATGTAACATGGAAAAAAGGTGTAAAGTGATAATGTGCTTGATGTTGTGTGACGAGAATGGAGGGTATTAGAAAATAAGAAGGGTACAGAGATTACTTTACGGTTGAAAGACCTGAAATCTATGCAGGAATTGGTGTTCATGCCGGTAAGTTAGTAATCTACAACATGACGTATATTCTGGCTAATCTTGGCCCTAGACAACGATAGACTTTGTTTTATTGTTTCATTGTGTGTTGGCCCATAAATAGGACATTGGTTGTACCCACCCCGTAAACGTAAATGAGAATGTGAGAATGTGATTGTGATACGATGACGATGAGATTAAGAAAGATAAGAACTAGAATTATTGTGGAGA
Source organism: Vitellaria paradoxa (assembly GCA_019916065.1). Lineage (NCBI taxonomy): Eukaryota > Viridiplantae > Streptophyta > Magnoliopsida > Ericales > Sapotaceae > Vitellaria > Vitellaria paradoxa. Next base: position 40,984,664 of record CM034234.1, read on the forward strand.
TTTATGATGATTCTAATATTTGATTTTGATGATGTATTATGATGAGGTTGGGAGATATTGATCACATATATGATGATTTTATTCCATGTTATTGCATTACATATTATATATGCTTTTATTATGCTTCATGGACACAAGTAGATTAGAGCTTGCGTCCCTATAGATTGTGTTGCAGAAATTGACATTGAGAATTAGATGGGCATTTGATTGGACTAGAAGTTAAATAGCTATTACAGACATTTGTATTTTTATTTGCTTAAGTTTTATATTCATGATTGTAATAGTATTTTTAATTGGGAGATTATTTCGATTAGCTTGTAAAGGCCATAAGGCCTATGTCATTTATTTTGTGGGATGTGGGTGGAGCAAGGTAGCCCAGCTTGGCCAAGGCATAGTTTACTTTTTACTTTAATATTGCTAGTTATTATACATGTTGCTCCAGGATGGTTATGTTACTCTGACCAGGGTATTGGTGATATATGCATGGTATGTATGAATATTCACTCACCCCTCAGGTCACTAGATCTGAGGTGTGACAATCAATGAGGATGTCATCTGCATCCATATAAGTTCAAATATCCAAATGATTATCAGCATGAATATCTGTACAAAAATTTGTTACATGCAAAAAGAAAGATGACATTATTAGATTTTGAAAAAGTACTCTACATTTTAGGCATAATCCACAACAGTTCAAATATTTCAATGCAAATAATGTTTCATAATCATAGTGCTAGTTCATGAAATTTCTTGTCTGAAAATTTGAATTGAAAAAAAAAATCAAGTAAAATCATACAAAGAATATAAAAGAATTAATATAAGTAATTCATTTTTTATATTTCTTTCTATTAATTAATTGAAAGAAATAAAGAAATATAAAGAATGAATATATGAATAAAATATATAGACTATATAAGAGAGGATCTAGAGCGGGTAGCGGGAACAAACCCACATCGTTAGCTTTGAAGGCTAGGGGTTATAATCAATGCCGATTCAGCATTTTTAATGTCTCTAATTCAAAACCGAACATAAAACTTTGGGATCTTCACCAAAACACTGGACATCCGAAATGCCAAGTATCCCCAAGGCTACGTTTGATCGGAGGTATTGGACGATAGGAAATAAAAAATACTATGGATGGTAAACGAGGTTGTGTGGGATTATTTATTTATTTTTTTTATTATTTGATTAGTGGGATATAAAATGGCATAAGATATGTGATTTGATAGAAGATTCGTGAAGAAATAATTTTGAACCTTTAGATCTTGGTGGAAAATTAATCCAACAACCATGGGGCATATACAATACCACACCAACCATGGTATTGTATATCCCCCATTTTGGGGATAACTATCCAAAGTGGACTTGTAGTCCATAGTCACTTTATTTATAACACCAAATAAAAGGTTCTTGGCCCCACTGGACTAACAGTTCGATCCCTTCCTTCTTATCCATACTGCCAAGATGATTATAATTAATAAGATTCTCTACTATTCCGAATACTATATCTACATAATTATGGAGTTATATTTTTTACTCAGAGGATTTAACTAATTGAGAAGCTGCAAGCCCACTGCTTGTGCTTACATGTACAATCCTAATTCCGTCTTTACAAAATTACCTGGCTGTGGCGAAACAAATTTCTCCATATCAACAACCAACATATTGGGCTGCAAAAATTGTGAAAGTTCGATTAGAAACGCTTAGGAAGTGCTGATGCCATCTACAGCCCAAATAACTGAATACTCAACTGCTAATGTCTATTGAGCAAATAAAGAGAGAATATCAAACTGTCTTGGTGGACCACATAAACCACTAAAACAGAACATTATTGGCAAGGGAATATTAGAAAGTAAACCTCACCTCAACCAGTGTCTGCTCAAATGCAACACCCAGAAGCTTATCCTAATCGAGGAGAGAGAAGAAAAAGTTTGAAAAAGGAGAAAAAATTGATACAGTGACAAAGTCCAAATAATTACTGCAAATTAACACGAAATTAACTTACCAACCATCCAGCAATTCCTGGAAGTTCAGTAACATCAATCCCATGCGTGAAAATAGGTTTCACATTCATCTGAAAATATGGTGGCTCAACAAAGCATACTCGCAAACGGCCAAGGTAAGGCCACTGGCGAAGGAACTTTACCCCAACCAAGACCTGGGAGAGACAAATAAAGACAATTCTGTTAAAGTGCAACAAGTAAGGGCCAACAGGGGCATTGTCTGGACTTGAAATCCTACTTGAAATCACTGGCACGAGACAACTATTCTAATTTCAGAAAAAAAAATATAAATATATATATCAGTAGAAAAAAAATAGAGTTTGCAAATATTGAAGTGGCTTACAGAATAGAAGTAATAACGAAAATAGAAATGACAATTTGGAAATCAATGATACAAGACAATTATTCTAATTTCAAAATATATATATATATATAGGAAGGAAAAAAAAATAGAGTTTGCAAATATTGAAGTGGAAGTGGCTTACAGAATAGAAATGACAACATTTAACGATATCCTGGCACGATCATGAACTTTACAGATTATCACATTTGAGATACAAGGAAAAAAACCATAAATAGTAACTGAGTCCTTTTTCCTTCCAAATAATTTTGAAGATATATACCTTAAATGAAAAACAAACCTTTTTTCCTATTTCCTTTCAGTAATTAACTGATGGTGCTTCTCTGATCATCTGGCCAGGATGGCACTGCTTCACAAAGTCTATGTACAGAGTTCCCATTCTTGATGATACATATGTTACAAGCATGATTGCCTGAATCCTAGCTAAAATGCCACTGCTTCACAAAATGAATGGGGGATAATTCCCATTCTTTTAGAAAGCATATGATAAATCATTATATGTGCATATATATATATATATGGGGAAGGGGGTAATGGAGTTGCCCAGGCTTGATCAGAACCAGGATGAGGGGTATAAGGACCCTACCACTGTGCCAACTCCTTGAATTATAGTGCCAACTCCAACTCCTTGGCTCAATAATTCCCATTTTCGATGATAAATGTTTTACAAGAATGATCTAGTTCTGTAATAATGCTAATTGAGCCACCGAGGTGTTGTAAATTAGGGGTGCAGATTGGTTTGACGCAAACTAAGATTTAAACCACTTGACAGTTCTTGGTCTAAGTTAAGTGAGTACAATCATAAGTTTGCTACTTGGAGAGTATGGATATAAATACTTTATATTGTAATTAATTAATTACAAGTCTACCATCTTAGATTCATTCAACTTGCTTATTCATCTAACATTCAAATTCATCATAAACTGACACTAAAATATAAATACAAGTAAACGTTCCACTCATAGTCCAGACATAAAAAAGAAAAAAGAAAAAATATACTAGTTCTTACCTTCCCCTCAACATGCATGCCTGTCAAATGCATCTTTGCCCAAATACCAAAACCCAATTCCTTCCGTAGCTTTGCAGCAAGAATTGCATTCATATCATCTGCAGTCCGAAAAATCATTCCCAACTCCAAAACCTACATTTAGTGAATTTCAAAATCCCTTTGGCTTAGAATCAAATTGTGAACATGAATAGAACATTATTGACTTGAATCCACCATGACTAAGACAGGATTACATACCAAGTGGTCATCCTCGGTGGTTTGAGGAAGAACCCTCATTTCTGTGAACATAGGCGGTGATCGGCCCATATACAGGTGCTCAACCACAGCTTTTGCCTGTGTAAATCCCAAAATACTTTTCAGATTCTTGAAATGTTAACAATCAGAATTAATCAACAAACCATATTTATTGGTTCATTCTTACAATGACTTGATAAAGGATCACATTAACCCAATTATTTTTCAGTATTCAAATGTACAAAACTGCTAATGGGTCCAATAAAACACGGTATCCATGGACATTTTATATGTAGGACATCAAACCTTTGCTATAGATGCACAAGTGATTGTGATAGACATATATCAATGCTTGTATGTGTTACATTCCAAAATATCACTCAACTTGAATCAAATTTCAAACAAAATTCAGTTGATAAAGTCCACCCACCAGAGAATCTTGAAAGAAAACAAAAAAACCAGATGATGGTGCAATCAAGATAATGATATAATAAATATAACTCCCTCAAAGATGGACACTTTGGACCAGTGCACATGCATAGAAGATAGCTCTTAATCATACTCAGAAGGTATGCACATACCGCAACCCATGGTTTGTACTTCTCCAAGAACCAAGGAATGATAGGGAGTAGAATCTTCTGTGAAACAATCTGCTCCATACAAACAGGCCACATTTTTTCAACAGTACAGTTCAACCACCGGACTGTTTCGGAATCAGAGAGTGCCTGAAGGAAAGCAAAAGTAAATTAAACATTTATACCTATGCATACTGACAAGAAAAAAAAAATTACATGAGATCTGAATCTACAAAAGGATTCTGAATATATAGATATATATATATCCTCAAATACATGAAGACAGCCAAAAGATGAAATGATGCCCAAATTGACATTAAACCCCGCCCCCCAAAAAAAAGAAAAAAAAGAGTGCCTCTTTTCATTGAAGGAAATAGTGCAACGAAAGGTAATTAAAGATCTAAACCAAAACTTTTATTTAAAAAAAAAAAAAAAAAAAAAAAAAAAAACTCAGGTGCATTCGTAGTGCCAAATTTGGCCAAAAAAACTCCAAACTTTTTCAACACTAAAAATCTCTAACTTTTTTCAATTTTCTCCAAATTTTTCACACTTTTTGAGGATCACACCAAACACCTAATAATCCAAAATTTACCTACGTTTATTATTATTTTTTTTTTTTTTGGCCAAAATTTGGCCCTCCAAACAGCCACTTAATTTTTTTAATCCTTTCTTCAATTAGCTTTAATCCCTTGTTTGGGGAAAAATGAATGGAAGGGAATGGAGGGAGGTAAAATAATTAACCTTATTCGGAAAAGAGTGGGGAAAAGAAAGGGAGAGGAATAGCTCACCCTCATTCACCTCCATTAACTCCATTTTGTTTTACCCCCCAATTTAGCGAGTAAGGATGTCAAATATACCCGTATCCGGTGGGTACCTACTTCACTCACCCCGTTTGGGTTAATGTGGGACTTTTGAAGGAGCCACCACGCCAACAAAATTAACAAATAAATATTTAAACGGTACGGGACAGGGTGGGGACTATCGTACCCGTCTTTGTCCTGTACCCGTTCGGGTAACATTTCAAATCTTCATATCCGTCCCCGTTACCCTTCCCCTCTCTCCCAATCAGGAAAATTAATTAATCTTCCTTACCTTTCCTTTCCTTCCCTTCCACTCCCCTCCCTCATTTGCTGTAGTCCCTCTCCTTCCCTTCCCTTCCCCTTCCTTCCCTCCCCCTCCCCTTCTACTCTGCCAAACAAGAGCTAAAAATTAGATTGAATACAATTTTTGGTCCCAACACAACATAAAACATAAGAGCCATATTCTTTTTCTTTCCCTTTTCCTCCATTTTCTCATTCACATCAGCCGAACAGAGAAAAAAAATCAAAGTAAGCAATTCAAGCAAATAATATCAAAGGATCCAAAAATTACCCGTCTTTGATTACATCGCTTTCTCTCCTCGACTCGAATATTTCTCCGCAATCGCATCACGTACAGCTCATGAACCTCCAAAATCAGAACCCAAAGCGTGAATCAGTTGAAAATTACTCGTCTCAAAGTTGAAGTCACTAGCTACAAAAACCAGTAATTACGCATACTACACAGATTTCTTACCAAATAGAGGTAGGCTAGAGAAATGAAGTAGACAACTGGGTGGCAAAAATTGAAGAAGAACGAGAGCGACCAAAGCAAAAGCAGCACAATGCAGACATGATGCAAAATCGACGCATCAAATATGTCCGTTTTGTCCATCTCTTCTCCTTCCAACCTCGAATTCAGTCCAACAGAGTAAAACCAATTCCCTTAATTTCCAACGTTCACAGATACTGATAAAAAGCTTCAATATCAAGCAAAACTAATATATACACATCCAAATCTATATATATATATATATATATATGTATACGTATGTATATGGGAGGGCTAAGTGAACGGAAAGCAGCGAACCCTTATGAAGAAGCGAAATGGAAAGCAACCCAACTACGCGCGGCTGGGGCGGACAGGCGAAGCACCCGGCCTATAAGACGGGGGAGGGGGGAGAGAGAGAGAGAGAGAGAGAGAGAGAGAGAAGGGTCGCGTTCGAACGTCGATTGAAGGAGACCGGTTTGTAATTTTAAGTTTGACACGGGGGCGGTTTGAGCCGCGTGTTGCGCCACGAGACCGGTTCGTAGTTTTAAGTTTGACACGGGGGCGGTTTGAGCCGCGTGTTGCGCCACGTCGCGTGCGTGTGTTGAAAGAGTGAGAGGATAAGGATAATTTATTATTAGGCTGTGGCTTGATAAAGAATGAATGCGACTGGCTGAAGAAGAAGAGTCGGTGAGAAGACGGACTTTTGATTTAGGCCACGTTTGGGTGTTAAAATTTATCAAAATTTATTAATTTTAACTAATTTATTATACTTTCTTCTCATTAAATTTCTTTACAGATTATATTTATCTCACATCTTACTATTTTTATTATATTATTTAATCAATTTTTTATCAATCAAACACACCGTTAAGACTTAGGGATTGGTGTGGAGTCAACTTATCGTTTTATAGTAGACGAGTCAGACAAGATCAATTATCCTTGGCATTTGAATAATTTGTACGTCGGCAAGTAACTTTTGCGTGCATTGCATATTTTAACCATACGCAACTGCCAGAAGTAACAAATAAATGAGAATCCAAATGAGAAGATATTCGAATTTTTGGCATGCCTACGCCCGTTTGTTACTTTATAAAATAATATAAATTTTTATAAAATTTATATTTTTTTACTCAAATTATAAAATTACAATTTTTGACCAAATAAATAGCTGACTTGGATATGTTTCTTTGGTAATATTCCTATATTTTTTCATATTTATTATTTTTATTTTTTTAATTATTATTTTTTTAAATAATGTAATTTTATTTACAACGAATAATCTTATTAGATAAAACATTTAATGTTTATCAAAATTGTTTAATTTAACTAAATTTATAAAATATTTATTTTTTATAATAATTCATTTTAATTGATTATATTAAAAAGGATATAATCTAATAATGAGTAATTATTTCTTAAAAATTAATTTCATGTACTAAAATATTTCGACGAAATAAATCATTCTAATATGTAATTATTATTTTTTAACTAATAACTTTAATTTTATTATGTAAATCACTTTAATCATAAATTAATTTTAGTTATAATGTCATAAATCATTTTAATATGTAAGTTATCACTTATTAAGTAATAATTTTCATTTAATGAAATAAATTATTTCAATCGTAAATTATTATTTAATAGTAACTAATTTTAATAAAATAAAATAAATCATTGTAATAACATATTATTTATCAAAAATTAATTTAAATGCTAATAAAATATTTGAATGAAATGAATTAATTTAATAGGGTGAACAAAAATTAACCAAGTGCTACCTTTAGGGTCTAAAATTGATCGAGTATTAAAAAAAAAAAAAATGAGCTTCAAAAAAAATTTTTTTTAACTTTTTGGAGCTAATTTTTCAAACAAACATTTACTTTTTTAGCCCAAAAAAAAAGATAAAGATATATATATCAAAGATTTTTTTATTGTTAATTTTTAAATTTTTATAAACATAAACATAAAAATAGTGAATAAAAAGCATTACATAATGGGGTCTTGAAAGTTTAATTTCAATCTTAGAAGTTTGATTTAAGTAGCTTTATTTTTTAATTAAAAAAACTTATTATTAATGAAAGTTAAACTTTAATTAATGTGAACATTAAAAATTTCAGTACTAAATTTTAGATCATTTACATATATAGCCTATTCTAAACATATATTCAATTTGTTTGGAGTTAAAAAAATAATACAAAATTTTATAAATATTTACAAATACGAATTACGATACTATAAAATTTAATTTTTTATTCATTACATAAATCACGAGACATTAATTTTTAAAAATTTATATAACTTTATATAATCCTAAACACACTCATCATAACATATGATTTGGACTCGAATGAAAACCCGTATTCAGAGTTGAGTTCGAAAACATGATATAAGAGTTTTCTTAATGAGTTTGAATGTAAATGCATTCCTATTGGGTATAACAAAAGTTAGAAAATGTTTGTGATAAATTTAATAAAAATTAATAATTAATAAAAAATAGTAAAAATTTGTGAGTCACAAAACGAGGCCTGCGTGCCCATCACGAGGATAATTGCTTCGCGAGAAAGGTAAGTAAGACGATAATTATTTATAAACGGATTCTCCAATACAATTCAGACACTTCGAATCCGTGGGAAATGTGAGGCTCTCAACTGATAGATGCTGTTTGGAATTCTCTTTGTTTTTTGAGTTTTTAATATCACATCACATTGACAAAAAAACAAGCGTTCAATGCCTTTAGTTGAACAATGGTTTCCCAACGGCTGCACCTAATCTTTTTAGATAGGATTAGAAAGGTTGCGATTGAAACCCTAAAGATTAATAAAAAATTATACAAATTTTTACTAATTATATAAATCTTTACAAATTAATATAATTTTTTTCAAATTTAAACAAATTTCTACAAAATAAAAAGTTACACGTTAAAAAATTTTTGGTAGAGTTTGTTTTTCTGTCAAAATCCATTTAAACAAGTTTTCATTATTCATCTTTGGCTGCGTTTGGCGTGTAGTATTTTGCTGAAAATCTCTGAAAATCTCTATAAATCTCTGTTAACTTTATATCACATCAACTTTTTTCTCTCACTGCACGCATTACGAACTCTCTCCAAACCACAATTTATCTCAATTTATCTCATTTTTTCTTACTCCAAACAAACCCTTTATCTTTTTGTGTTGTGTTATTTGCACTTCAAACACCAAAAATTAACACAAACTATATTTTTTTATCTCAATTTTTATAATTCTAAACGACTCCTAAAAAAATTGTAAACACATTTTATTTTTATTTTTTTTAAAAATTGTAGTCTTACCATAATAAATAATTTTTTTTTAAAATATGAAAACATTTAATATGACTCCTAAGTTAATTATGAAGTGGGATATCCATGTATGGATAGAAGTTGCAAAATTTTCACTCTCAAGGATGGAACCATAGCTTATTGTGTGGAGGCATCCAGTTTAATTGGTAAATATATATATATATATATATATATATTTTGTACTATCCTTTAGGCATCCAGTTTAATTGGTAAATATATATATATATATATATATATATTTTGTACTATCCTTTATAATTTTGTTAATATACCCTCATTACTTACTTGTAATTGTCATTTTTTTTTTGGCGCAACACACATGCATGCATAAAACTAACTTATTGTTAAAATTATCAATTTTATTAAAATTATTTTAATATTTTTAAATTTATTCTTACAAATTTTATTATACTGAGGCATTTGAAGACACAAATTTTAGTAAAAAATTATCAACTTTTGATTCTTAAGTGTTTTGTAAATTACCAATTTTTGTAATTTTTTTATTCAGTTACAATAACTTCTCAACTCAGAAATTATCAAAAGTTGTTAAGAATTATCAAAATTTGCTAAATATTATCAAAATTTATTAAAAATTGTCAAAAGTTACTAAAAATTTTATCAAGCACTTAGAAATTTAAAAAAATTGCTAAAAATTACTACTTATTTCACCAAACATATCAAAAATTAGTTGTAGTAGCTTTTGACCAAAAATATCAAAAATTATTAAAATTTGGACTTTTAAAAGGTACTATTATTATAATTATTTTTAGCAATTTTATTATAAAATATTTTCACTTTCCCTGAGATAAGATATAAATGTTCGCCCCTAGTAAGTAACTAAGAAGGTTGATTCTCCTTGTCAAGCCCTATTTGGTTAGATATGATTTCGGTTTTTGTTTCATATGTTTATAGGAGGAAAAAGAGAAGTTTGAAAATGCCATGCTTTTATATATTTATTTTATTGTTGGCGTAAATAGTTTTTGAAAATTCATAAAAATTGAAAATATTTCCTAATAATTTGTAAATATGTTTAGAAAATAATTTTCAAAAATATCTTACAAAACAATCCTTCTTACTCACTTAAAAAAAATTTTTTTTTTTGAAGAAAAAGAAAATGTTTTCAAAAATGAAATACACCCACTCTTTTCCAATAAATATTCGTTTTTTTCTTGGTTTTTCAATTTTTCTAAGGATTTCTTTTGTTTATTATTTTTGTTTTTTTTTTTTTTTTGAAAGGTGATTTTTTTTTTTTTTTAAGGGGAGGGAGAAGACTCGAACTCGAGTCATGAGCGGGCAGGAAAGGCTCTTAACCACTAAGCTAAAGGCCACGCTCAATTATTATTATTATTATTATTATTATTTTGTTTTTAGTTATTTAAGAATGAGTTTAAGATATGGGACTTTTTTGAACATCTCTACTTAAACTATGAACTCGGGATTGACATCAAAATTTGATAATAATTTGATTTATATCGTTTAATTTTAATTTAACGATTCAAATACATATATGTACTTTTTAAATTAAAAATTTTTTCATATATTTAGACGATTAAATTAAATTTTAAATTAAAAACTCATATTAAATCGTTAGCATCCCCATTTTTAAACCTTTTCACACCAATTCAAAATTTTTTTTAAATTTTATGCTTTCACGCTAAATGTTAGTGATTTTCTAAACTAAAACTTATTATTTAAGCAAAAACAAAAAATGTTGCCAAAATCGTGTTCTTCCAAGTTCCGATCATAAAGTCAAATGATCAAAGGCGAGAACAAATAATAATTTATTCCCGGGAAAATAAGGCTTGGTCTGGGACCATGGCCGAAAGCCCGTGACTTATTTTTTTTTTTGGGTAAAAAAATAATAATAATTACATTATTTTGGATTATATAATTAGATCAAAGATTTATCAAAGAAAAAAGAGAAGGATTCAAAATTTTTTACCTTATTTGATTTGTCATGAAAAATAAAAGAAAAATATATGAGTTTTGAAAAAATACAAATAATTAAATTAAAAAACTAGTTTATTAATGAATGTTTTTTATTTTATTATTTTTTTAATCCATTCAAATAAAGACATGTATCTAAGATTTTATTTTTCCTTCATAATTTTTTTATCTTGTTTTTTCTTTTTTTTTCTTTCCTCCCATTTTCTCTCGTAAAATCCTAACTCGAAACACAACCTTAATATAATAACAATTTTAATCCTCTTCTTACTCAATGGGCTATAGAAGCTAGATGCACAAAAGGCCCAAAAAAAAAAAAAAAAAAAAAAAAAAAACGAAAAAAAAAAACCTACAAGAAGTTTTTTAGCTGGATAGCTGGAAGCTAAAAAATGAATCCGGAGGAAGCATCATCGCATAATATTAGGGATGTGAATCGTCCGATTAAAATCAGATGATTCACAACAAAAATAAATTTAAAAATTTTATTCTAAACTTTCGATATTGATCAAATAATTCATAACTTTAATATCACGTGACTAATATCACTAAGGTTACCCTCCCTTCCTTCCTAAAAACCAGCCCAAGCTTTTTGTTCCCCAATCAAGCCTAGGGCTTAGTTTGAGAACCATAGCCAAAAACTTATGAGTATCTGACAGCAACAACAAAAGTCAATGTGGTACAATGATGCAATCCCAAGTCAATAGTCAGGTTTCATTTTTGTATTCTCCAAAATCTGCCCATCATCCTAATTCCTATTGGTTAATTCTATACAATCAAAAAACTCTATTATCAGAAGGCATCAGAATGACGTAGTGAGATTCTGATTTCTAATTTTTTTTATCTAAATAAAGTAATATTTGTTTTATACGTTATATTATATAATAAAAATATGTTAAATACGATAATATTCACAACTACTTCTATCAATATATCAAATCTAAGTCAAATTTGTCAGATTCAGATCAAATCCGATCTTGCAAGATTTAGATCTAATTTATATTCTCAGATTAGATCTGTTTTAAAAAATAAATTTTTATTTTTTTTAATAATCATTACATAAAAATAAAAATACATTTTTTATTCAATACCTATATACTACACATATGAATTACATGTTTTATTCGATATCTATGTACTATACATATAGAACAAAGAAAGGGAGAGCTTCTCTGTCTAGATTCTAGAGAGAGAAAGCTTCCCTTTGGAATTCAATGACTTTATTCTTCTTCTTCCCTCCGCTTCCAACCTTTGGTATTCACTTGCATATTATTAAAGAGGGTGAGTTAATGACCCATTTTGTTTTATTGTTTATCATTCATTATGGGTAGATAAATTCTCGGTGAAAGTGAACCAATGTATTAATGGTCTAATATTCATTAAATTAGGGTTTGATGATCTTTCAAGCTCCTTGTTCTCGACAGATTAAGGTCAATTTAGCAGTAATATTAACTACTTGAGAGCCGTTTCCTATTGCCTAGCTTCAATCTTAACAAGGTGGGGCTTATTGGTAACGAGGGTATGCAAGATATATGGTTTGAACTGGTTGTATTGCCCTCAGTATGGCCTCGCTGCTGGGTGTATAGAGCTGAATGTGGAATTTCAGCAAATGAAGTAACTGGTTCAGTTCTGTCATGAACCATTTGGTTCCTTCTCAAGCCTAGCATTCACATGAAAGGGGCTTAAACGAGCTGGGTGGCAGAGGAGAATTACACAGGTTTGTAACGGAAATGGACTGATGGTTCCTTACTGCTAGAAGTCCACCTGAAAGCTTTGCATTAATGGAGTTCAGAAGGAGCAAATGGAGCTCAGATGAAGCTACTGTTATGGCTGTTAGCTCGAAGAATATTGGTTTCTGGGTGTGTTAACATTAGGCTCAGTGGTTCAGGTAGTTATCTTTCCCTCTTTCTGACTTGGAGGCTAGGAGATAGCCAAGGTTGGCAGGCCCCAAGTTTGTAGAATTAAAGCATGGGATAAGGTACTTCTAGAGTCAATGGCCAAAAGCTGCAGACGGACTACAGTGCCTGTTCCTCGTTGAGCTTTCTTATTGGTCATAGAAGCAACTTTGGGCCTACTATGTGTTGCTGGTTGAGTTTTCTTGAAGATGACAAGTTGCAGTGATGAAGCTTCGTCCATGGTGTTTGCAACTCGTGATGTCATTGCTAACATCATATTAGCTCAGCGGGATTCACTCCGCCAGAAATTAAGCAGGCTGCAATTCCAATTTCAAATCTTCTGCCCCCTGGTTGATGTGTTTTGAGCGAGCTCTTCAAATTCTATTCTCTCACATGTGGTTTGTGTGGGTTGACAAACGGGAAGGAATTTGGATTGGGCCGGTTATGTTTTAATGTGTTTAATTGGGCTCCCATGTGTTGGTAGCCATTTAAAATGTGATAAAATAATGGTTGGGCTCACAAGTATTGCTTATACAATATGTGTAGTGGTAGCCCAATCATTTGAGTTGTATCTTTTGCTTATGTAATTCTAGCCTACTCACTTGGGATGTAAGTGAGATTAAATTAGGAATTTTTGTTTTGTTCAACGGTTACTTAATAAAAATTTTTCGTATTTATAGTCCAGCCGAAAATAATTAGGGGACTACAGTTAATGGAAAAGCTACTTCAAGAAGCGTTTTCCAATAACTAAAAACACTAATCCATATAATATTTTTCCCCACAGTGAAGATGCTAAGACACTAAATCAAGTGGCATTTTCCTAGGCTTAAGTCGCTACTTCAACTAGGGTTTTGCCAGAACTAAACTTGCTACTTCAAGCAGCGTTTTCATCATGTGAAAAATGCTATACCTAGCACGTTTTATACTCGAGCCTCCCACCTACACTTCTTCTTATTCCTTTCTTTACCCCATTAACCGGATCAAATTTCTCAAATACCAGACCTAAAATAAACTTAACTCATAAACAAACTATCACAAACATGAAATAAGTTTTGTCATACACAATAACAGAATATATAAACTAACTTTTAGAACATAATATTAACATAAACAAGAAAGTTATTATAATTAAATTGTGTACTTCATAAAATATTACATTATCAATGAATCTCCAAAATTTGAGGTAGATGAAGCCTACTCTGTCCCACAAGTAGGCACCCTCCTATTACGCGAGAGTTCCTTCACCCCTCCTATACCTGTGACTGACTCTGTGGTTCTCTAAGCTACGACTGAGGTGGTGGGTCATGAGGCAACTCTAAATGGGTTGGAGGCTCTATACTCGAATCGAAACGAGCCCTAACCCTCTTTCGCGTGTACTGTCTGGGAGGAAGAGGTGCTACGATGTCCTCCTGTGGTGACGCTGATACGCTAGCGGTGGTAAATGATGGTGTAAGCTGCCATAGTGGTGACTGTATAGTACCCCATATCATCTATGACTATAGTGTAATTATCAATACTCTCTAATAGATGATGTGGATCAACAATAGGTGATGGTGGCCTGGCAGAAGTCGACGGTGGGACTCCTGGAGAACTGAAGGGTCCGACTCTTGTAGAAGTAGATGGTCCAGCTCTCGTGGATGATGATGGTCCAACATTGGGAGGAGTGATGATGATCTCACTGACTGTCCAGACTTAACCAGCTGGTACTTCTCGTCTATAGTTGTAATCGTTTGCTGCTCGATGCTCCTCATCGTCTCTACCAAGGGACGAACCTCGTCCCAATCTCTACGGTTGAGGAGATCTGAGTGGCCCTAATAGTGGTGTCCACCTGTAAATATACGATTAATGAGTATAGTCAAGCAAGTGATGCAAACCCCACCAGAAACCATTTTTAACCTCTAAATACTAACCAGCATAGTCTTCATAATTGCAATCGGCTAAGATCCGATCGGGGGCAAGTCTCGCAGAGGTCTAATCAGCGTCCTGTTGATCATCCTATACTACCGCATATATGAATCATCCGGTGCAATTTGGCTAATACATGAGCTGTGACTACCCTATTGAGCCGATCCTCCTATACGGCGATATACTCTCTGTGGTGGACATTCCAGTGAGTCCCTGAGCGGCCTCGTTGATCAAGTGCATGCAAAGTAATGCTGGTCTCATATGCAGCTGGCTTTTCCTGAATCATCCTAAATTATCATATGACTTAATCTAGGAAATACATCTCCACCACGTTATAGCAAATAAGGGGCACTCTAGCCCGCTAAATAGGCCGGTCGCGTGCAAGTATAGGGAGATCAGCCAGATATAGTTGCCACGTCATCTGTGACTTCGTTATCATATCTAGTTGATCCCTATACTCTCGTAGAATATGGGAAATGGTAAATGTAAGTCTGGCGCACTACCTACAGTGCAATATATAATATTAATCGTAGTAACAATTTTGTTTTTAAATATAAAGGGAAACGTAATGAAAAATTGTAATAAATTATTTGTTAGGATTCATATCTATAGCCGTATGGGTCTGCTGGTAGTGGCGGAGGGTCAAGATGTGCGTCCGCAGTATAGGGTAGATTTAGAGCTGCTACCCCCTCCGTAGGAGCAGCCTCATCTACTCCTCTAATCTTGTGCAAGAGGATCAATAGGTGCTGCCATCGGCGTATGCTGTCGAATGAGTGGTAGCATAAAAGAGAACCGCTCCCAAGCCCAGATCTGTAGTATCGCTAGGGGGCATGATCTCCTTCGCACCTGGCTGGGTTGCCCTACACATCTCTTGGTACAGCTAAGCAAGTGCTGCTGATCCCCAGTTATATTGGCCAACATGCTCTAACTGCTCCAACTTGGGTAGGTACATGAGCTTTGTCAGGTTTCCCGACTTGTCTGTTAGCAAGGTACCCCCAATCAACAATAATAGTCACACGTGCATGCTGTCAAACAACCTCATCATCTGCACCATCTAATAAGCGAGTAAATGTCGGGTCAACCAATTGATCTGTAACCGTGCTCGATGAATAACAGCTACAGGAGGGCAATGCCTTATAATCTCTAGATGATGACAGTCCACTCAGCTACAATGTGATCTTCATCCATGCCAGTCACAGCAAATCCATTAACTGGTAGGTCTGTGATCACGCTGATGTCCTCTAGCGTGACTGTGCACTCCCCGCAAGGTATGTGAAATGTATGCCTCTCAACCAGGGCTGTGATGAGAGAGTGGTACAACTTAATACAGCCTATCCTGTAGAATCTATACACCCCTACCCTAACCAAGTACTTAACCACCCTGCCATCTCTGGGTATACGACTAAAATCACACATCATCTGCTTGATGTGCCTAATATAAAGGACTACCTTATCCTGTAATGTGAGAAAACAAGACATTAGCACTTGTAGAGATAGAATGGTAAGTAAATATTACTTTAATTAAAATAATAGACGAAAAATGTGAATAACGATCAGAATTTACATGATAAACTTACCCCATCATCCCATATCTGTGTAGATCTATGCAACAACTGCCAATAGAGTACTGATGGATCGTCAAGTCTGGGTGAAAGTAAATCCATCCGTGGGTCCATAACTAATCTATAGCTGGCTGTATATAAGACAATATATTAGAACCACTTAAGAATGTCGTTCAAACTATATTCAAACTAGTTGTAACATGAAAAATAAAGAATATATCAGTTGATTACCAACACATAAAAAAACTGTCATTCGCATATGAAATTTCCTTTGTTGATTACTTAAGCATTGGATAAAGAGAAAATGTCATTCAAACCATGTTCAAATTAGTTATAACATGCAAATAAAGAAAATCTCAATTGATTACAAGCAAATAAAGAGTCATTCACATTAGGTTCACTTTAGTGATTACATAAATGAAACATCATTCAAATTAGCAAATTATTACAATATCAAAAGCAAAACATCCTCAATTGTCATAACAACCCCGGAAATCTGCCGGGGCACTTCCTCTTATCATGGCCCTTCTCATGACAAATCTGACACCGTACTTTCAAAGCGCTTTCACTCCTATCCATCTCATTCTTGATGTGGGTCAACATTGGTCTACTTTTTTGTCACTTCAGATTAGCAATCGGAATAAACTTTAGAACACTCGATGTTTCCCAATACTTTGGATCGTGTAGGGGCTTGAAGTGCGGAGTATAAATGTTGACATAAGTATCAACAAAGTACTCTAGTGCTATTATCCCCCTCCAGTTATAGTGTTGCTCCTCGTATACAGCAATGACATGTGAGCATGGAATACTAAGATGACTCCATTTACCACACGTGTAAGTTTTTTCCTTAAGATCCACGACTTGGACATTGCCGCTTCCATTAACATGGTGACCAGTTGTTATTTCTTAGACACTATCAATTTGGTTGAAACGCATTATATGATGGCTGTGAGCATGACGTTGGAACTTCTCCACTAACTCTTGGATATTTGGGGGATGTCGAACTCTAATCCCCTTGCAAGCCACCCCTACGGTATTTCTATCGCTGAAATATGACAACAATTTGTAAAAAGTAAATTGAGCGCAGGTTGCGATAGGCAAGGCCCTAACACCCCGTATCACACTGTTGAAACACTCCAATATATTGGTGATTTTGTTTTTATATGTGTAACCCCCATCGTGAGACATAGTCCACTTTTTCCTTGGGATCTCATCGAGATACTTCTAGCCTCTAGGTTTAACTCTCTTATCGTTTGCAACGTAGCCTCAAACTTACGAACCTGAGGGGTTTTGGCAGCATTTGACATTAACTTATTAAGTTGAACTCCACCAAACTTCTTCTTAAACTTCGCCTCCACATGCCATACACAAAACCGATAGGTGGCATTTGGTGGTGCTCAACCTGAACTTGGTGTATTGATCGTTGAAACAAGTCCAACATGCCAATCTAAAACAAGGCATAGGGCTCGTCTGTTTGGTACTACATGTATCCTCAAATTACGGAGAAACCAGAACCAACTGTCGGATGTCTCCTCATCAACCACAGCAAAGGCAAGTGAAAAGATTTGTAGGTTCGCATCAACTCATATAACAATTAGAAGCTTACCTTTGTATTTGCCATATAGGTGAGTGCCATTAATACTCACGACGAGTCTACAAAATTTGAAACTTTGATACAGGATTTGAAAGCCCAGATTACATATTGCAAGATTATAGTACCCGGTGTAGCTGTAGGATGATACACGTAGTTAACAATGGTACCAAGATTGAATGTTTGAACCGCATGCAGAAAGATTTGCAATTTATTGTAGGATTCTTCCCAATTGTCAAAAATACTAGCAATTGGCTTTTGTTTTGTTACCCATACTTTGTTATAAGAAATACGATATTGATATTGCTTGTTCACTATCACTGCTAGCATGCCAAGTGATATGGATGGGTCTTTCTTTACCATTTCCTTGATGTAAGAAGCAACGAATCGAGCATCTAATTACGAGTGATCCTGATTATCCTGGCATACACACATGTATGAGTGCCAACATATACAGTGATCAGCCACTATTCATGTTTCTTCAGCTTAGATGCACGCAATCACCAATTGCAAGTTGTTCCCCCAACCATCTTGCACTTGATTGCCCATATCCACGTATCGGACTCTACAGTTTGGAACTGTGTGTTGATCCTTAACGAATAAATCTTCAAGGCCTTCATCAGATCAAGTTCCTCATTGAATAGAATACCAATGTGAGGTTCCTGAGTCTAAGGATCTCACTATTTGCAACTAATCCCTGATGTGGAGCAGGCAATGCTAACTTTAGGTAATATTGTAAATGATCATGAATCAGGTTGATGCAACTCGAGCTGTCCATCGTTTACTCCTCGGGAGATGCTAAAGTCCACATCGAAACCCACATCCTCATCAAGATCTAAACCAATGAATTAGTTATCTTCCAGATCGGCTATTATTTCCTCCATGCATGGCGGCTCAGCTAAATCATTGACCCTTATTTCTCGCTGGTGATTAGCTAGCTCTCAAATCGCCTCCCATTGAGCAACATCCGGTGGATTTTTCTGGCTAGAAAGTTCATCACTTGGAATATTACGTTCACCTTTTGAGTTGGCTATGGGAGCTGTCTGCCTTTCAGGAGTTAATGGTTCACGTATGGGAGACTCGATTGATGTAACTTCATACTCTAAGTATAATTCGGTGTGAAACTATTTCAACTTGTTGATTCCTTCTATCATTGTCCGAATTGAGTCATCATCATCCAATTTAAGCCCCCGCGTATGGACAGTATCTCCAAACAGAAACGGTAATGACCCATGACTTTAATGTTACCTGATCTTGTTGCACACCCAACACGGAGCATAACTTCGTGAGTAATTTTTCGTAACTTACACTCAGAAGCACCCGAATGCATTGCTCATAGTTACGATCATATGATAATTCTTTAGCCGTTATATAATACTTCCCCCCTCCCCAATAACAAAAAAATGACACGCAATCCTCAGTTATGATGCCTTCAATTACAAACAAAATCTCCTCATTAGTTTAACTTATTACCACAATAGCATAAAATATATTTGCAAGGATGTGATTATAATGGGATAAGACCCTAATGTGATTTTAATAAAACTTTATCTTTCCTTTTGCCTATAAAAGTATTTTATTAAAATATTTTATAAGATCAATTATCACTAAAATAGTTATTTAAAAATATTTTATAAAAGTAGTTACCGGTTATTAAAATAAAAATTTATTATTACGGCAAATAACTATTAAATTGATTTTTTATAACATAATATACACAATTTGTATAATTTGAAAATTGGAGGTAAAATAGTAACTTTACCTTCATCCTTCTTTATTTTCCTTATGTGGTCCTTGATTTCTCACTAAATTTATTTATTTTTTAAAATACTTTTTATTTATCCACTGCTTATTTAGATGTCACCATTTATTATTTAAAATAAATATTTTAATCTTTTTTATTCTTAAATTTTTTCATATATAATTTAAAAGAATATAGAAAAAAGTAAAAGGAATTGTTAAGAATTTGTTCCCACTAAGTTTTAAGCACATTAAAATTAAAAATTTAATTTAAATGTTTATTTTTAATAAAATTTTTATAAATTTAATAACCATAGATAATAATAATAATAATAATAATAATAATAATAATAATAATAATATAAGTAAATTATAATTCGTATAATTTTACAAAATATAATATATATAATTTGTATAATTTGAAAATTGAAAATTGAAAATAAAACAATAACTTTACCTTTATTTTTCTTTATTTTCCTTATATGGTCCTTAATTTCTTGCAAATTTTATTTATTTTTTAAAATACTTTTTATTTATCCACTGCTTATTTAAATGCCACCATTTATTATCTAAAATAAATATTTTAATTTTTTTTACTCTTAAATCTTTTTCATATATAATTTAAAAGAATATAGAAAAAAGTAGAATTTTTTTTTAAGAATTTTATTCTGAGATAGTGTGTGCATCACTTACCAAAAAAAAAAAAAACAAAAATAAAATCACAGTCATACCCATAACCACCGAAGGAAAATGCAACTCAATGGAGAGAAATTCTTAACAAGTTAAACAAGTAATGTAACCTCTAAACAAGTTAGACTCCAAAAAATTAGAGGATTCTAAAATCAAAACCACAAATTGAAATCTCTATCGCCTAAATCAGCAGAACTGTATACATATATACAATGTATATCATTACATATAGTAGAGCATCAGCGAGAGGCATTGACTGGAAGCACATCAGTGAGTGACGTCGGTGACAAGGATGGGGGTGATAGCGTGCAAACCAGAAGAGAGAGACAGAGAGAGCCTGAGATTTCAGAATGAAGATGAATTGGGGGAGCGGGAGTTTAGGTTGTTGAAAATGCTACTTGGAGTAGCGCCGTCGATTGAAGAACGCTGTATCATACGGCGTTTTTACCATCCATACATAGTGCTGTTTGAAATAGTATTTTAGGTCACACCAGTCTACAACACTATCTGAAATAACGTTTTTAGTACAATTCCAAACGCTGTTTAATTTAGCGTTTTCATTAACGGTATCCTCACAATTATTTTCAATCGAGCTGTAAATGCCAAAAATTTTTATTAAGTAACCGTAGAACAAAAAAAAAAAATTCTTAAATTAGTGGGTAACTCTAGGTGTGTTTCACTAGCTTAGGTTAAGGTTGCGTGGACTATTTTTGGAGTCAGTGTTATCCTTCTAGGAGGTGTTAAAAGCTCATTGTAATATCTTTTTTTTTTTGGTATATAAATAAAATACTTACCTACCAATATATATATATTTATATATATACATGCACTACACATATGAATCACAGGTATGTGTATATATATAATACACGTATACTGATGCATTTAAAATTATGTGTATTTACATCATTGGAACAGAGACTGATTAATATAGATTAGAACATAAATCCAATAAATAATTTGACTTATTGAAAAATTTGAGTGATAATAATATATTAAATTATATATATATATATATATATATATATGTATATATATGAGTTCCCAAAGCTTATATATAATAATTTTGAAATTAAGAGTGGTCTGTGAGCTTGGGAACAGTGTGAGTATGCTAATTTTTTTTAGTAAATTATACTTAGCTTCCTTCAATATTGGAGTAGTTATATCACCATTCACCACATTTGAAATTTACACTAATCTCCCTTATTTTAAAATATTATTAACACATTGATCATCTTTCGATAAAATTAACCATTAAAACTTAACAAAAAATAAAAAATTTAAGTGTTTTTCCTATTTTATTCCTCCATCTCTTACATTTTCATTAGTTTTCTTTAGAGAAATTTCTAAACAATAAGTAAAATATAACTAAAAACAAAATATTTTTGAAAATTTTTGTAAAGATAACTGACAAAATGTGGGAGGCAGGATAAAATAGAAAAAATAACTAAATTTTTGGTTACTTTGACATTTTCTATTAGGTTTTAATAGTTGACTTTATTAGGAGGATGTCAACATTAATAATATTTTAAAATAAAAAAAAGTAAATGTAACTGTCACACCCTTAACTTAACTATCTGGGATGGATGACATATGAATGTAAAAAAATAAATAAAATAAATAAAATCCAATTTAAATTTGATTCGCAAAGAATTACAATAATCGATATATCCAAAATCATTATTCATTCCTATATAAAATATTTGAATACATCCCGTCAATTAATCAATACCATAATCTACTTTATTACCACTCCCAATGACCACATTTGAGGTCTGTACAGCCAGAACATATACTATAGTTATATTCATATCTCTCAAAATAATGTTATTATGAAAATAGGATGCAAACCAACACTTCGGTCACATAAAACACAATTTTTATTATCCATAGTTAAAACAGACTTGGGCTACTCAAGTCGAACCTACCTACGTATCCCATTTTCAGGAATCCAGTCATTGTAGTTCCTATTTTTATTATTTTATATTCACAACTTATTAAACATTCTTATAATTAACAATTTCAGAATATCAACACATAATAATAATATATGTAATCTCATGCAACGGGTAATGATGGGATATAATGCTAATGTATACTCTAATCTCTACCTACCCCCAACCATATCTTGAGATGGGTGACGTTTAGCAAGCATGCAGAGTTACCAACCATACCGTTTATGCTTACGACGAATGTATAACTGAATATATATATATATATATATATATATATATATATATATATATATATATAAACTGAGTGGAGAACCATATTACATCTCTACTGATGTAAGACTTAGGGAAACTGTGTTACATCCCTTGACCCTTCTGCTCCAGAACCATGTTACACACCTAATCAGGCATCTGTTTTTCTCAAGTAGAAAATTAATATAAATACTATCTCAAGATTTACGTCCCATTTCCAACAATTAAACTTTAGTCATAGATATCGACTGGAGATCATTTAGTATATTTTTAAATCTCATTTTATCATTTTGCTCAAATCATGGATTCTATCCATCTACATAACCCGTGCCTTAGCACATCACAATATAAATATGGCATTCTCGGCCAATTAATAATCACAACACAAACCGAATGATATTACTCCAGTTCCATGCACATGATATGCTCAATCATGTAAATAAATATCACCTCGATATAAAAATACATTCTCATTAGGTTGGATATGATATGGAGTTCATTCCTTCATTAGAAATCTATAATAATTTAGTTTGAACACAAAATATAGTTAAAAACCAATTTTAAGATTTTTTGAAAATTTGTCATACTGGTGTCCGGACACCCCAAACTACAATTTAGACACCCTAGTCTAGACACCCAAATCAACTAGTCCAGACATCAGAGTTCAGTGTTCAGTTCTTGGGTTCGTTTCTGATGAAACCCAACTCCAAATCATCCCCCAAATCACCCATTCAAGCCTCAATCTCAACAATAACTCATGTACAAACACTTAAATATTTAAATCACATGTTTTTTCAATACTAAATCAAAGAATAGTTCAAATATATGCAAGATATTCACATTTATATGCATATATACACCCACATTTATATACACATATATATATGCACAAATCATATAATATTCAACCAAATCAAGCATATATATACATCAACATCATCTTAATAACGTCTAGAACATCAATATAAGTCCCACCTACATCGAATTCGAAAAAAAAACGAAGAAATGAGAAAGTTAAGGTTTTGGTTCTTGAACTTCAAATGTTCGTATCCTTAATCTTGAGCAAAATCACGATCAACAGGCACCACCATGATGTTTACGGTACCGAATACTCTCTTGATCCGTCGATCTTCCTTTCGGGAACCCATTTTCTCTCTTTACTCTCTTTCTCTTCTCTCTCTTCTCTTTCTCTTTCTTCCTTTCTTTTTTCTTCTTCCCCCTTTCTCGGAACCGACACCAGCCAAGAAAAGAAAAGAAAGAAAAGGAAAGAAAAAGGCCGGGCCCTTTGGCCCAATCATCTAACTCAATACCACTTTGGGCCAAATCCGACCCAAGAAAAATAAAATAAATCAATCCAATCTGAATTTAAATATTTTGTTGGTCTAAAATAAAACATAAATAGCCAAAATTAAATATCAGATATTATAGTAACTTTTAAATGTTGTGACTGATAAATAAAATTACTCAAATATTAAGGGGAGATAAGCGTAATTTATCATATTTATTTATTTTTTTTTTATAGGTAGGACGCTGACAGCATACAGTAAGAAGGAAAAAAGAAACAAAACTAAAATGTGTTATAACCTAAAAAAGAAAAATGGCAAAGGAATGGAATTTTCTCCCAATCTAGGAACTCTACTTGAGCACGTTCTCTGGCCAATAATGTCTTAAACAAAAATTAGTAATTCCTGATGGGAAATAAATTCGAGAAATTTTATATTTTAGGATTTTATATTTTAATTATTTTTAGTAATAATTAGAATTTTATTTGTTGGGATTTGATTGATGTTAGAGATTTTATGGTATTTTAAAAAAAATTGCTAAAAATAAAATTATTTATATGTAAACAAAATGATAGTAGACTACTAAAGTAGTCAAAGTGACTGATTTTACTTGCACATAAATTTTTATATTTTTAAATATTTTTAAAATTTTTATTTTTTTAATTTAAAGAATAATGGGTATCCAAATTCAGATTCATTAATCATTAAATCCATCCAATCTAGATCCATTAGGTGACAAATTTAATTTGTTAAATCTGATATAATATTATTAGATCTGATTCGGACCAAATTCAAACCATTAACAGACCTACCCATAACATTTCTCATTGCATCTTCTATAATTTTTTTCTTTTTCTTTTTTCTTTTTTTTTATTTTTTTGTTTTGGTACAATATCTTTATGCAATATCTCTATTCATGGTCATGGATGGCTTGCTTTTGCAAAAATAAAGGAGAAAAAAAAAAAGAGAAAAAAAGGTCAATTAGATGGGTAATCAAATGGGAATAAAATTTTAATAGGTTCAAACGTACCCATATATAATCACTAATTTAAGTATAAAAGAAAAAAGGTTAGTTTAGTTTGCATTTTTGCCCTCGAACAATTTATCATCTATTTTTAAATTATTTTTAGGTTCCATTTAAATAATTAAAAGTTTTAAATCAATAAATGTAAAATTAAATGGTATTAAAATATAAGTAATGGAGTTAATTTGTATTATAATATAAGAAAGTTTTTTTTAATAATTATTACTAAAATAATAATACCATTGCTTTTTAAAACAGTAGAGGCACTATTTCGAAAAATTTTAAATAATAATTTTAAATTTTTTATAAAATTATTACGTTAAATTATTTAAATTAATGATAAAATATCTATTTAAACTAATAAAATTATATTTAATTTTTTTTAAATAATTACCATCAAATTTCTTAATTTCAAATTTATAAATAGAAACACAATCTTACTTTTATTGATTTTCATGTTTCTATTGACTTTTAGAACAGAAGTTCCATTATATGGCCATTATAGAGTATTTAGGGTTTGGAGCTCTAAAAAATTCAAAAAAAACTTTAAAAGTTTCAACTTTTTTAAATTTCAAAAAATTTTAACTTTTTTAAAAAATTTGTTAAAATTTGTTGGGACAAACTATTATAATGCGTTCCCAATAAATTTGGTAAATTTTTTAAAAAGTTCGATGACATTTGTACAAAAAAATTTCACAAAATTTTAAAAATTTTCAAGATTCTCCATTAAAATTTCACGATGTGTAACTTTATATAACTTTTAACAACTTTATATTAAATCAAACACAATAATTAACCGTCATTTTAAAATAACTATTTACACTCCAAATTCTAAAAAATTTCACTTTTGTTAACTTTTTTTTTTTACACTCCAAACGACCTCTTAAGCAATCTAAAGGAATGTTTGGTTTATCAAAAAACTCTAAGAAATTCTAACTTTTATCATTTTTTCCAATTTACTCTAATTAAATTTTATTACATGTCACTTTTGCGCCATTTTTTTTTAATTTTTCTATCATTTAGATATCACCTATATTAAATATCCAATTCTGGTGTGTGTATATATATATGTATGTATCGTTTGAAAGTTTAAATTTTAACAACTTTGATTCTTTTGCCAAAAGTTAGTAGTTACAATTTTTGGTATGTTTGATAAAGCAAGTATAGGGGTGGAAACAAGCCAAATCAAGCCGAATTGTAACAGGCTCGAGCTTGGCTTGAAAGTTTGACAGTAGGCTCGAGTTCGGCTTGAGCTCGAGTTCAAATATTTGGTGAAGCTCGAGCTCGGCTTGATAACGAAAGTATAGTATTCGAGTTCGGCTCACGAATAGCTCGATCAAGCATTGTGTTTGAAATAAGCTTGGGTTCGAGCTCGAAAAGCTCAGGTTCGAGCTCAAAAAAGCTCGAGTTCGATGAAGCAGGTTTCATTTTCAGTGGCAACTCAATGCCTATATATTCAATAAGAAATAATCCAGTTCCATAACATGAGACAAACAAAATGTTGATGACTTCATACCACATGGGACACAACAGATTGTGAGAAAATAAACCAAAATAAATAACATAAGTGCTCATTTCCTGTGTCAAAGTGGTATTAATCTTTGTTGCTATCAAGAATATACATACAAAAGCAAGTAATGCTTTGGAAAAAAATAAGTGAACAAAAAAAAAAAAAAAACAAAACAAAAAACAAAAAGAAAAGCATGTGTAGATGTGTATACATATCGAGGGAGACTCCTATAGCGTGTCTACTTCACTTAAACTAGATCATGAACGAACATTGCACTGCTCGTAATCACTCAACAGATCTAAATATTACCATGGACTATTATAAAATTCCTTCCCATATAACTTACATGGAATTTTAACTGCTGCAAGTTTTCCAACAACTGAGCAATCTCTAGTTGTTTCACCACCGTAGCATGAAATGCCTGCAACATATTCATAGGTAAGCATAATAACTAATTTTAATGTCATCAACATCTCAATCAGATAGGACAAGGCTTACTCTTTTTGTTTTCTCGAGGTCAAGTTCAACAGACTTGATCCTATCCAATGATTGTTGAAGCATTTGATCCTTCTCCATAGGAATTTTAGTAGGCTTGTTTTTTAGCTCTTCCAATAATTTTTCTAGTCTTTGAAGACGCTGTACACATGGAAGAACATGATCCTCTTCGCCCAAAGTTTCAGCATCAAGTGGATGGCTCTCAGTGGTGCTGAATTTTTTTTCCTACTCTTAGAATGGTTAAAAAAAAAACATAGAAAATATTGTCTAGTTCTTGCAATGATTTCTAAGACTCCAAACAAATCGTTCAACATGTAGTTTGTTTCTACAGTCATAAAAGCTAAAATCCAGTAAGGCCCAACGACCTCTCTGTTTGCCATCCACGACTGATTTCCCAACAAGGTTCCACTGACATTTCTCCCAATCAACACTTACAGCATTCATGTTGCCAAGCTTCAACTGAGGTGGTCCAATAACAGGCCGTGCCACTTTTGTCATGCTCTTGATGAATTGAAGTCCAAAATTATGAGTAATATTCCCCCGTTAGACAGTCGAAATTAGGAAAGAAAAAGCTTTTACAATGAAAGGGTTAAATAAAAAGAAAAAAGAAAAAGAAGTATGAAAAGAATATATTTCAACCACTGAATTTCATAAGTAGCCAATCAAATGATCCAATCAACTAATACAGACCAGTTTTAGGAATAATGCATAATGGGAAAGGCCCCAAAAGTAGCATGAATTTGCATGATAACCACTTTACAAATAGTCACAAATTCCAAATAATCAAGACAAATTTGAAATTTCTCCAAATATATCTTTTTAAGTTAGCTTAATTATGAAAAATATTGGAAAAAATAAGTCAGGAGAATTATCGAAATTAGTTGTAATAATGAATGAAGAGAACTACCTAAAATTTCATGGCAAAAATTACTATTAGATTTGTTTTCTGGGGTACTAGCTTCAATTAGGCACAAGTCCTCAAGTCTGCCCTCATTAAAAAAAAAAAAGAATGAAAAAGCCTTCAAATTGCTATTCAACATTTTATTAGGAAATCAAGTGCCTTCCTCAAATCATTAAGAGTATATCCATGCTCAAATTACTCATTTGGTTGCCATGAAAGAAAACGACCAACTGATCATGAAATGCACCCATCTGAGTAATCACTGCATATATATAGAAGAAATGAATATGTTTTAAGAAGCAACACTACAGACATGCATTGAAAGAATAACATTCAGCTCTCAGTAAAAATAACTCCATTAGATTTTGATGTACTTCGTATAGCATAACTCTATAAGATTTTGACCTCAGCTAAGCACTATATCAGATATGCAGGGGTTGTTGAATTTGAATGAAGGTAAAGGTACTAATGTTATTCATTTCTCTTTCAGAACATGATAATTAGATGCCACCCATAATACATAATAACATAACTTAGCTGAAAAGTACCATTCACAAGTTGTGATGAACATCAAGAAAGATTTTTCACCAGGATAAAATAGCAATAAGCTCCACTTAATTGAAGAATGATTTATGCGAAGGAAACTGAAAATTTATGCAAGCACAATATCTCTCATTTCACATCCTCCACTCTTAAAACCCAATCCTATATAAGACCTGGAACTTCAGTACAGAACATTAGCTTCTCCAATATCAGAACAAAATACATTAAGCAAATATAACTCAAGTTGCTAAGTACCTTTAGTTCCCTTTTAGTACCTTTAGTTCCTTTTAACTCAAGTTGCTAACTCAACTAGTTCATCAACTTGCTCACACACACAACAAATATTCAGCTGAATAAATAGCATCAGCAAATTCTATTACTTCAAGCCCATCCCCCCATACACAACATTCCATGAGTCAAATTGGATTAAAGTACAACTTTTCAAAGTGTCTTATCTATTCAAAGCAAAAATCTAATTAACTTGAAAACAAGTCAGCAAAAATAGCAGATGCCAGCATCACATTAACTTCATATCATCTTTCTTACCATCATAAGTCCTTTGATTCAGTAAGTCAAAACCTACAATAGTAGAATAATAAAAAAAATAAAAAAAAAATATCGAATAGGATGTATTGAAAATACATATATTACAAATAAAGATAGTAGTGTTACTTCCATTAGACATCTATGTAGCATCATATTGTTATCAAGAAATGGGCAAAGTGATTTCTTGCGGTTTGTTTTCAATCTATATAAATACAAAATATCAAAAAAAAAAAAAAAGCAAGTCTAACATATTCTTTGTAAATACAACTATATAATTAAAATAACGTAATATTATTACCTTTAGCTTTTTCTTCACACCATGCAGTATTCGAATCCAATCTCCCCCACACATCAAAGCTTCAACAGTTTTAGGAGCTAAAGAAGCACGGTATGAATCAATAACTCAACCACCAGCACTAAAAGTAGATTCCGAGGCTACAGTGGAGATCAGGATAGTAAGAATATCAGCTACCATCTTGGATAAAATTTAAAATTTCAAATTATTGGCCTTCCACTACTCTAGTGCACTGAAATCAGTGTGAAAACTTGCTTGACATATATATACTTCTTCCTCTAGGTAAATGTCCAATTCTGACTTAACTGAAGGATTGCTTTCTTTTGTTTGTACATAAGACATTAGTTTGGACCAACCTGAGGATGATAACTGGGAACTAGAGCTAGAGCAACCTCTAGAGAAATCCATTCCTCCACTACATGCTTCTTCACCATGCAATTGCACATAATCATAAAAAAATTCATACAAAGCCTTTTTTACTTCATCTATATTCTTTGTACACTCATCATCTGAATAAAATTCAGGAAAACACATTTCAACTCTAAGAAGTTTACATCTCGAATCAAGAACATTAGCGATGGACATTACCAAATTGCATTTACCCCAATATTTGTCAAACTTCTTCTTCATCCTCCTTGCCATTGCCCGTATAAAATCATCATCTTCTTTTGAAGCTTGGTCAATAACTTGTTTCACCCTATATACTTCAGTCAGCTACAAGTTAGAAATAGGATAATCACTACCAGATATAATGCTAGTAGCTATACTAAAAACTTCAAGTAGCTTACAAATTTTCTCTTTTTATCCCAATCCCCTGATTCTGGTACATTGTTATAACTTGGTTCCCTTTCTTTCAATCTTCGAAAAACTTCCCTAAATTTTAATGCACTTGCCAACATATTATAAGTGGAATTCCATTGAGTAGGACAATCCAAGATTAACTTTCTTTCTTTAAGTTGTAACTATTGCACTATTTCACAAAATGTTCGGAGCCTGGCCTCGGAAAAGTTAACAAAACTCACACTTTCATGTACATCCTTAATTATATCTTTAATCTCACCAAGTCCATCCTGAACTAACAAATTGAGAATGTGTGTACAGCATCAGATATGAAACAGTCTTCCACCACCGACTAACCTCATGCTTCTTCAAAAATTTTGTTTCAAAATCCTCAAACATGTGTCATTATAAGAAGCATTGTCAACAGAAATAGAAAACACTTTATTCTCAATCCCCTAATCCATCAAACACTTGTAAATAGTATCAGCCACATCAACCCCACGATGAGGAGGCAGCACGTGTCGAAAACTAAGCAATTATTTTTGTAACTTCCATTTAGAATCAATAAAGTGGCCTGTAATAACCATGTAGCCAATCTTTTGGTTTTGTGACTTCCAGATATCGGTGGTTAAACTAATTTTACTAATGCCCTTTAGCAATACTTTCAACTTATTCTTCTCAGATTCATACAACGTCATACAATCGGTCTTAAGGCTATTACGTGAAATCTTCTCAAACTCTGGATTTGCAACCTTCATCATAAAATTGTAACTGTATTCCTCTACAATATTGAATGGATGCTTATGCATGAGGATCCAATGACGTACTGCCTCTCTCATCCGTGAGTGGTCATACTTTTCACCCGGTCGCATAAGAGGAGGACCCATTAACCTTTCATCCAAATTTCAATTCAGTGGTTGAAAGTTCAATGTTTTTTGTTTTTTCTGCTCTAATTTTCTTGTCACACGAGTCTAAATGTCGTTTCAAATAACTTGTTGCCCCAGTTGCATTCATAGATAATTTAGTTTTACAATGTACACATTCGACCTTTTTCATTCCATTAGGAAGTTCAATTTCCTTAAACTCCAACCAAACAGTAGATTTCTTTTGTCTTTTTGCCCTAGTCATCACTAATGATTCTTTAACTCTAGCTTGTTCATCTCCTTGAGAATGATCAATCTCAATATTCTCATTGTTTGGAGTAGGAGAGGAAGAAACACAAATGTGTGTTGAAGATGGTTGGGGTTCTCTAGGCAAAGACGACATGGATTATTTCTATCTACATAAAATAAATAGGCACTATTATATTTAGCCCACTAAAATATCAACAAAAGGATTGTAATTAAAAAAAATAGAGAGAGAAAGAGAAAGAGAAAGAGAGAGAGAATCGAATAATATTTGAAAAATAAACTAAGTCACGAGTTACTAGTGAAACAAAAGAAAATTTTATTCATTCAATTTAATACTCATAAGATCAAGTTAAACAGATCAGCAATAAGTTACTAGTGAAGCAAAAAAATAATTAGCATTAAGACAAATTTCAATCAAAATATATTTTAATTATAAAAATATTAACATTTAATTTTTTCTATTACCAAACCTTTACAAATTTTGCCTTGGATCATTCAATGGCACGTCTTCAATAAATTTGATTGATTTGTTAATTGTTTAGACAAGTCATGATCTATATATGTTATGCCATCATGAGAAACGTATTAAAATTTATCAATTTTTATTAATTTTCTATACTTTTTTAATTAAATTTCGTTACATATCATTTTCACATCATATCTTTATACTTTTATTAGAGGTTTTTTTTATCAACCACACACCTTTTTTATATGCCACTCTGACAGGTATTACAATTTCATTTTTTTTCAAAAAAAAAAAATTCATTAAATTCATAGTAAAATTTATATGGGACTTGTGGTTATTAAAGTGAAATAAATTTTTATTTTTATTTTTTTGTTATTTGTTAACATACAACCCAAGTACATTAATAAATACATTAATAAAAATAGATAAATACTCTTTATTTTTTTTTTGTTGGGGGGTAAGTAAACTCTTTAGCTTCTTATCCATGATTGGGGTACATGGGGGAGAATAATTATAAAAATGAAGGAATCTCCTAATTGGCAATAATCGATAATGAATTTAAACTCATTTTTTAACATGTTCTGCTATTATTACTTAATAGAACTAAATCCTAACCACTATATATGGAATATAATCAAACATAGCTAAGTATTTTGAAACAAATAAAACTCAAACAATATCTCAGTGTTAGACAGCCTCACATATGAATATCCTAATCATGTCTAAACAGCTCGACTGCAAACATTAATTTGTCTACTCAAAACGTTCAATTTTCTAGCCTCCATTATTACAGGCAGTCAAAAGTTTTCCTCACCATCTATGATTTCAAATTTGAAAAATATTTCAAACCATTAGATTAATTATTACTCCTGTGATTCTATGAATAAGGTATCCCTCTTTCTCCTCTCCTGTCCCACGTTCCCTAACATATCAAATTAACAATAGATGAATAAATAAAAACAGAGGGAGAGTGGGGTGGGGAGTTCACCTTTCTTGGCCAGCGGTGTCCCAGATTTGGGCCTTGATGACCTTAGACTTAATGGTGATGGTGCGAGTTTGGAACTCAACCCCAATGGTGGACTCGAGGAAAAAATGCTTCGATCTGCAAAATAGGAAGAAAATTTTTGAGGAAAAAGTGCTTCAATCTCTGCTTGGTAATGGAAACTCTTGGGATAAAAACAAAGAGGGAGAGAGGAAGGAGAAAGAACTCACTGAGACTGTTGGAGAAAGTTGTAAGGGACGTCAGAGTTGCTTTGCTTCACCGTCGTCGAATCCGATCTTCATCTCCCTAATAGATAAACATAGACGGAGGCTTGCGTTATAGGTTTGTGAGTGTAGCAAGAGAAAAGACAGAGGTAGAGAGTTGATTAAGGCTTTTCTCAGAGTTTTCTAAACATCCAAAGGACAAAGCTGAAAGAAAAATGTAAAATAGTACTTCTGTGAACTTGATAAAGTGTATAAGATTGAGCCTAAGGGTTTACAAAATGACGTAATTTTTTGCTTTGAATAGGCTCACGAGCTTGGTGAGCTGAACCTTGCGAGGCTCGAGCGAGGCTCGGTTCGTTACCAAGCCTTGGACCAAGTTTGAGTTTAGCTCGAATATTTGATGAATCAAGCTCGAATCGAGCTTTTGCCAAGTCGAGCTCGAATAGCTCGACAAAAGCTCGATTTGTTTCCACCCCTAAGCAAGTAATAATTTTTTGTAACTTTTAGGTATTTATTAAAAATTTTGGCAAATTTTAGTAACTTTTGGAAAATTTTGAGTTACTAAGTTATTGTATTTGAGTAGAAAAAGTGATAAAAGTTGGTATTTTTTCAAATACCCAAGAGCAAAAATAAAAATATAAATTATGATATTTTAATTTTTAATAAGTACCTTAAATGAAAATATAAATTATGATATTTTAATTTGAAAGGTTCAACTTTTTAAAAATTATAATTAGGCGAAATTTAAGTCTGTAATTTTGATTTTATATGTTATCTGCTCTTGAATTATGGTGAAATTTAAAATTCCACAACTGTTTTGAGAGATGGATGGTAATAGAGTCTATTAAAATAAAAATTGAATACGTAGTTAAAAATATAAAAATGATCTCAATTTTTGAATGAAAGAAAAATAATTTTTAGTCGTTAAATCATAATTTATGAAAGAGACATTTTAAAAAATCGTCTTATTGCATTATACAAATATGTGTGTGTGTGTGTGTGTTTTTTTTTAGTAGGTGTATACATACATAACGTGAGTAAACTTACGGGATATTTCAAATGATAAAAAGTAAAATAATATAAGATAATTTATAGGTTTATAATTCTTGCACTAAAATAAAAAATAAATAAGTTTAAAAATTTTTAACATCTAATATCTGGCCGGCCGAATGAACTCTGACTATAATGATTAGCATGTGTTTAATCCATGAAATCGTTGACTTTCTGCGGTGGGTTATATTTATTAATGATTCCAGGGTAATGATTGAGTAGTGCAAGCAATTGTCTTATTAAAACCTTAAAATAAAGGTTGAAACACGAATCGGTGCGGAAAAACTCAAAATTCTTGGTATCCACATTCACGCGAGATAAAAATTTAATTACAATTATAAATTACGTTAATTTTCAGCTTTAATTTAAAAGGCGCATAGTTATGTTTTATTGCCGTGGGTTACGTTTACTGATGATCCTAAAGTAATAATTGTGAAGCGTAAGCATTTGACTTACTGAATTTGTTCAAACTCCCAATTAAAACCCGAAAATGCAGGGGGAAGACGCGAATCGGTGCGAAAAAAATCAAACTTCTTAGTACTCATGCTTAAGAAATTTATGTCTCGCGTAAATTATTTTATTTTATTTATTTATTTATTTAACTCGCGTAAACATGAGTATTAAGAATTTTGAGTTTTTTTAATTAAATTTATAAAATAATGTAATTTTATACTTCAATTGAAAAGGCATATTGTCAAGTGTTGATTTAGAGGGCGTTTGAAAGACAAAAAAAAAAAAAAAAATTGAAAATAGTAAGTGCGTCATTTATTTTTTAACGTTTAACTAGCACAATATTATCTGTTCGAAATGTTTTGATCAAAAAAATTGTAAAAAATTTGACACAAGTTGAGAAAAATTAGTGAAAATTAACAAAATTAGTCAAAATTTATAAAAGTTAATAAAAAATTTGTAAAATTTGGAGTTTCAAAATAAATACACAGAAACAAAAATGAACAAAAATTAAAAAAAAAGTTTAATAAGAATTTATAAAAATCAACAAAAATTTGACTTTCAAATGATCCCTTGAAATTTGAGGAGTTATATAATTTTGGTCAAACTCATTAATTGAAAAAGATGGTTGACAACAATTTTATGATGT
The DNA here is from genome assembly GCA_019916065.1 of Vitellaria paradoxa. NCBI lineage: Eukaryota > Viridiplantae > Streptophyta > Magnoliopsida > Ericales > Sapotaceae > Vitellaria > Vitellaria paradoxa. The sequence continues at coordinate 41,019,587 of CM034234.1, forward strand.
TAGTTATTTGAACAGCTGAATTTTAATTCAAAGAGGTTTGATCAAAATATATATCAATTTCTCTAATTTTAGACTATACACGTTGAAAAATATTAAAAATTTTTAAAAAATTTTAAAAATTATTATTTTTTATTTTACTATATAAATCACGAATTTATAAATTAGTTTAATTATGTCGTGTTACTTTATTTTTTTTTTTGTTATTCCAAACTCGCCGTTAAGAGGTCACTTGAAAATCAAATTTTTGTCCAACTTTTATAAATTTTTTATCTCACATGTTTGGACGATAAATTCTAATCCAATGTCCAGAGAACTGTTTGGAAGGGATCGACGATCGTTATCCCCCAAGCTGCCAGGTTGTCGCCAGCGGCATTTCCTGCACAAAATTGAACACAAAGCCCACTAAAAATATTCCTCAGAATCTCCGAACTTTGCTGTCAATTGATTTTATCGTCTCCTCCCTACAAAATGCTTCGATTTCGGTTGCTACGGTTCCCCGTCATTCCTTCCGATCTCTTCGCTCGCTCTCCCAAACCCACAACTCTGCTTCCTTTCGTATCTGTTTCTATAACGCCAGGCGCAAAACCCAGATCGCAAATGGCAACTTACGCGACTTCCTCTCAGTCCCGGAAACTCTTGTTCCGTCAGCTCTTTGAGAAGGAATCCTCCACCTACACGTACCTTCTCGCCGATGCCTGCCACCCTGATAAGCCAGCTCTGGTTAGATTCCTTACCCAGATTCCTATTGAGCTATTGCTATAAAGATGAAATTTGGTGAAATCTCAAATAACGAGTCTCAATTTTAGTGAAACTTTTTCTTCTTCCATTAACGTCCCTCAAATTTTCATAATTATTAATATTTTTCATAGGAATAATTTTTTCTCATTAATTACCACTTAATTAATTAAATTTAATTTTAGTATCCTTAAATGCCTTTTTTAACACCTTTTTATGTTTTCTAAATGTAATGGGTATGGAGGTGATCTGTTTTGGTGTTTATACTCTTTGTGGTGAATGACGTTAATTTGGGTTTTGTGCTCAGAAATGAAACTAATTTATGCAACTTTTAACTGATTTTTGTCCTCGTTTTTCTTACGACTTTAGTAGTGTGATGAGCTCTGGTTGTCATCGTGTTTTGAATTTGACTTGCTTGTTGAAATGTGTGTATAAGACAAAATGCTTCATCACTTGACAAATGCAAGAAACTGATTGGAGGGTAAGTGCGTCATCAGTTTGCTGGAATGCTTACCAATTGTGATTACTAGTTTGACGTTCTTCCATCATGGCATACGCTCTCGAGCTTTTTTTCATCAATTAAGTTGAATAATAGTCTTTGTCAAGGTTAAATTTTCAAAATTTTTAAGGGCATAAAGTGACAATTTTATTTAATTTATTTCATGCCGGTTGAAATTGCAACTGAAAGAAAAAATACTGAATTCTAAAGAAGTGTGGAGAATTCTTTACTCAAAAGACTTTGAAATGAATTGAAATAGATCAAAATGCTTAAGTTTTGAACTTTTTTCAAATTTGGGGTCATGTATTCTTATCACAATGTCAGTCTAATATTAAATCTCCAAATGTTTGTTTGACTGTTGTGTTTGTGGATGTTTGCTGCGAATGATTAGTTAAAACATGCATGGTCACACGGTTAAACCTGCTTATCCATGCTTTTAGTAAATATTACAGCCCTCTCTAACTGTTTATTTGGATCATAATTGATTTTCTTCACTTATAAGCTGACAGAGTTACTTATATGCAGTTGATTGACCCAGTAGACAAGACAGCAGATAGAGATATTTCACTTGTTAAAGATTTAGGGTTGAAGCTCGTGTATGCTATAAACACCCATGTACATGCTGATCATGTCACTGGAACTGGCCTGATTAAGGTAGGCCAAAAATTTTCATAAGGTCAGGTATGAACATTTCATGATAGACTTCACCTACTGCTCCAGGAAGTGATCACCTTGAGGAAATCTATTTGTGCCTATGGTTATTTCATTAACAGTTCAATAGAATCGGTCAGCATCTGTTACTTCCTTTTTGTTTGTGTATTTACTTTTTTTTTTTTTTTTTTTTCAGACTAAGGTTCCAGGTGTGAAATCTATCATTTCCAAAGCCAGTGGTGCAAAAGCTGATCTCTTTGTAGAACATGGCGATAAAATTTATTTTGGTGATCTCTTTTTGGAGGTAGGCAAGCACACTCTTTATCCTCGTTGATACTGTTTGAAGAGTTCAATGCTACAAGTGTAAATGAGCTTTTTATTTGCTTAAGCTTCTCTTCGTTTAGTGTTACTGAAAAAACTAAGAAGTGCCTTATAAATTGTGTCTCTGACAACACATAATATGTATAATCTTATCAAGCTTAATGGTGTAAAACCATAATACCAGTCAATTTGTGCAATTAAAGAATTTTTATCCTATCAAGCAATCTTGAAAAAATGTGCATTTTATGATTACATGATTAACTAGAAGTTCAAATGTCAATGTTAGGATATGAGGATAAATAACAGTTGTTTGGGTTTGAGGTCTTGAAGAAGCTCGTATGGGTAGCACTGTATACTTCTAGTGAAGTGTGAACGTAATGCTGTTAAATTCAACGTTGTTTTTATTGATTAAAGCAACAAGATGGAAGGATTTTGGAACTATGAAGTGTTACAATGAATTGCAAGGAGCTTGAATAGATAGGATGTTTTGGGTCTATAAATGAATACTTCAAGATCATTTGCAATAGATGATTTAGGACCTGTTCAATCGAATCGAGACATCTCACGATTATACTATTTTGATAGGTTGCCATATATAAATCTAATATACATGCATGTACATGTGGATGCTTGTGTTTGTGTAGTTAAATTGCTTAGTTTTTATTTTTACTTCTTTACCTGTATTCATTGTCCATCAATCTATCATCTAGTAAAACAAACTCTATATATTTTTGCAGGTTCGTCCCACTCCAGGTCATACCATAGGATGTGTTACATATGTTACAGGAGATGGGCCTGGTCAACCTCAACCTAAGATTGCTTTCACTGGTGATGCACTATTGATTCGTGGATGTGGGAGGACAGATTTTCAGGTATGTTTATGAAATTGCTTCTCATTTCTTAGAATAATGTACTATGATTTTGGAAATGTGTGTGTAGCAAAATATGCTTCCCAGATTCTCAATCTTACGATGTGTGTCGTCATGAAAATTTTTGGACAGGTATCATAAACCATGTTTTCTTCCCCTCCTGTTCCATTACTTAAATTATTTCAATTGTTAAACCTTCTTTTGTTAATTTTTTTGTGTTCCTTATGATCTTCCTTTCCTGCCTCTAGAACCTTGACATTGCATCGACTTTGAATAAGTGAGTTATTTTATTTTACCTGCTTAACTTAGTTCTTTCTATTTTTGTTGGCTTTCAAACTTCTCTTCTACTCAACATTTTTATCAAAAGCCAAATTGAATGCATAAACTTGGGACTTTTTTTCGGTTGGTTTCTCATGGAATGGAAATTTAGGGTGTTCCTAAGAAGCACGGACTCACCTTTTGCCATGTCGTATTATTATTATTATTATTATTTAGTTCAGACACATCTTGGACAGGTGATAAATTTGTTTTGGGCACATGCTGGACTCATCTTAATTTATCACTATTTTAAAAAAAAATTATTTATTGACTTTTAGGTTATGAAATATAGATTGTTATCATTTTGGATATAATATAATTATTATGCGACTTAACTTTTAAGTTATGAAATACATGGTTTTTAATTTTAGTTAATGTTATATCTTAATTTATGTTTTTTTAATCATAAAAAATGTTATATAGTATTATTTCTATTGTATTTGAATTAAATATTACTATGTAAGACATGAAAATCATATATTTGCTGAGTCTCTATCATGTTGTGTCTTACATTTTCTTTGAAAGTTGTCAAGTCCCTGTATCCGTGTCATTTCATGTTTGTGTCTCGAGTCGATGTCCGTGCTTCTTAGGCTATTCTTCACATATGCAAGATATAACTTTCACATGCTATTCTTCATATATGCAAGATATAACTTTCACATGCACCGGATGAAATGTGCTTAGTTCTTTTGAATTACTGGGCCTCGTGCTACACTTTTGGGTTTACTGCATGTTTTTGCTGAAAATTAATTTGAGTGGCTAGTTTTTGTATTTATTTATTTATTTATTTTTATGAAGGGTGGAAGTTCAGAGCAGCTGTATAAATCAGTGCATTCACAGGCAAGCACATGAAAATCAGTATGTTTTACCTAGTAAAATAAATAAATAAATAAATAACTTCATTGAAACTATAGTCTTGTAATATTTATATTTATTTCTTCTTCTTCCCCCCCCCCCTATTGTATGAGCCAGATCTTTACACTGCCCAAGGACACATTGTTATATCCTGCTCATGACTACAAAGGTTTCACTGTAAGGATACATTTTAGGCCGCTGGTTCCTTGGATAAATACCTATTTTGACAATATATCCGCTTATACAACTTCAATAATTTCAGGTTAGTACTGTGGAAGAGGAAATGCTCTATAATCCTCGCCTGACAAAAGATAAGGTGATTGCTTATCTGAAAATTTTATTTTTCTATTACATTCCAATAAAAAATTTATTTCTGATTAGAGTGTTGGCCTTAGCTGATTAGCAAAAGGGCCATCAATGTCTGACTTCGTTTGTTTATGAAGAAATTTCTTGGAAGTTGCCTAGACACTTGCTTCCATTTGAAACAACATGTGCATCTATCCTACTTAAGATCCTGTCTCAGTGATTTCTTCACGCAGCAGATAAGATCTTCAGAAACATTTGGTAGATGACGTCAGCATCGTCTGGCAATCCAATTTTCAGCGAAAAACTACCAAATTTTGCTTCTTGGATGTTTACCAAAATGCTAATTTTTGTTACTTTTATATTCAGCTACAATGACTTGCTCAACTAAAAAGTTACAAAAAATTGTTAAAAATTGCCAAATATTGTTAAAAGTTACCAAAAGTTGCTAAAAATTGTCAAAAATTTTATCAAACACTTGAAAGTTTCAAAGAATTGTAAAAAATTGTTAAAAATTGCTATTTGCTTCACCAAACGTATCAAAAATTGTAACTATCAAGTTTTGGCAAAAAAAAAAAGTGCCAAAAGTTACTAAAATTTGGACTTCTGAACGGTAAGTTTGGAAAGATATGAATTAACTTGAATATTTGTTTAAAAAAAAAGAAAAAAATAAATAACTTGAATGTCCTTTAGTTTGGCATTGATTTATTTTGGATGAATACTTTGCAGGAAACGTTCCAGACCATCATGAAAAGTAAGTACTTTCTTCTTCAAGCCTCTGGAAGGCTAGTTTGAATTCATTCCTCATAACAATCAATCATAAAGTTCCTAGCATAACATGCATGTGTTTCCTAATTCTACAGATTTGAACCTGGCATATCCAAAGATGATTGACGTTGCAGTCCCTGCAAATATGGTTTGTGGGTTGCAAGACCTGGCTCCCAAAGCCAACTACTAATGCTCTGTTTGGCCTTATGGAGCAAATTGCAGTGACATATTAATGTGGCATCTGGATGTAAAAATGATGAATAAGTGGCCCTATGAGTTGGAATGATGCCTTTGGAATTATATATATATATATATATATATATGCTCTTTAGATGGACATTCCAGAAATTTGTGCTATTTTGCTTGTAGATTATTTCAACGGTTCTACCAATATATTTCTCATTTGCTTCTAACGTCAGTTTACTTGGGTGAGAAACCTTTTTGTGAGTGTGGCCTTTGCCTTGCCAAGGCTAAAATTTATGCTAAATAAAACTAGGGTTAAATGCTTTTATATAGTACAGGATGAATGTTATTAGGGTAATTACATTTTATTTTATTGTGGTTTGAACAAAAAATACTTGACCTTTTACCTTAAAAGTCAACATATAATTTTTTCGTAATTCAAACTAAATTACAAAATTGATAAAAAAAAAATTTAATTTAATTAGATTTATGTTAGGTGTTGTGTAAACTTACATGTGGTGGTTCAAAAAATATTGTTTAGAAAAAGAGAGGCTAGTTAAGTCTTTTTAAAGTAAAATAATGTTCATAAAGTAAGTGTTATTAGTTCAAATTATTAATATCCCCTGAATTAAAAAAAAAATTACTTTACACTTATTATATTTTAGGTTAAAGTAAAAAGGTTAAAAAAATTATTAAAGAAAAAGAAAGGAAAGTTTAAGTTTATAATTATAAAAAATGTATTTACACCACTTGCATGGTTGTAGTTCACATTTTTTGTATTTACACTCCTCATTTTATTTGGTTTTGAATGGATATTCTTATTTTTATTTTTACTTAAAAATTTAATAGTGTTTACAATTTTACTTTATTCATAAGTACAAAAAAGTATAAAGATATGATTTTAAAGTTTAGATAGTGTTAGCAATTTTTATCTTTAGGACATAGAGTACAACAAGGCAATTAATTTATAAAACAACCCTTAAATTCAACTCAATAAAGTTTAGTCTCACAGGAGTTGGGGTTGATAATATGGTTGTATTTGGTTTGCTTATTTTCTTTAAATATTTTTGAAAATTTTTAAAAGTTATTTACTTTTTATCTTACTGCACGAATTACAAACTCATAATTTATCTTACTTTGGGAGTATTTGGAGCGACAAAAAAAAGATAAAGTGAGATAATTCAAGATGATTTATGAGTTCGTAATTTATGTAATAAGATAAAAAGTAAATAACTTTTAAAAAATTTCAAAGATTTTTAGTATTTTTTAGTGTATTAAACGCATCTTTCATTTCATTTTTTATCACTTCAAACATACCCTAAGCGTCAAGCCTCAAAACTCAAATCACGCATGATCAGCATAGTTTAGGAAACTAATTGTAATTACAAGAATTATAACTCGTTAATGCCCCTTCGGGAATAGCCGAGTTGGTTGAGTTGTTGGCGCAGTGACCGTAAGATCCCGCATTCTAGTCTCTTCACGGGTCCTGCCTATTGGCCTTTTCGGTTGTGCCGGTCAACCAGGACTTGCGTAAGCTGGTTTACCTCCTCGTGGTTCTTGGCAGGCTAAGGCCACGGGACGGGCTTCACCCAGTGCGCACCCATGAGTAGCGGCTGCGGGTTTCTCCCTAACCCCAAAAAAATTATAGCTAGTTAAGCTCAAAGCGCGACTATCAAATCAAATATAATATAATAATAAATTCAGAACATCGATCATTAAGGTGACGTTTGGTTTATTTTATATTTTTTGTTTTCTGTTTTTGTTTTATGTGTTAAAAATCCCAAAATAAGAAAAATGGAAAATGCTCTGTCTTCGTTGTTTTGAGATTTTTCTTATTTTTTGTAAAAAAAACTCTTAAAACGACTCTTTACTATTTTTTATTTCATATGTAAACTCATTTTCTATTTTCAAAAATAAATTTTAAAAACACAAGTAATCAAATGAGTGCTGAGCTAGTTTTTTTTTTTTTTTTTTTTTCAAAAGCACAAATGAAAAATGAAATCAAAACAAAAAATAAAAAATAAAAACAGAAAATAAAAAATAGAAAAACAAACCAAATGACACCTAAACCCTTCGTAACCAAGTAAAAATTAAGTATGTAAATAATAATAGAGATGTAAAATTATTGCGGTAGTACAGTCATTCAACACAAAAACATTAAAATAAGAGAACATTAAAGACTCGAGGCATAGAATTTCTCAATTCTGATACAAGGTACTTATTAAATCGAATAAGTATATTTGATCTAATAGAATGATTTTGCTGTATCCAGACTAATACCAGTCTAAGCTATTTTATGAATAAAATGTGACCAATTAACCAACCAACAAAACTACTTATTACAAATAATATCTTGTTGTTGCATCGAAACGTATAAATACTGACTAATCTGGCTAATATTAAACTTGGTAAATGAAATGGTTGAATAATTGAAAAATGAAATTATACAAGAATATACATTAAATGTTGAGATTATGCATTAAATTTCTAGTAGCAGATCTATAATAAAGAAAGTGTTTAAATTTAAGTACCCGTAAACTAGATACATCAAAATAATAATACATTCTTAATAAGTTTAAGTCTCAAATAAATAAAACAAACAACGAGTGGGCCTTGAACAAAATTAGCATCAATTACGACCTCAAGTTCATTCTTGAAAATTGTTAAATAGGGAGGAAGGAGCTACTCAAACCCATTAATCAAAAAATCACCCAGTGCCTGCCTGCAGCGGTTTAGCAAAAACTGAAGGTGTATCATGTCATGCCATACATCACGGACAAAATATAATAATTGTCCAACAAAAATATAAAATTCTCATTTTTCGGATATATCCAGAGTAGTCCTAAACCACCATCTGCCCATACCCATAGACAATTAACATTTAACAACCACCACAAATGTATTAACCAGGCATAACCTTAATTCCAGCGTTCGATTCAAAATTTAAAAATCACCAACGATGAAAAGCTTTTAAGAAACTTGAGGGCCTTTTGGAGTGTCAAAAAAAAAAAACTAAAAAAGTAAAAAATTTAGATTGTAAAAAATTGTTTCGAAATAATAGTTGGATATTTTTATTTGATTTGATATAAAGTGACACGTGACAAAATTTTAATAGAGAGTCTTGATAGGATATACCCGACTAGCGCTCGGTCACCTGACCGACCTATTTTATACCTGACCGAGTCCCTATCCTGATGTTCGGTCGAGACCTCACTCTCATGTTCAGTCGACATGACCGAGCGTCCTCGTAACTATCTTCTGGTATATCCTGTGATTCACATCTATAAAGGTGCTGCTTGTTGACTGCTTGATACGTAACAGTTTCGATAACTAATCATAAGAATCGTCTTGAAATCCGCACAATACACATGGCACAATGCTATTGGAGAAGGATTAGGATTACGTGAGGTTCACACGTATCATGCTCATGCAAATGTCGAACTTCTATATATATTGTCCTTTGGAGAATCAGGTACATACACACTATTTTACTTACTGTGACTTTGTTGAATTTTTACTAAAAGTTTACTTAGCTAACTTAGGCATCGGAGTTCCTCTGGCAAGCACCGCACCGGTGTTAAGTTTTGGTACCCGGATTCAAGTTTGGATTGTCTGCAGAATAACTTCGTTATCAAGCCTTGAAATTTTTTGGAGTTTTGTGAAACTTATTGGTGCAAATGCTAGTCTAACTTTTTCAAAAATTTGAAAAAATCGTTTGGAAAAATGCATTATCATGGTTTGTTCCAACGGATTTTAACAAATTTTTAAAAATATTAGAATATTTTAAAGTTTGAAAACGTTAAAATTTTTGAAATTTTTTAAACTTTGTTGGAAGTCCAAACAACTCTTTAGAAAACTCTTTTTTAGGGCACAAGCTTGGAGAGATATTCATTTTTATTAAAATTCTATTAAATTCTTAAGAATTTTTTTAAAAGTAATTTTTCAAAAATTTGTGGGTGAGCATCCCTTCATTCATTGAATAATTTATGATTGAATTTTTACTTCTTTTTTTTTTATTAGAAGTAATTTGCGCACATTCAAAAAAAAAGTCGAAAATCATTAATTTTAATAACATTTATCAAAAAATAATACAAATAATGCAAAATATTTATGAACTTATCATTTAAAAATAATAAACTTATAAAATTATATTTTAACCACGACTTTACCAATATCATATCATTTTTATTGTTTTTAACGTATTTTTGTAATTGACAACCAGAAACGCGGTGTCAATGGGCCCACGGCATTGAAGTCATGAAGATCAAATGAAGCGGCAATTAACACGTGTAGAGTCCAGATTAGTCAAAGCGTAAACAAGATAGCCATTAACTTACTTATATATATTCCCTGTAATCTACGATCAATTGATCCCATTCACCGCAAAATTGGCGCTTTTGAGCTCAAATCCAATTCTTGTCGAAGAGGAAACCGTGATCATCACCAGCACCTAACCCTACAAGTTCTGTAATTTTTTTGAGGAAGATGAGCGAAGAAGCCAAGGCTGTTCATCGCCACCACCACAGTCAGGAGGAGGAGCAACCGCAGTACGGAACATTTCAGGGGGTTGCAAACTATTCTCCGCAACCGGTGATCGGCTTCCCCCAGCCTGTTCCTCCTCCCGGCGCTACCGAAACCTCCGCCATTCCGCCGCCAGCCCCTCAGTACTACGCTCATGGTTATCAGGCCGTTCCAGGTATCAACTCCCCCTTCCCTTTCTCCAGTTCACGCACAATTACGGTTCGTGCTGGTTTTTCGGACACCGTTCTTTGGGAAATCTGTTCAATTGAATAACTCTAAAAAAAACAGTAACTCCGCTTGATCTAAAGATCAGAAAAAGGGCATAATGAATGATGGAAAGCTTCTTTTTTGTGCTTTTCTTTGAAAGATATAATATTTTCTATTCAGTATGAAAGACGTTGAACCATCTTGGCAAACAATTTCTGCCAAAAGTAGGGAATGTGAGGAAAGATCCACCACGAGTGGGTTAGAAGAAAGATCAGCTGTGGAAGTGGATTAAAAAAAAAAAATCATGTGATTGCTGTTTCAGGAATTCCATATGAATTATTGGGAACCATTTTTTATTTTTTAAACATATGAGCTTCAACTGTTTTGTTTGACTGACCTCTTAATTATTAGTGTTTTTATATATTGGAATTTAAGTTAACCTGATCCTGCTCTAGGTTATGCAGTTGCGGAAGGAAGACCTGTAAGAGAACGCCGCCTTCCTTGCTGTGGGCTTGGGTGTGGCTGGTTCTTGTAAGTCATCATTTTGACATAGTGTTATTCAAATAATTGATGAATAAATGCAGGTCAATAATTGAATGGTATGGCAATCGTTTGTAAATTTGTTTGATGAGTTTGCATCCTTCTCCTGGAATATGAAGTTCCATCAGAAAACAAGTGTAATTGAGGGTTTCAAATATTCAGGGCACTACTTATTCAATTAGATGTCATTGAAAATACATTTGGAAAATTTCAAACTGTTTTAGTCCCCTTGCTGTTCCCTTTTGCTCTATCTTCTTGTTGCTTGGTTAAACTTGTGCCTGTGAAGAAGCTTGAACATAATTATAAAACATAGATTTTTATCAATATCACCCATCAAAAAAAGAAATAACTTTTGATTGATATCAACAAAAAGTGAGAAAAGCAAAGGATAGAGAAAGAAATAAAGAAAAGAAGATGAATGAAAGAAAGAGCAAAATATGATTTAGTTGGTCATTATAATTATTGTGTCAATTTCTTTCTTTGGATGGATGAGGTTGAACATTTTGGTGTTTATAGTTTCCTGCATTTGTTTGAGAATTCTTTGTGTGTCCCCCTCTCTGAGTAATTTTTTTTTTTTGGGGGGGGGGGGGACACCATTCCTGTGACACTCTATTAGAGCCATCTTCAGCCCAATTTACCATGAGTGTTTGGAGAAAGGTGTCTCCTTGGAAACATGTTTGTCTATACTCTGCTGTTAATTATCAAGAAAGTAGCCGTTCTCCTTTTCCCAGGTGGTTTAAATTACTGGATTTTCTACTTATGTATGTTGCATTATGTAGTGACGACAGGGAGCCCACATGTGATTATGTAGGTTTCCCTTCTTTTCCTTCATTTTCTTTCTTATTTATTTCTCGTTGATATTCATCTGTAAATTTCTTCTATTGCTTCACTGCAGAAATGTTGCCCTTTTGAGAATTGTTGCCCCCACTTCTGATTTTTGTTTGCCCTGTTACATTGCTTAAATCCCCAAAAATAGTGCTGCATTCTAAGAGATGCTGAGATTTTTCTTGAATGAACCACTTTTCAATTGTCAATTGCCTAGTTATTTGTGTTAGAGAGACTTAATGACCCAGCAGTTTGGAACTTTTCTGCAGCTTGTGTCAAAGTGTTCATTAATTAATTTGTAAGAATAATCATAGCCTCCGGAATGGAAAAGTTTTCATGTTATTGCTTGAACATACTGGAGTTACTTTTTGAACAATGCCAGGGTTTTTGGCTTCATAAACACGATATATTAAGGTTTTGATGTCATTTTCCACTTTCTATCAAAATTTCCTTTTTCTGCATTTAGTCCTCCTATGCATAATTAATAGGAAGTTTCCATTTATTCATTAGGGTCGATAGTAATGAGCTGTCTATCTTCTGAAGGTTCATCATTGGTTTCTTCCTTGCTGCTATACCCTGGTATGTTGGGGCAATTGTTCTAATTTGCATCAGATCAGTTGATTACAGAGAGAAACCAGGATATATCGCTTGCACAGTTGCGGTGAGTAATTCTTTATAATTTCAGTTTAATTTACAATCTCAGCAGAGAGTTTCCTATTTCTAAGCAACTGATGTTTCTAGCGTCACTTCTGTGATGGTTATGTCTACTTCCTTCCACATAAAGTTTCTCGATTGGTCTAGGATGCAAAAGCAGCTTCTGTCAATTAGCTATTTTCTAATTTTTAATCCATATGAATAACAATCTTGAACCTAAAAAAGGATTGTTATATACTTGTATTTTGCAATGTCTTGTGGATGTTAGTTAGCATGGTTGTTGTGATTTGATTTAGGTGCAGTCTGGTAGTTACCACAGCTGCCACAATCTGAAAGTTGGATATTGGAGATGCATTCATGTCTAATTTATGTGGGTTTTCTAATGCTGAAGAACAATAAAATTAGCTTTCAACGACTTGGTCCAATATATTCAAGTTAAAAGACAGGCAGCATGATATGTTTGCAAAACAAGTGACACTAATTGCCAATAGGGCGAATGAAATTCCTCCTCTCTCTGCTTTCTTTCTTCCTTTTTTTTTTTTTTTTTTTTTGTTTTTGGGGGGGGGGGGGGGGTGTTACAAAAATTGAATGAAATTCCTTGTGTTTATGTTATGGAAGCGCTTTCCGCTACAGAGGGAAGTCTCATTCTATTTATTATGTTATAACAATGTGAAGTGTTAATATTCCTGCACTGCTGAGGAAGAATTAACACCTTTCATAACAATGTGGAGTAGAGTAGTGTGTTAATAATCCTACATTGCTGAGGAAGAATTAGCCCATTATTATTTGTATTTATTTATTTATTTTTATGTGTTATCTCCTTTTCTCCATGTGACACTGCTGCGTTTGTGCAGGCTGTTCTTGCCACCATTGCAATCGTTTTTGGTGCAACAGCGAGGGAGTGGTAATCTTTGCCTGAACAGCTGTACAGGTTACAGATGGGTTGTGTGAAGCCATATATTGTGGATTTATAACTTTAGTTACTAGTATTATTCGGAATTGAATCAAGTGTAGTATTTACTTTGAATTGTTAAAACAAGATCTTCGTTATCATTTATGATGAGTGCTTTTAATAGTTAAGAGGAAGACCATGTTCTCTGTTGTATAGAACTTGAAGTGTTAAAGACTTCACAATCATATATTATTGCATTTTTATCCCATATTCACTATATTGGAGGAATTAGGATTAACACATATAGATTGGTCATGTGGATGATTTTGATTCTATTTTGAAAGTTGGGCAACAGTTCTCTCTCTCTCTCTCTCTCTCTCTAAGAACATTCAATATTACATTACATTTTTTATAATCTAAAATCCTATTCCATTTCATGAGATTGGAATCCACAATCAACTCTTTGTGGGTGGTTGAGGTCTAATCGGTGGAGGTATTCTTTAATCTTAGACTCTCAGTCGAGCAACAATTGTAAGTAATCGGTTTATTCACCGAGACTCTCATTTTGCATTTCATGTGTAAATTTATATTTCTATTTTTTAAAATAGATTTTGAAAAGTTTTGAATTATTTCCTTGTCTTTAAAAATGCAAAGGTGGGTGTAGAATTTATAATTAATGATGAAATTTTTTTTTATTTTTAAGGTAATAGGGATAAAAGTGAAAAAAAAAAAAGTGAAAATAAAAATTTAATAATAATTGAACAATTGTAAAATTTTTAGATAAATAAAAATAAAATTAATAAAATTTTAGTGTAATTTTTTAAATTAATGAGAATAATTATCCCCAGTCCGTTTGTCTGTGTTGGGGATTGGAGCCCCCCGGGCCGGGGGGTTGTTTGCGAAAGAAAGAGAGCAAGCATAACCAATCCCTCGCATAAAATGTATGCATGTAATGGAAGGTGGATGATCTCTGTATGTATGGATACATAAATTACATGTAATGGAAAGGAAGATGGAGGGGTCTCTGCAATTGATTTGGGACTTTGATGTAATGGAAAGGTGCAGGGTGTGTCTGCAATTGGTTTGGGATTTTGCAGTTCCTCTCCGAATTTTGCAGGGAGGCCCTGTTTGAGAATGTGCTAACCCTGCACTTGCTATTTTGCAGTTCCTCTGACTTTGCAGCGATGCTCATATTCGCATTTCCCCTTTGATTTTGCAGTTCAAAATTTCCTCTTAAATTTGCTGTTCAAACAAAGGCATAAGTGCTATATACGATTCTGGGTGAAAGCATAAATAGCACTAGCAACTTTTGAAACCGTTAGTGCCACTTAAGCTTTTGCTTTTGCTTCCCCCCCCTCCTTTTAAAGGTATTGTTTTTGCCCCCCATACACAAAAAACGTGGGGTTTTTTTTTTTTTTAGCTAGTTACTTGCGCTTTCGCTTTTGCTCCCCCAACCCCCCCCCCCCCCTTTTTTTAAAGGCATTGCTTTTGCTTCACATACACAAAATATGTTGGCTTTTTTTTTTTACTGGCTATAAATAAGCTAATTTTTTTGGTTGCCAACCAAAGTCTTATATTCACTCAATCAGCTTAATTATCATTTGAAAGTTTAAATTTTAGTAATTTTTGATATTTTTTTTATAAAAAATTATTAATTGTAATTTTTGATAAAATAAGTAATAATTTTTAATAATTTTTTATGATTTTTGGGTGTTTGATAAAATTTTTGATAACTTTTGATAATTTTTAATAATTTTTGAGTTGAACAAATTGCTGTAACTGAGTAGAAAAATGATAAAAATTAATATTTTATCAAACACTCAAGAAAAAAACTTTTAATATTTTTTTTACTGAAAATTGAATTGTCAAACGGTGTAAGTAAATTTCCGTTCTATGAGAAGAATAGAAAATATGTATATATGTTTATTTATTTAATTTAAATTTTATTTAAGTGAGACTCATAATAAAATAAATATTTTCCCTCTTTCTCCCTCATTTTCGATCCAAAACTCCACAAGACAATTTTGTTGGCGGGGATTTTCACTTTGCCTTTGCCATTCGTTTCATTTTCTACCCAAATCAAACAAAAAAAAGCTAATTCTTGTACTTTTTTAACTCCCTTTCCTTTCTGTAAGTTATGTTTGTCGATAGCAATTAGATCGAATCAAAGCCAAATTTTCTTGGGTCGGTTCGGGCTAAATCTTCAGGGTGAACTTCCATGTATATTTCGTAGGAAGCTAATATATCCAACTAAAATTTCTATAAATTTAAATATAAATTAAAATTAAAGGATCTCAATCTCTTAATTTTTCAAATCAAATAACAATTGTAATTTAATATAAGGTTTCAATATTATTTTAAAATTTAAAGTAAAACACAAAAAAAACAGATAAATTATATAACCATCTCTATATTTTACCTCAAATTTCATTTTGTCCCCATATACTTTAAATTGTATCAATTTGCCCCAGTATTTTTAATTTACTTTTACTTTGCCCCTTTCTTCAGTATCGAAAAATGCTTGTGTGGAGATGTGAAATTTTTCATTACCTTTTTATTTTTATATTTTTTTTGCAATAAACAAAGTGAAACTAAAATAAAGCTTAAAAGTATATAAAGCAAAGTGTTATGATTAAAGTATATGGAGCGAAATGAAATTGAAGGTAAAGTATAAAGGAATAAGGTAGTTTTTGCTTAGAGGATTTGGGCTTTGAATTGGATTTGCAATTTTGGGTCCCACAAACAAATGAGTTTTACAAAAACAAAAAGTTTGCAAATTAGTAATCTATAAAGATAGATAATTTTTCAAAATGGGGATGTACCAACCCTATAGGAGTAGGATGGTATATCCTCTATCCCAGAATTTGATTTTTTTTTGTCACGTCTCCAATTAAATTGCACCTCTTATCTCACTTTTTATCTTTCAACGAATACTAAAAAATAATCCTAATAAAAAATTTTTCCTATGTTTGTAACATCTGTTATTTTATTTTGATTATTTATTTGAGATTTTGAGCCAATTAATAGGTGGACATGAGGTTGGATCTGGATAATTGGGTTTATTTTATTTTTCCTGAACCGAATTTGGCCTAGAGTTATATTGGGTTAGACGGGGCCAAGGGCCTAGCATTTTTTGTTCTTTTCTTTTCTTTTCTTCTTTTCTTTTTTGTTGGGTGCTTCCAGACACACCATAAGAGAGAGAGGAGAAAAGAGGAAAGAGAGAGAAGAGAGAGAAAATGAGGCTCGGAGAGGAAACCGGATGGATCAAAGAAGTACTCGATGCCATGAACACCATAGTGGCGGTCATTTTTAGAGATTTGGCCCGAGATAAGACATATTGGCTTCAAAAGTTTGGAAGCCAAACTTGAATTTTTTTTATTTTTCTTTTTCTTTATTCAGATTTAAGGTAGGTGGGACTTATATACATATTCATAAGTGTTGTTAGGATAATTTTGATATATCATTTGCGGGATTTGATTGAATATTGGCGGATTTGTGAAATGTGTATATATGTGTATACGATTATGTATATATATATATGTGCATATAAATGTTAAAATCTTATATTCTTTTGAGTTATTGTGGAAATAAGGTTGGATAAACATGTTGAGATATTTACATATTTATATGTGATTAATTGTTGATATTGTGGCTTAAATAGATGATCTGGGGTATTTTAGTTTTGAGATTGTTGAAAACGAACCAGGAAAGGGTTTCTGTGCACTGTTGCTCAGATATAAGTCTGAACAGCCTATTTGGGGTCTTGTCTGCAAGTGGATTTTGGACAATGGTTGGTTTGAATGCATGTCCGGACATAAGTTTGAACGTGGATCCAGATAGGAGTTGGTCTAAATGCATGTCTAAACAGGGTTTTGCTAAATTTTTCAAAAATGAAAATTTTGAGTTTTTGAAACATCGTTTGTGCCTAGAATTATTGGTTATTGATTTCTAAAAATTAAATGGACTCAAACCATCCTTAAGCCTAATAGGAATACATTTTTATATTTTAATGATATTTGTATACATGATTGAGTATATAATGTGCATGGGACTGGGTTTGCATCATCTAATTTGATATTATGAGTATTGATTGGTCATGAGTGTTATGTTGATATTGTTGACGTGCTGAGGCATCGGTCATGTATATGGACAGAATTTTTAATTTTGAGAAAAATGTTAAATTTTGAAAATACCAGATGATCCTCAATGGGTAAATATAACTAGAGTTTAATTATTAGAATTGGGATGTTATTTTAAAATACTATTTATATTGATTTCTTACTTGAGATAAGAATATGCCTGACTAGGGGTATAACTTGGTTCCCTAGCAAAAAGGTTAAGAGGTAACTCAGTTCTCGAAGTTTTAGTTAATTAGGGATGTAATTCAGTTCTCTAACTATTATTTATATTAATTTCTCGCTTAAGATAGGTAGATACTTAACTAGAGGTGTAACTTGGTTCTCTAACAGAAAGGCCAGGGAGTATAACTCAGTTCCCTAAGTCTTAACCCGTGGAGATGCAACTTCGTTCCCCACTCGTGATATATATTGACCTATATGTTCGCTATAAACGTAAACGGTGAAGTTGGTGGCCTCACATGCTTTGCTAAGTATCATCCGTCCTAGAATAGGGTTAGGGATAAATAGAGATTAGAAGATATGTATTGATATTACATTCCATCATTGCTCATTACACAAGATTGCATAAATTATTGTTATTTGAGATATTAAGGTTGTTTATTATAATGAAATTTAATGTTTAATTTGTTGAAAATGAGTTTGGTTGTGAACCTTGAGTAATAAATTAAGAACTACGGTAATCTAATTTCCAATGTGGAATACATAAGAAGAGTAGGTCAGACTAGCTCAAGTCTAGTCTTAGATATAAATGATAATATCTGTGTATTCTTTTTAATTGAAGAGTGGGGTCATTGGTATTATGAATTATATCACCCAGAATATGGTTCTGATATTTACATTTGTTATTTCATGATCTTAAAAAATAAAAAGATAGTTGTGGCGTGTGTTAAAGCCATATAGGCCATGGATGTTATCACTAAATTGTCATTTTATGTTGTTGTTGGATCATTATACTTTTATTTGTGCGATCAGGATGTGGGTCATGAACTTATTTATACTTTTAAGATTTTATTATAATAATGTATTGATGGTTGTGTAAGCCCTGGATTGTATCGTGGAGGTATGACGTTGAATGATGTCATTTATTATTATTTTTATATGAGAATAAGGGACATTTAAATATATTTTAAATTGGTGTTTATGATGTTGACTTAAACTTGAACTATATTTTAATTGGTTTTAATTAATCCCCATATTCCTATGCCATCTGCCTCGGATTATGAGGTTAGAAATGTGACAATATTATATTCAATCACATATATTAGTCTACAATATTACTTATATCCCATTATCTAATTTTCCAACCAAATTTAGCCTAACAACAAGTTATCCAAAACATTATCTGAACTATAAAAAAAAAAAAAAAACCATAAATAAAAGCAACGATTGAAGTTCAATCACATATATTAGTCTACAATATTACTTATATCCCATTATCTAATTTTTCAACCGAATTTAGCCTAACTACAAGTTATCCAAAACATTATCTGAACTATAAATCCAAGCAAAAAAAACCATAAATAAAAGCAACGATTGCACTCCAATCCATATTGTTTCAAGCTTCAAACATAGTCAAATTACAGCATTGTAATTAGAAAAATATAAAATCAAATATAATGCACTTAATGTAATATTTATGCTAATATAAAAATTGAATATCTTGGGCTCAAAAATAGAACTCAACCGTTTGCTATAACCGACTTACCAACAAGGATGAATTGGTTCGATTATCATATATATATATATATATATTAATTCTTTTCTGTCGAAATCAGTAGTGAGGCAACATCCAAAAGAAGGATTATAGAAGAGGTTCTCTCGATTAAATCGCAACTAAGTGCACTATGGAAATTAAAAATTCCAAGTAAATAGAAGTATTTTTATGAAAATTGTTGCACAATATTCTCCCTGTGAGTGCTAATCTGATCAAAGGAGAAATTGTTAAGGGAGTGATTAGAATCATTTATTTATGGAATGTGCATTGACCAGGGCAATTTGGTTTATATGAATCCTGGGTATTAGATTTGCATATGATGGGCAAACAAACTTTGCAGATTGGTTACAAAAATTTCTGAAAAATGAGTCAAGAGAAGAGGTGATGGAAGAACTGATAGCTATTTGTTGGGTTAAGTGGATTACAAGAAATGAGAAAGATTTCAATAGATTGGACCCAGAACCATTATCTATTATTACAAAGGCAAATGTTTATAACTTTATATTATTCTTCTGAATGCTATTGACATTTGTGATGTAGATCAAATAGAAGTCTGGAAGAGATATACAGGTATTGAAGATGGTAATAGAGGAAATTTAGTTTGAGAGCAAAGATATATATTATGCCAGTTTTATTTTATGAATTATCAATCATAGTAGATGAAGCCTGAGAGCAAGTATGAGAAAAGTAGAAAAGCTACTGTTGCATGGGTGATCAAGAACGGTATAGGTTTCACTTTGTTAACAAAGGTAAAAAACATCCGTGCATCTCTATCAATTATGGCGAAAGTCTTTGCACGCTCAAGAGCTTTAAGGTTTATTAAACAATTATGGTGTGTAAAAGTAAATGCATTTACACCACGTTTGGAAATATTTCTCTCTTATAATTGATTTAATTTTAAAATAAAAATTTGATTTGATTCGATAAATAAAATTGCATTTAAAACGCATTTTGAATTTAAGAATTGATTCGATTTGATTTAGAGAAATACCAAATTTAACCATGTTAATAGAAAATATGATAAATATGATATATGAGTGTAAATTTGTCTATTTACTTAGATGGCTTAAAAAAATAATAAATTCTCATCAAATTTTATTATTTTGGATTGGATTTTAAATGATATAAAAATTTCAAAATTTAAATTGCCATTTGATATACCTATTTTGAGCTAATTTTTCATTTTACGTTTTGAATATAAGGAAAATAATTCAAAATGCATTGAGTAACTTGTGTTTTTAAAATTTATATTAGAAAGCAGAAAATAAATTTACACATAAAATGTAGAATGACAAAAAGTTATTTTGAGCGTTTTCAACTTAAAATAAGAAAAATCTCAAAATATGAAAATTAGAAATTGTCAAACCAAATGCATTTTCTATTTTTTTTATATTTTAAGATGTCATTTGGTTTGTTTTTCTATTTTTCTATTTTTTGTTTTGAATTTATTTTTCATTTTATATACTTTTGAAAACAAAGAAAATAGTTCAAACGTATTTTTCTACTTGAGTTTTTAAATTTTATTTTAGAAAACAAAAAATGGGTTTACACATAAAATGAAAAATAACAAAAAGTCATTTTGAGCGCTTTCAATACAAACAAGAAAAATATCAAAATAAGGAAAATAAAGTATTTTTTGTTTTCTTATTTTAAACATAAAACAAATAAAACAGAAAATAAAAAAAAATAAAAAAAAAACAAATGCCACTTAAGATTTTCAAAATATAAAATACATAAAACAGAAAATAATAAATAAAAACAAAAAATAAAAATACAAACCAAATATCGCCTAAGTTATTGAACTGAAATCAAATACATCTCATAAAATTTTATTTTAATTCCAAACATAAAGATTGATTAGAAATTTTATTAAATGAAATAAAATCTTATCAAATTTATTATGCCAAACAGAGTGTTACTGATGATAAATTAATTATAAATTACTTGCATAATGGAGGACTGCGACTAGGAAATAT
Source organism: Vitellaria paradoxa (assembly GCA_019916065.1). NCBI lineage: Eukaryota > Viridiplantae > Streptophyta > Magnoliopsida > Ericales > Sapotaceae > Vitellaria > Vitellaria paradoxa. The sequence continues at coordinate 41,040,557 of CM034234.1, forward strand.
GAAATGTAATTAAGGATTTACGAGAATGTCTGAGAGAATTCTATTGGTATTGTATTAGGAAGGTTTTTTTTTTTGGTAAGTAAGTGTAAATTTGGATTTATGGGAAAGTTATGTACAATATCTTGGGGGCATACCCCCGTAAATCAAACATAAGCAACTAGTGGATTCCCCAACTATCAAGCAAGCTAGAATCTACATTGGCCAAGTTGACACTAGATTGGGAGACTTTAGTTCTAACTTCATGCACTATCCTTTGTTCAATGGTAGCCACAGGTGAAGCTTGTCCCTTGAAGATTCGGTTGTTTCTTTCCTCCCATAGGTGGTATACAAGGCCGGCCCAAGCAATTTTACATATAGTGCGATTGGTTTGCTTTCCACTAAATTTACCCATAGCCCAAGAGACTTCCAAATTCCAAGGTTACGAGGGTTTAATGATGGAGCATTTGCGTAGAATGGTGCCCCTCAGCTCTGTTGAAAATGGACACATGAATAGAAGATGATCATTCGTTTCAACATCATTACCACATAGCACACATGTGGGGTCTATGTTCATTCCCCATCCCAACATCATTTCCTTTGTACTCAATCTTCCATTAATAGCAAGCCAGAGTATGAAGCTGTGCCGGGGTATATGTTGAGAGAACCATACTAAATGATGCCAAGGTTTCTTACCGCTTTTTCCCCGTATTGCATTCCATGTTGCTGCCGTAGCATAAATTCCATTTCTTGATGCCTTCCAAATGAATTTATCCTCTAAATTTGTATCCGGATGGTAGCTAGGGGGGTGCTCAAGGATTACCTCTCTTAGCTCCCATGTACATAGGTAGGGCCACTTCCAATTACCTTGAACCACGATTCTACTCACTTTAGCATCACTCGGCAAACCAGCATCATAGGCTATCCTTGCTCCATATCTTGGAATCAAAGGTCCAAGAGGATGCCAATTGGAGTACCATAGAGATATAGAATTACCTTTACCCACTTTGTAGTATGATAGTCCACTTGCTTCTTCTCTAAGTTTGAGTAATTTCCTCCAAGTCCATGAGCAATCTGACGGTGGCTTTATCTCCCAAAAACACTTTCCTTTGAGAAGGTTGGAGTGGCACCATTCCACCCAAAGTGAAGGCTTTTTAGAGCATAGAGCCCATATGTATCTTATCATGGTTGCCTTGTTCCATTCTTCAAGTCTTCTTAGTCCTAGTCCCCATTTCTTCTTTGGCTTGCAAACCTCGGCCCAAGAAATCTTGCTTCCCCATTTCTTTAAATCAGCTCCCATCCATAGATACCTCCTTAGGATTTGCTCAATTGCATTGCAAACTTCTTTGCGAAAGATGAAGTAAGCACTCCAATAAATTTGGATGCTAAATAAAACTGACTTGATAAGGACCACTCTACTAGCATATGAAAGGTACTTTGCAGCCCAACTCTTTACTTTCTTTGTGACTTTTTCAATTAACTCCTTGCAATCTTCATGTTTGAGCCTTGTGGTAATCAATGGTACTCCGAGGTATTTAACCAGGAGCTCTCCAAGTTGAAAACCGAGCATGGAGCATAGGTGAAGCTTGCTTTGATGGCTAACTCCTGAGATGTAAACTTTGCTCTTGCTTCCATTAGGCATCAGTCCTGAGTACTTGTGAAATTCCTGGAGTGCTTGATAGATAATCTGAAATGAAGTGTCATTAGGAGTACACAGTATGAATAGATCATCTGCAAAGCAAATATGATTGATGAGAGGATTGGTGCATTTGGGATGATAAGTGAAATCACTTTGTTCCACCTTCTTGTTGAACATTCTCGAGAAAAATTCCATGGCAATGAGAAATAAATATGGAGAGAGGGGATCACCTTGGCGAAGTCCCCTAGCACTTTTGAAGTATCCTTCAAGTGAACCATTCAAAGATATAGAAAATTGAGGAGAAGTGATACATACGTTTATCCAATCAACAAACTTGCTTGGTAGACATAGTGCTTGTAGAGCATCAAGGATGAGGTCCCATGAAACGGAATCAAATGCCTTCACCAAGTCAATCTTAGGGGCACTCCTTGGAGACATATTTACCTATGGTAATTCCTTACCAATTCCTGCATAAGAAGGATTTGGTCTGAGATGGACCAGCCTCGAACAAAAGCTGCTTGAGAGGGACCAATTATGTAGGGCATAAGCTTCTTGAGCCTGTTCGCTATGATTTTGGATATGCATTTATAGATTGTTGTGCAACAAGAAATTGGTCTGTAATCTGTCACCTTGCCTGGGTTAGGAACTTTAGGAACTAGAGCAATGGTAGTTGTATTGATCACCTTAAGAAGCTTCCCCGAGCTGAAAAAAGACTTTATAGCACTTAGGAAATCATCACCTACTATACTCCATGCTTTTTTGAAGAAGTGAGAAGTGAATCCATCCGGTCCTGGGGCTTTATGACTTGGCAATGAGAATAAGGTGGCTTTTATCTCATCATCCGTAACTTCACTATCCAACGAGACCATGAGTTCCGGTGGTAAGCTTGTGTTCATAATACTTTCAACATAAGGTTTAGCATCTTGTGGATATGGAAAGGGGGTTCCCAAAAGCTTCTTGTAAAATTCAATAAAAGCTGATTTTTCCTTTCCATAATCTTCAATTCTTTCACCTTGGTCATCAAGTATAGAGAGGATCTTGTTCTTTGAACAATGGCTTTTGACTTTTCTATGAAAGTATGAGGTGTTTTGATCACCGAACTTTATAGAATTGTCTCTAGCTTTTTGTTGTAGATGGCTTCCTCCGCTAAAGCCAAATGCAAATAATCATCAAGGGCAATGCTTTCTTCAACTAGGAGATTAGAGTTGACATTCAATTGCAACTCGCTTTGTATAGCTTCAAGCTTATCTTTTGCTTCGGCCACCTTTGTAGAGATACCCCCATAATGCTTCCTATTGAATTCTTTCAAAGCCATCTTGAGTATCGTGAGCTTAAAAACAAGTTTGTACATTGGAGTACCCGAGACTTGTGTGCTCTAAGCTTCTTGTACCAGCTTATGAAACTCCTTGTTCTTGGTCCAATAGTTGAAGAACTTGAATGGTTTCCTTCCGGTTTGGTCATTACCCCGAATGTTTATGACTATTGGACTATAATCCGAGATGCAAGCATTAGGGAAGAAAGTTTCTAAATTGGGAAAGCAACTTAGCCACCTCTCATTCACAAGAGCTCTATCAAGCTTGTTGAAATTATTATAGCCATCCTCTTGTTTGTTGGACCAAGTATAAAAGCATCCAGAGTATCTTAAGTCTACCAATTCAATGGCATCAAGGCATGTGTTGAAGTCATTAACCGCAACCTTGTCAATACCCCTTCCACCTCTTTTTTCTTGCTCATCTTTTATTACATTGAAGTCTCCCAAAATAACCCAAGGTGAAACAACCCCAATCATGTCATAATTGGCTTGTAGATCCTTCCACAAAAGCTCTCTTGTTGTCCTATCATTTGAAGCATATACAAATGTAGCAAAAAATTCTATTGAAATAGCATGATAGGTTACATGGCAAAAGATAGATTGGCTTGAACTTGAAATAACATGAACTTTAACAGTTGAAGGATCCCACAAAATCAAAATTCTAGCTAGCAAATCATTCAAGTGATTCCCCGTATAGAAAAAAGAGGAGTTAATGCTTTTGCAAACTTTATCTACATTATGACTTTGAACCTTAGTTTTAAGGAGGCCGATTAGGTTGAAAGAAAAAGTTTTAATCAACTTCTTGACTTCAGCTTGCTTTATGGGCCAATTAAGGCCTCTAACATTCCATGCACCAAAATTCATTTAGATGTAGAGGAGGAAACCGAGGACTTGGCTTGTAGGGCCTTGTTCTTTTTCTCAATGGCAAACAACTTTTTCCTCTCCTTCTTACGTTGGGTTTTCGAAAGTTGAAAATCAGAACCCAATTCATATTCCAAACCTTTTTTTATCATAGTTAGGGGTTGGAGGTTGATCATCTTCCTCTTGGCTTGTTATTTCTACATTTTCTTCAGAACATCTCAACAATAAGACATCCTCATGGCTGGCTACTGGATTTTGAATTGCTAAAGGAGTAGTCATTATTGGAGACTCTACTTGTGGTTCCATTAAGCAAAGAGGCTTAGCATTAATCTCTTGTACCTTAAGGGGATCCGATGATTCCATCTTACATGGATTCTCCTCTACTTGGTGCTGAATTTTACTTCCAATTGTGGAATCTGCAAGGTGGCTATTAGAAGAGCTCAGGGCCATGGGATTTTCATTAGGAGTTTGCTGAATTATGCTCTCTTTGGGCTTTGGTTTCGGCCTCCATTGCTGAGACACATTCTTGGGGCATTGGCCAATTCTATGACCTAATTGCTTGCAACCTTCACAAATAGTGGGTATCCATTCATACTCAACTGGTTGTTGGAAAATCACACCATTATAGTCTTTAATTTCAACAAATGAGGGAAATGTGGCTTTCTTATTCACTTCAATACATACTCTTGCATATGAAAGCCGTTCCATTTGAGCAGTCATCCTATCCGTGAACAAGGGTTTCCCTATTTGGCTTGCAATCTTGCTCAGTGACATGGCCGACCATAGATGAAGCTTTAAATGCGGGAATCTAATCCAAATTGGAATAGATTCTAGGCTAGCTCTTATCATATACCTCATTGGAAGACCAAGGCCTCAAAATTAGGGGCTTGTCATAGTAGCTCCAAGGACCCAATTCTAAAACCTTGAGTTTTGTTTTCTCATCTTGAAAATTAAAGATGAACAGACCAGCCTTAAGGATGAACACTTCAGCGTGACCAAAAGCTCTCCATCTTCTTTCTATGAATTGCTTCATTAGCTTGTATGGAGGTTTAGCTCCTATAACATGGCCGACTATGGTATTGTCCCATTTTTTCAAGTCTTCAGCAACTTCATCAAGAGAGAATGAAACCGGGGTCTTGGTGTTTTCAGGGGTGTTATGGGTGGGTATATATTTAAACTCTGTTCCATTAGCTTTAACACGGTTAGAGAAAAAGAGTTGTGCCCAGGTAGGTTTTGGTTGGTTGGCTTTTTCGGCTGGGTTGGCTTGTTGTTGGGTTCTATTAGTTTGGTTGTCTTTTGGTTCGATTGGGATTTGTTGGATTTTGAAAGGAACGGTTTTGGCGAGCTGATGGGGTCTTTGTCCAATTTGGTTGGGTATTGCACGCGGGTAGGAGTCTTGGTAAAAGAAATCTGATGCATGGCAAGTTGTATGGATAAATGGGAAGTTGACTTACATGGAGTTGACCTTTGGGTATTAGCTTTGTCTGGGTAAAGGTTGGAGGGATTAGATACATGTGGACTATGGGAGCTAGCATGGGTCATCTTCATTTCGGGAAAGCTAGAACCCGAGAATGAATGAGACAAAGATTCAACCAAGATTGATGGGAAGATTGGAGCCTTACCTCTATCCAGCTTCATTTGATTCGGTTCAACAAGGTTCTGGACATCCAAATTAAAAGCCAAATCATCTTGAACTCCTAATTCATCTTCATGGAAGGAGTCTTTCATTAATATGATTTCAGCTCTCAACTCATCAATGGAACGGCGATGGTGAGCTTGTTGACCTTCTTGAGATGGAATAGAGGGGGATGAGACCCTAGAGGGGATCTCATCCAATGCTATACCTTCCTTATTGCCTACAAGCTTCACATTCTTTTCTTCCTCATTCACCGTGACTGGAAGGCTATCCGAGCCATCTTCAACTTCATTACTAGGATTCGAAATGGAAAAGGAGGAGATTAGGGACAAGAGGGCTTTGGATGTAGGGGAAGTTGGAAGTGAATCAGCCATGAAAACTTAGAGAGAGAAATCCTAGAGAGAGAAACTCTCATCTTGAACAAACTTGCTGAAGGTGTTTTTGCTTGTATTAGGAAGGTTCCTTAAAAATTAGTGGAGGAGGCTTGCGTATGTGTCAAACTTTATGGGCTCGTTTGGAGTAAGAAAAAATAAGATAAATTGAGATAAAATGTAATTTGGAGTTAATTTTGGCGTCATTTTTTTTCTAAAAAATCGCAAACCGTGAGAACAGTTTTCCAAATCCGTTCCCACGGATTCAAAAAAAATTTAAAAAAATAACGACAATGGTACTCATTTGAAAGCTTTCGACACGAAGAATGCGATTATATAAAAAATTTACACATTCGGTTAACCTGTTTTTAAAATTTTTATTTTATTTTTTTAGCGAAATATTGAAATTTTTTGAAATTAGTGATGGCGGAAAAATTAAAGGTAGAGGAGTTGTTAGAGATTTTATAGAGTTTTTTGGAGATTTTTTTTACTTCAAACGAGCCCTATGTATTATTGATACGTTTGTGTAATACATGTTTCACTTTTTGAAAAAAAAATCAGAGAAAATAAAACGATAAATTAAATTTAATATTTTTATAATTTATTATTAATCTCACTTTAAAATATGTAATTTAAATTGTCTTATTTTGTATTTGCAAGAATTGTTGTTAAAAAAATTTAACAAAAAAGTCATGTATTCACTATGAATTATTAATAGTTTTCTAAAATAATAGATTCCATTACTTTAAGAAATTATTAATATGAATGATAAAAACGTTATATTTTTTTGTTAATAAATTTAACAGAAAAATAAAATAGAACAATTGAAAGTACACTGGTAAAGTGTAACGCTTTAATGTATATAAATTGAAATAAAATTAAAAGTACTGAAATTAGAAATAAAGTATAGAGTGCCCAGTATAAGTTATTCCAAAAATAGAACTTCAAATTCATGTGTGGAGAGAAAAATGAGATTTCCAATTAGGGACGAAGTTAGGATTTCAGTGAGAGGGGGCCAAAAATTATAACTAATATTATAAATTATATTTAGTAAATAAAAATAAATTAACGATCAGTTGGCATTTTAATTTTTGAATATTATATATAATAATTAAGAAAAAATAATTAAATTTTAGAAACAGTGGTTTATAATTTAAATTTTTAAGTAAATTTTTTAACCTAAAAATTTATATATACTATTGATAGTATTTTCCTGATCAAGATCAATTATTTTTTTAAATTTTAAGAGAGGTTGAACCATAGTATAATTTTTTTAATCAAAAATTTATATATACAGATGACATTTTTCAAAACTTAAGGGGCATGGCCTCCTCTAACTTTTCTAGCTTCGTCTGTGCTTACAACAATTCATATATTGATGTAATATCAGCATTGTCAGTTCAATTCGATAAACAAGAAATAATTCAAAATTTTTTCGTTGTTATTTTTTGTATTCTATGATTTTATCATTATGATTATTATAGTTATTATTATACTTTTATTAGGTATGCTAAAACATTTTATTAAAAAATTAATTTTGACAAAAAAAATCATATAAAGCAGAAAAATAACCAAAAAAAAAATTAATGTTGTTAGAATATGTTGAAGTGGGATTACTGGATGACGGAGCATAAATAATTCCATAGAATAATGTTTAAGATTAGATATAATATGAGATTTATTTTTTGTGTGTTATTATTTTGTTAGTGTTTAGTTAGTAAAATATAAAGTGAGATAAGAGTTGTTATTAATAAGAAATATGATAGAAAATAATTTTAAATTTTTAAATTTTGATAGGAATTAAATCCAAGGATGAAAATATGCCAACCTCACAAAATGTGTCTCTCTCTCTCTTTTTTTTTTTTTTATTATTATCAATACAAGACGGATTCAGAATTAGTAATCAGAACAAAGCAGTGGTCTTTACAAAATTTTTTTTGGACCTTTGCTCGGTCCACACATGTTGTCAAACATTGAAATTTTCCCCGAGCAAATGCAGCATTAGAGATCTTGGTAATTGACTAAGAAAGTCAAGAGGAGGCAAGAAATTGAATTTTTTCATGCATTGCTTTTGGCTTTAGCTAGCCATTCGAAAAAGAATTCCCGAAATTAACAGCATCCCTATCATTCCATTGGACAAACTTATCGATAATACAAATATATGTGCATGTACATGACAAGACATCGAATTTTACATGGCTAGAGACAACCAAGGAATAAATACGATCGAGGAGTGAAAAACCAAGTTCACAAACGTTGGAAAATTAAAACATCAACATGGAAAATTAAAAAGAAAAAAAAAAAGTGAACTTAATTTGAACATTTGTATCAGCTGGCAATTCTAGGGCTTTCTTTTTTTTAACTTTAATAGAGATAAAATTAAGAGATTTGAATTCAAATCGAACATATTTAGCAAACTAGAGGTAAAATTGCCAAGTGGCATTGATAACTTCTATTGTTTGCCATTGAACACTAAGTCCTCCTATTGATGACTTCTTGTATGATCCTATCAATTTAAATCTAACTAAAATTAAATTAAAATTAGTTTTTTTTGAAAGGTAAAGTTTTTTTTTTTTTAAGGAGGAGGGGAAAGACTCGAACTCGAGTCATGAGTGGGTAGAAGAGGTTCTTAACCACTGAGTTATAGTCCATGCTCAAAATTATTTATTTTATTAAACTAGAATTAATTTTTTATAAATAATAATTACATATTAAAATTTTATTATGTATATATGAATCATTAATTTTAGATGATATATTTATAATTTATATTATGAATTTAGGTGAAGGATTGTTGAATCCGTTTGATAACATTTATGCTTCTTTATTTATGTTCAACTGTCTTAATTTTTAATTTTCAGTTTTCATCTTTTTTTTTGAGATAAAAATAAAAAAACATGTTTGATAATGCAACACTAATTAACTTTATTTTCATGAAATATTTAATTTTATTAAATTTTTATGAAATTAATTGAATTTAATAAATATATTTCATATTAATTTAATTAAATTAATTTGATAAAGTATATTTAAATTAATTAGTTTAATGTTATAAAATACTTATTTTTTAAAATTATTTTTTAAAATAATTATTTTAATAAAATATATTAATAAATAACATAATTTAATAATAAATTACTGTTTCAATTATTGAAATTAATTTAATGAAGCATCTTAATAAAATAAATTATTTTTACTTATTAAAAATTTAATTCAATAAAATAAATTATTCTAATAATAAATTATAATTTTAATATGTAATTATTATCTATTAAAAAATGATTTTAATTTAATAAAATAACTTATTTTAATTTTAATTTAATTTTAGCTAGGTTTTAATTGATAGGTTCCGGTCTAAAGTATAAAACAGACAAATAAGAGAAATCGGACAATTTTACTACTAGTTTGATAAATAAATTCAATTAGGACTGCTCAAATTAATACTGTCTTTTATCTTATCCCTATGGAAACACTCAGCAATTCAACCACTTGTGCATAGGCTGCCCGCCTGTATACTTTATATAGGGCTGAGTGTTAATAGAACCATGCAAGAAAAACTTAAGGCAATTCAGATCAAAGACTGAGAGAGAGAGAGAGAGAGATATGCCGGGTAAGGCTTGTTGTGTTATTCCAGTAATTGACATGCAGGACTTCCCTGCACAATTGGAGAAGCTAATGGAAGCATGCAAGGAATGGGGGTGTTTTAGGATCATAAACCACAACATCTCACCGGAGTTGATGTCGGAAATGAAGATAGTTGCTCGTTCTCTCCTTGATCTCCCCGTCTACGTCAAAGAGCGCAATTCTCACCCCGTGAGCGGCAAAGGGTACACGCGGCTTAACCAGGCCAGTCCCGTTTTCGAGGGATTGGGCTGCTATGATATGTCCTCTCCTGGCAATCTTGACAAGTTCTTTGATCAGTTGGGCGCTTCCCCACCCCAAAGGTCCTCTCTCTCTCTCTCTCCCTCCCTCTCTCTTTCCAAATTTAGAGCAAGTTCTATAATGCTAAAGCATATTCAATGCATTTTAATTTTTCCTAACTCTAAACATATAAAAAGTGTACTAAATGTATTAGCATTATTTGCTTTGATCATCACTCTTTAACTCCACGATCTGTTTATATATATATATATATATATATATATATATTTGACAGGGAAACGATAGAGAAGTACTCTCGAGCTATCCACGAGTTGGCGTTGGATATGGGGCGGAAGTTGATGGAAGGGCTAGGACTGAAAGGGAATTTGTTCGAGGATTGGCCTTGCCAGTTGAGGCTAAACAAATACAACTACACTCCTGAGTACGTGGGATCGACCGGTGCAGTGCTGCACACAGACCCTGGATTTCTCACCATATTACAGGACGATGAAATGATCGGTGGCCTCGAAGCAGTGCACAAAGAGACAGGAGAGTACGTGTCTGTTGATCCCATGCTTGGGTCCCTTGTCGTCAACCTTGGAGACCTTGCCGCAGTAAGTGCATGAAACCATTCTCAGGCTCCCAAATTTGACTTCTTTTTTTTGGGAATGACTAAATATTGTAGAAGGGCTGATGGTTCGTGTATAAGTGTGAGGACACTTACGAGTTGCTGTTTGGGTTGAAATAGGTTTAATACCACTCCAACACTAAATTTTTTTTTTTTACATTTAAATTTTTTTTTTTAATTTTAAAGTAGAAAATGTTAAATTAATAAAAAAATTAATTTTTTTTTTTTGCAAACACAAAAAAAAAATAACTTTTTAGCAGTTAGCGAGTTAATAGTCAGATAAAAAAAAAGTTAATTTTTTTTTTTCGTATTCCCAAACTAAGGCTCAATCAAAGGAAATGCTTTCAATTCTACTTGACTTTTTTTTTTTTTTTTCATTTTTTCTCATTTTTTTGCCAAGAAAATTGTACTTGTATAATATGTTAATTGTATTTTTTCAATAAAAATAGAACTTGCCAATGGCCGGACCGAGTTAAGAGTAAGGGCACATTTGGAGTGTTGAAAAATGAGAAAAATGTGGTTTAGATAATTTTTTTACATTTGCCGTGTAACTACCAAATTACATTTTTAGAAATGAATAGTGTAATTTTTTGACTTTTACGTTAGAATATTGGAGAGAGAAACTGTTCAGATGAATTTTTGAGTCTATTTCGACATATTTATGTCAGAAATTTTTGAAAGTTGTTGAACTTTTTGATTTTTACGTCAAAATGTTGGAGAGAGCAATTGTCTGAACGAATTTATGGATATGTTCCAATAGATTTATGTCAAAACTTTTTGAAAATTATTGAAAAGTTTTTGAAATATATAAAAAAGTTATTAGGGTTTGTGGAATTGTTATTAGGGTTTATAAAAATTTGTTAGAATTTGTAAATATATATAAATTTAGAAAAATTTCATGAAGCATGTAGAATGTAAAATGTATAAGAGAGTTTTAGAGGGTCTAAGAGGTTTTAAAAGTTTTCTGATTCCTAATTTAACCGCGCCGAATAGGTCCTAAATATGTCACCCGTCAAGACAGATCAACTTGGGCTCACTAGGAAAAATCGGTTTAAGTTTAATTCCAATCCCGTCGATGAATTTTTTTTTAATTTTTTAAACTATAATTTTAGATAAAAAAAAAAGTAATTTTACAAGCTAAATCTCCAAAACGATAATTCGGCCAAAAGAAAGAATTTTAATTTAGATTATCTTTTTTTATTTTTTAAATTTTATATAAAGATTTATTTTTTACAAGACATATAATTAATTATGAATGATATTATTTTAAAAATTTTTAGGCCGGCGTGCTCAATCACAATCCCAGATAACTTATCGAATTCTGAAAATTCTCTTGATTAAAATAATGTATTGTAGTTACACCTTCTTAAAAAGTTTCCCGCACTCCTATGGCAAAAATATTACGAGTTTCCTATTTGATTTGTTAGGTTAATTCGCGTGTGTTTGTGTTTCGCATGTATTATTAATTTTTTTTTTTTTCATTTTGAAAGGTCAAACTCCACTACTAAGCCCCATTTGGAGTGGCGCAAATTCTAAAAAATGTGAAAATTATTGAAAAATTTTAAAAATCATTCACTTTTTATTTTACTGTATAAATTATGAACCCACAACTTATTTCACTTTATCTCATTTTTTGTCACTTTAAATGTGCAAATGTGTTTTGCATTTAGATACAGAGCAATGGAAGAATTTGGATTCATTAGTACGATTGTGTTTTGCATATATTCTTTTCTTTATTTTTATTTATTTGAAAGACTAATAAATGGTTTTTGCATGTAAATATGGAGCGATGGAAGGATTTGGATGAAATAGGGGTTGTGCGTTTTGCATGTATTCTTTTCCTTATTTTTATTTATTTATTAAAGACTAATAAATGTGTTTTGCATGTAGATATGGAGCAATGGAAGGCTTTGGAGTGTGAAGCACAGAGTGCAATGCTACGAAGGAAACATAAGGGTGTCAATGGCTTGCTTTGTGTTGGGACCAAAGAATGAACCATTGGAGCCACCACCGGAACTGGTGGACTCTAAACATCCCCGTCTCTTCAGGTCCATAAATTTTGAGGACTACAGAATGCTTCGTATCACCACCAGATCACCCACCGGTGCTATTGAGCACTTACGTATCAAAGACGACTCCGTAGACAACTAACACTGGGTTCACACGTTATATTTGAGTTCATAATCGTATCTCTACAAGTTGTAATAAAAATGTTTAAAAACTACTTTATTTTATAATCATGTCAAATTCTTATTGATTTCAAGTTAACGTAATCGTGTCATATCAATATTTGAATTTTTTCTCAGTAATTCGTGTTGTTTGAAATCATCCCATGTCAAATATTGCTAATCTAGTACTCATGGTGTACTTGATAATGAACAATATGGTGGTATGCTTCATTATTGATGGTGGTTTTTTTTTTTTTTTTTCCTGGTGTGTTAAATCCTGGGCTCAAATTTCCGTCATTTTCCTATTAATGTTTTAATTCCAACTTGACAATTAACAGGAACATGGAAACTATATATATGCATATATTCGTCTCACCCATTAAAGTACACTCACAGAAGTGACTTACCCTGCAAACTGCCAAAGGCAATGCCTACAGCAATTCAGAATAACAGTCATGAAATCAGCAGATGAGAAGCTAAACTCTGTTCAAGATTTTGAACACTCCTCTTAACAGAAAAAGGATATTCACATTCTATAGATTCATCATCAATGTCCACGAATTTGTCTAAACTGAAACATCCATAATTTAGGCACAAACTCATGAGTTGCTGGTATGCAACAAATTTATTGATCTATATATGAAGTCAAAAGAATATATACTGTATTATTTTGATTGTGACATCAACCAGCCATTTGTGCGTACGGTACAACAATAATCGAATTTGATTCCCCCCTCTGGACCAATTCACGAGGAGGATACAATTTAATACAAATATAATTGAAGCTGAAATCAAAGCTCGGTACCTTAACTGACGTGGGAACTTTCGCTGTGATGATAGTCTTCATTTTTAAGCCCATCGATCGTGTTGTATGCTTGAACGAATTTTTGTCAAGAACATAAGAAACATTTTCCATCTAATCAATCCTCTCTAGATTGTACCTCACCATTCCTTCGAGGGCTAATCTGAAGGCACTCTGAGGAAGACACTGAAGACTTTGGATTGCAAGATCAGCTTTCTCCTTCGCTAGATCCAGGGCTCTCCCAATGCCACCACAACTCCTGACTAATTCGATTGCCTCATCAAGGGAACCCGTCTCGCAGAATTCAGATTCAATGAGTTCTCTCAGTTTCGGTTCTTTCTCCAGTGCGAAAATAACGGGCGCAGTCAGGTTTCCGTTTGCCAAGTCAGTTGCCGCTGGCTTACCCAGCTGCTCTGCGGACTGTGTGAAATCCAAAATGTCATCGACGATTTGGAAGGACAAGCCAAGATTCTTACCATACTGATACATTTGCTCACGAACCCCACTGTCAACCCCGCTAAAAATGGCAGCTCCTTTGGTGCTAGCAGCAATTAAGGAGGCTGTTTTGTAGTAGCTCTTGATCAAATACTCCTCGAGTTCAACATCACAGTCAAACAAACTGGATGCCTGCTTTATTTCGCCACTAGCAAAATCTTTAATAACCTGCCACGATACCAGATATTTTACACACATGAGGTGTGAAAACCTTCATATTTTTATGAAAAAGGTATTTGGAGAAACACTGGAGGGGAATTGGCATTAGAGGGAGAAGCAACCCAAAATGTGCCTTTTTCCCAGTTTCTAGAGAGTAAAGACACATGTTGCTTACCTGACTGATGAGCTTTATGACTTCGAGGTTTTCAAGATTAGCTAGGTACCATGATGACTGAGCAAACATGAAATCCCCTGCAAGCACTGCCACTCTTGTACCAAAAAGTTGGTGAACGGTTTCCTTTCCTACATATAGCCAACAACATATAAGAGGATTAACAAGGTTTGTTAAAAAACATGATATAACTAGGAAGAGAGGCTTCCTAATTATTCATTCTGATAGTTGAATATGCGTCTATGTATGATGCCGCTTAGTTTTTGCAACAAGTAACTGAGCTCCTTGGCAGTTCGCCAATTTTATAGTGTTTTTAACTTAAATATAAAAAAAGGAGATCATCGTGTGGAGTTAACCTTTCACCTACGTAAACAACACAGCACAATTTCATAAACCAGTGATACTACTGCCTCTCAGAAAGAAAATATACAAGTAATCTAAAAGAAAAACTCAAAAAATCAGCTCGAGGGATAATACAAACAGACTACATGCCATTTCAATTAAGTTTCAGGTCTTCAGTGCAACTATCTATGAAAGTTGGCTACAAGACTAATGCTATGTTTGGTTGCCCATATGCTTCAGGAATCGTAATGGGAATTTCCCCTTCCCCAATTTGTGGAATACAAGGTCCGGGCTTCAGTATGGTATTTGAAAATTCCACAAAAGGTGGAACTATTTGTAAGACATAAATTGATAAAATTTCCTCATTAGTTAAATGTCTTCCTAAACGAAAATAGTAATTAATTTAGTCTTTTAACTCATATTCTCATTCCATTCTCAAATGTATTCATACATACCAAACACTAGGAAAAGAAATTCCTGTTCTAATTCCTTGATGTACCAAATGTTAGAATACTTTCATCATTCCCGTTCCTATTACTGTTCCCATTAGCAACCAAGCATAGCAAGTCTCTTAAGGCATTTGCACATGATTCAAATTGTCATAGTGTTGCCATGGACCTAAAAATTTATGTGGCAGTCTCTGTGGCACCTCTAATTGATGTTTGATTGACAACTTCCGTGGACTTAGTTATCCCCACTCGGACACAGTCTCAATTCCCTCACGGTTGATAAACTGATAAGGTCACCATACGCCTCCCTTTATATCTCTTATTATTGTTTAACTAAGAATCCATTATGTGCAGCCCAATCTAGCTGATGACAACAAGCTTGTACTGATACTAATTCTCTTCCTTTGGTAATGATCTAGGAATGTAGAGAGGTATTTTCTATTGTCTACTTTTTTAAAACACTAGATGCAGTTGCAAGCGTGAGGTGCAAAATTATTACCCTTTTGTAGTTATGTAACTCTTGTAATGGTTGGTGAGGGTAACAATGGAAATATAAAAAAGTTTAAAATTAAAATTACTTAAATAACTGATTAGTTTCTAGAAACTACTTTTAGATCTCTTCAAGTTGTGGATGGTTAAGGGGTGTTAATCGACCCCCCCCCCCGGGGGGGGGGGAAGAAAAAAAAAAGAAAAAATCTTCACCAAGCATTAAGGCCTCACCGATTGACCCCCACTGTTTCCTTATTAATTATAATAGTATAGATAAATACTTGATCTCCGGGGGGGGGGGGGGGGGGGGGGGAAAAAGAAAAAATCTTCACCAAGCATTAAGGCCTCACCGATTGACCCCCACTGTTTCCTTATTAATTATAATAGTATAGATAAATACTTGATCTCATACTTCCTCAACCTGTAGCAATGGTTTTTATTGGGGTTCTACGCAGAGGTTGTGCACAATCCGAAATTTAGCAGCGATTGCCACATTTTTCTCAAGAAGCCTATAATGTGCTAGTATGTCTATTTCCAGTAAATCCAATCACACATAACAATTTTGGCACAAGGAACCCATTATGGAAGAACCAACACTTTTAAGAAGGTGCCACAATGTAATGTCCATGTTGGACTCAACACTAATTGAACACCCTCCCAAATCATGTTGGACACTCATCTTAACATGTACTAATATTTTTTAACTTTTTGAAAACTAGACAACCTTTAGACACCTGGGAATACATGCATCCATCACTTAAATACACATGAACGTATTGTAATTTTGGAAAAAAAAAAAGAACTTGCAATTAATTAACGAGATGACAAGAACATGTGTTTATGTCAATTAATTTCTTTAATTTTTTTTTTAATTTGACAAATTTTAAGAACCAAATTTTCCAATCTGTTTATGGATAGAATTTTCCAAATTTGATATAAAAAGAAAAACAAATGAAATTGTCAAACAAAAAACAATAAATAGTAGTATTTTCATGTGTACATAGAAAACCATATATTTGTTTTTTGGCATGCCTCTACTGTGTCATGTCCTAATCTTTTTTTAAATTATTGTATTAGTGTGTCTGTATCGCATCATGTCATTGTCAGTAGAGGTGTTATCCTCACGGGGATTCCTTGGCGCAACTGAAAACATTTGTTAAATCTAATACAAAAGACAATTAGAGAATGCATAAAAACTCCATGGTTTTGTTAGTTTATATTGACAAAATCTGAATAAAACAACCAAATATTCGGCAGAAAGTTGAAAGTTTCTCAAAATAAGTTCCATCTAGTCAACTCATTCAAGCATTAAAAATCAGCAGTATCTTATGTAATAATGTCAAATGCTGCAGGTATTCAATAAATAAATAAACGTCATAGACTGCAGTGCTCCAATGCAGATATAAGGTTTCAAAAATGCAATCTCAAATGTGAAAGGAAAATTTGTGAAGATGAGCATATTAGTCATTCATCATAATGTTTTTGACGTTACACAGAGCGGCACGGAATTTGAATAACATAGCAGCACCAGTTATAAAGACCTACCTCTTCGCATGTCACTTTCATCTAATACATCATCATGTATCAAGCTTGCAGTGTGGATCATCTCAATAATCTCTGCCAATCGCCTATGTTCTATGGTAAGTTCCCTGGAAAGAAACAATGTTGAATAAAACTTTTTTTTTTAACATCTCAGGTAGAGCATTTCAACAAGATAATTGCACACTGCTTACTTCAAGCATGCAATTTCTGCTGTTGCTCTCGACACCAGGAACACCAAAGCTGGCCTCATCCTCTTCCCACCAGCACCAAAAATTTGTTCAGCAGCAGACATCAAAACTGGGTTTTCTGCACCAACAATCTAGCCAAACAACATCATTAGAACAGAAGAATATATAGAAGACCACAGAATTTAGAGACACGTTTTAGAGAACCACCAGACTAAGCATCTGACATTGATAGAATGTAAAAGGACTTTGCAGAAGCATAAGGTATTGAAGAAGGACTTGAATTGATATTGGTAAAATCTATGTTACATGGACTCTTCTAAATGTATGATAACACTTAGACAAGGATATTTGGATAAGGGTGTGATATATGTGCCCTATATATAATTGGATATCTATACAAACATATTTAGCAATTCAATTTTAGCACATTATTATGTATAAAACTTATTTTTTTTATGCATGAAGTATTCTAAAGGCACCTTGTCAATAACATATTACCTTATAAAATAATCAAATTAAATATATGAATATTTTCCGTATTCCCATATCTTTGAATAAGAGAATTAGTGAATTCGACTCTAATATCCGTACATGAGTCAATGTAACATAGGGTAAAACAGCTGAAACTATCAACAAGACATTTCCTTGCATTTGAAAATATTATTAATTTCATTTCATTCGCATTGAGGGCCACTTACAATGACAACATACATCAATGAAACAGTATAGGAATCCCATGATTTATTTTGAATCAAAGAGGACATACACAGAGGTGACTTTAGGTACGTTAACAAAAGCATAACTACTTTGACCTGAATTGACATCATCTAAAGAAAATATCTCTCTCTTATTGATCCCCAAAAAAGAAAAATCATTATCTCTTGATGGCACCGCATTCAAAACCATTGATGCACATGCACCCATTAAAGATCAATATTTATAAACAAGCTCTGAAGGCAACAACAGGGTTTTATGTTTAAAAGAAAAAAGTCTAGGAAGATATTAGCTAATGGATTTTATCTTATAATGCTGATTTTTAGTTCATAATTATCTAACACAGAACAGCATCCCTTATTTTGCAATGACAAACAATAATGAAAACCTATGAAATGGTCAACTATAAAATGTCATGCAAATTGGATTTTCTGATGATTTCCTCCTGAATATAAAAGTTTTTCCGTTACGATATGAACAGAAAATATGGCATTTTTTGGACAATTTCAATGTTCAACAACTATAAAACTTGAAAGATGGATTTCCAGGAGAGACATGCTCTACACCTTCATCATGGTAATTTTGAAAAGTAATAACATGATTTTTTTTTTTTTCAAACGACTCATGTATTTTGTCTTATCCTATTTGAGAGCATCTTTTTCCTGACTTCCAAAGAGGTCTGTTCAAAATGTTTTTGCATGGTCTATTTCATGTTTTCTTTGTCAGTAAACTGCACATTTGTGTAGAAATTCATTTAAAGAGAATTCGTATATCTGATCGTGGCAAAAATACAAAAGAAAACAGCAAATCAAGACATCTTACTTCTACAAGTAATTCCAGAAGTGGTTAACTAATGAAGCAACTAGCAGTAAAACAGAAGTAAGTCAAAAAAAACTCAGTTGAATTTGAGAAAGCCTTTTCTAAACCATTATCCTGAGATAATAATCTCCTTTTTCCACTCTACTCAAACCACAGCAGAGATCTATCAAATAATACACAACAATGTATTCGCTTACTTCCTAACATCTCCTCTGCTTGCCCTGGCAAAATGCTCAATGCAAACCAAGTCATGCCACTCTTCCTCTCTCATTACTAATTCATTCAAAAAGTTATCAGACTTCAGATTTTAATTCACTAAAAACTAAAGTCAGGAATGACAAGTCATAGCAATCAAAGGCGGGCCTATTGAGGTCCAGTGGGGGCAATTGCCCTCGTTAACAACAATATATATATATATATACACACACACACTTACAACTCATTGTTTTTGCCCCTATTCCACTAAAAATTATATTTTCGCCCTCAGTAATTATAAATCTAGCCGTATCCTCTTAACACCATTGGAGCAAGAAGTTCAAATCAGAACATCTTCACCTTAACAATTTACTAAAGGCAAAATACTCTGAACATGTAATAACACAAAAGCCAACGGCATAATTTTCAAAGAAAGTACTCACCGACTTCAGATTTTTGTTCAATGTTTGGAGGTCATCAGCGACTACTTGAAACAAATTTGTCAGTGACATGGGGCTTACTGATTCTTTCTTCACTTCCAACACTGGAGGAGGACTCGGTGCAACCCCTATATTGATCGGTTCCATAACAAGTTAATGCTACAATTCAAATCGTATTAACAAGACAAAGTCAAGTGTTCAGATTAATTTTGAGAATCAGACACAAAGTTGACTTCAGTACCATTCAGCAAAGTCTCTGGAGTCTTTGTTGAGAAAACCCGGCACCGAGCAGTGTCACGCCCGCAATAAACCAATTTTCGAGCCCCATAGCTTCTGTTAACTCTCCTCCAGACACCCTTTGGGTAGTTTCTTACTGAAAACCGGTCAATGGAAGCATTGGAAGAACACCCACAAGCCACCAAATCCAACCCAGCTCGACCAAACTCAAGGTTATGGCACGTCATTGACATCATCCCCTATAAAACCCAGATGCAAAAAAATAAACCCCCCAAGAAATAAAAAAGAACTTCAAAATTTTCAATCAAATCAAGAACCCAACTCAGAAAGCAGCTCAATATCCCATTCCACCAAAAACTGAACAAGAAATAGTCTTTCCGACCATGAAATAGTAATTTACAGGAAAGTGAGTGCAAAAGGAAAGCTCATATAACGGCAAAGATTTGAAATGGGTCCAAAGAAGAGAAGGCCTTCTCTTTGTCTTCTCTTCAGAGGGAAAAGGAAAAAGAGAAGTTGAAGTTCAATTCAATTCAATTCAATCCAAAGACAAGAGGTATGGGGTGAGTGGATCCAATTAACCCACATATCATTTTTTTTTCCTTTTTTTTTTTTTTTAAGTTTTTGTTTTTTTCAGAGGAAAGGAAAGGAAAGAGGGGCAAAGGATCGGCCAAGTCTATTAATGGTTCTGGTGGTAGGCTATAAATGGCTGCCATGGCTCAATAGCCACCATCAATTCGCGTAATGAAATTTTGTTGAGTACGGATGACAAGTGCACCGTTCTGGTGGTGATGGGATTGGGCTAACTTTTATCTATTGAGTTTAGGTTTAAATTCTTAGTCCGACGATATAAATTCACTTTTTTTAAGAGAAATATATAATATTTTTAGATAAAAAATAAATATTTTGATAAAAAAAAGCTTAATTTTTGGACAAAAATATAAATAAAATAATATATATAATATATAAAAAGGTATTTTTTTAATTTTTCACGTCGGATTGAGCAGAAATCAGATGTCAGGGATTGTAAGGAATCTATTTGCAAAAGACTCTACTTACAGAGAGTGAAGTACGAAGTGAAACAAAGAATTAATATTTTCTATCCCACATCGTTTAAGTAAAGAAAGGAAATAACACATATGTAATATTTAAAATTTACAAAGTATAACGTGTTTTAAATTTGTAAAAATACTGGATTCCGTTGAAATTGTAAGATTAAGTGTGTTCAAGTGAGAGGAATACCAAGATGAAAACTGTGGAAATTCAGGTCCTTGTGTGCCCTATTAAGGGGATGAGAGACTCCCTTACGGGAAAGTTATAAGTATAGAGATATAGACCGTTATAGATCATATCAGAGTTTGTGCTTTATTAGGGGGATGAGTGACTAAAAAGAGTTATAAGTACAGAGATATAGGGCCTTACAGATGATATTAGAGAAATACCCAGCAAAAAATGTGACTCCTTTACTGGAAAGTTACAGGTACAGAGATATAGGCCGTTACAGAAGATATCAGAGCTTGTGCTTTATTAGGGGGATGAGAGTCTAAGGAGAGTTATAGATATAGAGATATAGGTCGTTACAGATGATATTAAAGTAAATATCTAGTAAAAAAATGTGACTCCCATACGGGAGAGTTATAGGTACAGAGATATACGTCGTTACAGATGATATCAAAGCTCATGCTTTATTAGGGGGATGAGAGTCTAAGGAGAGTTATAGATATAGAGATATAGGTCATTACAAAAGATATCAGAGCAAATACCTAGCAAAAAATATGGAGCCACGCAAGGATGTGTGCCCTAGTAGGGGGAGGATGGGTAATGTGGAAGTGCGGGTCCTTGCGTGCTCTATTAGGGAGATGATTGTCGAGGATTATGAAGTAGATGTGAGTCCTTGAGTGCCCTATTAAGGGGATAAGAGGCTCCCTTACGAGAGAGTTATAACTATACAGATGTACGTTATTATAGATGATATCAGAGCCAGTGCCCTATTATGGGGAAAAAAGACTAAGGAGAATTACAAGTACAACGATATAAGTCGTTACAGATAATATCAGAGTCAATGACCAGCCAAAAATGTGGAGCCATGCAAGAATGCCTACCCTGTTGGGGGAAAATTGTTAAGAATATATAGGTCATTACAAACTGCATTTTGATACACTTTATTATTTTGATCTCTAATGAGATATTGTTTATCAATTATTATTTTAATACTCGATTAGGTTGTAAAGGCCATATGGGCTTGTACTATATTAGTTGGAGCATGGTTGCCCAATCATGAGCAAAAGTTTTATTCTATTGTTATTCTATTGTTGTATGTTTCAAGGTAGTAGTATGGCTCTGATCAAAGATTATTATGATTGATTATGAGTGTGTGCGATATCATTTATACCCTCTGTACTTCAAATGCCCTACACCTGCTTCCTCTAGTTTTATTTGACTTTTAATGCGTATTTTTGTTTTTTCACTAGAAAATTTAACATTTTACATAACTTCGTTTTAGTTTTAAGTACAAGAGGAATAAAAATATGTTTTTAATGTTCAGTGATTTTTACTAATTTTGTCATTTAGTATAGAAAATGTGAAGGCAATCATCTAAAAAACTAAAACCAATAGGGTTTAGAGTAAGAGCAAAGGCGGGGGCAAAGTCAAAATTAGGATAAAATTTTTTGACCCATTCCAATTAGGTTTGAAATTACAAAAAATATCCTTACTAATTTGTTAGTGTTGATTTTGATTTTTATTTTTTACTCTTTCAGCTAATAATTAGTTTATATATATTTTATGTGTTGCCTCATTTTTAAAAATAAAATAATAAAGTATCATTGATCTTAATGTGACGGGGAGAGTTACTTGGTAAGACAGAGTTAGTAGAAGGATTCCTCACCCCATAACCGCTTCATTGTCATTCCTACTTGGTCCTTCATGAGAAGATAAAATTAACAAACACTTATAACTAATCCAAGTTATTAATAAAAAAAAGCTAATATTAATAAAAAAAGCTAAGTCATTATAGTTGTCACTAAAACATAATAAGTAATATTTACTAATTTAATTATAAGTATGTTCAAAAGTACTTAGCTAACATATCCACCTATAAATGAATATATTCACAAACGATAAATAAGTTTATTCACAAACCTTATCGAGTTTACTCAGCTTTTGTGTGAACTTGAATTATTTATTTGTTAAGTTCGAAAAATGTGTTCAAATTTATTCATTTATCTTATTAAACAATATAAATGGCTCCTTAATTGGCTCCTTAATAAGCTTGTTTGCAAGTGAGTTGTCGCATGCTTAATTGAATTACAACCCTACAACAAACCTATTTTAGGAATATTTAAATAAATATTTTAATGCTATTAGGACAGTTAGACTATAATCTAATTTATTTATTAATATTTTTTTAGCATGGACAATTCTATTGGAAGGAAAGCTACTGCGAGCTTAATGGTCAAAATCTTACCGTTGACAACAATATTATAATTATATTTATTAAGGTAAATGAAAATGAAAAAGATAAAACATAAATTATAATCTAATTGATTTGTTTATTATAAAAACTTAACTAAGGATTGTAAATGACACTTTTTTTTTAAGTAGATAGAAGAATATATATACTATTCAAATTCACTAAAATATAATTTTTAAATTTTCTCCATTAATGGCGTTCCTTAAGTGAGAGAGAAGACCATAATCCTACTTTTAGGCTATGTTTGATTAGAGGGATTGGATGATGAGGTCTGAATAATACTATGGGATATTCAGGATTGGATATAATATAGAATTAATTTTTTATGTAGAATTATTTTTTTAGTGTTTGGTTCATGGGATAAAAAATGGGATAAAAGATGTAATTTGACCTGAGATATGATAGGAAATAATTTTGGACTATTAAATTTTAACGGGAAGTAAATGCAGAGGTGAGGTATAAGTAACACTACTCTCCCATAATATTACTTATTTCCCATTTTAAAGGATATGAGTCTAGTCCAAAATTGTAATACTGTAAACCAAATACAAGACTAAAGTCAATTTGATAAAAAATGGCAAACAAATTTTCATCCCCCAAGCTAACATTGGCCATGTTTGATTAACGGATTGGATGATACTGTATAAGTAATACTATAGGATAATATATGAAATTGGATATAATATAGGATTGTTTTTTTATGTAGGATTATTTTTTTAGTATTTGGTTGGTGGAATATAAAGTAAGATAAAAGATGTGATTTGATAAGTGATGTGACAAGAAATAATTTTAAAAGAATTGTAATTATAAAATAGTTGCTTGTTTTTTTTTTATTTATATATATATTTTTAATTTTTGGATCGAATCTTGATTAGAATAGAATGACTATTCCATCACTTAAATTGTGGAATGTCTTTTTCGGGAATAGTTATTTCTGCAAGTTATAGAATTTTAACTAAATTTTTTTATACCAAATATAAGAATATGTTAAAGTAGAAATGAATTCCATTCTATTTTCACTTACCAAACATAGCCTTATAGAAATATACTCTTCCCTAATCAACTCTCATAATTCTACTTAGGAAACATTTTGTACAAAGTAAAGGTGAAAGATTATAAGATAATTATTACCTTAGTAATAGGTAATATGGATAAAAGTTTATGATACTTATATTTGAATTGAGAAAGTAAATCTATCCTGATAATAATTATATTATGTTTGAAATTGTATTTGGAATGAATATAAATTGACCAATGGGTAAAAGTTAATAATTATAATATTTTATATTTATCATAACAATGTTCTTTAATAATAATTAATTTTAATAAAATATATGTTATTAAAATGTATAATTTTAATTAAAAATTAATTATAAAAAATAATTTTATCATATATTAATATTTCAATGGTAATTAATTTTAAGATTGAATTATTATTAAAAATTTATTTTTATTTTGATAAACTTATTGAATAAAACAACCAATTTTATTTTATTTAAATACATTATTAATTTTAATAAAATATGTTAACACAATATATAATCTAGTAAACTATTATTTATGAGAAATAATTTTAATTTAATAAAATATTGTAATAAAATAAATAATTATTATTTATTAAAATAATTTTAATTAGAGAAAATAAATAATTTTAGTCATAAACTAGTATTTCCATAGAATTAATTTAATAAAATAAAGTAGATTTTTTTGAAATAAATTCTTATTTATTAAATATTATTTTGCATGCTCTTAATTTTAAAAATAACTGAAAATAAATAAGCCGCAAACAATTACTATATATCAGATTTTATATCACTAACCTTGATAGTGCATTGTTTTGATCCCATGCCCACTGTATGGGGTGACTTCAAAGTCTCCCGACAGGTTGATCATAAGTCAAGACTCTCCATTTGAATGGTTTTAATTGGCCAATAAATCATTCCTCTAAGCTAGTTCGATTAAGGGAACAAAATTTAGGGATAAACAATACTAACATAAGGTAATATACGGAATTAAATACAATATAAAATTAGTTTTTTTAGACAAAATTAATTTTTGAGTATTCGGTTGATAAAGTATGAATTAGGTTAAGAAATGTAATTTAACATTTTACAATTTTAAACTTTTAAATTTTGATAAAAGTAGTTAGAGTAGTAGAATATATTAGGGATGTCAAATATATCCGTATCTGATAGGTACCCGCTTCACCAGTCCCATTCAGAGAGAGTATGGGGATGTTAGTAGTGGGGACGTGGACGAGTATGGGAATTTAAGGTGTTACCCGAATGATACGGGGACGGGGACGGAGACGAGTACGATAGTTCCTACCCCGTCCCGTACCTCCTTAAATATTTATTTATTAATTTATATATATATATATTTAATTTTTATTTAATATATATAACATTTATAATAATTTTTAATATTTATTTTATATATATAATATATTATTTGCAATAGTTAGTATACTTGGCGGGTAAACGGGGACGGGAATTCATTACCTAGCAGATACAGGTATGAGAAAAATTTTTTTCTCCAAAACGGAGATGAGGATAGGGACGGGAATGGGTAAAGATATTGCTAAACGGGTACGGAGAAAGTCATACCCACCTCATACTCGCTCCGTTGACATCCCTAGTATATAAAGCTATTTCTTTATATCGCTTTTGAAAATAGGGAATAACGTATGAATGGTTAAAAGATGGCCCCGTTCAAGTAAATCCAATTACTTTTTGAAAAAATATTTAAATTATATTATTAGATAAGAAAATAAATATTTTTTAAATTTGAAATAAAAAACTTATTTTTATAAGAAAATACAAATAAAATAATATATAAAATATATTTTTTAGTATTTTGGACTAGACTGGAGTATAGCCTGCGAGTACAATCTTAACCCTAAAAAAAATAAAGAGTGCCCAATAGGTCAGCCTAAAATGTGCATCTCTAGGAATAAGTTACAAATATCGTGTCCAAAATAAATTTTCACTGTCGTGGGACAATGTGTGACTGGCGAACTGGCAATTAAATCTTTATCTTGTATTTCGCGATAAAACATCGTCTAAAGTCTAAGAAAGCTCCAAATTTACGAAAAAGGTGGATGGCACTACAAAAAAAAAATCTTCTTCTGGAGTTGGGCAGAAACCCGCAGCCGCTATCTATAAGTGCGCACTGAGTGAAACCCGCCCCGTGGCCTTAGCCGACAAAAAATCACGAGGAGGTAAACTAGCCTAGACAAACCCTGGCTGACCAGCTCAGCCGAGAAGGTTGTTAGATGACTCTCCACAATTAGAGGAAGGACTGCCCTCAAGAGGAGTCGAACCCGGGACCTATTGGCCCTAGGCCCTTCAGCCCGCTATCCGAACCAACTCGACTACCTCTTCAGGGCTACAAAAAAAAAATAAATAAATATAAAAAAAAATCTTCTTGCACTTTATTGTGTCAGTGAACATTAATTTTTGTGATGAGATTGTTGTGATGGAGTATTAAAAGTATTTTTTAAAGTGCCAATATTAACTCTCTTGAGAAAATTAAAAGAGGCATTTTTGATTGTGCGAGTTAAACATAAAAGTTTTAAACGATAATTTGAGAACAATAATTATTGTATCAACATAACAATTTTTTTTTATAATATCTATATCTATATAATAAAATATAATATTTTTTAAAATATCCCTCTCACAAAATAAAATCAAAATGTTAAGACTTATTTTTTATTGAGATTATTTTTATATTTTTAATTTCTCACTCAGTTCTTATTTTAGTAAACCCCACTACCATCTATATCACAAAATGAGTTAGGCATTTTAAATTTCACCATATTTCAAGGATGGAGATTATATGCAAATCAAAATCATTAACTTAAATTCTGTCCAATTATGATTTTTAGAAAGTTAAGGTAGGATTTGGTTTACTTTTCTATTTTTTATTTTTTATTTTCATTTTCCGTTTTAAAAATCTCAAAATAAAGAAACAAAAAATACTCTATTTTAGTTATTTTAAAATTTTTCTTATTTTGGATTAAAAACACTCAAAACGGATTTATGCCATTTTTTATTTTGTGTGTAAACTTATTTTTTCTTTTTTAAAACAAATTTTAAAAACACAATGACCAAATGTGTTTTGAACTTTTTCTTTATTTTCAAAAGCATAAAATGAAAAATGAGTTCAAAACAGAAAATAGAAAACAAAAACAGAAAACAAAAAATAAAAAAACAAACTAAATGAGCCATAAATCTTTCAAATAAAAGTATCATAATTTGTGTTTTTTTATTAAAAATTAATTAGAGAGAGAGAAAGATTAAAACACTTATAATAGTTACTAAACTCTAAAGTTTTAGAAAAAAAATTAAACTTATAAATTATTATAATTTTTTAATTTAAACTTTTTATTTAAAATTTTTATTATATAAAAAATTTAATATTAATTTTATTCAAAGCGTCGTAACCAAAGACTAATCATAAAATATGGAGGGCTCCGTTGGCTGTCAGAGCGGATGACTTTTCCACCGCACCTTATCAACAATCAGATTTGGTTCTTTATATTTGAGATTTGAGTGGTGTGTGCCCTGGACAAGCCAGCTCCTCCTAGGCAGACCAATGAATACTTTTCCTGCTTGATGGGTGAGAGTTAGGATCTTAGCATATTCAGCCAACTGCCTGGTTGTTGATTTCTTATCATAATAGAACTCCTTGCAGTTAAAGAAATAATTATTCTTCTCATGTAATTTTTATTTTATTTTATTTTATTTTTGCTAGAATTAAAGGAAGAAGATATAGAAGAATATTATTTGCTAAAGATATCTCGAAAATAGACTTATATAGTTAAGATTGTCCAACACTTCTATATTGAGAGTAAAATCAAAATACTAAATAATACGAAACTTGAAACTTTACTTACAAATTTATAAATGATTTGAAACTTAACAAATTTATAAACGATCAATTATTCTTAATTTCTCTCACATGGATGGATGTATGATCAATCTCAAAAAATTGTCCACGCTTGCAAGTACACAAATATTACTGAAATTTCGCAATTTGCTGATAGAGATCTCAAACAATCAACCACACACAAAGAATAAACAGAAGGCGAAATAAATAAAATGAGGAAACCCACAAACGGAAACCTCAAACAAAACTTTCACTAAAAACAAACGTTGGTTACAAACTCAATCTCTCGATAGATCGACTCCTTGACTCTATACTCTTATTGACGTTTGCTCAAATTCTCGATTCACCAACTCTTTTAGCGAAAGCCCTTCGATTCCTCGAAGGCACAGGACCAAATCCTCGGCAGCTTTGCTGAATCCACAGCGTGCTGAATCCTCAGCATTCACAAACCTTGAACTCGAACTCCTTCGGATTGAACACGAACATGTTGGCTAAGTGATAGATAGAATAACTAAACTTTCAAACTTCCAATCACATGTGTATTTTCTCTATATCTGACCCTGAAGACGCCCAGAAGATATATATAGACAAACTGAGGGGGTTAGGGTTCGAACCGATCAAAATAGGCTAAAATAGCATACTTCATGGGAAGGGCGCACCCGTGGGCTTCCCATGGCCATCTTGCAAATCAGTGCGGTCTTCCCGCACGGCTAAATTGCAAAAACACCCTCTCGGCTTTATCCTGTGGAAAATTGCGGCCATCCAGCGGTCTTCCTGCGTAATTAACTTTCGAACCTTGTTTGACTTTTTTAGGATTTTCAGTATCATGCAAATAGTCTTACCTGAGGCCTTTACACTTTTACTTGACTCAAAACTGTAGTGTCTTAGCCTACACTCAGTCTAAATATTACAAAACACTATATTTGACCATAGATTTGTCAATTTACAATTTTGACCTTTACAATTACCAAATACCAATTTGGAGTTGAATTCACATAAAGAGACTAATTACAATTTACTCATCCAATTTATTCATCCCAACTGCTAGGTGTCAATAGGCTAAACTTAAAGTAAAAGTGTTAATTTAAATATATATATATATTTAAGTACTTCGTCAAATATTTAAGATGCGAAATTAAAATAAGTTAAATCAATTCATATAAAGAGGCGTTAGACCAAGTGTTTAGCTATGCATTAAGTTAGAAAGAGGGAAAATGATATTCAACATTCTTGAAATAAATTAAAAAGAAGGGAAATGGTTCTTACTTTTGGGGAAAAAAATTAATTAACAATCTTAATCCAATTGACCGTTAACAATCTTAACTTTGACAAAATAATATAAATTCAATTAAGCAAGCCAGCATATCATGTAATTAGTTACAAAAAACAAATTTATAATTATAATTTTGCTTAACTAATTGCTAAGATATCTTAACAAATCATTATTACACAAAAAGGGAATGTGTTGATTTTATGAAAACTAAGCTTAATGTTAAAAAACTAATGGCTCATTTAGTTTGTTTTTCTATTTTTTGTTTTCTATTTTTGTTTTTTATTTTTTGTTTTGAATTCATTTTTCATTTTCGCTTTTAAAAACAAAGAAAAAACTCAAAACGCATTTGGTTACTTGCGTTTTCAAAATTTGTTTTAAAAAACAGAAAATTGGCTTGCACATAAAATGAAAAATGATAAAAAATCATTTTGAGCGTTTTTAATCCAAAATAAAAAAAATTTGAAAATAATAAAAACATAGCATTTTTTGTTTCTTTATTTTGAGATTTTTAAAATATAAAACGAAAACAGAAAAAAGAAAATAAAAAATAAACCAAATGCCACCTAAAGAATTCATAACATTTCTCATACTTTGCATAAAAAATATAAGAATA
Organism: Vitellaria paradoxa; assembly: GCA_019916065.1. Classification (NCBI taxonomy): domain Eukaryota; kingdom Viridiplantae; phylum Streptophyta; class Magnoliopsida; order Ericales; family Sapotaceae; genus Vitellaria; species Vitellaria paradoxa. The sequence goes on from CM034234.1 coordinate 41,070,300, forward strand.
TGGATAAATCTAAAGCACCCAATAATATACATTCTATTCAAGCATTGTACATTTTATAAAAATTTAAATCTACTTTAAATATGTAAGTTTTAATTAAAAATAAAATTTACCCTCATGTTGTTTGATAATAATGAAAATTTTAATGATATGTAATTGATCGTTATCATAATAATTTTCTCCCTTAAAATTTAGGGAGAAAAAATGTGCCTTTATAAATTTACATCAACATGGAAAAATTTGCAATTTCTTTTTTCTTTTATTTTTTGCAAATTAAATGGAATTGATCTTAATCCAAAAACATTAACCAGAATTTATTTTAATCTTTAGAAAACTGTTGGAATTGATTATATCTCATTGAAATCACTAGTAAATCTAATAGATAATAACTTCTAAACTATACTTAGTTCATAATTTTACTATCACTTGATTTGTAAGTTTAAACTCCCATTGAGTTCACAGATAATCCTAGAAGATTAAATATATTTAATTAAAACGGGTCTCAAGGACTTGTTATGCTCATTGTATTTATAATTTTTGTGGGTTTGAAACTTAGGATTAAGTATAGCTTTCATTTAATTTGTCGCTTTTATTATTATTGATTTCTTTATTTACTTTATTATTTTTATTTTTATCATAATTTAGTTTATTTAGATTGAGCCCTGGAATTTAATTTATGTAGCATATATTTATTTATTTTGTAATTAAATAAAACTTTATTAAATTAAAAATAAATAGTGTTTAAAATTTAAATTGTAGATAATTCATCTCCTCGACATGTTTTTTGTAATCTAATATGTTAAACTATATTGCACGCTCTTATACTGGTAAGCTATCTTTAATTGAAATTTTGAGATGCACTCAGTCACATTGTACACATGAGGAACTACTTGTTGTGCGCAAGAGAGCAATCTTGTTAGAGTTGTGTACATGAAGTATCGTGCACATAGCAAGACCCAAGAGAAGTTTTATCTGTCGTGCACACGGCAAGTATATCATTAAGTACACTTTAATTTAATGTACCAAAAATACAAAATCACCACAAAAAGTCCCAAGAGAATTTGTATAGTTGCTATTATTATTCAGTTGACTATTAACTTGAAAATCAATGTGTACCCAAAAGTGGTAACAGTTGAAAATTAAAATTACAGTCATATCCTGATAACTACTGGAAGTTAAAAAAAATAAATAAAAGCACCACAATTACACCTTCTTTCACAACAATTTTAATCATAGATGCAACTCCCATAACCTGAAAAAAAAAAAAATAATAATAATAATAAATAAATAAATAAAAATTAATAGTGAGAAATCAATTCTCTTAAAGCTGGTAATTAATTTGAAGCATAGCCAGGAGCTCTTCTTGTAGAGAACTTAAAAGACTTACTGGGATCAGTGATGGTGATTAGTCCGGAATCCTTGAAATCGCAGTTCCATTTGTTCCTTCCCTTGCACTGATAGTAAAGATTCATGGCCGTGGAAGCGTGGTTGATGAGATTGTCCGGGCAGAAGCAGGGGCACCCTTTCTCCAGAATGCTGCAGTCCACTTGGGAGCAAGCGTAGTTGATGTTCGCTTTAAGCGTAGCCTCCTCCGAAGATGGCTTTGCCACGCACCAAGTTTTCTGCAACCAATTATATTTCATATATATACATATATTTACAACAATTCTTCAACTCCAATTTATTATTTTATTTTTTTTGTAGAATTCATTATTTTATTTTATTTTTTTTTAAGACTATATGGTGTGAAGAAATTGAAATTACCTCTCCTTCCACCAATTTCAGAGTGCCAACTGCAAAAAATTAGGAGGGGGTTTAATTAGTTGTTAATCTAAGTTAAAAAAAAATAATAAAGGAATTGATAACCCAATTAGTCCGATCAATTGCCTAAGTGTGATGACAGTAGAACAAGAAAATTACACTGATAATTAGGCACTCTCAAACAGTGCATGAAACACAAAGGAAAGCCCAGAGAAAGTGAAACGGAGGGAGTGCACAAGCAGCTTTTGTGGGCATACCTGAAATAAAGGACAAGAGCAGGAGAAAAAGAGGGAAAGCTGCTGCTTTATCCATGGTGATTTCTGATGTTAGTTTTGTGCCGTGCCGTGCCGTGCCTAAAAAGTGTTGTGAGTTTTGGGTTTTTTATAAGGAAAGGTGGGGTTGATTTTCAAGCCAGAGGAGAAGGTAGAGAGCCAAGTCTAACGGCTATATTCATTGCTGAGACGTTATATGCAATCATCTAGGGAAAGAGTCAAAGAGAGGAGCCGAGACAGCACAGACTCTGATGACAGTGACCTTTGACTTTGCCACTGCCTTTTTCTTTGTTTAACTCATTTTACTGAGCAATCGTTTCATCTTTTTTAGAATATAACGAGGAATCATTTCATTTTTTTTTTTTTAGAGTATTATGACAGGGATGTAAATGAGTGGGGTCGGCCTGAGACCTGACCTGCCCGACCTGAAAATGACCCGACCCAGGTCCGGACCACTTTCCGTACAAGCCCCGGCCCGGCCTGACCCGCCCCTCCCCCCAGTTAGGGCTTGGGTTACCCTTGACCCGGCCCAAGGCCCGACCCGGCTCGGCCCGCGCCCGCGCCCCGCCCCCGACCAGCGCCCCCTGTCCCGACCCCCGTCCCCCTTCTTTTTTACCGTTCTGCTTGGCAGAACGTCTTTCTTCCTTTTTTTTTTTTTTTTTTTTTTTTCAGTTAACAGGCATGAGGCAGCAGGCCAGCAGCCGTTCTGCCAAGTGTAGAACGGTCCATTTTTTTTTAATTCTAAATAAATTCCATGAAATTACAAAACTCTCCCACCCTCTTCCATTATAAATACCCCATACTCACATTCACTCACCCTTACAAAAAATTAACAAAATTTCTCTCCAAATTTCTACACTACCAAGCTACCAACACTTAAGTGTGCTCTTCAATTGTGCTTAAGTGATTTCCATTTTGTTAAATTTAAAGTCAAGATTTCAAGAATCAAGATCAAGTGATTAAAAGTTTCAAATTTTTTCAAGTTAGTATTTTAATTATTTTTTAAATTTGCATAATTTAATTTTTTTTATTAAATTATTTTTTCTAAATGGATCCACGGAACACTCATTTTTTTGATTTGGAGGGTGAAGACTCAATATATTTTCCCCCTCAAGAACAAATGGAATAATTTGCATCACCACAAATACCAACACCTATTATCACAGTTAGTGATGTTGGTGCATCATCTTCCCGTTAGGCCCAACACCAGCGTGGCACTTCAAAAGTATGGGATTTTTTTATTAGAATTCACGTGATGATGGAATGCATAAGGCTAAATGCGTTATTTGTGGGGATTTATTAGATGGTAGAAATACATCTGGAACTAGTAATTTAAAAAGACATTTAAATAGAATGCACCAACAGGATCCTTGCATTAATAGTTTAATTGATCAATATTTTTCACGTACAACACAAACTCAATTAGGTAATGAATGGGGTAATTTAAATATTTTTTCTTATAACCCTGCAAGAACACAAAATAATTTAGTTAGATATATTGTTAAAGATGAGCAACCCTTTACAATGAGTGAAAATCGACATTTTGAAGAATTTATTCGCGAAAGTTTTACACCACAATATTGCAGTTTTTCAAGAAATACTTCAAAAAATAAAGTTTTACGAGATTTTGAATCAAAAAATGATGAATTAAAAACTTATTTTAATAATTTTGAAAGAAATGTTTCCTTTACCGCCGATATGTGGAAATCTTGTCAAGATATTGAATATCTTTGTATAACTACACATTATATTGATGAAAATTGGAAAATAAATAAACGCATTATTTCATTTAAATTAGTTGAACAACCATTCGCTGGATTTAATGTAGAGGAACTTATTTTGCATGAACTTGCATCGTAGCAATTATCTACAAAAATGTTTTCTATTACTTTAGACAATAATTCATATAATGATGTTTGTTTTAATTATTTATCTAATGCTTTGTCTGCAAATGGTTCATTATTTCGTGGTCGTTGTTGTGCCCATATACTTAATTTAATTGTAAAGGATGGATTGAACATTTATGAATCTTCTATTGTAAAAATAAAAAGAGCTGTAGTTTGTGCAATGAGCTCTCCAAAAAGAATTAGTTTATTTGCTGGCATATGCAATCAAATTGGTTTAAAACCTAGAAAATTACCAATGGAAATTAATATAAGATGGAATTCAACCTATATAATGTTAAAAGTTGCTATTAAATATCAAAAAGTAATTGATTTATTTATTTTAAGTAATCAAGCTATTGGATTGATAGTATTGAGCCAATTGATTGGGCAAATGTAATTTTCTATAAAGATTTTTTATATGTTTTTGATATTACTACTAAAATATTTTGTGAATTTATTATCCTACTTCTTCTACTATTATTTATCAATTAGGGGTTATTGATGAAATTTTTAACAAATATGGTGCCCAAGAATATTATGCTCCTTTGGTTCTTGTAATGAAGGAAAATTTTGATAAATATTTTAACCCACTTCCCATATATTTTAGTATTGCTACTATTTTAGACCCTAGGTATAAAGAAGATATTTTCTTTCAATTATTAGAGATGATATATAGGTATAAAAGTGCCCAAGAACAATTATATCAAATTAAATAGGAAATGCAAACTCTATTGGGTCGGTACGATAGCAATCGTACAATTGTCCAACCAACTATGGCCACAATGTCCTCTTCTTATGACTTTGGTGGCAATACGTCCATTTGGAGAAGAATAACATCCCGACGGACAGATGCATCAACAAGTGCAAGTGCAAGTTCAAATTCATCCGACCTCCAACGTTATCTCGGTACACCTCTAATAGAAAATGAAGATGATTTCAGTCTTTTAAACTGGTGGAAGGGACAACAATCAAAGTTTCCAATTCTTTCAGCTTTAGCTTGTGATATACTCACATTTTCAATTTCTACCGTAGCATTCGAGCAAGCATTTAGTGCTAGTGGACGCGTTATCAGTCAATTCAGGAGTCGACTGGCCCCTCCGACAGTATAAGGCTTAATGTGTTTACGAGATTGGTATCTTACAGAAAATAGACAACAGGAAGATGCCGAAAAAGAGCAACTTGCCCTTAATTTTGATGCAATGTATTTAGGTGAAAGAGAAGAACATGCTAGTGGATCTAGTAATGAATAATAAATTAATAATTATGTATAGATAGAGTAATATTTGCAAATGATAATCACTCTTATAGGTGCTAACCTAGTTGGGATGTATAAAACGTGAAATGATGCACCTATTAATTACTCTATCTTTTTTTTTATTTTTTTTATAATTCTACATTTATAAATTGTAATTTTAGATTTAATGTTAATTATGTAATTGGTTGTTATGTAATAAATTTTAATTTTTATTAATAATGATTTTAATGTGTTTGTTTGAGTTTTATTTTTTATTTTATTTTTTTTAAACAAATAAAAAAATTTAAAAATAGGTTGGGTCGGTTGGGGCAGGGTGGTGTGACCCTTGACTCAACTCGACCCGATCCTAAGATTGGCTGGGGCGACAGGGGCGAGTCGGCTTAGGGGTGGGTCGGCCCGAAATCCCAGGCCAGGTCAACCCGATTCGGACCAACCCGATTTACATCCCTAATTATGAGCACTCTTTCATTGTTCATTTAACGCATGGAGTACTATAAACCACACTTACCTACTATGGTGCCATTTGGAACACCAACAAGATTTAAAAAATTTTAAAAAACTTTAGAAATTTCAACTTTTCAAATTGCAAAAAGATTTTTAATTTTTTTTAAAAATTTATCAAAATTCGTTGGAACAAACTAAAATGGTGCGTTCCAACGGATTTTATAGATTTTTTTTAAAGTTAGACTAACATTTGTACCAAAAAGTTTTATAAAATTCTAAAAATTTTTAAGATTTTTCACTAAAATTTTGCCACATGTCACTTTATATAATTTTTAACAACTTTATATCAAATCAAATACAAACATCCAACCATCATTTTAAAATAACCTTTTATACTCTAAATTTAAAAAAAAAAATTTACTTTTGGTTTTTTTGAGTTTTCTGGGGACTCCAAATGGTCCCTATATTTAGGGTTCGTTTAATTACGAATGAGCTTGCTTTATTTATTTTTTTTGTTTAATTTGACTTTTTTTTTATCAAAATTTAATTTTCTTTATAAAAGTTGTAGCATTTAGGTGTGTTCATTAAATTTGTAAAAAAAAAATCAAAAAATTTGCATTTATTTAGATAAAAACTATTCATTTGGATAAAAAACTGAAAAAATTAATTTTTAAATTTTTTTATTTTTTGTTTTTATCCAAACGAATATAAATTTTTTAATTTTTTTGCGAATGCAATTAACACGTCTGAAAGTAAAAACTTCTAAAAAAATTAAATTTTGGTGAAAAAATCAAATAAGATAAAAAAATAAAAAAGAATAAAATACTTTTCTGTAACCAAACAAAACCTTAATATTCATTGGTAAGCCGCATATATTGTATAAAAATGTTCTTGAAATATTAGATAATTTTTCCATTTTCATGTAGTCCTCCTATTCATCCATTCATTGATTAAGAATTCATGATCTCATGACAATAGTCCAAAATACTCATTCATTTTTTATTTAAATTACAAATACTAAATTCATATTTTTATCATTTTGAGATAACCCTAAAAATTAACTCAACTAGTAAAATCTTAGATTTGCTCACAAGTTGATTTAATAAAATAAATATTTTTATAATAATTTTGACTAAAATAACATCATTTTATTTTGATGAAGTTATTTATTATAATTTAAACCAATGCAAAATTATTTCAATTTTTAAGTAGCAGAAATATTTGCAAACTGAGATCTCGAACTCAATAGTTTAAGCCGAAGTCAACTAAACCAGAATTTGATTTGATTCCAACTTTAATTGCAAGGAAGCAGTGACAAGTTCCTCAACAATTACTTACCCAAAAAAAAAAAAAATCCCCAACAACTTGGCTCAGATCACCCAGCTTTTCCATTTCCAGGATTTCCAACTCCACAATCCCTGTTTTCCAGGCGGAATCCCAACAAACCACGGGCAGGATTAACTTGCTTCACAAAATTACTGCTTTTCACTCTATCGTCCACATTTCTTCTTCATTTCCCTCTCCTCAAGGAAGTACAATTTCACCTGCCTCTCAAACAAAGCAGCTCCTGATCTTCATCAGGTAAAATTCTCTAATTATTTGCAACTGCCCACATTGTCACTTGTATAATATACATTCTAGTTTAACACAATATATAGATGTAGGTGTACATATATATTATATATATCAATATCGGCTGTGAAAAATGTTGGTGTAAATCATTTCGTAATTGGCGTGTTGGATTTTGCTTCCTTTTTCTATCTCAAGAGAAATTTTCAACCAAAGTTGTTGAATTGCTGCGGAATGGCCATGGCTACATTAATTAGTTTGGCTTGGGATTTACATGTTTATGCGTACAGGAAACAACACTATCACCAAATCCAATGCACACACATGGTTATGAGCAGTTAGTAATTTCCGTTTAATTATTGTGCCTTTGGTTTGAAAAGCATTTTCCATTTTTCTGAGTGCGCGTTTGGCTCGGAAAACATTTTATACTTTCTGGGTGTGTTAGGTTTGGAAAATATTTTTGAGTTTAGAAAATATTTTCTACATTCTGTAAAATAATCTTATAATTTGTTACTTTTTTCGGCCTATTTTTATAGATTTATGTCAAATTCGTTGAAATTTATTTAAAAATTATTGAAGTTTGTGAAAAAATTATTTAAGTTTGTAAAAAAAATATTAGAATTTATAAAAATTTATTGGGATACGTAGATATATACAAAAATTTATAGAAATTTCACGGAATATGAGATGACCAAAATGTGTCAAAAAATTTTAAAGATTTTTATAGATTTTTGTTAGTTTTTTTGCAAATCAAACAGTGGCGAAGTATATATATATATATATATATGTGTGTATAATAGTTGTTGAGCAAGAATAAAGATCACACGCCAAATGAATTAGCAAGGAAGGAGCAAGAGAGTCTGATACAATTTAGTTCCACTGTGACTCAAATCTCCGCTCAAGCATCTTGAGAACCTCGGCCATGGAAGGTCTTTTGGATGGCTCAGGTTCAAGACACATCAATGCAACTCTGAATACGTGATTAACTTCCTCGGCGGAGGAACAGCTCTCTAAGCTACTATCAAGTACAAGCTCTTCCCTCTTATCTTCAACTACAGCTTTCACCTGTTCCCAACATCAAGAATTACAAACACGTATATAGATTAAAAGCCCCTCATAAAGGGAAACAAAAAAAGTAAGTTCAACCCAAACCATGCAATGTCCACTCATCAGAAACCAACCCAGGCAGTGAAAACTTAGAAAAAGGGAAGGCAGATATAGGTTTTTATGTCAACTCGGTTACATTGAAATCGGGAATCATTAGACTGGTATTTAACAGTTCATATGCATTAACATTTTTTTTAATCTAAAAAAATCATGAATACAGTTGAACCGTTAGATTTTAATTTGACCACAATTAAAACTTATGTCAATCCCCCAAATCCTAAAAACTCACCCATGTCACAAGTTTGGTTCCCTCTTCAATAAATGTTTCATCCGTCGGTTTCTTCCCCGTCAACAATTCGAGTAAAACAACCCCGAAACTATAAACATCCCCCTTTGCCGTGGCTTTTCCTGTATCAAAATACTCTGCAAAAATAAATAAACAAACAATGTTACATGTCAACCAACCGTAAATACAACCTGTGGCTTGATTTTTTAGTTGGTTTCGGGAGATCATACATACCAGGAGCCAAGTACCCAAAAGTCCCAGCAACAACTGTCGAGACATGAGTTCTATCAGGATCCATCAACGTGGCCAATCCAAAGTCAGAAACTCGAGCCTCCATGTCCTTGTCAAGCAATATGTTGCTCGACTTAATGTCTCTGTGGATTATGTGAGGAATACAATCGTGATGAAGGTAAGAAATTCCCCTCGCAGCCCCTAGTGCTATTTTGTACCTCGAAGGCCAATCCAAAGCCTTCGATTCAGTCGACTTTCCTGCATTTTAGTAGTCCCTCTTGGGGTATGCTTAGGAATTTTTAAATCATTCTGAGGTGTTTAGGTGGTACGGATTTTGAGGTGTTTAGGAATATAGATTTAAAAATAATAAACTCATGATTGAGAGTTTATTTTTAAATGAATTTTGAGACGTTCAAAAATATAAGTTTAAAAATAAAAAATTTATGGTTGGGAGTTTATTTTTAAATAGATTCTAAGTTATTTATTAATTTATATAACGGTACATCTATCTTTATTTATTCATTAAACAATAAGTACTATACATGTAAAATAATATATTATGATATATATATATTAGAGTAACACAAAAAAAAAAAGATTTCTAAAAATGACATTTAAAAATATTAATCTAAATAAGTCATATTCATATTATAGATCATCCAAAATATATGATATTTAAAAATACTTGTCAAAATAAGTCAAATCTAAATTATAAACTACCCAGAATATTTAATTACAACAATGTAAAATTGGGAATACGAGTTATAAGGTTTTGCTAAAAAATGTTAAGTTTGAATTTCAATATTTTAACGAATGTATTATTGTCTAAATTTTCATAAACTCGTGAGAATCTCAAATCAAGGTGTTCAAAAAAGTAAAACAAAAACAACCACTCATGAGTTATGAGATGTTCAACAAGCCCATAATAATGCCCAAAACTCTTTACCTAAAAACTATGAGCACATCATAATCGATATTTTAAGAATTCCTCAAAACCCCTGAATTTTTTACACCAAATACGCCCTTATAGATTTCAGATGCCATCAAAAAGAATTACAGAAAATTGGAGAGAGAGAGAGAGAGAGAGAGAGAGAGAGAGAGAGAGCATACCATGGAGCAATTCAGCTAAGCTTCCATTAGGCATTAGTTCATAGATAAGAAGATTATAGTGAGGACAAGTGTAATAACCATGAAGAGGAACGACATTCCGATGCTTTATGTCTCCCATCGCCTCCAATTCTCTCTCGAAACCTTGGTCTTTCTCTGCACTTCCCCTGTTTATTCTCTTCACCGCGTAGGCCGTGGAATCGCTCACCGTCATCTTATAGACCGTGCCATGCCCTCCGGATCCGATTATGTCTTTGCTGCTCAGCTTTGTTGTCTTCTTTAAGAATGCATCGGACTTCAGAGTCGTCGTCTTTGGTGATCTAAACATCACCAGTCTTCCTCCTGCTTTTTTTTTTTTTTTAGTCCATTAAACAAACAAATTAATCAGTACATATATACAATCTTCCAAATTTTGAATTAGATGCAAATTATGTATAGTTTATACACTATACCAGATAAACTATCTTGAAAAATGCTGTGCTTCTTTTGCCATCGCCGGTAGAGGAGGACTGCTATAATGATCTTTGAGACAACAAAAGCCACCACGCATACTGTGATGTAGAGTGCTAAAACCGGAGCCTTCCCCATTCAATTCTGCATATATAAGGAGGAGATTAATCAAAGAATTCAAACATGAGGGTGAGCTCCATAATTCCAAGCTTTTATGGGAAATTCAGATAGGAGCTAGCCCAGTTGGTAAAAGACAATCTTCCAAACACGCCCTAACTTATACAAATGTAGGACTCATTTTCTCATCTCTTAATATGTGTGTGTGTGTGTGTGTGTGATATACATAGGTATGTATATATATGATGTTCTTCAAATTTCAAAAGAAAAAAAATGTATATTATAATTAAAAAAAACAAACCTCCCAAGAAGTGGATATATAATACGGTTAATACCTGATCTATATCCACTGCGCAGAGGACTGCTTGGAAGACACTAGATTAGAGCTTGCTTTATAATTGAAGTTTATCACTTCTCTTGAAGCTGAACTCAGCATCAACCCAATTAGAATATCAAACAAAACCCACTTAAACATACGAAGACATCTCCTGAAAACAAAGGAGGCTAATGTGAAAACCATCCAACATTACCAAATGGCCTTCTCATGCAGATTCCACTGTGCTCAAGTGTGAAAGTAAATATGCATATACATATATATATATATATATATATATATAAGTTACAAGGAAAATGAATGAAGAAGAGGATAGCAAGCAAAGAAGACGGCAGGTAGGTACAAGTATGGATATCTTTCTGCTGTTGATTAGCGCATTTCTTCATCATTGACAAATTGACATGTACCAAAAAAAGCAAGGAGGAAGAAGACAAAGCCAATTACAGACGACCTATTTGTCTGTCGGTCCGTGTATTTATATTGACATTTGAAATTGACCCACGGCTCCAAATGGTGTGCCCGTGACGATGAGATAGCGTTCACACATAGCTAGCATATTTGATATGAGAGCGATTGTGAGTTGAGAGTTGATTTATGGTAAGAAAGCCTCCTGGAACTGTTGGTTGGATGGACTGAACATGATAAAGATCAATTCCACCTGGTTCCCCCGCCGCCGCCCCGCTGGGGGGGGGGGTTATATGTAACTAAAGTTTGTCCAAATGATAATGCGAGTGCGCCTTTTGAACTCCTAACTAATTTTTTGGTAGAATTTTTTTCTTCTTATGTGATTTTTTTTTTTTAAATAATTTTCACTTATGCCTTGTATGATTTTGGTTTTGTGCATCTGACTCTTATAAATTTCAAAAATAGGCCAATAGACCTCTTGTAATTTGATGTTTGTATACCAACATCCGCACTTAGATTTTCCCTTAATAAATAATTTTTAAGTAATTAATCAAGTGAAATGATCAGCATATCTTTAAAATAAATTTAGATATAATATTTTATAATGTGTGTATATATATTATATAGAACATTAAAATAAATCTAAAAAGAATATCTTATATTATACTATGTAGAAAATGAAGATTATTTTAATTTAATAATTTTAAATGAAATTAAATAATTCTTTTAATATGTATAATAATTAAAAATATATATTTAAATTTTGGATAGGTTAGTTTATAACCTAAAATATTATTGATCCCAAATATATATGTATTAAAAAATTTTTAACCTAAAAAATTTTATAGATGTCTTTTAGAAATGAAGTCTACAATTTTTTTTTCTTTAAATCTCATTTTATCATTTTCATAAAAATAGTTGATATCATCCATAATTGTGCCCATAGCACATAAATAACATAAACACATGCCACCTTCCGCATATCACAATATTAGCCGAATAATGCAACCATAGCTCCCACTACTACAAAAATATATAAGTATCACAACTTTTAGGCGTGATGTTTCACTTTCTATCTCGGTCATAAAAGCATGTTTGATACAGGTGAGATTGTAAATTACCTCTTTTCGATCACAGTTTACAATTGTGATTGAAAATTTAAACAATCACATACTAAAAGCGTGATTTTTTATGGTTTAAATTGAGATAAAAAGAAATCATGTGTGATCTTTTATGAATTTTGAAGAATTTTGATCTCACTTTCTTTGAAAAACCGTGATCAAATATAAATGAATAATCACACTGAAAAAATAGATTAATTTTAAAAATAATAAAAATCCATATGACAACCTGCTATCGTGCCATCGTAGCACCTTTGACGCTTTTGTCGTTGTAACAACCTTATATATTTGATTTTTTTTGTTTCTGTTGAGAATCAAACTTGTGCTATTCCTCTAGAAGTTAGTATAATTAACTACTAATTTAAGCTATCATTTACATATACATTTTACATATTAATATATATGAATAAATTTTTATCACTTTTGGGGTTACTAAAAGTAATAAAATTATATTATTTTAATTTAATTATTTTAAGTTTTTTACAATAATTTATTATGACTTTTGCCAATCAATTAGTAGCTAAAAGTTACACTTTTCCTGATCAATTGATCGAGAAAAATGACAAAAAATTTACTTTTATTTAATTATTTTAACTTTTTGCAATAATTTGAAATCATAACCAATGTATAAAACCATGCGAATACTTAATAAATAATTTATAAATATTTATCATATTTAATTAAAAATAATCTTAAATCTTTTTCTTATTTTCTTTTAATCTTCTTTGTGTATAGCACATATTTAATCATGACTCACAATTTATAATACATTTTTCTTCATTCTGTATTATATTTTTAAAAGTAATTAGGTCACGTTTAGTTTTACTTTTAGAAAATTATTGTTCAAAATAAAATTTTTGAAAATTATTTTAAAAATTGATTTGTAATACAAAAAAATTTTCAATAGATTATATTCAAAAATTAGTTCTAAAAAGACAAAAAAAAAAGAAAATTTTTATTATTTTTATTTCTAAATTTTTATCACTTCCAACAAAATATAAAATAATGTCACTTTTAGTATAATTAATATTAAAGATACACTAAATATTTATTATATATTAAATATTTAATATTCACCTGGTTATAATCATACAAATTATGAAGACTACTCTCATATATTTACTGAAAAAATAATAATTATACATCTCGCGTTATTTAAATTTGATTTGGTAAATTAAGTTTTAATATTAATTTAAAAATATTTTTATTTATTAATCTATAATTGTAATTTTTATAGCATATTCAATTAATTGAAATTAATAAATAAATGTTACAATAAAACTTATGAAATCTAATTTAAATCATATAAAGTGATAAACAAAGTTGTTTGAGAGAGGTATCGAGAAAAAAATAACAATATTGTCTCTCATTCTTTTAATTATCTCACTTTTTTAACATATAATTTTCCTCACTTTTTGATCTCAGTTTTTTCTAGAAATGTTTCCACTGATCTTTTATCTCAGTTTTTTCTAGAGATGGTTTCCTTTGATCTTTTATTTCGTTTTAAATACAATCACAGTTTTAACAAAAAGTGGGATAAAAAGTATTAAAAGTAACTTTTTATCTTAGTTTTTTAATTAGACTAAGATAAAAAGTTCAACTCACAAATCTTTATCACGCTTTTTCTAAAATCGTGATTTTTATAAATTTGTTAGTGTGATCTTTATCAATTATTGTAGTAGTGTCCGTGCATAAAATATGCTTAATTATGTATAACATAAAAATATAATTTTTTTTATTAAAGCATGTTCATACCTAAAAAATATGATATAAATAATCCATGATAATTTACAAGGAGACTCGATTAATTAAGGTGAATACAAGAACATGATACCAGTACAGTACCAGACCAGAAGGTTTTAAATAATTCAAAATATTAATTTTTTGAAAGATTACAAGAACTACCCAAATCACAAGTTTCGATCGGTTTGGTTTCACGATTTTATGAAAAATAATTTATCACAAAAAATTTCTTGTTTTTAGTATTTAAAATATTATTACCAATTATAATCAGGCTTACTTGAAAATGTAACTTTAATAAACAAGCATTTGTTGTGACTATGTGTCTTTTTATAAAAATACACAAACAAGTATTTTCCAATGAAGATTATTAAAAAAAAACATTGTAAATATATATTAAATAAAATTAATTTAATTTGATTAATCGACTGCTTAAATTGCAACTCAAGCTAAATCATTCAATTTTTTAATTTTAAAAACCATAACTAAATCATTGATTTAAGAAAATTGAATAAAACCAAACCAAATGGGTTCAATGTTTCATTGATCCTTTGTTCACCTCTTGTAATTACATAATTACTTACTTGTATAGTTATGCATATAAATTAATCGCAAGAAGTTAGAGGTTATTTTTGTAACTTATCAAAATTTATTATTATTATTATTATTATGAAAGAGTTATTTATATTTCAGATTCGATATAAGACTCACTTAAATTTATTTATTTATTAATAAATTAAGTTTGAACTAAGTAACCCTAGACTCTGCTGTACTTGATTCATGTACAATTCTAACATATAATAGTTTATTCAGGTTTCGTTTGGCTATAAAAATGTATTTTGCTTTTTTTTTTTCATAATTTTTTTATTTTATACGACTTTTTATCACCAAATTTAATTTCCTTTTTAAAAACTAATTGTAACTTTTGGACGTGTTAATTGTATTTGTAAACTTCCTTAAATTAGTTTTTTATTATTTTTTTATTCAAACAGATAATTTTTACTCAAACAGACATTAATTTTTTAATTTCTTTTTACAAATGCTATTAACATACCTAAAAATTAAAACTTTTAAAAGAAAAATTAAATTTTGATGAAAAAAGTTATATAAAATTAAAAAATTACAAAAAAAATTAAAAATTAACTTTTTCGTAACAAACCTAGCTTTGGTGGGGACTAGGTTGAGCTCCTAGCTTTTGACTTATTTGGTCGGTGATGTATTATGATTATGAAATTAAGGGTAAATTATATCTATCTTGCATTAACATTTAAATAATTACACTTAATACCCACAACATTTAAAAGTTACACTTCTCTCCTTTATTTGGAAATGTTGTTAATATTGATCCATTTTCGATAAAATCAGTCCTCAAAACTTAATATAAAATGTCAAACTAATCAAAATTTTAGATATTTTTCTTATTTTACTCCCCTTCTCTCACATCTCTTCAGTTTTCTTTAGAAAAATTCTCAAAAATTTTTTGTTTTTATTTTTTTTACTTATTTTTAGAAAATTTTATAAAGAAAATAGATAAAAATGTGAGAGAATGAGAGATAAAATAGAAAAAATACTAAAAATTTTAATTATATTAATAATTTATGTTAAATTTTAACAGTTAATTTTATTAAAAAATTAATCAATTTTTTAAAATAAAAGAAATAAGAGCACTAAATATAATTATTTAAACATTAAGAAGGTATAAATATCTATCCTCTTATTAATGCCAACAATAAAGTAACCCAACCAAAATATTAAAATCAGCTTGTAAAAGTTTTGCCGTCTCCGAATATATCTGTACCACCTGTCCTTTCTGTTTATGGGGAAAGCTGAGAATTTAAAGCACCGGCAAGGTTTAATTACCCGTTTGGATAGAAGTTGTGGAGCACTCAAATTTTGGCTTTCTCAACAAAAACACCCTCAGTCACATGCATCATGTGAAAAAGGATATTCACTAACTTTGATATTTCTACATGGTCTCGTTCTTGGAATGGTGGTTCAACAACCCAAAATGCTATCCTTAACTTAGGAATCATTTGGCCATTCAAATTTCAAACACACAAAAAATTGTTAAAAATTATTAAAATTTGTTAAAAAATGTCAAAAAATTTATCAAATACTTAAAAGTTACTAAAAATTGTCAAAAATTTTATTAAACACTCAAAAGTTATCAAAAATTACTAAAAGTTATTAAAAATTATTACTTATTTTACCATACATATCAAAAGTTTCAACTACCAATTTTTGGTCTAATATAGGAGCTGGTAAGGAACTATCATAGGCGAAACTTATCTCTAAGAAATGCATTGAAAATTGATTTAATGAAAATATTTGATTCAATTTCTTGGAATCTTATTCTCGATATATTACAAGCACTAAGCCTCTTAGATAAATTTAGAAGATTGATTGAAGCTTGTATTACATCCCTCCATTTCTCAATTTCAATTAATGGTGCTCTTGAAGGTTTCTTTCTAGGTGCAAAAGGACTCAAGTAAGGAGAACCCATTTCCCCTTATCCATTTCTACTTACTATGGAGTTCTTCTCGAGGCTCTTTAATAGAATCATATAAAAAGGAGATTTTACTCATTATCCAAAATGCTTTGAACTCTCTATCAGTCATATTTGCTTTTGTGGATGACTTGTTCATCCTTTGCCATCCAAATGAGCCATCATATCTATCCATATGCAAGGCTTTAGTAGAATTACACAAGTATTCAAGATTGCAACCAAATAAACAAAAAAGCAACGTATATATTTCAGCGGTGGAATAATAGGAGAAAAAACAATTATGTTCATTGCTCGGATTCCAACTGGGGGAGCTTCCAGTCAAATATCTTGGAGTGTCGCTAATCTCTACCAAGCTTAAATACAATGATTGCAAAGAACTTATTGGAAAAATCCTAAAGAGAATCAATAACTGGACTTCCAAATGCCTATCTTATGTGGGTAGACTTGTTCTTGTCAAATCCATTCTCTTTGGCATTCAAGTTTATTAAAGCTTGCACTTCATACTACCTAAAAAGGTAAATGATGCTATTGAGCAAATTCTAAGGGGATTCCTGTGTGGACAGGAGTTGAGTTAAAGAAATGGGGCAACAAAGTAGCCTAGGATGAAGTGTGCAAACCCAAGAATGAAGGTGGCCTTGGAATTCGCAAACTCGATAATTGGAACAAAGCCAATATGTTGAGACACGTATGGGCTTTATGCATCAAGAAACCATCTCTCTAAGTCGAATGGTGCTACTCTAACCTTCTGAAAGGAAGATGTTTTTTGGAGATCAAAGTTCCATTTGACTGTTCATGGACGTGGCGTAAAATACTCAAGTTTCGGGAAATTGCCATATGCATCTCCAAATATATTGTGGGTAAGTCAATCTCTCTCTGGTACTCTAATTGGCATCCTAATGGACCTCTAATACTGAATTATGGTACCAAGATAGCATATAATGCAGGCATTCCAAAAGATGCTAAAGTTTCGAGAGTCATTCAAAATAGGCAAGGGGCCTGGCCATATCCTACTACTTAGGAACTATGGGCGTGTTTATTAGCGGGATAAGGAGGTAGAATTAGATGAGTAATCCGTGGGTCCCACGGAGTGAACGAGTAATGAAGTGTTTGTTTGATATCCGTGGGCCCCACAGAATGAAGGAGTAATGAAGTGTTTGTTTGATATTCGTGGGTCCCACGAATTGGATGAATAATGAATGTTTTTATGGGATGAGTTATTCCACGGGGGGTGTGGGATTAATAATTCCCCATCTCTGGATTGTTTCCCTCTAAGATCTAAAGGTTCAAAATTATTTTCTATCACATCACATATCAAATCACATTTTTTATCCCACTTTATATCTCACTAACCAAACACCAAAAAAATAATCCCACATAAAAAATTAATCCCATCTTTTATCCAATCCCATTAGTGGGTCCCACAGTGTTACTTATCCCCATCATCCAATCTCTCAAACAAACGTAGCCTATGAGATATTATCATTGGTAATCCCTCTGGCTACTTCGCTGAGCCAAATTAGCTAGACAAATTCATTTGGATAGCTTCCAAAAAGGGGCCCACAATGCATCTTTTACTTGGGAAGCCATTAGGAGTCATGCACCAAAGGCTACATGGCATAGTTTGCTATAGTTCCCTAACCATATACCTAAACACAGCTTCATTTTATGGCTTGTAGTAAGAAGTAAGCTTAACACTAAGGATAAATTGATAACTTAAGGAATGTCCATGAATCCCACTTGTGTCTTGTGTGGAATGGAATTGGAGAATCTAGAACACCTATTTTTCCAATGCCCTTTCTCAAATGAAATTAGAAAATGTAACTCCAACAATGCCACATCATTAAAGATAGGCAACCTTGGAAAGAAGCGATTGAATAGGCCTTGGGTAAGTTTAGTAGAAAATGCTTTGCTAGCATCATCTGCAAAATAATATAGGCAACCATTGTGTACCACATTTGGCAGAAAATAAATGCTAGAACCTTCATGGGACTATCAACTTCAACCAATGGCACAGTCAATCATATTAAACGTGAAGTAAGACTGAAGGCTTCTCAATTACCACTCATTAAAGCTATAAATGTAAACATTAATCTTTGTAATAGTTGGGGGATCTTTTATTTGTAACTATGGCTATAGAATCTTTTGTACGCGGAGGTATGAGCCAAGACATTGTAATTATTTCTCCCATTAATCTAAATTCTCACTCACTTGCCAAAAAATACCAATTTTCACTTAAAAAATGTCAAAAATTACTAAAAATTAGACTTTCAAATAATCTCTAATAGTAAGTGCACATGCGATATGTATGAAAAATATTGCGTTATAAAGAAAATATATATAAGTTATCTTTATTATAAATTTATTAGAATTATGATAAATCATCTACATAAATTTATTAATATAAAAAATTTATAAAAAAAATCTATTTAAACTTATAGTAAACAATTCAAAATAAGTGCCCCTTGACTTTTGACCACACAAATATTTCAATTCAACTAACTATAAATATATAACATTAATCTTTTATAACATATATCTATATAATAATATAGCTCATTGATGTGATTTGATATTTATAAATTTTCAACCTTAGATTTATTTAATGGTTAGGATTATTTATTTCTCTCTCTACTTTGGTTTTCTTTTCGATCACTTCATATGAAAACATAATTTCTCACTTTTCTTATATATTTTTTAAATAGTTTTTATATATGAAAGTTTGTAAATTAATATTTTACAAAATATGATAACATTTGAGATGAATAATAAAATTTTATACCTTTATCAAAATACTTTATGGATACCTTAATATTTTTTTATTAGTGATTTTTGTTTTTATAAGTTATTTTTATAGTTTTCATGTAAATTTGTTTTATAAATTTAAATTTGAACTATTTGTACACTAAATTATATTTTACCTTTAGGCACGAGCAATTATTAGTTTATTAAAAGGGAAAGTTTTTGGGGCAAATACAAGTTTTAATAAAAAATATTTTTGGCAACTGATATTCTCATTAATATGCATATTAATGTGCATGATAATCAACCAAATCAATCAATAACAAATTTTAAAGAAATCATGCTACCAATTTTTTGACAATCAATAATAAGAGTGACTATTAATGATATGTTGATAATATTATCCTCTTTTGTTTACTAATTTACTATAATTTTTTTTCTTTTATTTTCTCGTCTTTTAAAAGATAAATTAGTTTTTAGTACAAAATTATCTTTTTTTCCCCTTTTTTGTAATGGTGGAAAGTTGACCCAAATTCAAAGTCAACTAATTTCTTTGTGTAAAACTTTATATGATAATTAATATTGCAAGAGAGGAAAGAAAACTCTAATTTTTAATCACGAATTGAATGAAAATTGCAATAAAACTCAAATTTAAGAAACCATTACCAATAATTTATGCAGAATCATTACGTCCTAAATATTTGCAGTATCATTTCAAGCTTTCATATCTCTTTGAAACTCTATGAATTTTTATAAAATTAAAATTTTTTTATTTATTACACGAATTACGAGATTATAACTTTTATAAATTTATACTAATTTTTATAACTCTAAACACTTTAAGAGGAAGAAGACCGATGATGCCCTTTCGAGGATAGTCGAGTTGATTTGGGCAACGTGCTGTGGGGTTTGGGACCATATGGTCATGAGTTTGACTCCTCTTTGGAGAGCTGTCATCCTTTTTATTGTGAGGGGCTGTCTAACAGTTTTATCGACTGAGCTGATTAGTTAAGACTTGCCTAAGTTGGTTTACTCTTTGTGGTTCTTGACCAGTTAGGGTCACAGAGCGAGTTTTACCCAATGCTCACCCCTAAGGTAGAGGCTGCGGGTTTCCTCGTACCAGAAAAAGACCGATGATGATGAGTATTATTAAGGAACATTTTATTCAAGAAGCCAAGTTGGAATGAAGTTAAAAAGATTTATGTGTCGATTTTGATAAACTATAATATACGAGAATTAAAATTAAACCAAAATAAAATCTCAAATTTGCAAGTGCTCTTATATTTAAAATCATTTAATTTCTTCTTGTGTACTGATTTTAGGGCCAACTCAAAGAGAAACTAATGTTGGAAATTTGCCCATAGAAGTAGAAGAAAAATATTATTTTTATGTAATACGTACACAATCTTAAGAACAATTACCAAAGAAAAAAAAACTAAATACTATCAAATTAATATTAATTTCTTTTTCTTTAGAATAAATTTGGTCGCATGGAGAGAATTGTAGTTTGCCATTAAAGATTCTTAATTAATATTGGGATGACATCAAGTCACTCAATCATTGAATTTACTTTAATAGTTAAAGGAGATTTATAATTTTTTAATTAAAAAATTAATTGATGTCGATGTCATGGGACTACTCTCACCCTAGTGTCAACTCGGGTCTATGGTAGAGTTGTAAATTTTTATTTAAAAAAAAAAAAAAAAGTTTTGATAGCGAGGACAATCTGAATTAAGTTAAATAAAAAAAATTATTAAAAATACACTTAGCTCTCAATGTTTTTATTATTAGAGATATATATATATATATAGAGAGAGAGAGAGAGAGAGAGAGAGAGAGCGTTTGGAGTCCAAAAAAAATAAAAAAATCAAAAAGTGAGGTTGATGTGATGTAAAAGTGATAGAGAATAAAATTTGATTGGAATAATTTAAAAATTTTTTAAATTTTTAAATTTTTTTTTTTTTAAGTTTTAAACGAACCCATAGCGAGAGAAGATTCTTCGATTCGATGTACCAAAAGAATGATAAAAGTAAGAAGAATAGTAACAATGCTAAGAAAATAGCCAGCGGTTGAAAGATGGGACCTCCAAGGCATTGGCATGTTAAACTGTAAAACAATCAATATTCAAGCCTGATGCGGACCTAGTTCTTTTTTTTTTTTTTTTTTGGTCATTAGGTCGAAAATTATGGTTATGTTTGTAGTTGTATAAAAGTGTATAAAATTATAAAAATTAATATCTCATGTTTCGTATCATGTTTCGTATAGTGAGTAGAAAATTTAAATTTTAATTTCGTAATTCGTGTTTATAGTGTCTTGTAGAGTTCTATATTTTTTTTTTACCAACTCCAAACAAAGTCAATATATTCTCTCATAGGATAGTTAAAAATATTTTTTAATAAAATTATTAAAAATAATTTTGGTAATATAAAAATTATTTTAACAAAAACTAGCAATTCTGAAAATTTTGACAGTAAATTAATTTTGTATATATGTGGTGCATTAGAAAGAATAACACTTGCTAGGGGGTGTTTTATTTACCAAAAAATTAAAAAAAGAACTAATTTTTTATCAACTTTTTTCAACTTCCTTCAATTAAATTTCACCATGTATTACTTTTATACCAACTTATTATTATTATTGTTATTATTTGGCCATCCAAACATCACCTAAGTACACAATGGAATGACTCAATAAAACTATAAAGGGTGATTTTGAAGTAAGATAAATTAAAATAAATTGAGATAAATTGAGCATTCGTAATACGTGCTGTGAGAGAAAAAAGTTGATGTGATATAAAATTAACAGAGATTTATAAAATTTTTTAAAATTTATTTGTAAACCAAACGAAGTCAAAACAAATTAACAAAATTAGGTGATGCGATACAAAAATAAATATTTATCATAAAAAACAAAAAATCGTTAAATCGGCCGCCCCGACAAGTTAAGCTGTGCGTCGGGCCCCTGATTCAAGCCGAATGGATTCGAAAATCAACGCATCCCAGCTGTCAACCACAGCCAAAAACCTTTGTTATCCCAAGGCCATGTTTGTTCGATGAATTTGGGACGAAGGATTGGATTATTTATTCAGCTGCAGCCACAAAAATTTAATTTCATATAATATCTAATTCTATATATCCCATCACATTAATTGTCCCTTAATCAGATGTAGCCTAAGATTCTGGAACTAGGGCTAAGAAATGAACTGAATTAATCTTACTTGGAAGATTCAACAGCGGACTCCTTAAATTTATTTGAAATCGATTTGTCATTAGATTACCACAAGGTCAAACTCCACGCAATACAATATATATGTATATATATATATATATATAAGAAGACGAAGAAGCCATTTCACTCATGATCAACTCAAAATAAACAAATTAAATTTTAGATCTTATAGAACTCAATGAAACTTTCAAAAATGATAATCCACCACTGGAGCGTAGCGTGACCTATAGTTGAGTGGTTGAAAACCTCTCCTATCCGCTCATGACTCGAGTTCGAGTCTTCTCTCTCCCCCTCATAAATTAAAAAAAGAAAAAAAAAAAAACCTTTACCTTTCAAAAAAAAAAAAACGATAATCCCTATTCTTGATGCTGCCAATAAAACCAATTCAAGTGGAAATATCAACACAAAGCCAGAATAGAAACTGGAAAGAACAATTCAACCAAAAATTAACTCCATCAGGATCACAGGAGGCCCTTCAAAACTTCATAACTAGTAACAATTCATGTTGATTCATCATGGTATGTTTTTGTATTCATGTTCAAATACCTTAAAATTTAACAAAAATGTTAAAAAATAATAAAAAAAATAAAAACTAATTTGATATCTTTCATTCATATAATAATTACTAACAACGGATGCAGTAAGATCACATTTACGTCCCCCAAGTTCTTTGTCAGCAACATGTGTCTGGAGAAAACCCAAAAAGATCTCCATAATACATTCTTGTTAATTGGAATCTGAAGGTACAATAAGAATACTGTACATTTTGACACAAACGCAAAGGCCAAATCCAACAGAAGAAATTTGGAGGAAACAATGAGAAAGCTCAGAGAAAGTCACCTTTTCTTGAGAAAAGAAACAGCTGCTATGAAGCAAGCAACCTAGTGACTTCTAATAATCCTGCATAGTTCAATAGATTATGAATCATTAACAGCGATATAAACAAAATTCTTTGTTGCTGGAAATAAGATATATGATCGGCCAGATGCCTTGCCTGCCCAGCCGTGAGAGTTCAGGCTCCGCAAGTAGCATATCTTGCAGTAACGTTGAAGCCGTCTCCCTTTCAGTAGATCTACAAAGGCAGAGAGAAAATGTTTGAATTGGCTCAGATGAAGAGAGAGTATTAATGTTACAGTAGAGTAGCTACATATTTGCATGTCATCTTTAGTTATTAATGAACCAAAAAAAACAAAAAACAAACAAACAAAACAAAAGATAACCTAGAGAATTGAAAGGCTACAAAAAGAAAATGAATTTTCCATTTTTTTTTTTAAGTTAAGAAAAGTAGATGAATGGCGAATGGGTGAGAGCATCTACGCATTAATTCTATCATACCACACTGTTCCCCAACATCTTTGTTGTTTCCAAAATCTGATAAAATTATCCATTTTTAGAAAACTACTCATTACAAAAATCCATCTCAAGTGTTCGTATAAGACTGGCGCCACCCACAAAAAAGAAAAAGAAAAAAGTAAAGAAAAGACCTTTGAGCACATCACCTTCAGACCACCTTTCACAATGTAAGATAATTGCACATCCCTAGTTACTGTTTTCTCTGTTGTCACAATATAACATTTTTCTCAATTACAACTTTAGGAGTTGAAGTTGTATACTTCAACCTTTGAATTCTTATGGAAGTTTATCCAACTGTCAAGTTTAAAACATTTTCATCCATTGAATGAACTTCCATAAGAATCCAAAGATTGAAAATGCAACTTCAACTCCTAAAGTGGAATGTAAGCATTTACATGTATGAGTAACAAGACAGGCCTATTGGTGTAATAAACTAACTGAGTCAAGCCATGGCCTGTTCAGGCTTGTGACGAGTTCTTAAAATAAAGCTCGGGTTTGGGCTCATTCAATCTCTGCAAATCTCTGGCTCAACTCGCTTATTTTAAAAATATCTGATCCCAAAACTAGAAAATAACAAATCAAACTCTAATTCTATAAATATATCATATATTATATATGGTACATATGTATTTGAAACTACATCATTATGTAAATATATAATATTATAAAGTAATTAATCGAGGCAGAGCCTAGCCGGGTAATGTTCAAGCTCGGCTCATTTACTAACAAATCTAATTTGTTTTTTCTCCAAGTTCGACTCGTTTAACCAAATGAACGAGCCAAGCCTGAGTTTGTTCACGAATGTGTTGGTTTATTTGCAACCCCCTAGACATGCCTTACTTGTAAAGGGCTTGCATGCAACAGATTTGGGTTCATCCAACTAATCCAAGACTATCAAAACTATTATTGAAAGACAACTCAACATACATCCAAAATATTTCATCATTTTCTTTGCTTTATGAGATTTCTAAATTTGTTTACTTTCCAAAAAGGTTATGATTAATTAATAGAAACATGCAATCCCTAACAATTACATCTTCTCCTCCCTCGTCAGAAAGCAAGTGAGAATTTTTGAAAAACTTAAAATTTCTCTAAATTTTCCTGTAGGCTCTACATCACAATTTGGGAGCAGCGCACCCTGGATAGATAACCAACAATGACATTCTACTTCATCATCTTCACCCCCCAGTTTGTTCTCTTCCTCTTTCGGAGAACTCTGTTATCGTGGAGTATGGTTTTTCACTTTTCCTTAGCTTATTTTTCCCACAATTCACTAATGCTATGTTTGGAAAAGAAGAGGGAAAACAAATTACTAGTATGTGTTCTTATATGCAGAACATGTCTATTTTTTCTTTTTTTTCTTTTTTTTTTTTTTTGTAGTTAACAAAATAAAAATTAATCTTTTACGAATATATTTATTTTCTTCTCAATTTTCTAACCCGATTAAAATAAATGAAACAAATTCGATTTTTTTTTTTCACTTCATTTTGTTTCCTTATATTTTTTTCACTTTTCTTTTCCTTTCACAAATCCATGATCCAACATAACCTAAGCAAACAGTTCTCTTCACCATCATTTACTAAATGGCCACTCTCCCCCCCCCCCCCAAAAAAAAAAAAAAACTAGAAAAGAAAAATCCCTTCCCCGAATGCTCGGTTCCTTCTTCAGGACCAATACATGTTTGAACCAAGATGAGAATGTCTCCAAATTGTAACACAAGATGAGTATTGTCATTACCATACCCAAAAAAAATGGTCACGAAAAGGAAATAAAGCAAGCACCTGAAAATAAAATCAACTGACAGCAGCCTGTGGTGAATGGTATAATCACCACCAATGTAAGTCACAACCAAGTTACCAGCATCTGGGTGGGGCCAGCTCCGTGATGTAGGAAACCTCAGTACAAATGTCCCAGGGTTTTGTAAGACCCCTCGACCTTGAAGGGAAGACTCTGCTTCTTCCTTTGTAATGAATCCTTCTATCCACCTGGGAGATGCAGAATTCCACATTGCATTTATCCAATCTCTTGACAATGTAAAAGCCACTGGGAATAGCCAGCACCACATCTTCTCAAAGTTTTCCCTAGCCACTAGCTCCTGGCACCCAGCAATTCTCCTCAGAATCTCTAAGTCCTGGAAAACCAATAAGCATTAGCAAATTTTTACGTCATGATTTTTTAGAATCTTGACTCATGTCTGAAGCCCACAGATATCTTAACACCGATGGATGGATTTGTTTTTATATTAGAAACACGCTTTATCATTTCTTATTTGTACTATAAACAACCTTTGTCATTCTTTTATGTCAACCATACATTGATCCATTTAACCATCCTGTTGAAGTCTTGTCCCTAAATTTTTCCTATATGACTTTTTAATCATTGGACAACAGTAACATCAAACCGCCCTAAAGCACACAATAGAAATGGTGATGCTCTGTCAGTTATAACAGAGTAATGAGTTTTATAGTTCAACAGCCATCAAGAAGCTCATGCTAATGTAACTTTCCTCATGAGAAATTCCTCATTCTACAAGTTGTAACTAGTTAAAATGAGATACTTACAGGTAAAAAGTGGTAAGATTCTGAAAGTCAACGTCAGAACACCTTCAGTTCCAGATGAGTATATTTTCACAAAAAGAATTAGTGCCCAGGGAGCTGCCTTATCTCACTCTATGTTATGTGAACACGGGTATGAGTATTTGAGTGCGGGTATGTGTCTTGCTGTCTAATCTCCTACCCTTAATCTTGGGATATTGAAATATGTATCCAAAAGTTGAGTGTGGATGCGTGGACGGGTTGTGGACATTTAAATGGGTTGGGGGTGCCTGAAGTGCCCATGGCACATCAGGTACCTAAAGTGCTAATCTAATGACTCAAATTCAATCTATCCAATAATGTAAAAAGAGAGTTCAAGGAATCTAATAATTTCAAACTCCCAACTACTTCAAAGATAAGATACATATAATAAATAATTAAGGATATCTACTTAAAATAAAATACCAAAATTATATATAATTTACAAAAAAAAAAAAACATAATTATTTAAAATAAACATACCTATATAATAAACATATTTATTTAAAAAAAAAAATCAAGTGTTATTTTAATAGGTATGTCTATTGGATAATATATTTTATTATAAAATAATTTACAATAAACATACTTGCTGTGCTAAAGATCTGGAACTGCAACGTGCAATCTTCATGAAACGTTGTTTTATCTCAGAAACAGCATTCTCCCAAAGGACATGGTTGTTATTTTGTGAGATCAGATCCCAAGCTTTTGTTCCCTCCTCTACCAATCTCTTTGCAATTACTATTTGGCGCCTGAAAATAGATATAAACATTATTCATATTTATAAGTGAGAGGGTGAAACATATGGAATCTGTCGTTTAATTTTGGTTGAAATTTATAGGTGGTGTAATGACACAGGATGCAAAGAGAAACAGATTGAAGCAACTCCTATATCAATTCAGTTAGAAGATGTTAACACCAAAAGTAATCTGGATATGGCAAACACAATGTTGCCTCCATGTCAAAAACTAGGAAGGTATAGTTGTAGAAAGTCAGCTCAAAAAATGTACATTCATTTGCACAATGCCTTAATACATTCCAGCAGGTCAGCAACATTTGGAAAGTGCTTTTTCCCCTGTCATGTGTGTCTGTGCAAGTGTGCATGTTGGGGAGGGGAAAGGGCGTTTAAGAAAAAGAAAGCCTGACCGCATGGATTTGTGTCATTGCAAATGCAATAATAACAACCATATCGCACGGAAATATATTGAAGAAATGAAAGTCAACATAGCAAAATAAGTAATCTTTTTTTTTTTTTTTTGATAGGTAAGTGGGGAGGGGGGGAGGGACAGCCCGGGTTTTGAACCTGGGTGGACGAGCTGGCAAGTGAAGCCAGCTGCCACTCAGCCAAGGACCTAGCTCAGCAAAATAAGTAATCTTTAATAATCCCCAAAAAAAATTGAAGAAAAAAATTCCTTTTATGACTGAATTAGAGGAACCTAGTTGAGCTGAGGGACTTCCAGGACGTTGGCTCAGGATGCGACTACTAGGAGCAGTAGAGAGAATTGAGGCAATCAAGAATAGCAAGGGAGATTTCCAAGAAGAAGAGAGGCATGTAAAAAGTCCCTTTTTTCCAAGCAGGTACATGAAGAGCTTCAATGTAGTATTAAACAAGGAACATTTCTATTCATAGGTAAAGTTTAACCTGAGAGGACTAGGCTAGCCCATGATCATTGTGGCTACTAGGTGACACGTGGTTGGTTTCCATTGGGCCACTGGGGAGTACCCATGGCAATACAGTGCTGATAGAGTACCACAACCCTCCCAAACAACCAGCGTCTATAATGGATGTTCTCATTAAATAGGGTGCCAAAAGATTCTTCATTATACTAGATGCTCTGGCAAGGCTAGCCAGATATTGATCCCTCAAGGGGAAAGATGAGAACCTTGACAAACCATTAGCCCTCCCCCCAAACCACCGCCCAAGAAGGAATTCCCCTAAGTCCTGCCTCCAACCTAGGAATCACATGAGTGCTTCAAGTATTTTTAGAGATTGCCTTAGTGTGCTCAAGGCCCATAGGAGAGAAGTCTCAAAGAACCAAAGAAGTGTTGTTAATCAAGATGAAGGTCATTGCTGGGATCGTGGAGCTTATGGCTTGAGAAGACGAGACATTATGCTCACTCAAGGAAAGGCTCTTCTGCTTGTTCATGCACACCAATGGGATAGCTAAGAAGGCTCAAGGATGTCACATAATTATGTTAGGCACGTGGCTTGGCCCTAAGGAGGGGAAGCATTACCTTGAAGCCACATGCCAGCTCACAATGCTAAAACATGGGACCTGGTCATAGGAGATTAAAGGTGATGAGATGGGCCACATGGGACAGCTAGTAAGTTCACATGCACTTTCAAATGTTCCACAACTTGTCAATCTTTCCTAGCATTGATGCCATAGACCATAACAGTAGAATGTCTTTGCCACACACACCAATGATTATGCCAAAAGTATCAATTTTACTACTAAATTATTCAGATTGGTAAAACCTTTGTAGCTTACCCATGATGAGAACATCCCAAGTACAAGGAAACCTGCTGTGCAAAGTTTGCAAGTTCTTTTTCAGAAGCTGCTGTTGCAATCTCCCTGAGCAAAAGAGCCCTCTCATGTAAGCCTCCCAGGCAGTATTTGAAGATGGTCAAATCTGAAACTGGAGTCCTATCACCTGATATGCTCTTTAAATCTGAGTTTCTTGCTTCAATACTCTCTGAATCAGATGGGGAATTGTCTGTTTCTTCTTGTATTGGTCTCCTTTCCAAACTAGTTCCATATAAATTATCATCCTAATTCACAATAGTGTTAGAGGTGTCAAAATATAACAAATATAGTGTCAAGACCAAAATTAGTATCATTGAGAAAGCTCGTAGTCATCATCTTAAGACTATGAACAAAAACAGAGGCATTTCCTATAACAAGGAGTGACCAGTATTTAGTGGACCAAAACTATGCAGTCAAGCTCCATCTAGGTGTACATAACACAGCAGAAATTTCATGTATCTTTTGATATCCTTTTCCGGAACAAAGAAAAGGAGAAAGAACTACCTATAATTATCTGTACATGTTTATTTCTCATAATATTTCTTATTTCTAAACAATCCAATGAAGAACTAATAATTATCTGTACATGTTTATTTCTCATAATATTTCTTATTTCTAAACAATCCAATAAGTCAATCATTCTACAGGTGATAAATAAAATTGCCACTAAATTATCAATTTGTGTGCCTCTTGCATCTTTCCTTAGTAATTTCTTTTCAGTAAATCCACTTTCAAAGCAGCTCAAGTTTCATATTTATGACGATGTTACAAAAGCCAATGGTTAAATAAAAAAAAGGTTCTATTATTTGTTAGTCATCTGTTTTACATCAAAATTCTATGACAAGCTAAATGTACCTGATCTATGATATTAGAAATAGATGTTCTTGATATTGAATAAAAGGAAATCTTAAATCATTGGTGCTGTGAAAAAAAATGGAAATATTATTTGTTGAATTCGTTTTGAACATTTTGTATTTTCTTTCAGAAAATCTTTACATTTATGTCCTTTTTCTCATTCCTTCTTTTTGATCTTAAATTACTCTTCTTCTTCCGACAGTTGATCTACAGTAAAAACTGCATGATTACACCTCTTCTTTTTTCATCTTAAATTACTCTTATTGTTCCTACAGTTGATCTACAGTAAAACTACATTATTACATCTTCAAATTTGATAATGAAAATAAATGACAATAAAGAGTACAATTCAAAAGATTATCATAAATCTTAAGCAGTATGAATGAGAATTATGAGATACATATTTTAAAAAATGACGACATATTTTAAAAAATGACAATATCACAATGAATTATAGGAATGAACCACTTTCCGCTTTTCAGGATTTAACAGTTTTCCTGGGTAAAAAGGCCAAAGCTCATTGCAATGCATAATCATGGAAGTTTAGTGAACTTCAGCAATGTTAAGGAAATTCCTAATCACCGAATAACTAGATCTTAATAAAAGAATGAAAAAAGATATGATATTTAGTTAGAGAAAAATGGATGGGGTTTTGGGCGTTTGTGTGCATGTGTGTTAGGGGGGCGGGGTAGGTGATCATTCCCTAAGAAAATTGACTGAGAGATTGACAAAACAAAAAGGTCCAAATCTTCCTTCACTGTTGAGAAAGTAATAAAAGAGAAAAAAATGAGACTGAGTGAGTTGGGAGCAACTCGAGCTCGGTTTGTGTTGTGATTTCAAGATCGATTCAAAATGAAATCAAGCCAAGATTGAACACAGTTTGTAGCTCATTTAGTTTTAAGCTTGATTCAAGCTTGGCTTGATAAGCATAAAAATAATCTAGCCACTCGAGCTGAGCTCGACTGAAACTAGTCTCGAAAGCTTAACAAAACAAGCTTGAACAATCTATTACTCAGCTCGGCTTCTTCGCAGCCCTACATAAAGACAAACATCTTTGAAATATAGTTGAATATAGATCAAGTACAAAGTTAGATTATTTCATCCCAGATCACATCCCTATCCTAAACTTGTTTGAGTACAGTTGTTCATCCTTTAAATCCAATCCCAGCTTAACTCAATACATAACAAGCCCAAGGAGTTAAGGACGTTCATGGATTAGGTTATGTTCGATTGTGTTCAAGCGAACACCTCTAAGCTCCATTGGGAGACTCATTAAAGACTTCGCAATCCAATGTGCTTAAACTCACCAAAAACACAGTTAGCAATTCAGTGACGTAAAGCCCATGCAGACATACAAGTATTATTTATTGCCAACAAAAAGGAAAAACAAATTTTAGCCCAAACAATATTACTCAAGGGATGGCCTTATACGGCGGTAGAAGTAGTGTAACGTCACTTGAAGCAATCAAAAACTTTAATTTGAGGAGCCAAGTTTTGTTTTTCATTCATTCATATGTTTCACTTTTTGAATAGACAGAATATAATGACAACAATGGTGTGAAATATAACAAAAATGATCTGCTTTGGGTTCCAGGGGGAATGATAATCAACATCAGCAAGGAGTATCACACCAACGACCTAACAAAAATACATAGTTTTTGGTTATCTTTATTATGCTTAACCAAATCTAAACAAAGGAAAGAAATTTGACAAGACTTTTCAAATCACCGCATATGAAATTCTTCAAAAATGTATACCCACAAATAATTTATAGCAACAGAAATCTACAGTAAAAATGCTAGGTTAAATGAAATAGAGACCACAGTCTAGACCAACATAGCAATACAACATTCTAAATCAGCATGTTATTTAATCACATAAGCTAAAATCAAGAAAATTGAATTTTTTTCATAACAAAAAAGAAAATGCATAAATAAATGTAAAGTAAATAAATGAGCACAACTTATAATTCAACAGGCAAATGCACTACCCAAGTTTCTCTGTCACAATTATCATCATGGAGTTTGAATATTGTATCCAATATTTACATGCTAGGTGTTGGTATCAAAGTGTCAAGACTCATCTAACTCCCATGTCCAAAGAACAGGTATAGAAAAAATAATTATATTTCTTAATATTATTCTTTAATTTATGGCGTGACATAGTGTTTACAAGATGGCATATAAAACTGTTTTTTAGGGCCCAAGAACTGACCTCACCAACCAAGCCACATTAGACCCGTGTCGAAATCATAAACCTAGAGGAAGCGTGCCCCACCCACCACATGCGCCGAAGTTAGGTCAAGGTCAAAGCCAAGGGGTATGGCCATCGGGGGCAAGGGGAAGGGGGGAACTATTGTGGAGAATCAAACTTGCGACCTTCCAAGTTTATGGTTAGGTGCAGGCCACTCTTGCTACTTGAGCTACCCCTCATAGTTACATATAAAACATTTCATGCAAGAAGTGTGGACTTTTATGCATAGTTATATGGAAAAGTCCAAAACGCTAGATATATTTACTGGTTGAATGTCCAATTCAAACTAGGGAAATCTTATACTCTAGGTGTTTTAAGTGTACAATAAAAGCAGCATTACATGGACTTTTCTACTCCTTCCAATGTATGGTTGCAAGATTAAAACCTTAATTTTTTTCACTAAAATCTATTTAATTTCAAGTAAATTTGTATATAGTAATTGTGTTTTATGTCAAGATATTAAACAATATACATTAAAAATGTTTACACCGTACTCACGTATCCATACTAACTTTTTTATATATCATATAGATCCTAATATACTGAAATTCAGATTTTTTGGAGGTCCAATACTTAGACATATATCCTCACTTGATACCTATACCTGAGTTCATATAACATAGGATAAAAGTACTTCACACATTTAGAAAAATCCATGCAACATAAGTTGTATCCATATATACTTCATTACTAGAAATAATGATATAGAAGTAAAATGGCAAAACAAATACCTCGGTGGCAATCCAAGCATGCGAGTTGCATTCCTCATCTGCTTGGTCCGTAGTGCCATCAGTTGTACGTGCTGCAATTGAATTTTCTTGTCCTAATTTCACCCGCTTCGATGATGGGCTTAGTTTTGCCTCATGTACAATGTTGCACAAAAGCTCTGAGGATCCATCATCTAACCTAGAAGTTGGACGTGCACCGAGTAAATGGATGGTGGGGTTTGACAGTTTCCACATTAGAGAAGAAGCCTTTGTATTACGATTCCGGGAAATGCAACGAATAGGGCTAGATAATGCCTCGAAAAAGGGATACATCTCCATTTTGGGGCTATAAAACCTAATCCGGAAAAGCCTATTATCACACTTCGATGAAAGCTGAAATAAGAAAAGAAAATCCAGTCACATGAGTTTTGGTAGATCCAACCAATTGTCAAAATGGAAAAAAAAAAAATATATATATATATATATAGTGCTAAAGTTTGTCTATAAACTGCCATAAAGAAAATTAAAACTAAAAAACATAGGATGATTCTAAAAATTAATATTAAATAAAAACCTACTAGTTTTCAGTCATCACATAAAGATGCCTAATGATGTCAAAATTTAATTGGCTAGTCAAAATGTCATATGGTATAGATCTCAAATACTCCAATATTTCAGTCAAGGCACATAAAACACACAAAAAGATAACTGCAATTAATCCTATAATCAGTGAACAACATATCGTCCTTTTTTTCCACAAAATGGTCTAAAGAGTTTTCGTTTACTAAGAGACCAAAACAAAATACTAATGGAATCATAATCCTAATATTGTCGCCAAAACACTATGAAGCATATCAAAATATAATCTAATATATCAAAAAAAATTACTTGTTTAATTAAATTTATCATTAGTCTTTCACCCATTTAGATATATTTCAACTTATACTTCTAAATATTTATATAAATTTTCATATTTCAACTTATACTCTGAAATATTTCTATTTTCATGCAAACTGAAATGACCTGCCAAAAAGAATTATTAATACTTGCCAATAAGATCTCTGAGATTGACCAATCACCTGCGTTGGTTTGCCTATTCTTTTCTATTGAAAAGGAGTCAGCTGTCTACCCAAGTCACCTTCTTCTCTAAAGAGGAAGAGAGTGTAATACCATACAGTTATAGCCTTTTCATTATACCAGAAAGAATTACTAATCCTTGCCGATAAGATCTCAGCGATTGACCAGCCAGCTGGGTTGGTTTGGCTATTCCTTTCTATTGAAAAGGAGTCAACTGTCTGCACGAGTCACCTTCTTCACTAAAGAGGAAGAGAGTGTAATGCCATACAGATGTAGCCTTTTCATTATTGTATACTTTAGGATTAGGATTCCTTGAAAGAAGCTCTATAATCAAGGATCAGTATTTCATTTAGCATAGAAATAAAAATATTTTATAAGTGTTCAAAAATATTTCGGAATTTTTTTTTTTTCAAAGTAGCACAAAAATACGAAAATATTTAGTACAAAATGAAATTTATTTAGACGTAATGTATTTGGGCGTGTTTCATTACGTTCCAAATGAAACATTAGAATTACCAATTCACCAGTCTGCTATTTCAATCTCATTGGAAACAAAAACTTTTCTCTATTTCATGAAAAAGAAAATATTTATTCCTTTGGCAGTAATGATTAAAGTATGCTTTCTACCTATATGATTAATTAGCCCCAAATAAGTAAATCAAACAATCAATCAAAAGAGTAACAACAATCAAGTAAGAACTTAATTAAAACAACCAATGCACATTCTAAAACAGACTACGTTTCATTTATAACACTAAATTGAAGGCCTCAAAATTGGGGCAATGATAATAGATACGACATAAACACAAAGTTACTAAGACAAAAATAAACCCAACATGACATGAATGCATTAATTTGAAATTCACACGATTTGATATGATTTGAAATAAATTAATTATTTAACAAGCTCACTAAAATTTTAAGAAGTATAAACATGAATTATGAACCCGAACATGACACAACACAACACAATCGCCACCCCTAAAAAAAGTTCCCTTTGTTTTGTCTTTAAAATGAGAAATAAAGCATGTGTGTATGTATATGCGCGTGTGTTTGTATAGAAAGAGTGAGAAAGCCTCAAGTTTATAGAAAGTTGAAAGAGTTATTTCGGGTGAAGAAAACTGAGAAGTCCTGCCCAGATTAATGACTCAACTTATCTAGGGAATAGTGAGGGCCCATTTCATTAAATGATCTAATTCAATAAAAAAAAAATCTAAAATTAGCTAAAAGGACACTAGCAATGTAATTGTGTTTCACTAATGACCTTCCTACTTAAAAGAATGCTATTATCCATTTTAAAAGTGCATCAAGATATTCTAGACATGCAACCAATATTAACAATCCATATCATATTGCATTCCGATTACATTGTGTGAAATAGAAAGTGATATCAACTAATCAAGATTCTGGTCTAGCTAATCCAAGGTGCCACTATGATGTAAGTTGCTCCAATCTGTGGACATTTGTACACTCCAATTCTTTCTACAGTTGTAGATGCACTTCATCTGGAAACTCCAAATAAATTTTGTTAAGGAAACATAATGATATTTTTTTCACAAGTATCTAGGAAACAAATTATCCAACTACGTGAAGATTGAATTGTGATTAACCCTGCAAAGGCCTAACATCATCTTTAACAAAAGTACTTCAGTTTAAGCATAGATGTAAAAAGATTAACTAACATGAGCCTATCAACCTAGAAAGCACATAAGTGCAACTCTAAGAGAAACAACTCACTCTAAGTTATGCCCATGCCATAGTTGAGACTGAGAATAATTTTCATACACATGCCAGCATGTAAATTAGAATGCTAATTTAGTGGAATATAGCACACTACCATACATACTCATATCTAATTTAGCGGAATATAGCACACTAGTATACATACATATACATATAAATGAGAGACACAGACAGACAGAGCAAGCAGACAAACAGAGAATCAAGGATTACCGAGTAGTTACATAAAATAGTTTTCTGAAAAGCAGATGGATTGTGTAAAAAGAGGCATGTTGGCAGCTATATCACCAGCTGCATGCATAGCATGATTCAGTAAGTCATCCATTTCCATCAGAAACATTCCATTGCTTAGAGAAGAAAAGGCCCCAGAGAATAGTCCAGTAAAAATGGCAACCATATGTTCATTTTTACTTTAGAAATATATCTTCTGGAAGTAAATAAATTTTTTATGGGAGGCACTCAAAAATGGTAATACCCTGAATTTCCCAGATGTAAAAGCCATTTGCTTGTACATCATCAGTACCAATAAATTCATCTCTTCATCAATGTTAGTTAAAGAGATGTAAAAGCTACATTTCATAATAAAATTTGCACCTGGGATATCTTGAGCTTAAAAGAAGCACGACCATTGATTAGTTTGCTTGGTCTATCCCAAGAAGAAAACTCAATTCCATCATAACTTGTAAGTAAGGGAGCTTCTGCATCATTTGGCTTCTCAACAATTGTCCCGTCATCAGCATACAAAAGTGAAGCAACGACCTAAAAAGAAGTAAAAAATGCTAATATCACAAAAAGCGATGGAGGCAAATAAGTATGCTAATTATTTATTTCAATGTAAATAATAATATCACTAATTTATATGGTATGTCAAATTCAAAGATGCAAACCTCCATTTCCTTGTTTATGGGCTCACCAAAGGCATCTAGTAAAATGACATCCAAGGAAAAATTCCTGCGACAAGATGCCTGCAGTATGGAAAATGAAAAAATGAAATAAAATGAATGAGAACAAGTCCTGTTCTAGCACCATTAATTTCGGCAAAGATAGTAACACGTAAAACATTACGTTGAGCATATGGATGTATCTTAAGGAAAAAGAAGGCTTGGCGCTTAACCCCTTTTTATTTTGTTTGGTTCATATGAAGCAAGAATAACAGAAGATGCTGTCAAGTTACTAAAACTTGTTCGTATATATTGAGAAATACTTTTGGAGGTTTTTGTATAATTGTTTACCCAAAAGCAAAGAGCCGGACTTTCATAATTTTTTACATTATATAGAGCATATGGATGTATCTTGAGGATGGTAGCTACTTGTTACCTGTAGTCAACAGGTCTTTTGTAAATGGCTGCCATCCCTTTGATGCTCTTTAATACATTTTATTTTACTCATCAAAAAAATAAAATAAAATCGTACAGACGTCTGACATCACGTTTAATAAAAATATAGCAAAGAAATGAAGGCATAACTCTTGCGTCCATGTTCCTCATAACATACTGCCAAAGAATTATAAAATATTTGTCATAAGAAAATGGCATAGATAATGATCTACTAAGGAAAAATGTAATTGGGGGGGTGTTTGTTTGGCAAAAGTTTGGCCGAAAAGTACAGTAAAAGTACAAAGATTTGATGCATAAGTGATATGTGAGAAAATTTAATTAGAAGAAAGTACAAAAGGTTGGTAAAAGTTAGTGGGTTTTGGTTGGTTTTGGCCAACCAAACACCCCCTAGATGATGTCTCTTTAACCTTGCCACCAACAATGCTCCAAACACCATCGTTGTCTTCTTCAATCTCAGAGGCACTTGAGCCATCAATAGCTAATTGTAGTGGAGGATCCTGGAAAAAAAAAAAGAAGAAGAAGAAGAATGTCTTAACAAGCATATGAGCAACCAAAACAAGGAAGAAATAATTTACAATAAGATGCACCTTAGCAAAGTGGTCTTTGACAGATGATGGTTTAGGCAGTACTTCTAGATCATAGACAAATCCCTGTAACCTATCATCATCCCCATCAGTACCAAGCAAAGATAATCTTCTTAAACCATGTGAATTGGATTCACTGCTTGATATCAGAGTTTGCTCCCCCACGATCTCCCCATCAATGTGAAGCCTTATAACATCAATAGCCACCTAAGACAAACACACAAACAATAATTATTTCAATAAACATGTCCAGAAAGAATGAAATATCAAACAAGGACTAATGGAAATGTCAAGAATGAGCAGGTTGCAGAAGTCAATCAGAATCTTGACCAAATCCAGATCTCAGTTGGAACTGCATATGGAAGTTAAGCACTTACATATAAAGAAATATTCTTTATACCAATTTTGATTGGCATTTGCATTTGCTTTTTATAAAGGCATATAATTGTGAACGATATAAATAGTTTTGAAGGAATATCATATTTTTTATTGCTGCTCATAAATATATTGCTAACATCATGAAGGTTGCCTACTGGACGCTTGCCTGTTTTAGAGGTTTCCACCACTTTTTTATCATTTAAACCTTTAAAAGATATCTCCCCACTCCTTGTAAACCATTTACTAACTCATTTACTGGCCATACATTTCACCCACAGCAGTCAACCTTAAAACATTTCAGTATATATTGAAGCATCAAAGAGAAAAGTGAGAAAGTATTCCTAACGATAAAGCTCAAGCACCATAGAGGGGAGTCAGTTTTTCGATCCTGAAGCTTAAGGACCAAGATCTTTTAACCAAGAAGTTCTTCGGATACCAGGTTCAAAATTTAAGTCATTATAATTCATAAATCAGCATATATTTTTTCAACCCTTGTTCTTTAAGCACCACCCTGTAAAATTTCTACTAAATATGATGCAAAAAGAAACACAGGAATTTCTTATCCAGTTCAGTTTCATTTGTTGATAAAATTATGCTAATTGTTTTAGAAAATGCTGAGTTAGTTTAAAGAATCAAGGGGGGAAAT
This sequence comes from Vitellaria paradoxa, assembly GCA_019916065.1. Taxonomy (NCBI): domain Eukaryota; kingdom Viridiplantae; phylum Streptophyta; class Magnoliopsida; order Ericales; family Sapotaceae; genus Vitellaria; species Vitellaria paradoxa. The sequence goes on from CM034234.1 coordinate 41,108,886, forward strand.
TAGATAAATATGAATCAGTGGAAATTTTGATAAAGATGAATCAAGGGAAAAAATTAACAAGAAGAAATCAAATCCAATTAGTAGCGTGGAAAAAAGTTCATTGATTAATCAACACGATCACATTGTCAATGGAAGGAATTTTGGAATGCTTAGAACATGCCTCACATCCAACATGAACCCATTTTTTGAAAGGGAAAATGGTCTTGGCAGATGCATGTGGAATTTGTGCCCATGATGTATAATTTCCAGGTTTGCGGCCTTCTTTATGTAGAAAATGTGGTGGCAAAAGCATCATTCTCTTCTTCTCATCCAACACAAGAAAAGGAAAACTGCATGTGAGCTCTGAGTGCATCTGCATCCAAAAAATTTACATGAAATAAACCAACCTTCCACAATGGAACAGATATAGAAATGGAGTTGAATATGAGAGGGAAATGCTAAATTATATGAAATTCTCATTGAAGTATCATACTTGGCCAAGTGGTGACTAAGAAAATTTCAACCGTTGCATTAGATGCATACTGTAATGTGAATAACTCATCAAAATTGCCCAGAAGTGACTGTTTAGAACCCCTCCCTTTCCGATTATTAGTTATAATACAAGGGGAAAAATGCTTTCCTTCATTTTTGTATGCATCTGATGGACAGAAGAAAATGCAAGACCAGCACACAATTGTTTTCTGGGAAGGGAAGTTTTCCCTGTTCTACAATTCACACACCAACGTTAACGTAGACCTCAACCACAGGAAAACAAGCTTATGGGGCTTGTCAAAAAAAGATTAGATTGTTTGTTACCTTCAAGAATTTTATACTATATATGTGCCTAATGCCTATAGAGAGAGAGAACAAGAGAGGTTGGTTTTAAGATTCAGCCCTGTGCAAGTTTTTTTTTTTCTTTTTTTTATGAATAATCAATTTTTATAAAAGCATCAAGAAGATGCAAAAAGGACCCGTGGGTTGTGTTACAACTCCAGACCATCAACAAAATCCAGAAAAGAAAACATCTCTGCTTCTTTACCCCCTCAAGCCAACTATATAACAACTCTGAAGCCTACACAAAAGCAAAACTAAATTTGTTAAGTTACTTTGATTCCTCTCCACAAAATCACTCAAAGAATACATAAAAGGAATTAAATTCCACACTCATCTTTTGTGCTTCCACAACTTGACCTCCCACCATGATTCCAAGATGGTTCATGTCTTATTTGAAGCCGCCCAAGCAACACCCATGCATGACAGTGTGAGATTTCACAGCTCCGCAGCCCACAAACATTGCACAGAAAAATGGTTAATGGACTCCATAGAATTTCCACAAAGGCAAATCCGGTTCACAATTATCATCACTCTCTTCCTCAAGCTGTCAATTGTTTCCCTAAGAAAACTCCACTCCAACAGAAGCAGTTAACACCTTGTATAAAGACTTAACATGTAATGTACCTACACATGTCAAGGACTAGATAAGCTTGTCCTCTTCACCCTATCACTTAACGGAATATAAGAGTTGGAGCAGACGTAAATAGTTGTCCAATTCCCAATCTTACAAGTCCCTTCTTAACCTAATCTCCCAAATATTGTTGCCGCCTACCCTTCCCCCACAATTTTGAATTGTCATGTCTAGATTCCAACCCAACAAGAAGACGCATCCAAACTCCTCTTTGAGACATCTCTCCCCAACCGCTGATCCTTCTAGAATCTAACCCTATCATCTTTTCCTATTGCCACCAAGCAGTAAGTACTAAAAGATGACCACTGGACACAAATGCTCTTCCGAACTCTTACATACCAGTTACAACTTTAGTAGTCCATTCCCCACTACTCAACCCCATGCCAGTATGAACCACTCACCTGTATAGTTTCTCCCTCTCAATAGAAAATCTCCACAACCATTTCCTCAATAGAGCCCCATTAAAAACCTTGACCCTTCTAATTCCTATCCCACTTCACAAGATAAAACTTAGTAACCCCTTCCTCACTACCCCAAAGAAAATCTCTCTAGAATTTCTCAATTTGTTTTGCCACCCTTTTCAAGATGGGGAAAATGGACATAAAATATGTAGGTAGGCTTGACAATGTGCTTTTGATTATAAGTAATTTCGGCCCCCTTAGAGAGATAGCTCCCCTTCAACCTTGCTAATTTCCTTTGAAAGTTGCTAATCACTCCATCCCATACTGTGCAGGATTTGTGTGGTGCCCCCCAACGACACCCCTACATAAAAGATGGACAAGGCCCCGCATTTGCATCCTAGAATTGCACACAAAGTATCTATTTCTAGAACCTCTCCCACTAGGATCAATTCTATTTTTCACAAATTAATGCGTAGCCCAGAAATTGCCTCAAAGCATAAAGCATATATAAGATGCCCCAAATATAGTGGGTCCACCCCAAAGAACACCATAGAGTTGTCAGCAAACAAGGGATGTGAGGATCACCACTCTGGACTCATTAGGTGCATCCGCAGCAAAACCTTCTATAAAGCCACAAAGCTCTGCCCTCTTAAGCACTCTATTGAAGACCTCCATTACAAGAATAAAAAGGAGTGGGGAAATAGGGTCCTTTGTCTTAAGCCTCTAGATGCACCAAAGAAGCTAGCAAAACTCCCCATTTTTCAGCACAGAAAATCTAGCAATAACCATGCACTAGAATATCCAATGTCTCCATTTTCCCTGAAACACATCCTTTCCAAGATGTATAGTAAAGAGCTCTAGCAAACATGGTCATAAGCCTTCTCCATATCAAGCCTACATAGTACCCAAGTTTCCTTTCTTGATCCTCTCATATACAACCTCATTGACCACTAAACTGGCGTCAAGGATTTGGCGACATTCTACAAATACATTTTGCAAGTCTGACACTAGAACATTAACCGCCCTTCTTAGTCTGATTGCCAGCACCTTGGCTATGAGCTTATACAAACCTCCTACCAAATTGATCGATCTGAAATCTCTTATATCCACTATAAATATCAAGTTGATGCTCTTCTTAAATTTTCCTATCGAGTGAAACTTGTGAAAAACTCACAAAACTTCCCCTCTGATGATGTGCCAACAATAGGCAAAGAATGCCATTGTCATTCCGTCCAATCCTAGCACTTTGTACCCACTCATCGACTTAGATATCACCCATACTTCCTCCTTCGTGAACTTCCTCTCCAAACTCTCCCTCATCTCGCCAGGAAAGGAAGAAAACTCTAGATCATCCACTCTAGGTCCATTCCTCCATTTCCTTAAACAAATTATTATAAGACCACATGATACCATCCCTAATCTCCTCTCCATCCATCAAGACCCTCCCACCAACACTGATCTTGTCAATGTGATTACATCTACTGTGCACATTGGCCATCCTATCGATGAATTTCGTATTTTTTATCCCCTTCCTTAAGCCACAACATTTTGGATTTCTGCCTCTAGCATATCTCTTCTGTCTTGGCCATCCTCCCAGATTCCTCCTTCAACTCTCCCCTCCCCATCACCTCCTCTTTAGACAAGACTCTCTCCATTTCTCTTCCATCCAACTCTACAATTCCTTCCAAAAGTTTGGCTTTGTTGACCTCCACTCTGCCGAAGTGTTGTTTGTTCCACTCTCTCAACTCCAGTTTGAGCATCTTCAATTCCCCAACAAACACGAAGCTAGGATTACCCATTTCTTCAAAGCTGCTCCATCACCCTTGCACTAATTCATTGAAGCCCTCCTCTTTGAGCCACACATTCTCAAATCTAAATGGGAATCGAATCCCATTAATCCCTCCACAGTTCAGTACAAGTGGGAAGTGATTTGAAGTGATTATATCATGCAAAGTCTACAAGTTAGAGAGAGAGGTAAATTGATTAGATGTGATCTAGTTGTAGATCCATTCGAAGATATATACTTTGCTAGCAATTGTGGGAAATTGAGACCAGAGGTAGTCGATTAAGCATAAGGGTGGTGAATGAAACTAAGGGTGGGTTTGGGGCTAGGTTAATATTCTTCGATGTGCAACATTCAACCATGAGTGAGTGGCCATGGGAGGTTTAAAACCAATGGATGCAAATGAGAAGAAATTGAGATATATATTTGTGCAAGGTGGTTTCGAACTAGACCCGAAGTCGCCAACTAGAAGCAGCAATAATGGTTGGATTTGGGCGCCACCCGCTATGGGTTGGTGGTTTCTTTGACAACAAGAAGATATTGAGTTTTTCTGTATGCTAAAATATTTGAAAAGGCACTTTCAAATTTTAAAAGCACTCTATGAAAGCCTGCTTTTTATCCATGAAAGGATATCTTTTAAAAATTTTCACATTAAAAACACTATCTAAAATTTGATGTGATGTTTTCAAGTCTTGCTAAGATACTATTAGTTAAAAACACTATTTAGCAATTTTTAAAGGTTAAACACTAAACATCATTATTTTCCTAAATATTAGGGTTAATAACAATAGAACCAAAAGTAATCCAGTCCCAACAATAAAAGTGAGATTAACGAGATCATGAATTAAAACCACCAAAAAAATTATTTTGGGAAATGATAAATGCACTTTATGTTTGGTTTCTCATAGTCTCACAATGAATAATATCTTTTAGAGTGTAAAAAGCGAAAATGGATTACATTTAGCATCTACCTTTCTTTTTTTCTATAAGTTAAAATTTACTTGAAGGAAATTAATGAAAGGGATAGTAACCGGGCTAAAGAAATTATTTTGATTAGCAAGACCCACTCAAAGGAAAATTAAAATTGATCACAGCCTGTTCTTACAGTAAAATACCCATCTATTAATCTTCTGACTCGAGGAACTATCTGAATTCCTGGTATACTACACAAAGAAATCTATCAAATCACAAATGAAAAGTACCCACTAAAAGGAAAATTAAAATGGGAGATGAACTTGGAATTATATATATGTGTGTATATATAGAGAGAGAAAGAAAGAGAGTGGAGAAATTAAGACCTGATAAAGGATTGTGGAGGGAAACGGAGTGGCGTTGGACAGGTAAAGCCAGAAACAGAGCGAGAAAGCCCCGTCTTCGTCGTTGATTTCCAATCTAAGATCCTTCAAAGTCGAGTAATCGTCCTCCGCTACTCCTACATTATTAGAACCCATGATTGTAGACTTTCCGAACACTAGTACCCACTAAAACCCTTTTCTCCCTCCTTTTTCTCTACTGTCTGAACTCTTTTATCTCTCAAGAACTGAAAAACATTGACGGGAGAGGATCTCTCTCTTCCTCTCTCTAGATTCTCTCTCTAAAGGCGAAAACAAAGCGCCAATTTGTTGACGGCTGTTCTATAACGGTTGGTGCTGTCCTGCTTGTAGTTCGGGCTCTTTCCGGAAGTTGGTGGAGGAATCCTATGCATCGCACGAACCAACAATCCCCCCTACTCTGCCTAGTGCGATAGCGCCATGTCAGTGTTATAAAAATGTCAATAGAAATCACTTTAGTACAATGTTAAAAAAACAGAAGGTCTGGATAAGGATTTTTTTTTGTTTTACGGTTATTTAATTAAAATATTTGGTATCTATTATCGATTTAAAAGTATTTGGGAGAGTGCGGTTAATGAAAACGGAGTTTGAAAAAGCGTTTTCATATTACACTCAACTCGGAATCGAATTTTTTTCACCCCTTCTGAAAACGCTATATGAAAGGGCGCTTTATGAAAACGCTATATGAAAGGGCGTTTTCTGAAAACGCTATATGAAATAGCGCTTTCTGAAAACGCTCAATGAAAGAGCGTTTTCTACGTTACCTTAAACCCAGTTCCCCCCTCATTCGAACCCGTCTGTCTTTCCTTCTCTCTGTCGTGCGCTCAGGCCGAGCTCTGCTCTCTCTCTCCCCCAAGGCTGAAGAAGCAACCCTCCTCTCTCTCAACCGGCCTCTCGTTCGTCCGTGAGCTCTCACCGCCGGCGACCTCTACCTACCGAGCTCCACCCACAAACTCAGGTAAGTTTTTTTTTTTTTTTTTTGATGCTGCGGCAGCCACAAAGGCTGCAATTGATTTGTTACAATTTTTATTTTGATTGATCATTTTAATTCAATATATTGATTGTGGTGGCTGTGATTGATTGTGTTGGATGAATGTGCTGGTTTGTTGTGTTTGGTAGCCGAGAAAGTGTAGGATTTTTTTGTGTTGATTTGGTTTGTTGTGTTTGGATTAATTGGCTGTTTGTAAATTTTATAATCACTGCTCTTTGTTTGAGGGAAATGCTCTTATCTTGTAATTAACTCCCCTTTGGTGATGACTTTAGCCAGCTTCCTAATTAAATGGTAGAAATCATATTTTGTTTTATGGTTTTCAATGGTGTTTATATGAGCTTGATAATACGGAAAAAGAGCTTTATTTTCTGGTGTGCAGAACAAGATTGGATTCTTGTTACTTTTCATCTGTCTTCCCAGTGCTAGTTTTGTTGGAGGAGGATTTGATATTATTGCTTTCCTCTTTGGACCATTTCTTGAAATTTCCTATGGTGATCTACTCGGAATTCATTGAAGAAAAGAAGAGATAGAGGGAGGGAAGGGAGAGAGAGAGAGAGAGAGGAGTCATCTAATGTCCATGGGAATTGACTTAATGGCCTGCTTTGCAAGTGTACCAAGGGTGATTCAAATTTGTCAAAGATGCTGGAGTTCTATCCTGTCCTAGCATAAGTACTTGTTCCAAACACACCCAAAATGTGATGGATGATGTATTGCTGATGCATGTGACCATGATCATTTATTATGGTTGTCTCTGATTTTAATTGCAGTTGTTACCTATATGTGTGTGTTTTTATATATAGGCCTTATTGTGTATATATAGGCCTTATTGTGTACCCAGACTAATCTACTGTGTTTTATGCTCATTTTTCAAAAATGTTAAACATCTTGGAAAAAGGGGTGATATATTGATCTGTTGTTACAAGATTTTTAGGCGAAGGGGCACTAAATTTTTTTTTTTTTTTTTTTGGTAAGTGCAAAGGGGCACTAAATCGCTGTTGCTTGATTTCAGAAAAAGACAATATGATCATCTTGATGCAGCCAAACCAACCACCAAGTGGGCAAACAGAGAATCACACCCAACCTCAACTTTGAGATATTCGCCTGATTTGGTGTGCATACATGAGATTCCATTCCATAATTAATCAATAAAACCCCCATAAATTAAGTTGTTATTGTCCCCTCATCATTTATATATAAATAATGCGTCAGCAATATTCTCCACATGTTATATATATATATATATATATCGTGTTTATATCTCTAGAAGGCAAAACCTAAGAAAGAGAATATTAGACAAGAATTGGAAACAAAAAATTGGTCATGTTTAAGCAAAAGCATTTGATGCATTTCTCTCCAACTCAAAAAGCAACAGAAGGCTGTGGTTTTTTTCCCTACTTTCCCCTATGGTTCTCTCTTATGGGTTTTGGGATTCCCTCTGGAGCTAATTAGCTTGAACCCCTTTCATTGAAGAGATGCTCTCATTTGCATCTCACATTAAACAGTTAATTTGATTTAATTATAATTTATTAAATTAGGCAAATGGTTATCAGTGTTGATCATGTTCTCACATGTTATGTAGGCTTCCACTGCCTTGAAGATGTGTGCTAGTGTAGTGAAAAATAATGAAAAATAACGAAAAATGTAATTTCGAGAATTTTTTGATGTTTGACGTGCAGTAATCAAATTACATTTTTCAGATATGAATAGTGAAAGTTTTTTAACTTTTGCATCAATTTTTTTTTTTTAAAGAAGAACCGTTTGAACAGTTTTTCATTCCGTTAGAATGATTTTGCATCAAAATTTATTAAAAGTGGTAAAAAAATTTTTTGGGATTTGTAAGGCTCTCTCTTTATAAGTTCTAGATGAAACTTATCCTCCTTTTGGCTGAAAGCTTAAGATTGAATTATCAATAACTGAGATTACTTGAGCATGGCTCGTATATGTGATAAACTAATCCTATTATTTTGTTGGTAATTGAAGGTATCATGGCTGAAGAATATGTGTCACTTTTTTGTTATTGGGGGGGAAGTATTGTATCAACGTCAGAAGGATTATCATATGATCGTGACTACGAGCGATGCATTCGGGTGCTTCCGAGTGTAAGCTACGAGGAGTTAGTCACGAAGTTGTGCTCCGTGTTAGGTGTGCAACAAGGCCGGGTTAACATTAAAATCATATGTCCTTACCCGTATCCGTTTGGAGGTACCGTTCGCACGCGGGGGCTTAGATTAGATGACGATGACTCAATTCGGACTTTACTGGAAGGAATCAAGAAGTTGAACTGGTCTCACACTGACTTATACATACAGTATGAAATGACATCAGTTGAGCAGCCTATACGTGCACCATTGATCCCCGAGACAGATCTAGCTCTCGTGGCTAGCTCAAGAGGAGAACATAACATTTTAAGTGAGGAGCTTTCTAACCACGTGCCTGTAGATGTTGCTCAGTGGGATGCAGTTAGAGAGCTAGCTGATCACCAGCATCGAATGGAATACAATCAATCAGCTGAGTCGCCATGCATGGAGGAAATGATGGCGGATCCTGAAGATGACGAAGAAGTTCGGATGGATTTTGATGACAGTGTGGATTTTGAGGTGGGCTTCACTGTATCCCAGCCAACGGTGGAGGTGGTAGAACCCGAGTTTCATCAACCTGATTCACAAACGTTTACAACATTGCCTGAAGTTATCACTGCCTGCTCCACATCCGGGTTTACTTGCAAACAATGGGATCCCACGTGTCAGGAACCTCGCACTAGTGTTCTATTCAATGAGAAAATTGATCTGGTGAATGCTGTGAAGACGTACTCACTGAGGACCAACACATAGTACCAGACGGTTGAGTCTGATAGACGGAGATGGATGATCAAGTGCAAGATGTTTGGAGGAACATCGTGTAATTGGCGACTGCGTGCAACTAAGTTAAAGAAACATGGACAGTGGCAAATAACTGTTTACGTTGGGCCACATACCTGTGTTTATGCAAGGATGAATCAGGATCACTCGCAGTTGGATGCCCAATTTGTTGCGTCTCACATTGAGGAGATGGTCAAGAAAGATCCTTCAATATCTCCCGGCATGATATCTGTGATAGTTAGCAAACAATATCAGTATCACATTTCGTACAATAAGGCGTGCGCTGCAAAACAGAAGGTAATTGCTAATATTTTTGGCAATTGGGAAGAATCATACCGTAAATTGCCAATCTTCCTGCACGCAGTCCAAACATTCAACCCTGGTTCCGTTGTTAACTACTTGTACCACCCATCAGGTACTCCGGGTACTGCAATCTTGCGGCACGTATTCTGGGCTTTCAAACCAGCTATTGAAGGGTTCAAATTCTGTAGACCTGTCGTGAGCGTTGATGGCACGCACTTATACGGGAAATACAAAGGTAAGCTTCTGATAGCAATGGGAGTTGATGCAAACCTGCAAATTTTCCCACTTGCCTTTGCTGTGGTGGATGAGGAGTCATTTGACAGTTGGTTTTGGTTTCTCCACAACTTGAGGGTTCATGTAGTGCCAAACAGACCAGGCTTATGCCTTATTTCAGATCGGCATCCTGGCCTGGTATCCGCAATTAATACACCTACTTCAGGTTGGGCATAGCCTAATGCCACTCATCGGTTTTGCATACGCCATGTGGAAGCAAACTTTAAGAAGAACCATGGCGGAGTCCAACTGACTAAGTTGATGTCAAATGCGGCGAAAACCCCTCAACTTCGTAAGTTTGAGGCAATAATGCAAACGATCAGAGAATTAAACCCAGATGCGTGGAAGTACCTCGATGAGATCCCTAGGGAGAAGTGGACTATGTCTCACGATGGGGGCCACAGATATGGAAACAAAACCACCAATATCTCTGAGTGCTTCAACAATGTAATGCGGGGTGCGAGGTCTTTGCCAATTGCAGCTTGCGCTCAGTTTACTTTCTACAAGGTTTTGACATATTTCAGTGATAGGAATGCAGTGGGAGTGGCTTGCCAGGGGACTGGACTTCGACTTTCTCCTAATGTCCAAGAGTTAGTTGAGAAGTTCCAAATCCGTGCTCGCGCACATCGTATTGTACGGTTCAACCAAGTTGACGGTGTGTATGAGATCACCACAGGCCGCCATGTTAGCGGAGGAGGCAATGTCCAAGTTGTGAACCTGAAAGAGGAAACTTGCACATGCGGTAAATGGAATCAGCTTAGGATTCCATGCTCACATGTAATTGCCGTCTGCGAGGAGCGACACTATGATTGGATGGGAATGCTAGCAGAAGAATACTCCATTGATACTTATGTCAACATTTATGCTCCTCGCTTCAAGCCCCTGCATGACCCAAAGTATTGGGAAACACCAAATGCTCCGCTTTTTATCCCAAATCAGCGTCTGAAGCGACAAAAAGGTAGGCCAATGTCGACCCGTATCCGGACTGAGATGGACAGAAGTGAAAGCGCATCGAAAGTTCGATGTGGAATTTGCCGTCAGGAGGGTCATAACAAGAGGAAGTGCCCAGGCAAACTTCCCGGGTAGCCACGAAAGAACATGTTGTATCGAGAGTGATAATATACTGATGTATTATGTTGGAGATTTCAAGGTTATGTAATGACTAAAGTGAACGTAATGTCACTGACACTTTTGCTATTTAAGTGTAATGAAGTTGACATTTGCTTTACTTGCATGTTAGTACAACATTTGTCAAATAATTTGAATGACAATTTACTTATGTATAAAGCCTATCAAGTTAATATTTACTTTATTTCCATGTTATCATTACATGTGATGTTTTGATGTAATTTATTGTCCTATATACAGGTAGTTGTTCAGTCATTATGGACGCACGCGCAGATTTGCTTTCACCCGGACCTGAGGACCCATCAGTGTTGCACCGTCAGGGGTTGCATAGATCTTCACGGATATGGGCTGATAGGGTAAGTTTATAATTTATAATGTAGATGCCACCGATTACTGACCTCTTGTTTAGGTTCTTTACATTGAAGTCATTTTTATGTTATAAAACACATTCTTTAGTAAAACACATTGTTTAGATTAAAGTAATCTCTACTAACGTCTTATTTGTCCTCGTTGCAGGAAGAAGTAGTCCTTAAAGTCAGGAGCAGTAAGCAGTTGATGCGTGACTTCACTCGCATACCTAGAGATGCCAGGGTAGTCGAGTACTTGGTGAGAGCAGGGGTGTATGGATTCTACAGTTTAATTTAGTTTTACTTTATAGATTTTCTAATATCATTTACAAGTTAGTTTTGTTTTATATTTCGTTATATGTTTAGGATATTATTTAAAAGTTTCTTTTATTATTGCTTTTAGCTTATTAAGCTTAAGTTTCTTTTACTTAAATGTAATTTAAATGTTGAGTGGTGTTTTCAGTAACTCGGCAGGTTAACAGGAAAAAAAATTGGATTTTTATAAATGTAATGTAAAATGTGGGTTGGCAGAGTTAAAAACGCTATATGAAATAGCGTTTTTAGGTTTTCTGAAAACGCTATATGAAAGAGCGCTTTCTGAAAACGCTTCACGAAAGGGCGCTTTCTGAAAACGCTACTTCAGATAGCGTTTTCTTTATAGGTTTGCAATTCGGAAAACGCTTTTTCAAACTCCGCTTTCATTAACCGCACCCTCCCAAATACTTTTAAATCGACAATAGATACCAAATATTTTAATTAAATAACCGTAAAACAAAAAAAAATCCTCTGGATAACATGTTTTTAATTTAGGATGTGATTTCCAATTCGAAGTCTGTCTCCGATCACAAATTTAAAACTTAGCAAAAATAATAATATATTATTTATTTTGAAATTAATTATATTATTTATTAAAAATAATTTAATAAATATAATTCACATTAAAAGTGTTAAAATTAATAAAATATTTATGATAAAAAAATAAGAGTTAAAATAACCTTTTTTTATTTTTTGTTTAAATTTTTACAAAAAATAAAACTAAATTTAATAAAAACATTTTTATTATTTATTTTCAATATAAAAAATAACAAACATAAACAAATTCTAACGTTGGCACCGTTTGGTGTGCTAAATAATTAAAAAAAATTTTGAAAAACTCTTAAAATTTTCAAAAGTTATTTACTTTTTACCTCACTACACGAATTACGCACTCACAACTTAATTTTATCTCACTTTTTATCATTTTAAACACGCTCGTTATCTTTCAAGCATCCAAACTAATTGTGAATATATTTGGTATATTAACAAACATTAAAAAATTCTAAAAAATTTTTAAAAAATATTCACTTTTATTTTATTTACAAATTATCTTAAAATGATTTCATTTTATCATATTTTTTATCAATACTCTCGTAAGTGATTTTTTTTTTTTGTAATTTATTTTATTTTATTTTATCGTACTTCTTAGAGACCGTTTGGTGTCCTAACAAACAAGATAAATCACAATAAAACTCTAACAACTTCTAAAAATCACTAAAACTCTCTATCACACATTTTCACATCCTCACTTTTACTAATTTCAAAAAACTTCAATATTTTGTTTAAAAAATTAAAAAATCTGAAAATAGAGTAAACAAGTGCAAAATTTTTTTTTGGCAATCATGTTTTCCGAATTAAAAACTTCCGAACGAGTACCATAGTGGCCGGGCCCACCAAACTGTGGGAACGGTTTGCCTTACGTCATTCCCACGGCCTACAATTTTGAACTCCTACAGGCAAGGATGGCTTGCATCTGGTAAAACCAGTTCCGTGGGAACGGAACGCCTGAAAACGTTCTAACCTTTTAACACCAGCACGAGAACCCAATCCCTCGTATACTCCCCCTCAACACCTTGACTAGTACCTTGGGACTTGCTCTTTCGTGGGAACGGTTTCAATTTATTCGTTCCTACGGTTCATCCATAAACACCCGTGTCGAAAAAAACGCCCCAGGGATCCTCTATTCTTCGTTCCTCCTCTGTTCCTTCATGGCCGGCAGTGAACGCCACCTCTAATCCAGTGCCGCCGTAGCCTATTGGAAGCCAATAGGAGTATGAGACCCACCCAAATCAACTGAGGTATGTTGTTTGGTTTGTCCAATGGCTGCCTTATTTACACACGATTTGTATTTAAGCTAACTAACCCTTTCTCGCTAAGGTTTGAAGGATGAAGAACAAGAGCCTAAACTTGATCTCGCCTGGGAATTTCTTTCCAACGAATACAGGAACATACTCTTGCCAACCACCAAGTTGGGCTTTTCGTCCATCTCTGCAACTCCCTCATTTCCAGGTACGCCATCTCTGCAACTCCCCTATTTCCCGATTTTCGCCCATCTCTATTTGTATTTAAGGGCTTACCAATGCTGAGTAGAATTATTCTGGTGTCTTTTGGATTTGTTGATATATGAGACTTAACATTGGAACCATTTGTCTGGATCTCAATTTTGCCCTTTTTTTTTTATTTTTTTTTTTGGGTAAGTATTTTGCCCATTTTCATTTATCTTGTTCTTGATGCATCTCGGATATGAATTTTACATCAATCTGACAGAGGCAAATCATACAAAATAGGAAATTCTGATAGATAACTACATAATGAGAATTAATTAACTGGACGTCCTCAGGGCCGGATGCACGTGGTGTGATTGTACTATGAAAAGTACAATCATTAACCTTAATTAGTGATTTGTTAGGTGGATTTATATCTTAAAAAGATGATAAATTGTTTTTAAATACATTCATGAGGAATTTTTGTCATTTGCAGGTGTTTGGGACTAAAATGGATGAAGTTGGGCTAAATTGGATGAAATCAAGAAGTTGGTTCGAACACATGTTTGAACCAACTGTTGTTCAAACCAATGTTCTAACCACAGAAGGCAAACCAGAAAAAGTTGCAGCAGATTTTGGCTAAGTGTTACGAAAAGTGGTTCGAACCAATGTTCAAACCATAGGTTGTTTGAACCTTGGTTAGAACAACAGAAGCCAAGTGTAGACCCACAAGTGCTGAATTTGACTAAGGCAAAGTGGTTCGAACCTTTGTTCAAACCACATGTGGTTTGAACCTTGGTTCGATCAACAGAAGGGTGAAAAGTTGCAGAGCTGAAAAATTTCTAAGTCCAAGACTTTGGTTCGAACCCTTGTTTGAACCAACCCTTGTTCAAACATTGGTTCGATCAACAGAAGCTGTGCAAGGTTCAACTGGAAGAAAATTTTCTAAGTCCCAGACTTTGGTTCGAACCCTTGTTCGAACCAACCTTGGTTCAAACACTGGTTCGATCAACAGAGGCTGTGCAAGGTTTAATTGGAGTGAGATTTGACTAAGTCCTAGAAATTAGTTCGAACCCTTGTTCGAACCAATTAGTCTGTTCGAACCTTTGTTCGAACCAACTTGCAATTCGAGGATCCTGAAATTCAGCTTTTGAGAAATGGGTAATTATGTACTTTTAAATGTTATATTTCATATATATAGGTACGAAGAAGGTCGTTTAGGGGAGATAGACAGATTCATTTTCTTTCAGTTAAGCTTTCCTTTTAGAAAGAGAATTGTAGAGAGAGAAAGTGTATTCATCTTCAATTTCTTGAAGTTTTGTAGCAGATTTTCAGTTTTATGAATGGATTTACTTCAATTTCTATTATTTTCTTCTTTTATGATGTTTGAGTAGACTTCTCTCTTGGATTCAAGGCAAGTCTCGTAGTTGATTTGCAAGAATTTCAAGGTAATGGGATTAATGTTGAAATCTTATGTGTTAAAGGAAGAATCTATGTTTGATTCGAATTGATTATTGAATTTTGAGTTGAGATTTCAATTGAACTCCAATTTTGTATGGTTTATGGCTTTTACTTACAGATTCCTATATAGAATTATCATGCCTTTCTCTTGAACTTGTATGGTAATTGCTATTCTTAGGATTTATATGTAAGAACTATAAGCTATGCATATTAGGTGTTTAATTTGAATTCTCAGCAGAATTTTGTTCTTAATTTCTTATTCAAATCAGATTTGGATTGTTCTAAGTGGTTTTATATTTAGAATATCTTTTGATCTACCATTTTTAGGTGTAGAATCCTTGAAATTTATTGTCAATCACTACGAGCTTGTTTTGGATCCAAGGTTTTCTTAAAATTGTTCTAAAAACATTTTATCCAAACAACCATTTCTAAAACCAAATTGAATCTCTATCATTCATTGTGGGGTTGAAAATTTGTCTAAAACCTTTTCCAAGAATTGTTTGTTCACTAATTTTTACTAAGGCTCTCTGTGGACACGATCCGGTTCTCACCGGTTATTGTGCTTCAATAGACATCCTGCACTTGGGGTCGAGCCAATATTGATACATTGGAATCGAGCAAGCATGGTGGCAGGGGGTCAATTGACCCCAACTGGAAATCAATTAGTGCGTACTATCTAATTATCTCGGGCATAGTCTTATTTCGTGGAGTTGCAAACAACAAAAACCTGTTGGTAGAAGTAGTGCCAAAGCCGAATATAAGTCTACTGCCAATACTTGTTATGAGTTACAATGGTTGTGTTCACTGTTGACTGAATTGTGTCTCAAACCAACAGTGCCTCCGTTGTTATGGTGTGATCACATTGGAGCTACTTATCTCTTATTTAAATCCTGTGTTTCATGCTCAAACTAAACATATTTCTCATTGGAGATAGTTATCTCTCATCAGCGAACCCCCACAGGCAATGCTCTCACTGGGGTCTATGTTGGTAACTCTATTTGCTATCAGTGGAATACAAAAAAATGTTTAATTTCTTCTAGTTAATCCACTAACTGGCAACTAAGCTTATCTATTATATTAGATGTTTTCATTCCAATGTAGTTTTAGGTGACGGATAGATACAAAACAAATTAATGATTTCATCACGACTCAACCCTTAATAGCATTGATTGGCCACTCTAACAAGAATGCTTATGCTATAAAAAAATGAAAATCTAGTTAGAATGATCATTCCTAATATATATTTGCACATTAGCTCCCTTTTTCTTTATGCCAATTTTCTGGATGATAACATTGTACATGCTACAAAATTTACTACCAATGATACTCTATATATAAAATTAAAATTAATATAAAAACAATCCTACTAATATTTTCTTACTCGTTGTGGCCTTGTTTACTCTTAACACTTGTACATGTTATGGCCCTCATTTTACTTCGAATTGCCTTTCCCTTAAACAAATGTCTGTGTGAAAGTTTTAGGACTTTTGTTGATTAGATTAGTCAATTAATGATTTATTTGGGTTATCGCACTTCTTCAGGTAGTAAGTTCACTAAATATATATTAACAAAGGTAGTTGGTTATCTTTGCCAAACTAGGAAACTTGAAACCAGCTCAAGTCAGCCTTTTCTCCATTCTGTTTGGCTAAGGATAATTTCCTTCCATCAAAACACGTCGCGCCATATATATCCTTACCATTTTTATCCATATTACTTTTGTTGTACTTAGTTCCCTCACTTTACTCGTGATTTGGATACTATGATCACTCTTCCTATTTGGTGCCTTGACCAACATTTACAACCAAAAAATATAGTACCTCTAACCATTGTGTATGCCTAAACTTTCTTGTTAAACGTACAAATATTCGACGATTACATAAAATATTCGCAGCCTTTCTCCAGTTAACGCACCTAAATTTAATTCTCTGTGTAACCTCCTCACTAATCACTGCCCCAGCTTGAATAATAAGCATAAGTATTGAACTTTTTCGTTTTTAAGTATTTTTGACCTCCAATGCTCATTATTCCTTATTTGTAGTTTTTGTTACTGTTAAATTTACAATCTGTATATTCAGGTTTAGTCCTAGTTATCCTAAATTTGCATAATTCTAATGCTTCTCTCCACACCTTTAACTTACCATTCACTTTATCCTTCATTTCATCTGCTAAAACTATAAGACTACCAAACAACGACACCGTAATATTTCTTCTTATATATGTCTACTTAGTTTATCATAACTAAAGAAATGGTTCATAGGGACTAAACACCGAACTATGACAAAAACATCTTGGTATAGAAAATTCACTAGTCTCCCCAACATTTGACCTCAACTAAAGCAAAGCTCCACTATTCGTATTTTGTTTCATCTCAACATGCTTAAATGTAACACCTTTACTACTCAAGGCCTACCAAAGTAATTACCCAAAAAAAAAGGGCCTATGAAAGCAAATCTCTACGCACCTGATTATAAGTTTTTTTCCTAAATCAGAACTTAATTAATCATATGCAGATTTTTTCTTTTTTCCTGTCTCTCTTCATAACTCATATTAATAGGTAGCTTACTTTTATAGTTGATCTCCTGCCATAAATCGAAACTGATCATCCGTTATAGTTGCAACTCCACAAATTAGGGTAAACATGCTAACTGAAGATACTTCATTCAACAAAGCTACTACGATTGTGACTTCGGCCCCGTTTTGATTAAGAAAAGAAAAAGATAAGTTGAGATAAAATGTGGTTTGGGGTTAATTTTGGCGCCTTTTTTTTCCTAAAAAGTAGCAAATCATGGGAATGGTTTCGAAATCCGTAGCCCACAGATTCAAACAAAGTCACAAAAATTTGCGAAAATGGTACTCGTTCAAAAATTTTCGACACGAGGAATATGATACACATTCGGGTTACCTAATTTCTGCTTTTCTTTTTTTTTGGCAAAATATTGAAATATTTTACAATTACTGATGGCGAGAAAATTAGAGGTAGAGGGATTGTTAGAGAGAATGACAGAGTTTTTTTGAGAATTGTTACATGCCAAACCGACCCTTCACTTGCTTTATTTGAGAATGATTTAATGGTCATCCTGGTTTTCTTACTATATACCACGACAGTTATGCTTATGGTTGTGCTGATTAGGAAGGTTATACCTTTTTTTTTCGTGCCTGTGCATGTGTTTGGGTGTATTATGTTGTTTTCGTTGAATTTATTATGTGGTCTACAAGCAGTTACGCATTTTGTGGCTTAGATGGTATATGTTGCTGAAATTTGTGACAACCAAATACATAACCACCAGATTTGGTGAATACATTTTCCAATAATTTCGCTTTAAACCAACTGTTCGTTTCTTTGAATTTCCAGAAACACCGCAAGATTTCCCCCGATTAACGGTAACAGTATCCATCCTTTTCAAATTCTAAACAAAGTTAAACTCTTTACATGCACTATCAAAGTTAGATCCGATGAGTTTGGTTCGATTTTTTTAAAAAAGAAAAGCTGCTATTTGTACCATACAATTTCCTACACGTGGCACTCTGAAATTGTCAATTAAATTTTGATCACGTGTCACTTTTATACATGCATTCAACCATCATATCAATTTTACTTCTCATAAGTTTTCATTTTCCAACATCAAAGTTCGACGTAAAACCTTGCATCATCATTTTCTTTTGACATACGTATGTCGAGTTATTAACCATTTTTCCTTATTTTGGTTTTTTTCGCCGTTACTGCAGGGATGGCATCCTCCATTGGCAGGCGTATCAAGCATCTAGCGAAGAAGGCCACGGGGAAAAAAACAGAATATGATCGCCATAGATTCACCGGCGAAGATGCGCAAGCGAAGTACACAGACCAGTACTCCAAGAAGGCAGTAGTCGTCGAGCGATTGCTGTCCTTCGACGACCCAGCAATTCGCAGTCTTAGCATCGTGCGCGAGCTGGAGCGGGGTGGATGGCGCACATTTTTGAGCCAGGAGGGGCAGGCCTGCGAAGAACTTGTGCGTGAGTTCTATGCGAACTTGAAAGAAATTGAATTCTATCCTGATGGGCCACACATTTCGTCGAAGCTGCGAGGAAGAGACTATGTCATTGGGCCTGCCCATTTTAGCACCATCCTCCATCTACCAGTTGTTCGGGATCCTGAGTACCACTATGGTGATGAGTATGACACCGCGGATATCCTTCCCCTGATTAGCAAGCACGGTACTTCGTGGACCACAGCAACATACCCGCAGCAGGAGTTGAAAGACGAATTCCGTATTCTCAATATCGTATCTGCATCGTCGCTAATTCCACAGAAACACCCATTTAACGTAACACATGAACGAGCGTCACTACTGGTAGCCATCATGACTGGGAGGCCCATATGCGCTAGGCATCTGATTGGGGAGGTTATAAACTCCCACTTAGCAAATGGTCATAACCCAGCTGCCCTGCCCTTTGGCTTGTTCATAACAAAGTGTGCAACACGGGATGGCATTCGCATTGCGCCCAACGAGAAGATGTTGCCCCAAGAAAAGCCAATCGACGAAAATACGCTAAATAGATCTCTCTCCCAACGTAAGCGCAGGAAGACAACCGAACCAACCGCAAAAACGCACATGGGGCTCGGCAACTCATCCGTAGACATATCGGCACGGTTGGATGCCCTGTCATTGCAATTTGAACAAGAGCAGCAAGCAAACGCTGAATGGAGAGAACTTCAGCGTCAATCAATGGAGCATGGGCACGCTGCGTTTGCACACTGGAGGGACTACCAGCGGCACTCCATCGACGTCATGCGATCGGAGGTGCACCAGATGTACGCCAACCAACAACTGTGGGCAAGGTGGATGGGTGAACAGTGGTCGAGCTTCCCCCCGGGCCACTGGGATAACAACCAAGGGCCCCTGTAGACAACTGCATCTCTGTCGGTAAGGTAACCATCAGACTATCTCCGTTAGATGGCCTAGACTTGGTTAGATCTTTAAAGTGTTCATGCTTTTACGAAGTAATACATCATATATGCCCAATAGCATCGCTTACTTTCATCCCCTAAGTTCAGGTTCACACTTAGGTCGAAATGAACAACTACTTAAGCCCCGTGCCATTTCTTCTTTTTTGAGGGGGTTTCTTTTTCCTTTGTATTTTCCAGTTTCACCTTCTAAGCTATGCGAAATACTGTCCAAAAAAACAGTTTTAGATAAATTTCTTAGTAACTAAAAGACTTATAATGTAACCCATACATTCATTAAGAAATACCTACAAAAGTACATGAGTACCAATTTGGGTGTATATCTATATGTAAAAGCCATTACATTGGAATAAATGCTTTTAGAACCATTACGATAAATATGTATGAAGAGAAAGATGGGTTACATACTATAGTTTACATGAAATATGACATATCTATACAATTTTCTTGCTATGTGTAGAAAAGCATTTAAATACAAATATTGAGGTAATAGGTCTTCCTCATTCAAAAGACAGGTCTAGAAATTAATGCCCCCTCTCTGTTTCTTTTGTTTTTGTTATTCTCTAAAAGAGCAATCAACTGAATAATATGTAAACCAAAGACTTGCTACCAATTTAGATATATAGCAACCCCTCATCAATTTCAACGCAGTTATTTCAATGTTGGTGTTTTGTCACTGTGAGAGAAATGTCCATATATGTTGCTTCTTCTCGGGCAACGATGCAAGCCTTTCACTAATGCTTTTACTGCGGAACATACCTTTATTTATCCCTTATATGGTCCTAACACATTGCAATTGTTCGTCATTCACGTGCATTCCCACCCAAGTGGTGCACTATTGTTAATTCTACGATTTATATATATACACGACAGTGATAGTGAAATAAGTCATTGTAGGCCTCCACTTCTGCCCGATTTATATTATAAATGTCCTATACAGTC
The DNA here is from genome assembly GCA_019916065.1 of Vitellaria paradoxa. Classification (NCBI taxonomy): domain Eukaryota; kingdom Viridiplantae; phylum Streptophyta; class Magnoliopsida; order Ericales; family Sapotaceae; genus Vitellaria; species Vitellaria paradoxa. The sequence goes on from CM034234.1 coordinate 41,129,393, forward strand.
AAATAATGTGTATTCCTCTGCCTTTTCATTACCATGTAGTGTCTTCTTTGAAGTAACGTATTTACTAGAGATTTCTCAGTTTTCTAATCACACATCATAATGCATTACAAATTTACATAGGGTAACAATGGTTTTGACTTATAACATGTATTTCCCTGTTCTGTTTTGTTGTGCAGGCCGATATTACCTATAGGTGTCCGGACTTTGGCATGGGGCTCAAATTTTCGTTTTGCCAATTCAGTCGCTCCCAATTCAGTCGCTCCCAGTTGAATGGAAAATTACAACCGTTGATGATGTCAAGCTTGCATTTTTTTTGGTTAACTGCTGCATCTGTTATGCATTACTCTCGAAATCTTTCATTTAATGTGCGCTATGTCCAAATGTTTCTCATATTTACCATGGCGATCCTTGGTTAAGTTGAAGATCTTTTGTTTGTAGTACTACTAAACGTTTCAAGTTGGATTTCAAGTTGTTTGATTTCATATGTTAACATGGAAACAGTTGATTCCTTCGGTTTCACTGTGTCATTACTGTTTTATTGCCAATTACTTTCATGTTCAATGTTGAAGGCCCATGAATGAGAAATTGTGTTTCTCATTTTGGACTCGTACCTCTCGTTTCATGCAGTTTTTCTATTTGAGTGCGGACCATTGTGGCGTAATCACGGTGGCTACATTGACGACATGTAAGTTGGTCACTCTATGATTGGTTTTTATACTAATTTGCTTACAAACTTTGGCACACAACTGTTGGATTAAAATTTCATTTTGACATTTTGCTATCATTTATGTCAAAAGGAGTTAGGAAAATAGCATTTCGTTGCATCACATTTTTGTTTGCTCATGCTATACTTCTACTGGGGAAAACCCTTTACGTGGTTACACGTTAAATACATGACACCCAACATTACTCATTCTGTTTAGGAAGTTGCTCAGACAATCTCCTTGCAAGTTGTTTGCTGAATTTGGGAGAAATGCTATAAATACTGAACTTCGCTGCTAATTAATTGCCTCCTCGAGTGCAACTAGCAGCCATTGCAGATGATGATAGAAGCGCTGCCAGTTACATGGCAGCCACTCCATGTATGTCACTCTCTGTATCTTTCTCTCTCTTTGGTAACTCAAGATGTCTAAGTCAACTTGCGTGCACCTTGAGATTTATTGCCAATCCATATTATATTTTCATTACACTTTTGCAGTGATGAAAGATGTTACCTTTTCTTTAACTAATTTCATATACGATTATATGTTGTCTGCCATTTTACTTTGTGGTTTCCTGATCTGCAAATGTGATGTATGTTCGATGTAGTGAATTCACAAATCTTTCTCTGCTCCAAAGTTTAAGGTTTTCAGTAGGCAGAACTCTGTTTTCTTCTCAAAAAAGAATATTAGTTGGAAACATTAAATGATGGTCTCCTCCTCTCCTCTCCTCTTATGTGTTTTCTATCCTTCTTCTTTTGGGTTATATTTTCTTAATACCTATTTCTTAACCTGCTTTTGATCAATTTGAAATTTTAAGTTCAAATCGGAATACATGTTCATAACATGATAGGAACTGTAATTAAAAACAAAAAAAAAAAAAAACCAAAAACTATGCTAGATACACAATTGTTATGCCTGTGTGAAAATGAGATGGAATGTGATCGTTGTTTAATATGCCTTACATGTAGTAAGCTGCTGCCGCTGCTGCACTATGTTGGACGGTTTGTCTTATGTTTGGATTTTTCTCACTTCAGACCCATTTGTTTTGACCGATGTTGTCATCATCAACGGTTGTTAAGGCTGGGACCCTACAGTGGACCATTGAAAGGGTTTATAGGATTGAATCGAGGATCGAAATATCCAATTGAGCAACCGCAGGAAAAATGTGCACAAGAGTTTACTTGTTTATTTTGAGTTTGTTTGTTATTTTTGTTATTTTTTTGTTTAGCAACGCAGAGGTGTCAATACTACACTCTCCTGCACAGAGGCTCTGGTTGAAGACAAATCTTAAGCTCACCCTTATTTGGTTAGATATGGGTGAATGATTAAAGTACGTGTTTATATGACATTTCAGTTTATTTTAGCAAAAACTAATGAGATTTATTCATTGCATCTAATTAGATCTCGAAGGAAATACACAAATCTTGTCAAAAAAAAAAGATGGTACAGATGATCAAAACAAAGGAACACAACTCTTGGAGATGTATGCAATTGGGATTCAAATGTACGTTGAGAGGAAGAATAACAAAAAGGTTAAGGAAAGAAATTGTTTATTTTTTGTGATTTATAGGGTTAATTTTTGGGACGCTATGTTACAGACGTACAGTTGTAAGTCCACAGATTTATTTGAAGCATTTAAGAAATATGATGAAGCTGGTAACCATACGCGGATCCAGTGCCTAAAGTATGCTTCCCAACTCATTAGTTTCACACCCTGTTTAGGCATAGAGTCTCTTCTGATTTTAAGTTGATTTTGGTAATGTTAAATTAACATTCTATTTTGAATACAAAATCTTACCTTCAGCTGAATTAGAATTGACAGCAAAGAGAAGTAATGAAGTGTTAACAGTACGGTGAACAAGAATACAAATTTAAATAAGCTCGTGAAGTGTACGATATGTTTAATGTGTTTCAATGTTATGCGCTATACTATTTTTATTCATTTTAAACACTCAAAATTTACTTTTTATTGGCCCTTCTGTTGCAGATATTTGGTTTTTCTAATATGACAATGGAATCTGAAGTTAACCCATTTGTTGGTCAGGAGGCAAAGCCGTAAGTGTTTTTAAGCTTGTCTACATTTTTTCATATAGTTCGCTTAATTTTGTATGCGGTGTCTGATCTCTCTGTCTCTCCCTCCCTCCCTCCGTAAGATATAAAAATGAGCCTGAAGTTTTGGCAATGACAAAACTAATTGCTGCATATCAACGAAATGAGATATTGGGTTTTGAACATATCGTCAAGGTTAGGCTACTGGATACTAATTTCATACTAATCACCTATATCTGTATGATGGCCTTTAATAATGCAGCTCTCTCTTCTATTGTGAATTGAAGTTTGGATTGTCTGTAGACTAATAGGAGGACAATAATGGATGACCCATTTATTCGGAATTACATAGAAGATCTCTTGAACAATGTCCGGACTGAAGTGGTGCTCAAGCTCATCAACCCTTACACAAGATTTCGCATCCCCTTCATATGAAAGTTAATGACTGGGATTTGTTTATGTTAATAAGAGAATGGTTGTTTTTTTTTTTTTTTTTTTTTTGGGTGGGTGTTTCATTACCAAATGATGAAGTTCTCAATTAATTTAACCCTCAGAGGTTCAAACCGTTTTTTATTGACCTCATTTGTAAAAATGAGTTTATTTCATCTATTGATAGCTTCTGTTCGATGCGTAATTTATTGAACAAAAATTGTCTCCTGCACGTCAATTTTAGGGAGAACTTAAGGCACAAGTGGAGTTTAAAAAAATGTTGGAAATCCCAAAAAAGCTTTTACCAAGATTTCGTTCGAAGCCACGAAGATCGGTTTTAACGGACTTTCACTATTCATCTAAAATTTTTGTGATTTCTCGATTGCACTCTAAACGCTTAACAGTAATGCTTATTTTGGATCTGTACCCAAAGATCAATCTCTCATCTTTGTTTTTTTTTCTGATTTATTTTTTGACTACGAAATTAATGTGAGATGCAGGTTAAAGGGAAAGAAAAACTACACCACCATAGATAAATGGAATACACAGGTCAAAGAGCTGTATCAAACCATCAGCAACTGAGTATCTTGAGATTGATATTTGTTAAATGTTGGTTTAGAAAGCATAAAATGAGTTTGTATATGAAATAAAAATGACGAAAAGTTATTTTGAGTGTTTTCAACACGAAATAAAGAAAATTTGAAAACACAGAAACTCAAAAATGTCAAATAAATTTTTTTTTTGTGTTTTCTTTATTATGAGATTTGCAAAGCATAAAACATATATAGAAAGTAGAAAACCAAAATATCCGTGCAAACGAAATGACATTTAAGGGTTTTTTTATTACATAAATACTATTATCCAATTACTATAATTTTATTTCTGATAAAAAAACAATTTGGAAACATTAAGTTTTTACCTTTTTATATTTTTTAAATAGAGACACTCTTAATCCAAACTGCATATGATATTTTTTTAGGATAGGACAGGATGGGGATGGGGATGGGAGGAGACAATTCACTGTACGTATTTATTTGTTTGTTTGTTTGAAGTATTTTCTTTGACCTCAACTTCTCCTCATGGAACCTTCGTTGTCACCCTGGGCTCTATTCCTCCTAATGTAAACGCAAGTACAAAGGGAAAATACTAACCTAACAACCCACAGAGAGAGGCAGGGGAGGAACTTTCTGTTTTTGTAATTATTATTATTATTATTATTATTATTATTACTAGAAAATGAAATTAACCCAATTTATGGGGCAGTGGAATGTAGTGATCTAGGGGATGAATGCTGGAAGGAATGGGTTGGGGTGTGGGTGAGGCAATCTCCAATTAACCATCTTGCTCTTTAGTTTTTAAATTTTTAAAGGTTAAAATTTGAAACATATTTGGTAATTTTTTTTTAATAATTTTTAAAATGCTTTTAAAAATTTTGAAAATAGAGACATAGTATTTTTATATGTAACAAGTAATAATCAGCACCACCCCTCGTTACTATCACTTGTTAATTTTGCGTATCATGATTCATATTTTTGTAATTGTATATTTGTAACAATTTAGGTCATTGATTTGACATTTATATATTTGCAACTGTTATATGTATTAAATAGTTAAGATTTTTGTTTCTCTCCACTTTGGTTATCCTTCTACTTGCTTTATATAAAAACATAATTTGTCACACTTCTAATAAAACACTTGGATAATTTTTATATATAAAAGTTTATAAATTAAAACTCCAAAAAATGTGAAATATTTGTAAAAAATAAAAACAGTGTAGGCATTTATTAAAAAAAAAGTATGAATATGTAAGAAAACATCATATCATTTTTGTAATTTAAAACAAGCATCATGCATCAAGTTTTCGATTGGACGTTTAGATCCCTGAAAATAAATAAATAACGTATCCAATTGTACCTTGAGGTACGAGCCATTACACACACACAAAGAGAGAGAGAGAGATTTTGCGAGGAAAGAGCAAAATATTTTATTGCAATGCTCTTTGACATCATTTTCCGGAACCCAGGACATTGGATTTGGCTACACATAACCAGTTCAAAGGAAATGAAATACATTCAACGACCCATTGATACGTCTTTAGCGACCTATCCCCCTATTTTGCGTAACCATTCTATAGATTCGCTCGCATAGGGCATCCATGTAACGGTCACCTGGCAGGTCTTCGACATCGGCCGCCTCCATATCAGTGCGGAGGTCGGCCGAATCAAACTGCACAGATGACTACATTGACGATGACGGGACATCAACGTGAGCAGGAACTGCGTGGTCGTCCACGTCGTCGATTCTGCCATGCTCGAGTATGAAATTATGAAGCGCCATTGAGCAGCCGACGATGTCTACTTGAATCCGGTAGTCGTAAGGTGGCATATCTCGTAATATAGCCCATCTGTTTTTCCAGACACCAAAAGTACGTTCGATGACACTTCGTAAGGCTGAGTGGACCTCATTGAAGCGCTCTCTAGGGTTCCTGGGTTGGCCACCGCTTCTGAATTATTGTGCATGCATTCGTTCACCTTTGAACGGCGCAAGAAAGCCTTTCCTATTGGGGTACCCCGCGTCGACAAGATAGTATTTACCTACAACAGGTGTAAGAAAATATGTGAGATGCAACATTCGTAAATTTAGTGCAAGTAATGCGACTCAACATTAAAACTTGGCATAAGAAAGGTGAACTTCATTTCTCGTAAAAGGTCCCACCTTCAATAGGGTACGGAAAGTCCTCGTTCGGGTTTGACAATACTTTCTTCAGGACGCGAGAATCATGCATACTACCTTCCCAGCCACATGAGATAAACACGAAACGTTGGTTGAAATCGCAAACCGCTAGAATATTCTGCGTGAACCCACCCTTTCGACAGCAGAAGGCAAGCTCCTTGTTGAGAGGAGGGATGCAAGGGACGTGAGTGCCGTCCAACATGCCAATGCAGTCCTACAATGGATATAGTACACGAAAGTCATCATTGCCGAACAGCGGCGTAGTGAATCCCCTAATAGAACAAAAACTGTAGGGCGTACCACGAATGGCAAGTAGCAAGAGTCGTCCAGGATGTGAGAATGCGTCACAGTTTGTTCAATTCGTGGCTTAATGTAATCCCGGCTAAGACGTTTCACTGCCGATAGCACCATGCGAAAGTGACAGGATATGGTTTCACCTGAGTGTTGGTATCGTTCTTGGAGTGCCGTATTGGACATATTATTTGCCAATGTCTGTAGGAAAATAGCAACGCTCTCCTCTACGCTTAAGGTCGCTGTAGGGCCTTGACCAAGATCATACTTTGTGGTTAGTTCGTTACACAATGCCGTGAACACATGTTTGGTTACACGGCATGCTTCAAACAAACGCCGCGGGTGGCCTGATAGAAGTTCATTTATCTAAAGGCGACCAGGAAGGGCTGACGTGTGGCAGGGCTGTTTTGTAAGACTTTGGGAGTAGTACTGATACACTATCGCAGCGGCAGACATAGCGCTTGCATCGGAGATTGCATCACAATCTTGCATGAACCGCATGATGATCCCCTGTAATACTGGCCACTTGTCCTCGCTACCATTCGCCATTGTTTAGAGTCAGAACTCTTAGCTGAGATATATGTTGCAAAAGGAACAATAGAGTCAGTAGAATAACAATTTACGTATTCCACATAAGTAAAGCATGAAAACAATAGCTTAAATTTGTGACAACATTCATTGTGTGCTATAGTGATAGAAAGGAATGCCATTCGTTATGGGTTAAAGTAGCTGTAAATTTTTTGAAAATAAACACATGCCACCAACATTAGGATACAAGGTTGTTAGTTTTATTTTCCCAGAGTGTATCCTAATTTTTGGCCTAATTCTTCTTCTGATGATCGATTCAACCTCTGATCAAAAAGATATACCTTGGTTATATTTCATCTCTTCAACAAGTTTAGTAATGAGCATAACGGCCCTATTGTTCCGATGGAGAGAAGAACCTATGATTAGCTTTTCGGGAAATTTCCAAACGAACAATTTCAACGAAATCTAAGGAGAAATATCCGTCCTACAAATAGTAAATCAAATGTTACATAAACGAGTGTAAGTGCTCATGTAAGAGATCAAATACACGGCAATGGGTAAAATTGTCTTAATGCTAGTAGGGGGGAAGTAGCTCAGGGATGTGTCATCCAGAGGTGGTGGAGGGTAGTAGGGTGCGCTGTTGTGGCCACTGTTGCTCTCTCGACACGTTTGTTCATGTTTACGTTGTTGGTACAACAGCCACCTCAGCCTATGAGCATCGTCCGGTTGGCCTATGAATGCCTCCCTGTTCACTTTGGTCGTGAATAAGTCGATGGCAAATAGGTACAAGTCGGAAGTGCTATCAATTTCTTCCATGGCTACCATTTTCGCGATACAATCTTGCATTGAGTTTGGACGCTCAGCCCAGACAAGTCTAACCTCATTCGTTCTGCCTCGTATGGCGTTAGCTATAGCCCCTATAGATTGGGACATTCGGTTGGCATGGCTCTGGCGCCGTCTAAGACTACTGCTTCTGTCATCTATATCATCTTGAGTTTCCCTCCGCCGCTGGACTCCTCCCGATCCAGACCCTATACCCATATTAGCCTGACTGCATGGATCGATAACTGGAGGGGGTTCGGCGGAGGTAACAAATTCTGCTTGGTCTTGCATTTTCGACGGCTGCGCAACCTCAGGTGGGGGACTTCTGGCAGATGGAGTCCAATGATATTCCCCAGTCGCGGAGGTTCCTCCGAATACTTTTTCCATTAACTCTGCGTGCTCCAATCCTCGATTTCTAAATCTCATGACACGGGAGTTATTTTGGCAAGAAACAACAACAATTAAGAGTGACTATCATTGTACGATAACAAAAAAATTATATAAATTCCAAAAAGTGACAAAACAGCAAATTGTCGATATTTGTGAACTTGCTATGATAACGTACCCATTGCTGCGAGGCCCACCACCAATCCGGCGCATCCCATGTATTCGTCACCGGATTCCAGCCCATTCCAGTTACAGTAGAGTGTGGGTTTTTAAAGTCCATCCATGTTCGCCAATCCTTACCCAATTGTACCATCCGACTTTTTATTTGCGCTAAGGTGAGCTATTGGGATGTTATACGGTTAAACTCTGCTACAAGGAAATTATAACTAGCTGGGGATAGGCAGTTGCCCCTCCTATGACCGTTGTCTATGACACCCGCTGTAATTGTGAGTAGGACTTCCGTTTTATGAAAATCCCAAGTTGCTTTGGGTTGTTTTATTTGCCTACATCTTTGGGAACTGCTCGCAATGTTAATCTCCACATTGTGGAATTCATCTGAGGGCGAGAACGGGGAGCCCGTGGAGTCCATAACCAAACTAAAAATTGACCAAAATTTATTAATTGATGAGCGAATAAAAATTGAAATATGAATTTTGTGATCTCTTGAACTTTGAAAAATGTAAGTGTAAATAGAAACTTTTCCATTCAACCATAGTGAGAAACGTAAATGATAAAGACACTGAGTGGTGCTAATGTGTTCATAAGCGAGCAAGGATTTAGAAATCTACGTAATAGAACTAGTGGAAAACATTAGAATGACAAACCACAAGCCATTCACACGGTTTACATTCTGGTTATTACCATTCTAACGGTTTCTCATGACCGTTCCCACGGATCGGCCTCTGGCATGCTCGGTTCTAACGGGTGCCAACGACCCGTTCCCACGGATCAGGTTCTGCCCAGAAACGTTAGAACGAATGAGCTTCGCTCATTCCCACGGCAAATAATTAGAACTTCGCCCCAACGGATCAGGTGCAGTTCGTAGACAATACAAAACCCATGACAAATGAGTACCCAAAGCTCCATAAAAGAAAATTAAAGATGTTCAAAGCCGAATACAAGCATTCAATCAAGACCCAAATGATCAAATCAAAGTGCGGGGACTTTACTACCAAAGCCGAACTAGTCGTACGGTTATAGAGATCCATGACAAATGAGAGTAGATAAGAAACGGAATGAGATTGAAACCAAATCGGAATGAGATCGAAACAAGTACCTTCGAGCGCGTGGGCGTTGAAGATGACCGAGTGAGTTTGTCTGACGGAAGGTGGATCTTCGCCGAATAAAGTATCACCGGATGGTGACAGATTGCCGTTTTGAGGCTTTTTTGGTGCTGCTTCGTAACCAGTAGGGGGAGGCCGGCCTCATCTCAATGTAGATCTGATTTGTGGGTTTCTTGCTTCTTTGAATTGAAAGATTCTTGGTCCTTACTTGAGAATCTAGCAGAAAGGAAGGACGGTGGCAGAACAGAGATGCCGGCAGTGAAACGAGGGCGTTTTAGGTTTCGGACAAAAGTAAACTGTCAAATTTTGAATGCGTTAGAACGGAACGTGCATTCCGTTCCCACGGATTGGGTGCTGTTCAACTCCAACAAATGTGGTTTGGGAAAATAACACCAAACGCCCACGTAACTTCAAACCACGATTTATCTTGATTTATCTTATTTTTTATTACTTCAAACGGACCTTAGTTTTCACCATCATATGTGATTTTTTTTTGTAATTTATTTTTTTTATTTTGTCGTATTTCTTATTTTCGCCATCACACTGATTGACAGGTCATCGTCGGCGGCCGAAATTGATTTTGGATTTCAATAGCCACACTCCATCAAAGCGCGTGGACGTCAAAAGAGCTCAACTTCGTTAAAACTCAATAATCGCAGAGGACTCCTCGGACGCAAACGAGAACCTAACAAGGGCATCGACTCTACCTAGAGAATGAGAAGCATAGCAGCGATTTCACCATCAAACCACTGGCAACCCAAATCCCATAATTGCCCAACAAAGCAATCCAATGGAAACCTCAACGCGAACCCAATTCGATTGATCAACAACTACCACCCATCAGCAACAAGAAGAGTCAATCAATTCCCTTCTTTGGCCATAAATGCCTCAAAAACCCCAGATCAATCAACCCACAAACCCACCACTCCGCCACTGGTAGTCGTTGGATCAGCCAATGCAGACATCTACGTGGAGATTGACAGGCTCCCAGAAAAGGGAGAGACCATCTCAGCCAAGTCTGGGCAGACGCTCGCAGGGGGGAAAGGGGCTAACCAGGCTGTCTGTGGTGGGAAGCTCTCATACCCAACTTACTTCGTGGGTCAGGTGGGTGAGGATGCTAATGGGAATCTGATTAGGGATGCACTGGAAAGGGGTGGGGTTCTGATTGAGCACTTGAACACTGTGTCTGCTGCACCCACTGGCCATGCTGTGGTGATGCTCCAATCTGATGGCCAGAACTCCATCATCATTGTTGGTGGGGCCAACATGTCTTGTTGGCCTCGCGCTCTGTCTGATGAGGACTTGGAGGTTGTGAGGAATGCTGGGATTGTCTTGCTTCAGAGGGAAATCCCAGATTCAGTCAACATTCAAGTTGCAAATGTAAGGCTTCAATTTTTTTTTTTTTTTGGTGGAAAATAGGGATCTTGATTGGATTTCGTTTGTTATTCTATATGCTTGCAATCGCACCTTTTGTTGTGACTTGTTTTGGGACAAATTTTCTGCTTAGCACCCACTGAATTTCCCCTGTTTGGATGAACTCCTGAACACAAATACAGAAAGATAAATAAGAGCCAAAGGTCGGAAGGAAGTCCCTGACCAAAGGTCTTTCGACGAGAAAGTACTTAGGGGAGAACTATCATTTTAGTGAGAGAGTAATTAGATGATACATTGTATGTAAACATACCTCAATTATGTAGTGGTAACTCAGTAAACTCGAATTCTGCAAAGATCTAGTCCAAGTTTGGAATTCTATCTAGTAAACTGGTGTGGTGTCTGCCAAAGAGTCTCCAATACTTAAATTAGTAAAAGAGGTGAGAAAATATTTTAGTAAAGTTTTAGTTAAGGTAAGAATGTCTGTGTACCTGTGTACTTTAGAAATTGTAATATATAGAAGTGCGGGACCTGCATAGGTAAGATGTACATGAGCTTCACACAATCATGCTTTCCTCCTCAGATTATGCCACGTGTATTGTAGATCTCAAGGTTGATATTGGTTATTAAAACCGTTAAGCAGCAGACAATACTTTCATAAGTGCAAATCACATAATATGCTAGAATATAGTTGTATACGTGATCGTGATGTAATCAATGTTATCTTTAATGCGACGGTCATTTGGCCCGACTAAGGTCCAAATTGCTCAGTCAGTTTGGGTAAATCTGTTTGTTCGGACACACCTATCATGTAGTAAACATACCTCAATTATGTATATGTCATTGGTTTTTATACGTACAAAAAGAAGAGTGGATAGTGTGGTTTTGATTTGACTAAAGTGTTTCTCCAACTTATTTTTCTCTCCACTCCTTCAGTTGAGTGGCGGAGGGAGAGCATTAAATGTGCATTAAATGTACATGGTGATGTGGGTTCTAGGGGAACGTTAAGAGGTGATGGTTGTGCAAGATACCTTCCCCATACGTTCCCTTAAGGTGAGTGTATTGAACCAAGTAACTTCCTAACTATGTAGTCCTAATATAACTAGACTAAGACTGTATCCCTTAGACTCAAATTATTCAAATAATAACTCTGGTCGAGGAGAGCTTGAGTACATTGCCCCGACCAGGAATTCAACCCTATGGTGAGGAGCACGTGGATAGCTGTGATCCTGCCACACAACTACATCATTTTTTGTGCCTTCACAACTAATATGATTGATGTAGTTTATATTGGTTTTTGGATTGTACATTGAATAGTATTTATCTTGTAGTGAGGGGAAAAGAAATTTCATTTATTGTAGTTTGTTGTGGCAATGTGTAATTATTGACAATAGATTTCTTTGATGCTGTTAGATCATAAAGTGAACTAGTTCCGAGTCTAAGTGGGTGTGTTAGTAGTTGGGCATTGGATTTACATGAATAAAATTTGAATTTTCTGTTTGGGGTGCATTTCCCTATTAGTTAGTAAGGTCAAATTTTGTCGGTAACTTGGTAACAGAAACCAAGCACTTACTCCTACCTTTATCTTGGTATTTTTCATCCTTTTGTGTGTGGGAGTCATTTATTTCTTTTTATTGGAAATCCAAAGGTGCCAGTGCCCTGTACCAATCCAAAGTATAACTGTATAGTAGTTGCAATGAATTTTGACAGGGTAGCAACTACTTATATTTTAATTATTTAATTACAAAATATAAAGTATCTATAATAATTATGGTAGTTGGAAGAAGGGGAAGGCCCCCGTAGTCCCTATATAGCTCTATCCTGATCGTGTTATTGCAAAAATAATTCCACTAGCATCACCATTGTCAAAGCTACAATTTTTAGTTGTACCTTTGCTTTATCAGAAGCCTTCCCTCATTACCATTATCTTTGCCAATAACTTGTCATTGTTACAATCCAAATTGAATTTTAAATGACCTATCTGTGGATTTCAAACTCCACAGGTTTGTAATTTTAAGAATTTAAATAGTTAAAATTAGAAATTTGTAATGTGAATTCCAATCCCTTAACTTTAAAGTGGAAGTGTTGAGAACAATAGATTTCCTTAGGGCCCATTTGGTAAATCTTCCCTTTTCTGTTTTTTTGTTTATATTTACACAATCCTGCAAACTAGTAATAAATACGCTTTTATTGAATTTATTTGTCTTTTTTTTGTTACTAAAAAAATGAAAATTTGTTTAGAAAACATTGGCCAAAATGTAAACACTAAGGGCCCGTTTGGTAACGTTATTTTTCTGTTTATATTTTTTATTTTTTGTTTTATGTTGTCGTCTATTTTTCTAAAATGAAAACAAAAATTGCGTTTAGTAATCTAATTTCGTTTACAAAAAATTTTAAACAAAAATAAAAAGTCTTTTTGGAAAACTCAATTTATTTTTCATTTTTTTTTCATCTCTGGCTTAAATCCACAAAAGAACCAAAAAAAAAAAGTTAAAAATAATATGACAAATACGTAGCTACAAGGTTCATGCCACATTCAAAAGTATGATACTAGTGCTAGACTTGTATTATATTTATGCCTTTAAAAGCAAGGTTTATAATAACAATTTTATTTTTCCGATAATAATACATTTATTCATTTATTTAAGTATATATTATTGTCCCTTATTTATAAAGTATTTTATTTAAGTATTGGGTATAAGATGTCAACACAAAAAAGACAAATCACAAGTTTTTATAAGTAGAATAATATTCACAGTTCTTGATGAAACATGCATTTCATTATATTAAAACTGTAGCTTTTCTACCTCTCAGTTGGGTGATTTGTCTTGATCACTGAAGTAAGGACTTCAAGTAAAAAAGTTAATATGTATATGTGATATACATATTTAATGGACTATTGTGGATTATGATCTGGTTTAATAAATATCATTGATCATAACTTAAAACTTTAATAAGCTTAATAAACCTTAGTCCTAAGTTTGTAGTCCCACATTTATAAATTAGATCTATTTGAGACATTACGGAGTGAAACCTATATAAACGGCTAAAATCTTGATAGCTTAGAGATTTAATCTCATGAGTTATGGGGATATATACTTACAAGATGGAATCTATTTTTCTATGCTTACCTAAGCTATTTATTATATTTGATCATTAAATCTGTTTTCACAGTTTGTTCAATAAATTATTTATAGAATAATAATATTTATTTATAAATTATTTACAAATATAGAAATATTTGGAATGATCAACTATGGATAAATAGTGACTTAGGAATAAATATGTAATTTAAGAGGCATGACATTTTACATAGCCCTAACTTAATTACGAGCATGTAATAGAGGGTTAATTAAGTGAATATTATTGGTCTAAGACCAAATTCATTTTATTAAAATTTGTTTAATTAAATGAATTCTAACATAGATAACTAGAGTACAGCTTAGGGCTTGCAGTGGAATAGTCCAGTGTTAACTTAAAAGACTAATGGAATGTTATGAGATGACAGAGCCCAAGTCTTTTAAGTTGGAGGTAGGAGTCCATGAGACTTCAGTCTCTAAGCTAGCTCAATTGTTTATTGATGGGCTCGAGTCTAGTTGTCTTAGAAAGTATCTTTTTCATTCGAGAAAGCAATTAAAATATTATGTGAATGAAGAAGTGGTTGAGAAAAAAATCTTTGGTATAGTATCTCTATGGTTGAGGTAATATCTCTAATATTGTATCTTAACCTCCTTGATATAAGCCAAGGATCTGTATGCAACCACACACGTCATCCTGAGAGGAGAAAAAAAAAATTGATGATAGCTTGGAAGACTGGATTGCTTATTAGAATCATTCCACTACGCATCTGCAATCTTCAAGCTTGGAGTTGAGGTATTTTCCTCTTTCATATGCTATGAAAACCAACAACTAGTTCATATTACATTTCTTCAGGTACCTACTTCAAAATAAAGTTGATCAACAATACAAATATTATTATGAGCAGAAGTGTTCCCAAAATAATATTGCATCCATAACATGCGCACACAAGTACACGCAGCATGTTTCTTGACGAGGTCGTTCCTTTTCCAGATGGAGAGGAGTTTGAGTTGTAAAGCATATGGTACTCATCAACTCATATAAAGTAGGGCTGGAAACGAGCCGAGCCGAACCGAGCCGAGCTTTAACATGTTCGAGCTCGGCTCGAGCTTTTTATACTGAGCTCGAGCTCGATTCGAGCTTTAATATAGGCTCGAGTTCGGCTCGATAAAGAAGAATTTAGGATCGGTTAAGCTCGCGAATAACTCGATTAAACCAAAACGACGTCGTTTTGATTTAAAATATAATATATTTAAAAAATATAATAAAAATATTATTAAAAAATATAAAAATATTATTAAAAATATATATATTATTCTAACCGAGCCTACTCGCGAGCTTTTGAGCCGAACTTCTCTAGGCTCGAGCTCGAGCTCGAATCCAAAACGAGCCAAAAACCAAGCTCGGTTCGAGCTCGTTTAACT
Organism: Vitellaria paradoxa; assembly: GCA_019916065.1. Taxonomy (NCBI): domain Eukaryota; kingdom Viridiplantae; phylum Streptophyta; class Magnoliopsida; order Ericales; family Sapotaceae; genus Vitellaria; species Vitellaria paradoxa. Next base: position 41,144,489 of record CM034234.1, read on the forward strand.
CACGAATCAAGCTCGAGCCGAGCTTTTTTCGAGCCGAGCTCGAATAGCTCGCGAACAGCTCGATTCGTTTCCACCCCTATATAAAAGTATCACCATAATTCATTCTAAGCTGGCTTCGAAAAAATGAGTAATTATTGCTCTTCTTAGTCCATGCGACAAAAATTCACATCCGACTTTCACCACAAACACATGGTGGCCCATAGTGCAGCATTGGAGACATACTTGGAAATAACAATAAATTAAGATGCAATAACATTGTAACAATCATTATGCATTATAGCGTATAAAAACATCAATTTGTTTTCATATTACACAACAAGAAGTTTTACACATTAAGTTTATCATACAAAAGCATCAAATTGTATTGTAGATGTATATTGTACATGATTTACAAAATTAAAAATAGTACAAGACAAGTTCTAGTTAATTAATTTCTCACGCTATTAAAAATTTGAAAAGGTATGTGATCGCACAATGTAGCCATTTCTCTGACTTGAAAATTAGATAGATCAATATCAACTGGTTTTGAGAACTACTATCTATATGTCCATTGTGGCCTTAATCTTCAATAATTTGTACCTCGTTATACATTTGCATTCAACTTGTCATCTCGATCATGCATGTGTAAAAAATTATGGACAGTACAACAAGCTGTTAGGTATACCTATGTGTCCCAATTTAAAAGGTGGCATGGCCTTCAAGATAGAAAATTGTGCCTTCAAAGCGCCAAAGCACCTTTCAATCACATTACGCAATGAAGAATGTCGATAATTGAACCACTCCTCAATATTTATCGATCGTCGTTTGCAACCATAGTAATCTTGTAAGTGGTACCGTTCTTCATGATATGGTGTTAAATATCCCAAAATGTTCACATACCCTAAATTTACAGCATAATATCTTTCTTAGGGTGCTTTGGAAATAAATTAGCTAAATTACTAAAACGATTACTGAAGACACGTGAATCATTAGCTGTGTCTTCTCACCTTGTGAAAACAAATTTAAACTGCATGTAAATGAACATTTTGTGTAGGGATTGTTTGTTGCTATAATATGAGCGCCATCAATTGCTCCAATACAATCCAATTTACCAAAAAAATTATTAAATTTTTTTAATTTGAGTGTCGTTAAAGAGATGTATTAAAAATATAAAATGTTATACCTTAACTGAAAGCAGTTTGCAAACTTAGTTGTGTCATAATAGTACCACCCAATATGGATAAAGTGCCTTCACAGATTTTACACAATCCAAAGCAATCCTCCATAGGAAGGGCCAATGGTTATGTCCCGCCGGTTCGTCTACCCAGCAAGGGGTTAAGGGACGGTAAAGGTACAGAGACAAAAACTACATGGCATTGATTTAGAAAGCTCTCCTTCCATCCATTGAGCCAAGTAATTTGCTATCGAAAATATTTCCGCTGCCTATCTCATGCCATGCTTCTTTTTTCCTCGAATCAATTCCTAGTGTCAGTCAATTAAGATTTTCCACTTCTTTAGCTGGTAGTTTGTGAATCCCTAGCAGCTTTCGAGCCCTGGTTTCTTGCTTCTGAAGTAGCTAGAGAGGTCTCTACCCCATGGCTACAACTTGCCAATCCTTTATATTGTGTAAAATATTTGGAGGCACTTCAACCATGTTGGGTGATACTATAATAATAACGTCAAGTATGCAAAATGCTTTTAACTAAGATATAACATTTCATTATTTTAATACATTTTTTAATGATAATTAAATTAAAAAAATTAATAATTTTTTTGGTAAATAGGACTATATTGGAGCAATTGATGGCACTCATATTATGACTTATGTTCTAGCCAATAAACAAGTTTCTTATTGTGGTAAACAAACAATCCCTGCGGTTTAAATATGTTTTCACGGGGTGGAAAGGCACAGCTAATGATTCATGTGTTTTCAGTGATTGTCTTAATAATTCAGCTAATTTATTTTCGAAGCAGCCGGAAGGAAAATATTATGTAGTAGATTCAGGGTATATGGACATTTTGGGATATTTAACACCATATCGTGGGACGGTACCACTTATAGGAATATCGTGGCCACAAACGACGACCAATAAATATTGAGGAGTGGTTCAATTATCGACCTTCTTCATTGCATAAAGTGATTGGAAGGTGCTCTGGTGTTTTGAAGGCACAATTTCCTATCTTGAAGGCCATGCCACCTTTTAAATTAGGACAGAGGTATACCCAATAGCTTGTTGTACTGTCCACAATTTTATACGCATGCATGATCGAGATGATAAGTTAAATGCAATGTATAATGAGGTGTAAATTATTGAAGATTAAGGCCACAATGGACATACTGGTAGTAGTTCTCAAAATCCAATTGAGATTGTTCTATCTAATTTTCAAGTCAAAGGAATGGCTACAGTGCGCGATCGCATATCTTGTTAGATATTTAATAGTATGAGAAATCAGTTAACTATAACTTGTCTTGTATTATTATTAATTTTCTAAATCATGTACAACATATATCTGACACATTTTTGATACTTTTGTACGATAAATTTAATGTGTAAAACTTGTTGTGTAGTAGGAAAACAAATTGATGTTTTTATACGCTATAATGTATAATAATTATTGCAATGTCGTTGCATCTTAATTTATTATAATTTTCAAGTACGTCTCTAATGCTACACTATGGGCCACTATGTGTAGTGCAGGTCGGATGTGAGTTTTTGTTGCGGGGACTAAGAAGAGCAATGGTTGTTCATTTTTTTTATGCTTGCTTAGAATGAACCATGGTGATGCTTTCATATGGGTTGATGAGTACCATATGCCTTACAACTCGGACTCCTCTTCACCTATAAGAGGAACGACCTCGTCAAGAAACATTTTTCGTGTACTCGTGTGTGCATATTGTGGGTGCAATATTATTTTGGAAACTGTCTTGCTCATAATAATATTTGTATTGTTGATTAACTTTATTTTGAAGTAGATACTTGAAGAAATGTATAATATGAACTAGTATCATATTTTTGAATGTGGCATGAACCTTGTAGCTATATATTCATTATATTATTTTTAACTTTTTTTTTTGGTTCTTTTTGTTAATTTAAGTTAGAAATGAAAAAAGAATGAAACATAAACTGTTTTTACCAAACAGGCTTTTTATTTTTGTTTAAAACTTTTTATAAACAAAATTACATTACCAAACGCAGTTTTTGTTTTCATTTCAAGAAAATAAATGACAATAGAAAACATAAGAAGAAAAACGACAATGTTACCAAATAGGCCCATAAAGACATAGTTATAGTGTTTATTTTGGTGAAAAAATGAGCTTCATTGATTGATCCAATACTGAATGCAGATATACACCATATGAGATTATACAAAGATGGGAAATTTTAGCGGACATTGGAGTCTCAATTTGTAATAAAAAAAGACTCTATGACTTTTATTTTCCCCATAAACTGCATTAATTGTAAAATACAATGAAGTAGCAGATCATGAAAGCGGTTGTTTTAGATTGAAGACACTGAGCCCTACCTTGTTGGAAACTATGTTCGTCATTTTGTTTTGGTTTGTCTTAGTTATCTTGTGGGACAAAATTGTTCAGACGGCCTTTTTTTTTTTTTTTTTTTTTGATAAATGACCATGCAACTTTCTTTTAAGCATGGGCCATGCTTGGTTTGTAAATTGAACGTTAAGTTGTTGAAAATGTTCCATTTTGAATGGTTATTTCTTGGATTCTCTTAACCTACCATCTCAATGTATGTATTGCCAATCACCACCCGTCTTATGGATGATTAGGCTTTTTATGAGATAGAAATTTTCAAACAGCCTTGTCTTAAGCGTGGGACATGTTTGTTGAAAATAAGTTACAATTTCAATGGTTATTTCTATGGAAGGGGACCTTGAAGCTATGTTACATAGACTCGGGTAAGAGTGTCAAGTGTGGGTATATCCAGATGTCAAATCTCTGAAAATTTTAATGTTAGGATACTAGGATATGTGTCCAAAAATTGGATAGAATACAGGGACACATTGTAAACATTTAAATATAAAATATATTGACATAAAATGCATTTGGAACTAAATAGAATTTAAAGAAAAAATGAGATTCTAATCTTCCATCTACATAAAAGATTTAAAAAAAAAAAAAATTAGCATCAAATGTATGTCACCTGTCAAAAAAAAAAAAGGTATGTTGTTACTTCTTTAAGAGATGTTAAAAATTAGAGGGTTCATGTATCCAGTTTTTGTACGAGTGTTGGACACATATTCCATACCTTTAATCTTATTATATCAGGTGGACACAGCCATACTGGAGGAAGTATAAGAGTTCATGTAACATTTTTTACCTTCAAGTAGCAAATATAACAGGCTAGGAATATGATAAATCCAAGGGAAACATTGTGGAGTATCTGTATTGGTTTTGTTGATAGGTCTTGTGAAAGGCTGTGAATTATCTTTACTTGGTGTATCTGAATGGTGAGAAGTAAATGGTGGTTTATAATCTGTCAATCATGGGCCTTGAAGGTAATTTTGGAATGTTGAAAGGTGAGGTGCTTCATGCTTGTTCGTGGAGAGGACTCAAAGTTGAGTGTTGTGTGAGAAAAAGGGTTGATATTAGCATTGGAGCTGGGGTATGTATGGTATCCGTGTCGGACACTGACACTTGAGATATACATACATCCATGAACACATAGAACACATTGTAATTTTGAGGAAGAACTGAATGGAATTAAATAATAAGATAAAAATAATTATAATTTATATTTATTAGTTCTCCATCATTTAATTTTAGGAATTATAAGGCCTAAAATTTCTAATTTGTTTGTAAATAAAATTCTTTTTAAATAGATATAGATAAACAAGTACTGTACTTTAATATGAAACTGAAAAATAGTTGTTTTTTTATGTTTATATATACAAAAGTGAATAAATAATTGTTTATCTCCAGGCTGCCAGGAATGCCGGTGTTCCAGTCATTTTGGATGCTGGGGGTGTGGATGCACCAATTCCACCAGAACTACTGAATTTTGTTGATATTTTCAGCCCAAATGAATCTGAGCTTGGTCGTATAACAAGAATGCCAACTGAAAGTTTTGAACAGATTAGTCAAGCTGTAAGAAAATGCCATGAAATGGTGAGTTTCAACACATGATGCAATCTTGGTCATCCAAATTGTTTGTGCATTACCTACCTAGAATGTACATTCTTGTACAATAAACATTCTGGGCACCCTTGAAATGTCTCATTTTGAACAGTTGCATCTAATTATATCCCAAATTTGATTACAGTATCAGCATCTGGTTATTCCCATTTTAATGATATTTATTGTCAAGATGACATATTTGTCCTTAAGTGTGCTGCAAAACAGAATGAGGCCACTTTCCCATGGTGCGTTTCTCATCAAGAGCATTTAAACAATTCGTAATAGAAATTGTCCTTTTTTTTCTCTCCATATACAGAGTCTGAAAATGCTAAGAAGCAGAAGCATTTCTAACAAAGTGCCAAGTGGCAACTTCATGTCTACTCTCCTGGATGGCATGTGTTGGATTCTTATCCATATATGCCTATTATTTTTCCTTATTTTTTAAGAACTGGGCAAGTCTTGGAGACTTTGGGGACACCATGCTCATCAGATAGTCACAATGAGAGAGACATTGAAATTTTGAAGAACTTTGGAATTCAATAATAATATTTGTACCAGTTAATTCCCCTTTAAATTCTTTAATTTAAGGAATTCTAAATCCAAATTTTCCTACTTGTTTACAAATAAATTAAGACTTATTGTTCAAATTTCTTTTCCAATATGTAGAGATAACTGATTTCTTACTATAGAAAATGAACTAATAACTATCATGCATTCGTGTTTGTGTCATGTCGTATTCATTTCTTGTTACCATATTCATGTTTGTTAGTGGAGATGTGTTTATTCTACAATTAATTTTTAGGATTTCTTGCTGATATTCAGAATTGTAATACAATATGAAAGACAAATGGGATATCTTTGCTTCCCAAGACCCTTCATGGATTAACGCAATAAAAACATGTTCAGGGTGCTAGGCAAGTCCTCGTGAAACTCGGGGCCAAAGGGTCAGCTCTGTTCATAGAAGGGGAAGAACCAATAAAGCAGCCCATCATATCGGCTCCAAGAGTACTCGATACAACTGGGGCCGGAGATACTTTTACTGCTGCTTTTGCTGTGGCTCTTGTGGAAGGAAAATCGAAAAAGGAATGCTTGAAATTCGCTGGTATGCCTTGAGATGTCTTTCTATATAATCCCCCTTATCTGCTGTTTCTATGACAAAATCTCGGTGATCCTTACAGCCGCTGCTGCCTCTCTGTGTGTACGAGTCAAGGGAGCCATTCCAAGCATGCCTGACAGGAAAGCAGTTTTGGAGCTTCTTCAATCTCTTTGAGCATATTCTTTATCACTGACTTTGCATATAAATAAAAGCCTAAAAAGGTATGGGTCAACTTACATCCCCTCCCCAGGTCAAATGTGGTCTATTCTGAGCTGAATGACTGTTATTGTAGTAGCTGGTTGACTAGTTGAAAAAATTTTAAACTCTGATTGAATCATTTTGTGTCTATTTCTTGGGGAAATATATATATATAAATGACCAGGAGTGTGAGAAGCTGCCTCTTTTATAGTCCGGAAGAAACTGAACTGTGCAAAAACTGTCAACTGAACTTGAATGGAGTTTTTTCCAAGCTGCTTTCTCCTATTCTCAGGAAGTCAATGTAAGGGACACATTATCTTCAAATCTTTGGGTGCGTTTGGAGTGAGGATTTGGTGAGAAAAAATGAAAAAGGCAAATGTAGGAAAAAAAGAAAAAAATAAATATAAAATTCCAATTGCATGTCTTTATTTGAATGAATTAAAAAAATATAATAAAATAAAAAACATTCATCAATATATTAGTTTTTAACTTTTTAAATCACATGCATTCGCCCTTCCCTTCTTCATCACAACACAAAGAGAACTTCGAATAGATATCCCATTTTTTTTTTCCTTCTTGACAAATTCTTAATCTAAATATAACCTTCATGTTAGGGTGCGTTTGGAGTCCCAAAAAAAATCAAAAAAAACCAATGGATGGGATTGATGTGATGTAAAAATGATAGGTGGCAAAATATGATTGGAAGAATTTGAAAACTTTTGAAGTTTTTTGAAGTTTTTTGGTTTTTTTTGTAGCTTCAAACGAGGCCTTAATTGTTGACATTTTATGTGTTTTCTTTCACGATGGTTATCACCTTAATAACCCATTCCCCCCCCCCCCCCCAAAAAAAAAAAAACAAAGAGGGAGGGGGGTTATCACCTTAATATGGAAACTTTGGTTAAGCATGCGGGGGGCTTAGCCAAGTGAAGTTTCATCGTAAACCTTTTGAGAGATTCTGGCTGTATTGAGAGACCTTGTTTGGGTCCTGGTTTGATAACTGTAACAGGAGTGAAATGCATTTATATTTCACTTGAGCATACCAAACAAAGGAGTCGAAATGAAGCAGGAACTTCAAAGTCAAGAACGATGTTTAACTTATGTGCTACTTTCTTTTTTATTTGAATAGTATTTTTTTGTGTGATTTCATATTCATCGTGGCCCCGTTATTGAAACTCCTACATCTACCCTACTTATGACTGTCATTTAGTCATTATGAAGGTAATTAAACACTGATTGTTTCTTTACACACTCCCTCACTTATTTTTAGGACTAATATGAAAAAGAATTACTGTATCTAATAAGTATTTAATTTTCAAATTCAAAATGAAATCTTTGAATGAAATATATATTCTCTTAGTTATTTAAAGTAAAACAAACATAACGGAGCTTATGTTTTATGTCAATATCACTATATTGAAAATATAATCTCTAAGTTACTCCTTGGGATTTTCTTTCATGGTGATTGAATATAATGGAAGATGTTAATTCTTTGGGGTTTTATCGTATTCAGTGAGATATTCTTTCACCTAAGTAGAGTTCTTCTCACCCAGGAAAGTTGTTGGGGATGCTAAATTTAAACCACTACTGGTGCGTGTATATGACAGCAGAGGAAGATTGCACAACTACTTAGTTGGGTAATTGACAGATTACATGATCATTAAAAGAGGGCTTGGTGTTCACTTGATATAGCTAATTTTTCTTTTCCACCCAAGAGAGTTAACGAGGATATCACTAAATTATTAGACTTCAATTTATTTTATATTTGTTGGAGTTTTATTTTTGTTTCTTTGGATTATTTTGTTATTTTAAATTAAGGCTTATGTTTAAAGGTTTACCTCATTGACGATTAGTGTTTACTTTAGGAGTATTTATTTATTTATTTATTTATTTACTTGTTGAGAATTAATTATGAGACTTCGATGAATTGAGATTGTTTATGTTATCGTTTGGGAAAAAAAAAATTTGGCATGAATTTATCAACTTTTAGCATAAATTTAACAATTTTTAGTATAAATTTATTAATTTTCAACAAAAAATGCCAAAAGTTACTAAAAAATTAAATTTTCAAATGCCTGTTGCTATATGGATGATCGTGTGCTTGGTTTTATCCCTTCTTTTCTTCCCTTTCTTCGTTTTGTTTGATTCTTCTTTATATATATATATATTTATATTCTCTGGTTTTGAGTTGGTGTTTGGATGACTAACTTTTACAAAATGTTGGTGTAAAAATAATACGTAACGAAATTTAATTGAAAGAAGTTGGAAAAAAATTGATAAAAGTCAAGTTTCTTTTTTGGGGGGGGGGGGGTTTGGGTAAACCAAGCACCCCCTAATTCCTTTATGTTCTATGTCACTTTCTCTTTAAATTATATATTTAAAACTATTATTAGATATGTATTCAATATTATGTCTTCATATCTTTTATCCATAGTTGTATTGAGAGAGGGAGAGGGTTAATGTAAGACTATGTTTTGTATGCTTTTGAATTCGGCTGTATGAACAAAAATTCCCAAGTTAAGAGGGAATTCATCTCTTTGGTATACTTTTTATGTAGTAACGAAACTTGAGATTTTATGATATTAAGAAATTATATTTCTTAAATAAAAGATGAAAACTTAAAATTTTCGCATCTTAAAAAATTATAATACAATGATGAAAAAAACTAAATATATACAATTAACATTTTTAGACTTCGTTTGGCATGAGTAGTTGGAAGTTCAGCTTGTCACTTCCTGAATACTAGGTTTTGACTTTATTTTTTTAATAATTAATTTTTTTGATGATTAATTTTTAATTTTTTTAAATTTTTATTAATAATTTTGAGTCATTTCTTGTTCCATTCCATATCAATTCAAGTTATTTTATTTACTTTTTTTTTTTTTTTTTTTGGGGTGGGGGTTGGCAGAAGAATCACATCAGGATAGAAGTATATTGAAATCATCCTTGCACGCCAAACCCACTAACCGGTCTATGCAAAGCCCATGTAGGTTCCCGTTCTTTAATAGTGCTAAAAATGGCGTTGAGAGGCTGTTTGGTTCATTAAAGAAAATAAAAGTATTAATTTTTATTAATTTTCTTTAATTTTTACTGACTTTTTTCAACTTTTCAAATTTTTCGAGTAACACATCAAACACCTAATAATTCAAAATTAGAAGGGACCAGTTGACATCAAAACTGATGTTAGCTCGGTAGCATCAAAATTAGAGACCGTCGATAAAATTCAACGATTTTGATGTATTTATATTTATTTAATCTTAAAAATGTGTGAATATATTTAAATAATTAAATTTTAATTCAACGATCCCTAAGCTAATATGGGTGTCAGCTCTCAAAATTCTTCAAAGTTATACTTATTTTTTTTATTTTTCACCAAAATTCGACACTGCACTGACTATATGCCAAAACGGTATTGTTGTTAAATCAGCGTTCATTAAGTGGCCGGTCACATTTCATACTTGCCTTCTTGTACAAGAGGATCAGATCAAAGGGTATGCCGAGGCATATACACCGCCCATAATTAATTTAAAGCCTAAGGCTGTGTTTAGTGTAAAAAATAAAAATAAAAAATACAGTTTTTGTTCTTGTATTATTACGTGTCATTTTGAAAATAATTATTTGTTTGGTAAAGAATTAAAGAAAGTTAAGAAAAAAAACTTTTACTTAAAAAAAATTAAAAAAATTAATAAAAGTCAGTAATTGATGAAAAGTTAATAAAAATTGACGATTATCAAATATGATCTTAAAAATCACTTAAACCATTTATATTTGGACTTTTAATAATTAGGTTTCTTATATTTTAAAAGTAGACATTTATATTTTCAAGGTTTGAAAAAATATATATTTATTTGGGTTTGAATTTTTCACAGTAATATTTTGTACTTTTTTTTTTTTTTGTTAGTTTGAGTGATTTGATTAATTTGACCATGTAAAAAGTTAAAAATGCACTTAAAATTGTAAATTCAAATTATTTTTTTATTTTTTTTTAGCACTTTGGCATGATATTCATATTTAGTCTAAAAAACACTGCATATACATATTAAAAAAATAAATATAATAATACATAAACTTATTTTAGAATGCCAAAATTGAATTTTTTTTTTTTTTTTTTTTTGTATTTATTAAATTTGAGGCATGTTAGTCCTATTTCCAAAATTGATTTTTTTTAATTATAAAATTTTAGACATGTTATTCATATTTAAACTAATATATAAGTTTACATATTTAATGTTTATTTTATGGGATAAATTTTAGATATATTATTCATATTTAAACTAAAAATAAATACTAAACACCCATATTTGCAAAATAAGCATTAAATATATAAACTGTATATTAGTCTAAATATGAATAAATTGACTAAAATTTATCAAATAATAAAAAAATCACATTTTAGTAATCTAAAATAAGTAATAAGTTTATATAATTTATCCTCAAGAGCAAAACTATCCTATAACAATGGACCCCTAAATTTTGAAAAAAAAATAATTTATAAAGACAGTATTGTTGTATTTGTAGATATATATTTTTTCCAACTATGACCGCGTAACCCTTTTACTTTGAGTGATTAACAAGATATGAGACTTGATTCTGGATCAGTAAAAAGATACATGCTATTAATAAGTTATAAGGTTTGATTATAGAGTTGACAATTAATAAAATATGGAACTTAATTCTTGAGTTAGGCAATTAGTAGTTTAATTTAGTAAATTAAATAATTATTAAGTAAGTCTGTAAAAAAATTTTATATATTTGCTTGATTTTTTAAAATTTTGATGACACGATCTATTACTATATTTTTAAGGTTATAGGAGAAAATTTTGTGAGATAAATATTAAAATTTATAGAAATTGACTTTCCCTCTATCAAATTTCTAGTTCCGTCTCTGATTATCTGGCTATCAAATTTCTAGTTCCGTCTCTGATTATCTTGTTTTTTTTTTTTTAAATGAGTTTGTATTTTTTTAGTTTAAATATGAATAATATATCTATAAATTAGTAAATAAAAAATCAAAATTTTGAAAATGTAAGTGCAAATTTTAAAACATAAAAAGTCTAATTACTAAAAAGCCGAAACCCGAAAGAATCCAAGTGAATTTTGTCTTTAATTTAAATTATTTAATATTTAGAACACTAACTATACCTTTTGACAAAGTGAGAGCAATATTAGTTCAATTAACCAGAGCCTTCGTTGCGGTGGCTCGAAGAATAACCAGTAAATTGTGCAATGGAAAATTGCACTATGGTCCATTTTTTAACCCCAACTTATCCTGTCAAGCTGCTTGCAATTTAGGGCACATTTACGGCAATGGGTCCCGAATACTCTTAATTGGATACGTACGCGGATGGGCATCAAATGCAACCAAATACACCGAAACACTAAAAATATAAATACCAATATTATTTTATGTGTGGTTGGAGTTAACCATGAGTCTCCATCACATCCCCTTTTTTTTTTTTTCCTTTTATTTATGACTTAGGGTATCCGATCAATATGCTTGACTACAGAAGAACTATTTATTTTAAATTAATTAGATTTACATGGACGTGTCTGAACTACAAGGACTTAAAGAGTAAAGATAATATGAATTATCATAGTATAAAGATTATTATATACAACTAATGCTCAAAACAATATGATAATATGAATTACTATGGATAAGTGTCCGGCGAATAATATGAATTAGAATGATTATTGAGAATAAGATGTAAATGGATTATATTCAAAATCAGAATCCTAAGGGAAATGGTGGATATCCACTCTAGATGTAATTTTATTGTATTAATTCAAAAATAGAAAAAAAAATAAAGATAGAAATGAAAAATACAATTGAAAGACGAAAAGATAAAAGATTTGATCTGATCGAATGACCTGTTATTTGACTTCCTTCATCCATATTTATACTTGGAGTGGTAAGGTAACTATCGTCTGTAACCAACTTGTTGCTAACTTTTACTTAGCATCTCTAATTATGACTCGAGGAGGTAGTTGTTTTATTAGTTGTAACTCTTCTGAATTTCTTATCAATATCTCCATTTCTTAAATTTAGTGTCAAAGATCTTGGCATAATTATTTAGTGGAATATTTAATATTGGCTAAATAAAATACGGACCAAATTTCTTATTGATTATATTGGTAAATCAAATATTAACCAAATTTCTTCTTGACCGATGAATAATTAAAAAGTGCAAATTTTATCAAGTCGATTTTTTGGGACAAACAATTACAGAACCAAGATTTTACTATTTGTGTTACTCTTTAAAATCCTCCATTGCATACTTGCACAATGTTAAAGGTATTTTAGTGGACATTTTTATATTTCGATGACTTGATTTGAACTAATCTATAAAATAAAAAAAAATTAATATAACACAATTGAAAGATTTAATGGGAATATAATTTTTTAAAATGTTGCGAATTTGTTACTAATCAATCACTTTAAAATAAAAATTAAATTATTAAAGTGATTTTTTGTTATAAAAATTTTTAATGCCATATTATTTTAATATGATTTTATGATTCAAAATTTTTGAAGAGTTGCATTTTCTGAAAGCACAATGATGGGTTTGAATCACAAATATTGGATTTTCTTTTGTCTCCTTTAGTCCTTGCATTAAATGTCAGGGTTGGGTAAATTAATTACTTACACCATTAAATCAATATGAATACGGCAAATTAGGTATTTACCTAAGGATGGACAGAGAATTGATGGTCTAATATTCAAGTTCGTCCTACCTTATTTTTTTGGATTAAAAAAAAAAAGAATTTGAGCTTCTTTTGCTAAATGACTCCTATTTTGAATTCTACGGGTAATTAAACTGATAAATTTTTAAATTTATTTTTTAATGATCACTACTAATTGGTGACAATTTCAAAAGAAAATTAGACTAAACACAACACAATTAGTCACCATTAAAAACAGAAAAAAATATATAATCTAAAATTAAAAACAAAAGATAATGTTAACAGAAAAAAATAATATAACTTTTTTTTTTTTGTGGGTAGGTAGTAGCTCCACCCTAGACTACATCTTTTAATAAACCAAAATATAGAATAAACCAAAGCATAGAATGTAGTTAGTGGGAATATTTATTTTTCTGAAGTTTAAAATTGAAATTTATAAAAAGAAATAGATTTTATATCCAATTTATTCTTATTTTAGGTAACTATATGAATCAAAACTTTTTTTCATTATTTAATTTTTTTCTACTTTTAATTATTTTTCAAACAAAATTTACTAATGTTTTTTTAATGAAAATGATTATTTTTTTCTTTTTAAATATTTTCTCAAACAAAATATGCTAATATTTTTTCAAAACCAATAAGATAGCTCTATTTTTTATATTTTTATTTTTCAAATACCATATTTTAAAAAAAAATAACAATTACAGGAGCCTTAAAAGAATGGTTGAAAATGACTTGAAAAGAATGAAATAATTACTTCTGTATATATAAAAATGCGTACACACATATATATATATATGTTTCATTTTTTGAATGATTAAATTGGTACTTAAAAAAATAAAATATTTTATTAACTGGATTTCATACTCCATAAATATTTATGGAGACATAATTAAAATTATTTAACATGAAATCATATTAGTAGATTTTAATAAAACTAAAGAGAAATAAAAAGAAAAATAATCTACAATTCAAGAACCTTTCTAAAAATAACAAACAAGCATGGGGGAAAATGTACTAACATCAAAATTAGTTTTGAGAGGGTATTAGATTAGAAATATTTTTCAAAATAGTATTATTTAAGCCAAAATTTTCAATTTCAGCCCTTGAATTTTCTTATAGTTAATGGATTATTTTTCTTCTTGGATTGAAGAAAAAATTAAACGAAGAAGACGATGATGATATGACAAAGTTCAAAGCTAGGAATGGCAATTCGTACTAAAACATTATGTTTATATTCATAATTATGTATATTTATATTTATACTCAATTATTTTAAAATTTAACAAACATTCAAAACAACTAATCCATCTTAAACTTTAGTTAAATCATCTCAATTTTGAGTTAACATATTAATATCGTATCATATATTATCTTCCTGCTCAAATATTTCATTTGATAGTTTTTACTTTATCGTTGATTTTAGATAGAAAAATTAAAATTACACATCAGACCTCAAAAAGAATTAAAAAAAAATATAGCTTTTTTTTCATAAAAATTTTGAAATAGCCATTTAAATACCCTATAAAGGAGTCCTGAGTTAGTATGTAACTCTAACTCTAACTTTAGAAGAGTACAAAACTAGACATGACTAATAATAAATCAAGTGTAAGTTTTTATTTTATTATCATTCGTTTATTTTTGAAATAATTTATAACATTGATCAATTATACTAGTGCAAATATATCTAATAAACTCAATATCTATATAATAAAAAAATTAATAATTTAAATTTAAGATATTTTCAACTGTTGAATTTATTTAATGACCAAAATTGTTTCATTTTCTTTCTATTTTGATTGTAAGGAAGTTCAAGAATCTAAATTTAGTATATTTTTAATTGTTGGATTTATTTAAAGACTAGAATTATTTCTTTTTCTATCCACTTTGATTTTTTTTCGGTCACTTTTCACATAGAGACACACTTTCTAACTCTCAATTGTAGCTTTAATTTACTAAATAGAAAAATAATATAAAATGAGAGAAACTCATGTTCCACCCAATAAATAAGTTTCTTATTGTGGTAAATAAAAAATCCTTGCACAAATGTCGTGTGCATATTCATTTGACATGCAGTTTAAATTTGTTTTCACGAGGTGGGAAAGCACAGCTGATAATTCATGTGTTTTCAGTGATTATCTTAGTAATTAAGCTAATTTATTTTCGAAGTAGGCCCAAGGAAAATATTATATAGTAAATTCAGGGTATATGGACATTTCGAAATATTTAACACCATATCATGTGAAATAGTACCACTTATAGGAATACCGTGGGCACAAGCAACGATCAATAAATATTGAGAAGTAGTTCAATTATCGACATTCTTAATTGCGTAATGTGATTGCAAGATGCTTTGGTGTTTTGAAAGCACAATTTCTTATCTTGAGGGCCATGCTACCTTTTAAATTAGGACAGAGATATACCCTATAACTTATTGTACTATCCACAATTTTATACGCATGTATGATCGGGATGACAAGTTAAATACAATCTATAATGAGGTGCAAATTATTGAAGATTAAGGCCACGATGGACATACTAGTTCTAGTTCTCAAAATCTAGTTGAGATTGATCTATCTAATTTTCAAGTTAGAGAAATGGTTACAATGCGTGATCGCATAGCTTGTCAGATTTTTAATAACATGAGAATCATTTAACTAAAACTTGTTTTATATTTTATTAATTTTCTATATCATGCACAATATATATCTATGACACAATATAATGATTTTAGAGGATAAATTTAATGTGTAAAACTTTTTGTGTAATATGAAAACAAATTGTTGTTTTCACACGCTATAATGTATAATAATTGTTAGAGTTTTATTTTTAGTTCTTTGGATTATCTTGTTATTTTAAATTACGCCTTACGTTTATAGGTTTAACTCATTGACTGCTAGTGTTTATTTTAGGAGTTTTTATTTATTTATTTATTTACTTGTTGAGAATTAATATGAGGCTTCGATGAATTGAGATTGATTATGGTACCGTTTGGTTAAAAAAATTTTTGGCATAAATCTATCAACGTTTAGTAAGAATCTATTAACTTTCAGTATAAATTTACTAATTATTAACAAAAAAATATTCAAAGTTATTAAAAATTGAATTTTCAAATGCCTGCAGCTGTATAAATGATAGTGTACTTGGTTTTATCCTTACTTTTCTTTCCTTTTTTCTTTTTGTTTGATTCTTGTTTACATATATATATATATATATATATATATATATATATATATATATATATATATATATATATTCTTTAGTTTTGAGGTGGTGTTTAGATGGCCAACTTTTATAAAATGTTAGTGTAAAAATGATACATAATGAAATTTAATTAGAAAAAGTAAAAAAAATTGATAAAAGTTAATTTTTTTTTAGGTAAACCAAACACCTCCTAATTCCTTATGTTCTATGTCACTTTCTCTTCTAATTATATATTTAAAACTATTATTAGATATGTATTTAATATTATGTCTTCATATCTTTTATCTATAGTTGTATTGAGAGAGGGAGAGGGTTAATGTAAGACTATGTTTTGTTTGCTTTTGAATTCGGCTATATTAACAAAAATTCCCAAGTTAAAAGGGATTTCATCTCTTTGGTAGACTTTTTATGTGGTACCGAAACTTAAAATTTTATGATATTAAGAAATTATAATTCTTAGACAAAAGATGGAAACTTAAAATTTTCGAATCTTAAAAAATTATAATACAATGAAGAAAAAAAACTAAATATATATATGTTCGGCAGCAGAAATTACCGCCGGAACTGCTGACCACGCCAACCAGAAATGCAATCGCCGACCTGCCGAACAAAGACAGAAAGAAAGGTGACGGCCGGAGAGGAGGTCTCAGGCCGGAAAACCCTCCGATGATTAAGTCAGCAAGTCACCCAAGAAAGAAAGTTTTCTGGAAATAAAGGAGTCAAAGTTTAAGTTGGCAATAGTCAGCTTACCTCTGTGATTCAGTAGTATATCCATATATAGTGGTCTGAGTAATGATTACAGCATACCTGTGACTCGACATTACGCACACTGCCGTGTCCCTCTTTTACACTCTTGCTTTAAATGCCCTTCCCCTTCATTTAATGCCTCAGACCCCTCATTAATACACCGTGCCTTTCATTTAATGCTTCTGGCGGTTTAACACGGCATTACAACCTGAATTTCAGGGTCATACTGTCTTCTTGTCGCATCAGTCACCGAATCGTGACGAGATAGACCGATTTAGTTACATCTCCAGAGACAAGTACCTAGTTCAATCCTAACTAAGGTGCATTTATGGTCATGAGCCTTCTTTAAAGGCTGTGGGCCCTAGGTTTGATATTTACTGGCCATCGACATATAGGCCGAGCAAACTAGATTCCTCGGCTATAGCCACATGGTTATACATTGTTTATTGATGTCGAGGTTCAAGGTACTCTTTGGAGCACTAACTCTAAACCGTGTACTCACGTATAACACTCACGTGGAACTCTCGTGCCAATAATCAGTTGTTCGGCAGGATGCCACGTGTTCAGACGGAACGTGCTCGGCAAGTGGCTAAGTGGCTTATGTGAATTTGCTCGGCACCGCGCCACGTGGCACTAGACTAAACCTGTTCGGCAAGAGTACAGTTTTAGTATTATTATGCCCAACAATATAATTAATATTTTTAGACTTCGTTTGGCATGAGTAGTTGGAAGCTTAGCTTCTTACCTCTGACTACTAGATTTTTTACTTTATTTTTTTAAATGATTAAAATTACTTTTTTATATTTTAAATTTTTTTTAAACCATAAATAGCAAATATGTAAAATTAATTAAAAATTAAAAATTAACTATTAAAAATTAATTTTTATCTTATTTAAACACAAAAAAAAAAAAAAACTTTTTTTACTTTCTCAAACAAAGTGTTAACCTTTAAAATCCCAAATATGGTAATAATTTTGAGTCATTTCTTGTTCTATTCCATATCAATTTAAGTTATTTTATTCATTTATTTATTTTTGTTTTATTTATTTATTTTTTGGGCGGAAGAATCACATCAAGATAGAAGTATATTGAAATCATCCTTGCACACCAAAGTCACTAACCGGTCTATGCAAAGCCCATGTAGGTTCCCGTTCTTTAATAATACTGAACACAGCGTTCAGTGGCTGTTTGGTTCATCAAAAAAAAATAAAATAGAATAAAAGTATTAATTTTTTTTAATTCTCTTTAATCTTTTATCAATTTTTTTAATTGTTATTAATTTTTTAATTTTCTTTAATTTTTATTGACTTTCTTCAATTTTTACAAACTTTTCGAGCAACACATCAAACACCTAACAATTCAAAATTAGAAGAGAGAAGTTGACATCAAAACTGATGTTAGTTTGATAGCATCGAGATCAGGGACTATTGAATAACACTTAATAATTCAGAAGCATTTACACTTGTTTAATCTTAAAAATACGTAAAAATATTTAAATCGTTAAATTTTAATTCAATGACGGTCGGTGTCAGCCCTCAAAATTCTTCAAAATTATACTTATATTTTTAGTTTTCACCAAAATTTGACGCTGCACTAACTATATGCCAAAACAGTATTGTTGTTGAGTCAGCATTCATTCAGTGGCCGGTCACATTTCATATATACCTTCATGTACAAGGGGATCAGATCAAAGGGTATGTCAAAGGCGTAGACATCGCCCATAATTAATTTAAAACCTAAGGCTGCGTTTAGTGTAAAAAATAAAAATAAAAATTACAGTTTTTATTCTTGTATTATTACGTGTCATTTTTAAAAATAATTATTTATTTGATAAAGAATTAAAAACAGTTAAAAAAATATTTACTAAATTTTAGGAGTAATAATTAAAAAAATTAATAGAAGTCGGTAATTGATGAAAAGTTAATAAAAATTAACGATTATCAAATACGACCTTAAAAATCACTTAAACCTTTTATATTTGGACTTTTAATAATTAGGTTTCTTATATTTTAAAAATAGACACTTATATTATCAAGGTTTGAAAAAATATATACTTATTTAGGTTTGAATTTTTCACAGTAACATTTTGCACTATTATTATTATTATTATTATTATTATTATTATTAGGTTAGTTTGAGTGATTTGATTAATTTGACCCTGTAAAAAGTTAAAAATGCACTTAAATTTGTAAATTTACATTTTTTTTTTTCGGGTAGCACTTTGGCATGATATTCATAGTTAGTCTGAAAAACACTGCATATACATGTTAAAAAATAAATATAATAATACATAAACTTATTTTATAATACCAAAATTGAATTTTTTTTTTTTTATATTTGTTAAACTTGAGGCATGTTAGTCATATTTCCAAAATTGATTTTTTTTTAATTAGTAAATTTTAGACATATTATTCATATTTAAACTAATATATAAGTTTACATATTTAGTGTTTATTTCGCCGGATAAATTTTAGATATATTATTCATATTTAAATTAAGGGTAAGCTTGGAATGATAAAAAGTAAGATAAAATGTGATTTGAAAATTTTTTTTGCATTTGGTGCACACATCTCAAACTGCGTTTTTTAAATATGAATAGTAAGATTCCCGTTCTAACAGATTAGATTTCCGTTTGTACGGATTCAAAATTTTGGGCAGTTATGGTTTCTTTGCACTACAATCCATCCAAACGGATTGTAGAAACTGTTTGGACAAAAGTTGGTTGCACGAATCTGTCGGAACGGTTTCTACAATCCGTTGGAACGGTTTCTACAACGCCATAAAAAATAGTCAAAGTGAATGTCATTCGATAGCTTGAGAGTTTATGGTGAGTATGGTGAAAAAATTTTTACTATTTTATTAACCGAATTTTAGTTATAGACTCTTTTTTTTTATGTATTAAACTTTTTTTAAAATTTGAAAAGGCAGAAATATGTAAAAATGTATAAAGATTTTCATAAATTTTCACCAAAAATTCGTGCGTCAAACGCAGCCTAAAAATAAATACTGCACATCCATATTTGCAAAATGAGCATTAAATGTATAAACTGTATAGTCTAAGTATGAAAAGATGGACTAAAATTTATCAAATAATAAAAAAAAATCACATTTTAGTAACCTAAAAAAAGTTTATATAATATTATTTTCAAGAATAGAACTACCCTATGACAATGGTCGCCTAAATTTTAAAAAAATAATCTATATATATAGTCTTGTTGTATTTGTAGGTATATATTTTTTTCAAATATGGCCACACAGGCCTTTTACTTTGTATCATTAAGAAGATACGATACTTGATTTTTAGTTAATAATAAGATATGTGTCATTAATGAAGTTTGATTATTGAGTTGGACCATTAATAAAGTATGGGACTTAATTCTTGAGTTAGTTGTCTAGTTTAGTAAATTGAATAATCTTTAAATAAGTTTGTGAATATATTTTCTTGATTTTTTAAGTTTACGCTGACATGATTTATGATTGTATTTCTGAGATTGTAAGAGAAATATTAAAATTTATAGGAATTAGTTTTCCCTCTATTAAATTTTTTACTCCGTCTTCTATTACCTTTATTTTTTTTTTGTAGAATGAGTTTGTATATATATTTTTTAAATTTAAATATAAATAATATATCTATAAATTGGTAAATAAAAAATCAAAATTTGAAAATATAGGTGCTAATTTTTAAAACATAAAAGTCTAATTACTAAAAAGCCGAAACCCGGCAAGAATCTAAGTGATTATTGTCTTTAATTTAATATTTAGAGCACTAACTATAAGTGAGAGCAATATTGGTTCAATTAACCAGAACCTTCGTTGCGGTGGATTTAAGAATAACTAGTAAATTGGGCACTGTCAAATTCCACTATGGTCCATTTTTTTACTCCAACTGATCCCGTCAAGTTGCTTGCAATTTAGGGCACATTTACGGCAATGGGTCCCGAATACTCTTAATTGGATACGTACGCGGATGGGCATCAAATGAAACCAAATACACCAAACCACCAAAAATATAAATATCAATATTATTTTATGTGTGGCTGGAGTTAACCACTAGTCTCCATCACATACTTTTTTTCTTAAATTCTTTTTATTTATCACTTAGGATATTTAATCAATTTTTTTTTTAACTCAGAACCCGCACTAATTTATTACAACTCTCAACGAATCACATAGCTGATAGATAAACCGGGGTGCTTGAACCCACCTGCAAGACCCAAGCACCGGGTAAGATAAGGTAATAACCAGCGAAATTCGAACTCAAGACCTCCGGGTTTACGATTAGTTTCAAAAATCACTGAACTACCCTAACGGATATATCCAATCAGTTTGCGTGAACTTTCAGGAAAACGTTTGCATTGAATTAATTAGATTTACATGGATGTGTCAAAATCACAAGAATTTACATGGATGTGTCAAAATCACAAGAATTTAGAAGGTAAATATAATTTGAATTATCATAATATAATATAAAGATTATCATATATGATTAATGCTCAGAATAATATGGTAATATGAATTACTATGAATGAGCATCAGACGAATAATATGGATTAGAATTATTATTGAGAATAAGATGTAAATGGATTACATTCAAAATTAGAATTCCAAGGGAAATGATACTCTTAAAGAAAATGCAATTTTATTGCATTAATTCAAAAATGAAAAAAAAGATAAAGACAGAAATAAAAAGTACAATTAAAAAACTTGATCTAATTGAGCAACCTGTTATTTGGCTTCCTTCATCCACATTTATACTTGGAGTAAGAAGGTAATTATCGTATGTAACCGCCTTATTAGTAAATTTCACCTAAGAACTCTCCAGTTATGACTTGAGGAGATCATTGTTTTACTGGTTGTAATTCTTCTTGACCTCCTATCATTATCTCTATTCCTTAAATTTGAGTGTCAAAGATCCTAGCATAATCATTTAGCCAAATATTTGATATCGGCTAAATAAAATATGGACCAAATATCTTATTGATCATATCAGTTAAATCAAATATTAACCAAATTTCTTCTTGGCCGATAAATAATTAAGAAACATAAATTTAATAAGACTGATATTTTGACACAAATAATAACAAACCTAAAACTTTACCATTTGTGTTACTCTTTAAAATTCTCCATTGCATACTTACACAATGATAAAGGTATTTTAGTGGGCATTTTTATATTTTGGTGAATTGATTTGAACTAATCTATAAAATAAAAAAAAATATAATATAACACAATTGAAAGGTTTAATGAGAATATAATTTGTTAAAATGTTGGCAAATTTGTTACTAATCAATCACTTTAAAATAAAAATTAGATTATTAAAGTGATTTTTTGTTATAAAAATTTTACTGCCATATTATTTTAATATAATTTTATGATTCAAAATTTTTGTAGAGTAGCATTTTCTGAAAGCACGATGATGGGTTTGAATCACAACTATTGGATTTTCTTTTGTCTCCTTTGGTCCTTGCATTAAATATCAGAGTTGGGTAAATTAATTACTTACACCATTAAATCAATATGAATACGGCAAATTAGGTATTATCTACGGATGGACAGAGAATTGATGGTCTAAGGTTCGAGTTCGTCCCACCTTGTTTTTTGGATTAAAAAAAAAAAAAATGCGCTTCTCTTGCTAAATGGCTCCTACTCTGAATTGTAATTATGCGGGTAGTTCAACTGATGGGCTGTTGAGTTTGTTTTTTCAATGATCACTACTAAGGTCCCGTTTGATTGGATCAAAAATCATTAAAAATTATAAAAAGTTATAAATATTTATTTAATTTTATCAATTTTTATTATTTTTATTTTTCATCTGTTTATTTTTAAAATTTAAATTTTATAAGCTTTTACAAAAGTTACAAAAAGCTACAAAAAATTATTTATTTTTCTTACTTTTTCCAACATTTGTCATCTTTGTGTATTACTTTTTGACTAAAATCGTTGAAATGGCTTACTTTGTACTGTTCTAATATATTATTTTAGTCACTTTTAGTTAGTATTTCAAACACAAAAAAGTAACTATATTTTTTACTTTTTGATTTTTTGGTTACTTTCGACCATCCAAACGGTCCCTAATTGATCACAATTTCAAAAGAAAATTAGACTAGCACAATGATGGGTTTGAATCACAACTATTGGATTTTCTGGGTTTGATTGGGAAGAGTAACCATTAGCCAAGGTTAATAGTTACTTCAATAGTGGTTGGACTTTTTTACTCTCTTATATTTTAATTTTTTTTTAAACTTTCAAGGGTAAAAATGTCAATTTAACAAAAATAAGTTAGCCACATGCAAAAAAATTACTTTTTTTTCCCAAACACAAAATTAGTTAGCTTTGTTTTAACTAACTACTAACCATTAACCATTAGCGACTTTTTTTTTCCTTCCCAAACACAAAATTAGTTAACTTTTTTTCAGCTAACTTTTTTTCAACTAACTACTAATCATGAAACTTAACCAATACTAATTGTTACCAAACCGAGCCTCTTTTGTCTCCTTTAGTCCTTGCATTAAATATCAGAGTTGGGTATATTAATTACTTACACCGTTGAATCAATATGAATTCGGCAAATTAGGTATTACCTAAGTATAGACAGAATTGAGGGGCTAATATTCCCACCTTATTTTTTGAATTAAAAAAAAAAAGTTCTGAGCTCCTTTTGTTAAATGGCTCTTACTTCGAATTGTAATTTTATGGTAGTTTAACTAATAAATTTTTTAGTTTTTTTTAGTAGTCATTACTAATAAGTCATAATTTCAAAAAAAAAAAAGAAAAAGAAATTAGAATAGGTACACCACAATTGGTCACAATTAAAAACAAAAAAAATAATATAATTTACTATTAAAAACAAAAGATAATATCAATAGAAAAAAATAATATAACTTTTTTTTTAGGATAGGTAGTAGCTCCAACCTAGATTATATCTTCAAATAAACCAAAACATAGAATAAACCAAAGCAAAGAATATAGATAGTGGAAATATTTATTTTTCTTAAGTCTAAAATTAAAATTTATAAAAAGAAATAGATTTTATATCCACATTTATTCTTATTTTAAGTAACTATATGAATCAAAATTTTTTCATTATTTAATTTTTTCTACTTTTAATTATTTTTCAAAGAAAATTTGCTAATGTTTTTTTAAAGAAAATGATTATTTTTTTCTTTTTAAATATTTTTCTCGAACAAAATATGCTAATATTTTTTCAAAACAAATAAGATAGACTCTATTTTTTATACTTTTATTTTTCAAATACCATATTTAAAAAAAATAACAATTACAGGAACCTTACAAGAATGGTTGAAAATGACTTGAGAAGATTGAAATAATTACTTCTGCATATATAAAAATATACACACATATATATGTTTCATTTTTTGAATGATTAAATTTGTACTTAAAAAAATAAAATATTTTATTAACTGGATTTCATACTCCATAAATATTTATGGAGCCACAATTAAAATTATTTAACATGAAATCATATTAGTAGATTTTAATAAAAATAAAGAGAAATAAAAAGAAAAATAATCTACCATTCAAGAACCTTTCTAAAAATAACAAACGAGCATGGGGAAAATGTACTAACATGAGAATTAGTTTTGGGAGGGTATTAGATTAGAAATATTTTTTAAAATAGTATTATTTAAGCCAAAAATTCAATTTCAGCCCTTGAATTTTCTTATAGTTAATGGATTATTTTTCTTCTTGGATTGAAGAAAACATTAAACGAAGAAGACGATGATGATATGACAAAGTTCAAAGCTAGGAATGGCAATTCGTACTAAAACATTATGTTTATATTCATAATTATGTATATTTGTATTTATACTCAATTATTATAAAATTTAACAAACATTCAAAACAATTAATCCATCTTAAACTTTAGTTAAATCATCTCAATTTTGAGTTAACATATTAATATCGTATCATGCATATATTATCTTCCTGCTCAAATATTTCATTTGATAGTTTTTAATTTATCGTTGATTTTAGATAGAAAAATTAAAATTACACATCATAACTCAAGAAAGAATTAAAAAAAATAGAGTTTTTTTTTTCATAAAAATTTTAAAATAGTCATTTAAATACCCTATAAAGGAGTCCCGAGTTAGTATGTAACTTTGACTTTAGAAGAGTATAAAACTAGACGTGACTGATAATAAATCATGTGTAAGTTTTTATTTTATTATCATTCGTTTATTTTTGAAATAATTTATAACACTGATCAATTAAGCTAGTGCAAATATATCTAATAAACCCAATGTCTATATAATAAAAAAAATTAATAATTTAAATTTAGGATATTTTCAACTATTGAATTTATTTAATGATCAAAATTGTTTCATTTTCTTTCTTTCTATTTTGATTGTAAGGAAGTTCAAGAATCTAAATTTAATATATTTTTAATTGTTGGATTTATTTAAAGACTAGAATTATTTCTTTTTCTATCCACTTTGATTTTTTTTTCGATCACTTTTCACATAGAGACACACTTTCTAACTCTCTATTGTAGCTTTAATTTACTAAATAGAAAAATAATATAAAATGAGAGAAACTCATGTTCCACCCAATAAATAAGTTTCTTATTGTGGTAAATAAAAAATCCTTACACAAAATGTCATGTGTGCATATTCATTTGACATGCAGTTTAAATTTGTTTTCACGGGGTGGGAAAGCACAGCTGATAATTCATGTGTTTTCAGTTATTATCTTAGTAATTAAGCTAATTTATTTTCGAAGTAGGCCCAAGGAAAATATTATATAGTAAATTCAGGGTGTATGGACATTTCGGGATGTTTAACACCATATCATGTGAAACAATACCACTTATAGGAATGTTATGGGCACAAGCAACGATCAATAAATATTGAGAAGTAGTTCAATTATCGACATTCTTAATTGCGTAATGTGATTGCAAGATGCTTTGGTGTTTTGAAAGCACAATTTCCTATCTTGAGGGTCATGCTACCTTTTAAATTAGGACAGAGATATACCCTATAGCTTATTGTACTATCCACAATTTTATACGCATGCATGATCGGGATGACAAGTTAAATACAATATATAATATGGTGCAAATTATTGAAGATTAAGGCCACGATGGACATACTAGTTCTAGTTCTCAAAATCTAGTTGAGATTGATCTATCTAATTTTCAAGTTAAAGAAATGGTTACAATGCGTGATCGCATAGCTTGTCAGATTTTTAATAACATGATAAATCAGTTAACTAAAACTTGTTTTAAATTATTATTAATTTTCTATATCATGCACAATATATATTTATGACACAATATGATGATTTTACAGGATAAATTTAATGTGTAAAACTTGTTGTGTAATATGAAAACAAATTGATGTTTTCACACGCTATAATGTATAATAATTGTTGGAGTTTTATTTTTAGTTCTGTGGATTATTTTTTTATTTTAAATTAAGCCTTACGTTTATAGGTTTAACTCATTGACTGCTAGTGTTTATTTTAGGAGTTTTTATTTATTTATTTATTTACTTGTTGAGAATTAATATGAGGCTTCGATGAATTGAGATTGATTATGGTACCGTTTGGTTAAAAAAATTTTTGGCATAAATCTATCAACGTTTAGTATGAATCTACCAACTTTCAGTATAAATTTACTAATTATTAACAAAAAATTTTTAGAGTTATTAAAAATTGAATTTTCAAATGCCTGCAGCTGTATAAATGATCGTGTACTTGGTTTTATCCCTACTTTTCTGTCCTTTCTTCTTTTTGTTTGATTCTTGTTTATATATATATATATATTCTTTAGTTTTGAGGTGGTGTTTAGATGTCCAACTTTTATAAAATGTTAGTGTAAAAATGATACATAACGAAATTTAATTAGAGAAAATTGAAAAAAATTGATAAAAGTTATTTTTTTTTTGTAAACCAAACACCTCCTAATTCCTTATGTTCTATGTCACTTTCTCTTCTAATTATATATTTAAAACTATTATTAGATATGTATTTAATATTATGTCTTCATATCTTTTATCTATAGTTGTATTGAGAGAGGGAGAGGGTTAATGTAAGACTATGTTTTGTTTGCTTTTGAATTCTGCTACATGAACAAAAATTCCTTTATGTGGTAATTCATTTAAAAGGGAATTCATCTCTTTGGTAGACTTTTTATGTGGTAACGAAACTTGAAATTTTATGATATTAAGAAATTATAATTCTTAGACAAAAGATGGAAACTTAAAATTTTCGAATCTTAAAAAATTATAATACAATGAAAAAAAAAAAACTAAATATATATAATTAATATTTTTAGGCTTCGTTTGGCATGAGTAGTTGGAAGCTTAGCTTCTTACCTTTGACTACTAGATTTTTTACTTTGTTTTTTCAAATGATCAAAATTACTCTTTTATATTTTAAATTTTTTTTAAACCGTAAATAGCAAATATGTAAAATTAATTAAAAATTAAAAATCAACTATTAAAATTTAATTTTTATCTTATTTAAACACAAAAAAAAAAAAACTTTTTTTACTTTCTCAAACAAAGTGTTACCCTTTAAAATCCCAAATATGGTAATAATTTTGAGTCATTTCTTGTTCTATTCCATATCAATTCAAGTTATTTTATTCATTTATTTATTTTTGTTTTATTTATTTATTTTTTGGGCGGAGGAATCACATCAAGATAGAAGTATATTGAAATCATCCTTGCACACCAAAGTCACTAACCGGTCTGTGCAAAGCCCATGTAGGTTCCCGTTCTTTAATAATACTAAACATAGCGTTCAGTGGCTGTTTGGTTCATCAAAAATAAAATAAAATAAAATAAAAGTATTAATTTTTTTTAATTCTCTTTAATTTCTTATCAACTTTTTTTAATTGTTATTAATTTTTTAATTTTTTTTAATTTTTATTGACTTTCTTTCACTTTTGCAAACTTTTCAAGCAACACATGAAACACTTAACAATTCAAAATTAGAAGAGAGAAGTTGACATCAAAACTGACGCTAGCTTGGTAGCATCGAGATCATGGACTGTTGTATAAAACTTAATAATTCAGAAGCATTAACACTTTGTTTAATCTTAAAAATACGTGAAAATATTTAAATCGTTAAATTTTAATTCAATGACGCTTAACTGACGTGATGTGAGTGACAGCCCTCAAAATTCTTCAAAATTATATTTATGTTTTTAGTTTTCACCAAAATTTGACACTGCACTAACTATATGCCAAAGCAGTATTGTTGTTGAGTCAGCATTCATTCAGTGGCCTGTCACATTTCATATATACCTTCTTGTACAAGGGGATCAGATCAAAGGATATGCCAAGGCATATACATCTCCCATAATTAATTTAAAGCTAAGGCTGCGTTTAGTGTAAAAAATAAAAATAAAATTACTGTTTTTATTCTTGTATTATTGCGTGTTACTTTAGAAAATAATTATTTGTTTGGTAAAGAATTAAAGAAAGTTAAGAAAAAAAACTTTTACTAAATTTTAGTAGTAAAAATTAAAAAAAAAATCAATAAAAGTTAATAATGGATGAAAAGTTAATAAAAATTGACGATTATCCAATATGATTTTAAAAACCACTTAAACCTTTTATATTTGGACTTTTAATAATTAGATTCTCTTTATTTTAAAATAGACATTTATATTTTTGAGGTTTGAAAAAATATATACTAATTTAGATTTGAATTTTTCACAGTAATATTATGTGCTACTATTTTTTTTTTTGGTTAATTTGAGTGATTTGATTAATTTGATCATGTAAAAAGTTAAAAATGCACTTAAAATTGTAAATTTACATTAACTTTTTTTTTAGCATTTTGGCATGATATTCATAGTTAGTCTGAAAAAAAATTGCATATACATGTTAAAAAAATAAAGATAATAATACCTAAACTTATTTTAGAATACCAAAATTGATTTTTTTTTTTATATTTGTTAAACTTGAGGCATGTTAGTCATATTTCCAAAATTGATTTTTTTTAATTAGTAAATTTAGATATGTTATTCATATTTAAACTAATATATAAGCTTACATATTTCGTGTTTATTTTGTGGGATAAATTTTAGATATATTATTCATATTTAAACTAAAGGTGAGTTTGGAGTGATAAAAAATGAAATAAAATGTGGTTTGGGGAAACTTTTTGGGTTTCGTGCACACATCTCAAACTGTATTTTTTGGAGATAAATAGTAACATTTCCGTTCTGACGGATTAGATTTCCGTTTGGACATATTTAAAATTTTGGACAGTCATGACTTCTTTGCACTACAATCCGTCTAACAAATTGTAGAAACCGTTTGGGCGGAAGTTGGCTGTGCAAATCCGTCGGAATAGTTTCAACAATCCGTTGAAACGATTTCTACGACGCTATAAAAAAAAGTCAAAGTGGGTTTCATTCGCCAGCTTGAGAGTCCATGGTGAGAATATTGAAAAAATTTTTGCTATTTGATTAATTGAATTTTAGTTATCGACTTTTTTTTAAAGGTATTAAACTTTTTTTGAATTTTGAAAATGTGAAAATGTGTAAAAATGTATAGAGATTTTCAGAAGTGTTAAGAGGTTTTCAGGGATTTTCACCAAAATTTGGTGCGCCAAAAGCACCCTAAAAATAAATACTATACACCCATATTTGCAAAAATGAGCATTAAATGTATAAACTGTATATTAGTCTAAGTTTGAAAAGATCGACTAAAATTTATCAAATAAAAAAAATCACATTTTAGTAATCTAAAATAAGTTTATATAATATTATTTTCAAGAATAGGGCTACCTTACGATAATGGTCCCCTAAATTTTGAAAAAAATAATCTATATATATAGTCTTGTTGTCTTTGTAGATATATATTTTTTTCAAATATGGCCACACAACCCTTTTACTTTGTGTACTTTGTGTCATTAACAAGATATGAGACTTAATTTTTAGTTAGTAATCAGATATGTGTTATTAATGAGGTTTGGTTATTGAGTTGGATGATTAATAAAATATAGAACTTAATTCTTGAATTGGTTCATAAGTAGTCTAGTTTAATAAATTGAATAATTTTTAAATAAGTTTGTGAAGAGGTTTTATATATATGTTTCGTTTTTTTAACTTATGATGACATGATCTATGATTGTATTTTTGAGACTGTAAGAGAAATATTAAAATTTATAAGAATTGGTTTCTCTACTATTAAATTTTTTATTCCACCTCTGATTACCTTTATTATTATTATTTTTTTTTTTTTGTAGAATGAGTTTGTATATATTTTTTTAAATTTAAATATAAATAATATATCTATAAATTAGTAAATAAAAAAATCAAATTTTGAAAATATAGGTGCTAATTTTTAAAACATAAAAGTCTAATTACTAAAAAGCCGAAACCCGGCAAGAATCTAAGTGATTATTGTCTTTAATTTAATATTTAGAGCACTAACTATAACTTTTGACAAAGTGAGAGCAATATTGGTTCAATTAACCAGAACCTTCGTTGCGGTGGCTTTAAGAATAACTAGTAAATTGTGCACTGACAAATTGCACTATGGTCCATTTTTTTACTCCAACTGATCCCGTCAAGTTGCTTGCAATTTAGGGCACATTTACGGCAATGGGTCCCGAATACTCTTAATTGGATACGTACGCGGATGGGCATCAAATGAAACCAAATACACCAAACCACCAAAAATATAAATATCAATATTATTTTATGTGTGGCTGGAGTTAACCACTAGTCTCCATCACATACTTTTTTTCTTAAATTCTTTTTATTTATCACTTAGGATATTTAATCAATTTTTTTTTTAACTCAGAACCCGCACTAATTTATTACAACTCTCAACGAATCACATAGCCGATAGGTAAACCAGGGTGCTTGAACCTACCTGCAAGACCCAAGCACCGGATAAGATAAGGTAGTAACCAGCGAAATTCGAATTCAAGACATCCGGGTTTACGATTAGTTTCAAAAATTACTGAACTACCCTAACGGATATATCCAATCAGTTTGCGTGAACTTTCAGGAAAACGTTTGCATTGAATTAATTAGATTTACATGGATGTGTCAAAATCACAAGAATTTACATGGATGTGTCAAAATCACAAGAATTTAGTAGGTAAATATAATTTGAATTATCATAATATAATATAAAGATTATCATATATGATTAATGCTCAGAATAATATGGTAATATGAATTACTATGAATGAGCATCAGACGAATAATATGGATTAGAATTATTATTGAGAATAAGATGTAAATGGATTACATTCAAAATCAGAATCCCAAGGAAAATGATGAATATCTACTCTTAAAGAAGATGCAATTTTATTGCATTAATTCAAAAACAGAAAAAAGATAAAGACAGAAATGAAAAGTACAGTTAAAAAACTAAAAGATAAAAAAAGGTTTGATTTGATCGAGCGACCTGTTATTTGGCTTCCTTCATCCACATTTATACTTGGAGTAAAAATTTAATTATCGTACGTAACCGCCTTATTAGTAACTTTCACTTAGGAACTCCCCAGTTATAACTTGAGGAGGTGGTTGTTTTATTGGTTGTAACTCATATTGGTCTCCTATCAATATCTCCATTCCTTAAATTTAGGTGTCAAAGATCATGGCATAATCATTTAGTTGAATATTTAATGTCGGCTATATAAAATATGGAACAAATTTCTTATTAATCATATCAGTTAAATCAAATATTAACCAAATTTCTTCTTCGCCAATAAATAATTAAGAAGTGCAAATTTTGTAAGACTGATAGTTTGAGACAAACAATAATAAACCCAAAACCTTACTATTTGTGTTACCCTTTAAAATTCTCCATTGCATACTCACACAGTGTTAAAAGTATCGTAGTGGGCATTTTTATATTTTGGTGAATTGATTTGAACTAATCTATATAATAAAAAAAAATAATATAACACAATTGAAAGATTTAATGAGAATATAATTTCTTAAAATGTTGCTAATTTGTTACTAACCAATCACTTTAAAATAAAAATTAAAATATTAAAGTGATTTTTTGTTATAAAAATTTTACTGCCATATTATTTTAATATAATTTTATGATTCAAAATTTTTGTAGAGTAGCATTTTCTGAAAGCACAATGATGGGTTTGAATCACAACTATTGGATTTTCTTTTGTCTCCTTTGGTCCTTGCATTAAATATCAGAGTTGGGTAAATTAATTACTCACACCATTAAATCAATATGAATACGGCAAGTTAGGTATTACCTAAGTATAGACAGAGAATTGATAGTCTAATATTCTCACCTTATTTTTTGGATTAAAAAAATAAGTTTGAGCTCTTTTGTTAAATGTCTCTTACTCTAAACTGTAATTCTACTTGTAGTTTAACTAATAAGTTTTTGGATTTATTTTCTAGTAGTCATTACTAATTAGTCGTAATTTTCAAAAAAAAAAAAAAACTAGGTATAACACAATTGATCACAATTAAAAATAGAAAAAAAAATATAATTTGCAATTAAAAGTAAAAGATAATATCAATAGAAAGAAATAATATAACTTTTATTTGAGGGTAGGTAGTAGCTCCACCCTAGATTACATCTTCAAATAAAACCAAAACATAGAATAAACCAAAGCATAGAATATAGTTAGTGAAAATATTTATTTTTCTTAAGTTTAAAATTAAAATTTATAAAAAGAAATAGATTTTATATCCACATTTATTCTTATTTTAGGTAACTATATGAATCAATTTTTTTTTTCATTATTTAATTTTTTTTCTACTTTTAATTATTTTTCAAACAAAATTTGCTAATTTTTTTAAAGAAAATGATAATTTTTTCTTTTTAAATATTTTTTCAAACAAAATAGATATCTCTATTTTTTATTTTTTTATTTTTCATACACCACATTTAAAAGTAATAACAATTACGGAAGCCTTAAAAGAATGGTTGAAAATGACTTGAGAAGAATGAAATAATTACTTCTATATATATATAAATATACACATATATGTATGTCTTATATTTTAAATGATTAAATTGGTACTTAAAAAATAAAATATTTTATTAACTAGATTTCATAGTCTATAAATATTCGTGGAGACATAATTAAAATTATTTAATATGAAATCATATTAGTAGATTTTAATTAAAAAATAAAAAGAAATAAAAAGAAAAATAATCAATTATTCAAAAAGCTTGCTAAAAATAACAAATGAGCATGGGGGAAAATGTACTAACATAAGAATTAATTTTGAGAGAGTATTAGATTCGAAATATTTTTCAAATATAGCATTATTTAAGCTAAAAATTCAATTTCAGTCCTTGAATTTTCTTATAGTTAATAGATTATTTTTCTTCTTGGATTTAAGAAAAAAATAAATGGAGAAGATGATAATGATATGACAAAGTTCAAAGCTTGGAATGGCAATTCGTATTGAAACATTATGTGTATATTCATAATTATGTATATTTGTATTTATACTTCATAATTTTAAAATTTAACACACATTTAAGACAATTAATTTATTTTGAATTTTAGTTAAATCATGTCAATTTTGAGTTAACTTATTAATATTGTATCATATATTATCTCCCTACTTAAATATTTCATTTGATAGTTTTTCTTTATTGTTGATTTTAGATATAAAAATTAAAATTATATATCAAAACTCAAGAAAAGAATTAAAAAAATATAGCTTTTCTTTCCATAAAAATTTCCAAATAGCCATTTAAATACCCCATAAAGGAGTCCCGAGTTAGTATGTAACTCTGATTTTAGAAGAGCATGAAATTAGATGTGAACTGATAATAAATCGTGTATAAGTTTTTATTTTATTATCATTCGTTCATTTTTGAAATGTTTTACAACACTGATTAATTATGCTAGTATAAATATATCTAATAAACCCGATACCTATATGATACAAAAAATTTATCAATTTAAATTTATGATATTTTTAACTGTTAAATTTGTTCAATGATCAAAATTGTTTCATTTTCTTTTTATTTTAGTTGTCTTTTCAGTTACTTTATATAAATATACAATATATCACTTTTTTCTATAATACTTTTTTTATAAAAATTTTTAAATTAATATTTTTTAAAATATGATAATTTATATAATAAGGAAGTTCAAAAATCTAAATTTAGTACATTTTTAATCGTTGGATTTATTTAATAACTAGAATTTTTTTTATCCACTTTATTTTTTTTTTGGTCACTTTACATAAAGACACACCTTATCACTCAATATTTTTAGTTTTAATTTACTAAATAAAAAAGAATAATATAAAATAAGAGAAACTAATAAGGAGCGTAAATATTTGCAGCTCAGCTTAAATGATTTTAGTTAAACTAGCAATGATTGATGATATAACATCCTACCTATATTTAATTTATTTAGGATTTTAGGGCTTTTGAGTCAAGGACGATGGTGCTTTCAAAAGGAAATGCCTTGTCAAGAAGGTGCCCAACACCTACTTAAAATAAATAAATAAATAAATAAATAAAACATAGCCTTTCGAGCATAAAGAAATATCATGGACCTTGAAAAGGGAAGAATTGGGTAAGCTGTCGGAGTCTCAAACATTGATTCAATTTGTCACTCAAATGATTGGAACGTCGAAACAGCACCTTGTCGGTGACCAATTATCACAGCAGATTCGCACATGGAACCCAAAAATAAAAGACAACGCCTTGTACTTTCCCAGTGTGGAAATTTCCTTGTTTTTATAATTCTTGCTATTGAGAATTGTTTATGAGATTATTGGACACTTTTTCTCAGTCGAAATATTTGCATTATGACTCGTTTAGAGGCTCAAAAATTAGTAAAAAATATCAAAAGTTATATTTTGTAATTTTTAGTGCATTTGGTAGAACTATAATTTTTCTTATTTTTTTTATTTGTTACAGTAAAAAAATAAAATAAAAAATTACCACTTTTTTGATTTGCTATAATAAAAAACATATTAAACACACGAAAAATTATCACTTTTTTATTTGTTACAGTAAAAAAGTTTACCAAATACCTGAAAGTTACAAAAAGGTACTAAAAAATACATTTTGTTCCAACAAACACACAAAAAATGTAACTAAAAAAACATACAAAAAAACTACCAAAATTTTTATTTTTTTTCCTATTTTTGAGCCTCCAAACGGCCTAGTTGTTTCTATATATTTTAACTTCTGGATATTTGTCTATTAATTAGCCAAATATTAATGATGACCATATTGGTCAAATGCTAGACCTAGTTTGGAAAAAAAAAAAAAAAAAAATTCTTTTGCTAGTCAACCATCAAAAAAGTTTTTTTTTGTATTTAGTAAAAGAAAAAGGCTAGTGTTTTAATAATTAACTTTTTACTAATTAAGTAATTTTATCTTTTATAATTTAAAAATGTTTAAAATTTAAAAGTATAAATTTGATCATTCTAAAAAAAATCAAAAAAATTGAGTAATCAAAACTTGAGAAACTGGCTAGACTTACCAAACGGGTGTTAAGGCTCCATTTTGGGACGAGCAGCTGAAAGTTTTTTGCAATTTAACTTTCTGGTTTTTATTAAAAAGACCAACATTACCTTTTTCTTATATTGTAAACTAGTTTAAATCATAAAAAAAATGATAAAATAATTTGATATGCAATATGATTGCATCGAATAATATTTTTATTACGTTTTTAATACATATCAAATAAAGAAAAAACATTTCATTTTAAAGTGTCTGTATTTGTTAAACATATATATGTATATATATATTTTGAAAGCAGTAGCTGAAAAATATTAAAGAAACACCACGTGACATAATTATCTTAGCTTAGATGTTTCACCAAATACTCTTGTTATTTGGTCGATAAGTTAGCATAAATGAGTGCTTCTAAGAAATTTGGGCAGTGAAAGTAAAGAGCTAAGAACAAATTTCTCGTCTATCATGAGAGAAGAACGAAGAAAGAAAGAAAGACGGAAAAAAGAAAAGGAAAAATTGAAATGGAAGATTAATTTGTTTTAACTTTGGGACGAAAATTAAGATCATGAAAAGGCATTTTCTTAAGAAAAAAACTTCATTTTTTTTTATTTGGTTATTCTTGGCAATGAATGGGAACTAGTTTAAAAGCAAATAAGGGTATTAAAGAAATAAAAAAAATTAAGTTAAATTAAAGAGTTAAATATCTACTTGTCCCTTAAACTATAAATTTTTTTTTTTTACTTTCCCCTTCAACTACCAATTGAACTCCCTTCTCCCTTCAACTATCATTTTTTTTTACTAAGGACAAATCATGTTTTTCATCCAAAATTTATGACGGAAATCGTTAACTATTTTTTTTTTTAACTAATAAAAAAAGAAAGGAGGTAATATGAACATTTCATACACTTAAAACAACTAAGGGTTTTTAATTTATTGATCAAAATAAACTTTTGCTGGTCAAACCAAATATTTCTGAAGGGATTCAAAGCAAACTTATGCCGATCAACTCCATTGTGGAATCTCTTGATTGTTAGTAGAGCAAAATTATAATCTTCTAATTAATTTAGCAAAGCAAACTTATGCCAGTCAAAGCAAACCTATAATCTTTTAATTGGTTTAGCAACTTAGGGACCTTTTTTATTTTAAATCAATTTGAGTTTTTTAGTTCAGTCACCGTTTTTAATGCCTTCTTTTGCTTTTGAGATAGCCATTCGATGTTCTTTTTTTTTTTTTTTTGGCTTATGGTGTTGATGACAAGATATTTATATATTTTTTTTTGCCTATAATTGTTATGGCTAAGCCTATGGATGGCTATTATGCCTTTTTTTCTCTCTTTGCGGTACTGTTATGGTAAGACAGTTATGCAATTTTTTTAATCTATTGTTATGGCCGAACCTATGAATGGCTATTGATGTCTTTTTTTTTTTTTTTTACGGTATTGCTATGACAAAACAATTATTGCCATTTTTTTGGTTTCTTAGTTTTTTCTATGTTGTGTGTTTTTTTTTTTTTCTAGTTGTGATAATTGAGAATTTTGTCAATAATTATTTTTTAGAATGAGTTTAGGGAAGTCAAACACTTTGAGTTTAGACTTAAGATTGTTGTTCAATTAAGTTTTTGTTTTAGTTTAATATAGATATTTAACCAAAAATACTCTCATTCTAGTTCAATCGATAGATAAAGGGAAAGTAAAAAAATGTAATAGTTTAAGGGGCAAATGGATATTTAAGTTAAAAGACTAATATAGTCTTGTGACTAATTTTTTCATCCATCTATAATAGGGATGGCCATCTCGGCCGACCCGTTCGTACCCTACCCGATCCCCGTCCTAAACAGGTAGGGGATTCAAGGATTTTTTGGGGATCGGGTAGGGTATGGGGGTATTTTTTAAAAAAATTTAGGGATCGGATAGGGTACAGGTATAAGTCTGTCCCCACTCCGTACCCTACCCTACCCGTTCCCCAACCCTCCCGATATTTTTGTGTATATATATATTTAATTTCTTAGTATATTTATTACTACAAATTTCTCAGTAAAGTAGGGAATTAAGATTTTAAGTTTCTTTATCTATCAGATTCCTATTAAATTACTTTATTTTTCAATTTATAAGGAAATTATAAATTGAGATAGACTAACTATGAATGTCTCTTTATTTACTTTTCCTATTTTGAATCATAGAACCTATTAATATAGCAGGAAAATAGAAACCTAATAAGTGCTTTATATATATATATATATATATATATGGTATTTTTTGATTTTTTAAATATGTATTAGGATTCTGCTCTATTTTTTTATAAGTCATATTTTAGAATTTTTGTTTTTTTATATTTTTTTCAATTCAAGTACCCGTTTCCTCATGGGGATCCCCATTCCCCATTTGGGTCGGGGATGGGTGGTAAAAATAAATCTCCAGTGGGGATCGGGTAGGGTATGGGGATTGAAAAATGTGATTTGTCCTTATTAAACGAAAAAATGATAATTGAAGGGGGAAGTGAGTTCAATTGGTAGTTAAAGAGGGAAATAAAAAAAAATTGATAGTTTAAGAGGTAAGTAGATATTTAACCCTTAAATTAAATAAACGAATAATAAGCTTTTAAAACAATTATTTGCATATATATTTAAATTGTAGATAAGTTGAGTTAAAAAAAAAAAAAACTAAAATAACTTTATTTGACTACATAAAAAAAATTTGGGGCGAATGATTGTTTTGGCAACTAAATATTTTAAATACAAAAATTTAAAATTGTATTTTAGGCTTCGTTTGGAGTTTTAAACTTTACCAAAAAAATATCAAAAATCTTTTTAAAAAACTCCAACTTTTTACTCATTACACGAATTATAAAGCGATATTTTTTACTAATTTTACTGATTTTGTACCACTCTCAGAGTACAAGGGTGTAAAAATAGATCTTTAAAATTCAATAATAGAAGTAATTTTTACTTTAAATACAAGAGGTAAATAAATAATTATTTTTAATAATATTTACCCACATGCATTTCAATTTTAAGACTGAGCGTGCGTTTGGAGTGACAAAATGTGAGATAAAGTGAGAAAAGGTGAAATAACTTTGGGTTTGTAATTCATACAGTGAGATAAAATAAATAATTTTTAGAGTTTTTCAGTATTTTCACTATTTTTTAAAATTTTTTATCACCCTAAACAAAGCCTAAATGAGTGTTTAGTTGTTCAAAAAATACCAAAAAACTTTATTTTTATTAACTTTTTCCCACTTTTTTAAATAAAATTTTACTATATGTCATTTTTATACCCATTTTTTATAAAATTTGACCATTCAAATACCTCATAAAATATTGCGGATATTCTATAGAAAATTTTTGGAAATTTATTTCAGTTTTCAACAATTCTCACAAAAGGACAAAGTATTCAGTAAAATTACAATATACCGCCACTACCGTAGAGATGCAACTCCGTATATGCAATCTTAACGTTACTGCTGTCGAATCTGGACAGAAGAAGGAAACTCAAAACCCACCACATTTTCCTATAAAGAAACCCCTTTCCTAACGTTCCCATCTCTCTGTCTCTCCTCTCCCTCTTACCTCCGGATCCTTCTTCCGCCATCAGATCTCCCAAACCCTAGGGTTACATTTTCTATTTCTGAATCAGATCTTGTCTTTTTTATTGTTTCCTTTCTAGGGATTTGGAATTTTGGATAGTTGTCTTGACGATTTGATGTGTGGTTGTTGCGAGGAGTAAGGAATCGTTTGGATTTGGAAGAGATTTGAATGAGTGCGGTGGTGGTTGGGGTTGGTGGCCGAAAGTTCAGTGTGTGCTTCAGGGAAGAGATTTGGGAGCGAACAAGGAGGGGTTTTGGTGACTTGGTCATTCGGAGTTGATGTCGGTGGGGCAAATGCGGTTGATTTGAGTTTCTTGTTTGCCACTGATACGTTGAATACGAAGTTTCTCAGTAAATTTCTGGGGTTTATCGTCTGACCGGAAGGACAAGGGGAAGAAAGACGACGGCGGAGGTTCTGGTGGTGTTTCAATTCGGAGATCTTTGAAAGATGCAGCAAGATCAAAGGAAGAAGGTTTCTTTTTTCATGCTTCCCGTCAATCTTCTTTCGTTTCTCTGTCTTTATGTCTAATTTTTGAAGAAATTGGACATCTTGATTAAACTTAGTTCTCCCTATCTGTAATTTCGTTTCTTCTCCCGTGAACTTCAAATTGTTGGTAGAAAGACTAGATCTTGGTCAAGCTATTGCAGATAACTTTTTAGTAGTTTGCGTGTTTTTCTCTTCCCGTGTGTCTTGAAGCTTAATTTTGCCGTTGAGAGAGAATTTTTTATCCTGCAATCTGTTTCTTAGATTTCTGATGCTAATTGAGAATTTATTTATTTTTTTGGATATATAATAAGAAGATGTCCGACCCCACCTAGGAGTTATATAATAAGAATATGTAGAAATTTACCAAGTGAGTTCTGTGCAAAACTTTGGTTTTTGGTTGTTAATTTCTTTTTTTTCACAGTGAATTGATCGGAAAAAGTGGTTTCTGTCTGTTGGTTATTTTTCATTTTCTGAATTTTTGGCTATGAAAAAAGAGTTGTATTTCTGGGAATTTGGCAGCTGAAACAGTTTCGGAAATTTCCCTGTTCTAATATCCAATGTCATTTCCTTTGAGCTGTTAACCTTGATTAATATGAACTTTTCCCTTATTGGCAATAAATTCATAGGGCTTGACACAGTTTAGGGCAATGAGCTCAAATGTCTTTTTTTTTTTCAGACATAAATAATGCATCTTGTATGTTTTGATCAAGTAAATTATCTATGAAATCTGTTTGCTCAGATCAAGTGAAAGTTTTGGATGAT
Source organism: Vitellaria paradoxa (assembly GCA_019916065.1). NCBI lineage: Eukaryota > Viridiplantae > Streptophyta > Magnoliopsida > Ericales > Sapotaceae > Vitellaria > Vitellaria paradoxa. The sequence goes on from CM034234.1 coordinate 41,184,774, forward strand.
GTTAGAATTTTATCCTTTATATTTGGGCTGTGGTAATTTTAATCATCTAGGTTTATTTTCATTGTTAATTGTGTTCTGGATTTCCATATTTGTACATGATCAACATATTTAAAATGCTTTTGTGTGTGTGTGTTTGTATGTTTTAGCTTACATTTTGTGTATACAATATTACGCATTGTTTGTTACCTGTTTGCTCTGCGTAGTAGTGCGTGACTCACCTATAGTGAGTAATGGGCATGCATGAATGTGACTCCCTTTTCTAATCATTGTACAGAGCCTGAAAGAGATGGACTTCTTCACTGAATATGGGGATGCAAATAGATACAAAATTCTAGAGGTTATAGGAAAGGGAAGCTATGGAGTTGTTTGCGCAGCCATTGATACACATACCGGGGAAAAAGTGGCCATCAAGAAAATCACCGACATTTTTGAGCACACCTCTGATGCTATTCGAATCTTACGTGAGGTCAAGTTGCTCAGGCTTTTACGGCATCCTGATATTGTTGAAATCAAGCGCATCATGATGCCACCTTCAAGACGAGACTTCAAAGACATTTATGTTGTTTTTGAGTTGATGGAGTCTGACCTTCACCAAGTCATTAAAGCAAATGATGACTTAACGCAAGATCACCACCGGTTTTTCCTCTATCAAATGCTTCGCGCATTAAAATATATGCATACAGGTGACCATTCCTTGGTAATATGTTGGGTGACTAGTTATTATGTTAGTTAGCAACTCACCTTTCATTATTCCCTTGTTGGTTTGAAGAAATATTTACTTTTTGGCCTTTTGCTTGTGTGTTTTTTATGTGTGAGGCTCTCTCGCCAGTCTCTTCTTTCCTTTTTGAATTCCCCCACCTCCAAAAAGGGCACGTCTGTTTATGAGGTCTATTCTGATTTAAAGCTGTTTGGTTGCAGCAAATGTGTATCATCGGGACCTTAAACCAAAGAATATTTTGGCAAATGCAAATTGCAAGCTGAAAATATGTGATTTTGGACTAGCAAGAGTCGCATTTAGTGATACACCAACAACAATTTTTTGGACGGTATGTAACCTTTATAACTTAGAATTGCATACTGTAAGGGAGCACACTATTTTTATTTTACAGCCTGTTTGGATGAAGTGAAATGGAAAATAAAGAAGAGAAAAGAAAAAAATTTTAGAATCTATCTCTTATTTGTGGGTTTTTTAAGGAAAGAAATGAAAATAAATGGGAAGAAAAGTGTGTTAAAATTTTAAAATTTTCATCCTCCTAAAAGTGGGCTGAAATGAAAAGAAGGGAAATGTGGATTAATGAAACTTTCAAAATGATATTCTTGCCCATAAAATAAGGAATAAGAAAAAATAAATTACAAATGTGTTCTAAGACTAAATAAATTGATAACCCTTCAACTTTTCAATGATTTAATAGTAAAATAACAATACACACTTTCTTTTCATTCCATTTCTTCTCGACTCGCAAACAAGAAGAAAGATGTCATTAGCTTCTCTCTCCTAAACCCCTAAACAAATAGGAAAAATACTACTATCATTTTTCTTCTATTCTCTTATCTCCAAACTACTATTTTCATTTCTATCCTAAACTCACAAATGAAGTTAGAATTTCATTTGGTGAATTCTTCGGGAATTTATTGCTTTCTGCTGATTTCCCTGGACTCTTTGCAGGATTATGTTGCTACAAGATGGTATAGGGCTCCTGAGCTTTGTGGATCATTCTTCTCAAAGGTGTAGTTTACTATTTTGGTCCATTTATAAAAGGGATCCTTTATCATTGAACTGGCTTGAAAATGTTGTCTTCATTATTTATTTATTTGTTTGTTTTGTCTTTGGCATTATGGGGGTTATGTTTTGCACAGTTATTCCCTATTGTAGGTTCGGAACAAAAGAAAAGGAATTTGTTTAGGTTAGGGGGTAAAATGAAGAGGGAATGAGAGGTTTCTATGCAAGAGATATTTCAATAACAGAAATACTTAGCCCCAAAGGGGTAGCTCAGATGGCAAGTGGGTTTGCCCCCCACGTTGTCCACCCGAGTTCGATTCCTTCTACTAACCCGGGGTGTGCAAGGGGGGCGGTGCACGCACCCCTGGTTTACCCATCGGCTAAACGGTCCGTTGAGGACTGTGATAAACCGGTGGGGTTCCAGGTCACACCCCCCCCCCCCCCAAAAAAAAAAAAGAAAAAAACAGAAATACTTGCATTGTTTTCTGTTTGGATTGTAGTCATGGATCTAAGAAACCAATAACGGTGAGATTTTCATTTCTTGTTCAATTGTGTGAAGTAGTTTCATGCCAATCATACTCCTTTCTGTAAGCTGAACAAACAATCTGCATTTTTGTTTCTTTATTCTTGTACTTGTTTTCAGAAAATCTGGTTTATAGGAACTAAGTTTTTAAATTAAGGCTCTCGGCAACTGTTATCAGTTTTGTTATATGGCTGTGTGATTCAGCTGCCTATTTCCATCTTTGGACTTATTATTTCTTTGAGTTTTATGTATGGATTAAAACTAATTATGGAAAGAACTCTGAGCACTGACTAGTACTAATTTTTTGTCTGTCTTTCAATGATAACTGTACCTGCATACCTAGTTGGATAAATATCTTGTGCTGGGCCACAATATCATAATACCCCCCACCCCCAACGAACCTCCCAAAAAAAAATAATAATAATAATAAATGATAAAATTAAATAAAAAGAAAGAACAGAAAAAGGAGAAAAAAATTGTCTGCTGGGGTGGGGGTTGTATTTCTGTGGCCTGTCAGTTGCACCTTTAATTATTCTATCACTGTCCATGTACTTGATTTGGGATTTCATTTGCCAGGTTTTTTGTACCATGGCTTTTGTGAACTGGTATTCACTTTAACAGGCTTTTGAACTTAGCTCCTCAACTAGACCTAAATATCTGCAGGTTAATAACTTAAATTTGTTTCAACTTTACCAATTTATGCTGATTCTTGAGGGAGCCTGCTGTGTCTTTTTGCATAACATCAGGCTTTCAGGCCTTTCCTGTGTCCTGCTCTATTCTTTTTCTATAGGGCAGTCAGCCTTTGCTTTAAAGACCATACATGCCCTTGTTCTCCCCTCAACATGGAGAAAGCAATCTTTGTTGGTTTTGTTGGCATGACCAAACCAACAGTGCTACTTCTACCTTCTTTGTTCATGTTTTTGTTTTTGTTTTTTTTTTTTTTTCCCTTTCTTATTATTGCACCTTCAATTGGTGCTACATCTAATTTTTCACGGATATTTAGATACTCAATTGAGTCCTTGTGGTGCTACTAATTCTGCATATCGCCTCGTGTATCATGTGCGTGTTACTTGATGGCTTGGCATCATCTACTGCAATCCATTTTCGGTCTTGTATGATTTGTAAAATTTATTTGAATTGATGCATAACGTATTGATAACGGGTTGAGAATTCTCTTTTGGTTGAAATCTTTTACGGCCTCAAGGAGGAGTGTGTTGAGGATTCTATATTTGTGTTTAAACAATCTCACTTGGTGTTTGATTTTCATTATTCATAAGCATTTCCTCCATTTGGTTATCCAAAAAGTTAAAAAAGTGTCGTGCAACCCCCCCCCCCCGGGGGCAAAATAAATAAATAAATAAAAATGAATAAATAACATAAAAAAGAATAAAATAAAATAAAACAACAAAAAAAGAGAGAGACAGAGAGGAGGAAACAGGTGTTTCACTTGCTTTGACATTTGTTCTTTCCATCATCTGTCACTGGTACTAGCTATGGCTTGAATACTGTGGTAAAGCATTTCTTTATATATATAATGCCTTCTGACTGCCTTAAATAAGTAGTAATGCTAGATCAAAATAATTGTTGTTCAGGGAGGACTATTGAATTCTCCTGGAAGTTGAAATTTCTCTTTCAGGTAATTGTTTGGTGCATCTCTCTAATTATTGTAACAGTCTTATTTCTGTTGGCACCTGGATTGCAGTATACACCTGCTATTGATATTTGGAGTATTGGCTGCATCTTTGCGGAAGTGTTAACAGGAAAGCCATTATTTCCTGGTAAAAGTGTTGTCCATCAGTTGGATTTGATCACCGATCTTCTTGGAACTCCATCTGCAGATACTGTTTCTGGAGTATGACACATTATTCTGTTTATTATTATTATTATTATTGTTATTATTTTTATATTTTCTCTTTGATAGCTACAAAGTTTCCTTTAATGCTATTTTTTCATTGCATTCTTCCGTAACTTATGCAGGTTAGGAATGAGAAGGCAAGGAGGTATTTGGCAGGTATGCGGAAGAAGCAGCTTGTGCCATTTTCTGAGAAATTTCCAAATGCAGATCCTTCAGCACTTCGATTATTGCAAAGATTATTAGCATTTGATCCAAAGGATAGGCCAACTGCTGAAGAGGTATTTTGTCTTTTTCTAGCTTGCAGTTGGCAGTTATGCGAATTTTCTGTGAAACGTTGGATATTATGGTCCTTTGGAAAAACGTCTTTCTTGCCTGTCTACAATTTTGATGGTCTGGTTTCTTCTATTAGGCATTGGCTGATCCTTATTTCAAGGGCCTATCCAAAGTAGAGAGGGAACCTTCTTGTCAGCCAATCCCGAAGTTAGAGTTTGAGTTTGAGAGGCGGCGGGTGACAAAGGAAGACATACGGGAACTAATATTTCGGGAGACACTAGAATATCATCCACAATTGCTTAAAGATTACTTGGCTGGGAATGAAGGGGCAAATTTTCTCTACCCCAGGTTCCAGGAATTTTTTATACTACTCACATTTGTACTTAAAATATACTTTTGTATCTTTCTTCCATACATTCTTTCTTGATATAACTTAAATAGACATCAATTTTATGCAGTGCTATTGGTCAATTCAGAAAGCAATTTGCATACTTGGAGGAAAATGGTGGTAAAAGCGGGCCAGTAATCCCTCCAGAGAGGAAGCATGCGTCACTCCCACGGTAAAGACTATTCACCCCACCCAACCCAACCCACCCCTCCCCCCCCCCCCCAAAAAAAAAAAGAAAAAAACAAAATTGTGGGATAAGGATTCAATGGAAGTTACAGCAAGAAGAATCTATAGGCCTAATTAATAATCCTAAATTGGTGGTGTAATTTTTATTTAATTTTTAATAAAATCCTCTAAACCCACTTTTCTTTCTCTGCAATCTTAGTTATTCCCATAAATCTCAATCTTTGTTTTGGACTTGCAGATCAACAGTTAACACGTGTACAGTGCCTTCCAAAACACATCCAAATTTGGCGTCATTTGGCAGTCGGCAATTTGCAGAAGAGGCATGTAATAGTGTCAGAGTAACAGATGTAGCTCCTGGAAATTTTGTGAAACCATCACGACCCCCACCCAGGGTGCCTGCAGGTATGAACTTAATTGTTTTAATATATATGTACACATTTTTTTCCTGGTAATCTTGTTCAATGGCACGTGGACTTTTGACTCGGTGCTCTTCCTGCCCATATTTATGTCATAAATGTATTTTGTCAGTTAAGCACTGTCAACATTAATCTCAAAGAATTTTATGTTGTTAATTCCCAATGATTCATTGGCAGACCCACATGGAGGGTTGTTGGGACAACTGCCCCCATGTATTTGGAAATTGCAATTAGACCCTTTATTTAGGGTGTGTTTGGTTGACAAAAAATTAGCCAAAAAGTATAATAAAAGTAGAAAGATATGATATAAAGGTGATATGTGGAGAAATTTGATTGGAAGAAAGTACAAAAAATTAGTTAAAATTGGTGGGTTTTGGTGCCCCAAACGGAGCCTTAGCTTTACAAAAAAAAAAAAAACTATCTTGTACTTTGCCTCCATTGTTCACTTACAGCCTCCCCCTGTCATAGCACGGCTCTCATATTTACCATGGCAGTCCACTGCCCACTTTAAAATAAAGTTGATTCTTTTTTAAAAATTATTGCCATAATTACTCTTAAAAAAACTAATTTTATTATGGAAATGTCACATCCTTCTCTCGGTCAATCAATTTTTAGGTAATTCTGGACCCTATTATTAATCAGAGAAATCCTCGGTCCCTCCATGCAATGATTAGAATATGATTCATTCTGCAGGATGCAAGGCCTTCAAATTTGATTCTAGAATAACTTCCAAATGTTGGACATGAAATTTTCCTCTGTAGGGCCCACTACCAGACATTCCCATGTGTGCTTTAAATTAGAATCCCGTTACCCGAGATGGAGGAGCGAAATTAACATTTTTTTTTTTTGGTTTGTAAATTTGGATTTTGATTGACGTAACCTCTTTTGCTTGGTCCCGTGTGCTTCTTTCTAGTTACGTTTCCATCACTTTTCGTTTGTCTGGTAATTGCCTGTTTCCTTCAAAGTTAACCTTCTTATTTGTTTTGTTCCTGTTGTTTTCTTCTATTATGTCCGGTAGTGCTTGCTAGGTCTGTGTCATTTAGGTGTAAAATGAGCTTTCATTTGCCAACTTTGCCCATTTAGGTGTAAAATAACATCTCTGTTTCCCATTCAGCCAAACCTGGGAGAGTTGTGGGACCAGTTCTACCTTATGAGAGCGGCAGAAATACAATGTTCTGCCAAAATGGTATCACACCTCAGGGAATCTCTCCTCATTACGCTGCGAGGACTAACGACTCTGCAAACCAAGAAAAGTCCAAGTTAGAAGCCGAGAGGGATTCTGCACCACTCAGACAGCAGCAGCCCGCACAGCGCAACCTGGCTGCCAAACTAGGCTTGGCTACCCCTCCAACGACCGTTGACATCAACACCAACCCGTATTACCAACCACCCCAAGTCAAAGCAAGCAAATTGAACGATCAGATTGCGCGCAATGCGAAAATATTGCAGGAACAGTCGCAATTAGGTGCAATTGGTGCTGCAGCAGCCATCGCAGTCACTGCTCACAGAGAGGTGGGAGCTGTTCAATTTGGAATGTCTTGAAAATTGGGGGGCGGCGGGGCTTCTGACTATAGCAGGGAGTTTTTAGCTTTTAGGTACTAATTTTGTCCCTGTACAATTAATTCATGAGCTGCATTATTTGATTTTATGAATAAAAGATTGTTTCCTCTTTGTTGCGAGGGGACTAGATTCATGTATAGAGATTTATTTGTAAAGGATAAACCGATTTGAGGAATCATATGAGAGACACTAATGATTTGTTACTGTTATTATTATTTTTTTAATCTTAATTTAGTAAGAATAACAACTGTATTTAAAAAAAAAAAAAAGAAAAGGAAGAATCAACAGCTTTCAAATCAATATTGCAAGGAAACGTGCTTGGATCTAGGTAGCTGTCGGTTTGGTAACAATTGATTATATGACAACGTTTGAAGGGAGGTAAACTTCCGCTTTAATTTGAGTGCCTAAAAAGCAAAGAAAATATTTCTTTTTATTATTTAATTCCTAAAAAGAAAAGAAAAGGACATGGTATAATAATAAAGTAAGAATAGAAAACAACAGAAATGTTACATTTATACCAATTCATTTACACCCAACCAAATTGAAAGGATTTGTCCGAGCTCTTTTCTTGCATGAATCTGAATTTGCCAGAGCTTCTCTCTTATGATGAAAATACTTAATACTTGCACAATTGACTCTCGCAAATCCAAATCTTTCACAACCCAAACAAGCAGACGTGAGAAAAGCGGTTGTGCTAGGCGGAGAATCAGTGGCAAAATGGTGGAGAGAGAGTACGTAATCAGCAAGAAAGAAGAGTTGGATTGGGGGAGAAAAAGGGCACACGATTAACTCTCACAAATCCAAATCTTTCATAGCCTAAGCAAACCGGCACAAGGAAAGCGGCTGTGATGCCAAGTGAAGAATCGACAACAGAGTGATGGAGGAGCGAGTACGTAATCGGCAAAAAACAAGGTTAAGTTGGGGGAGGGAGAGGGACTGATTTGCTTGGACTGTGAAAAATTTGGATTTACGAGGGTCAATCGTGCGAGTATTAAACAAAGGGAACCTAAAAATTAAAATATATATAATAACAATTAAAAAAAAGCGAGAAGAATTTTATTTTACTTTTTGCACTTTCTCTTCTTCACTCCCTCTCTCCTCTCCGTTTCAAGCACAGCCTTATAGAATACAGATTTCACTTGACATGGAACGAGGTAAAAGAACTCGATGCAAAATACTAACCAACATTGAAACAAGAATCACTTCTATCAAATACATCAAGACAAACACTATAACTATACTGAAATTACTGAAGCAACATCCCTAATCAGCAAATAGAACCAAAAAAAAAAAGGGGGGGGGGGGGGGAATCCACTAAGGTCACAAAACCTATCTGAGCCTCACAAGTTCTTGCTATTTCTTATGATCATCCTCCCTAGCCACAATCTTGAATTTGCCAGTTTGTTCTTGCTGCAAACAAAAAGAAACCCAATACTCAAAAACCACATCAAACAATAATTTTAATCACTAAGACTAAGGTAACATTTGAAAGTCCAAAATTTAGCAAGTTATAACTTTTTTTTGCCAAAAATTGCTAATTACAATTTTTGATGTGTTTGGTGAAACAAATAATAATTTTTAACAAAATTTTGTAACTTTTAAGTGTTTGATAAATTTTTTAACAATTTTTAATAATTTTTTATTATTTTTGAGTTGAACAAATTATTATAACTAAATAAAAAAATGATAAAAATTGATGTTTTGCTAAACATCCAAAAAATAATAATTTTTGATAGTTTTTGGCTGAAAATTGGATTGACAAACGGTGCCTAACATGGAAAATGTTATTAGACCCAAAATTAACAAATAAAAAAATTGAGTTACCTTCTTCCAAAGCTCAGTATGGTTCTTGCAGAACCCAGCAACAATAGCCCCCTTCTTCCTCCCTTCTCTATACTCAATGCAGAGCTCTTCGTTCAACCCACAAGTAACATGAAAGGCCAGTGGGCATTTGGGTTCAGAGCACTCAACAGCACACCCATGTCCAGATTTGCAAATGTAACAACTCTGCTCCCACCTTCTCCGAGGAACCTTCGAGCAATCAATCCCTTCCCGACCTTCTGGGTCGACGAAGAAGACCTCCGGGACGAGGAGAGAGCACACGATATGAGCCCACCGGCTGCCATCTGTGGTGGGTTTCAGAGCACCGCCGGTGGCCGGGCAGAGGCAGCAAAACAAGGCTTTGTCGTTCCCAATAGCTAAGCATTGGGCACAGAACCAATCGCCTTCTGGGACACCACCTACGAGGGGAGAGCCGTAGCAGGTGGTGTGGACCATTAGATCACAACCATCGCAGAACACAATTGGGCAGGATGGATCTCCGTCTGTGCTTTGACACACAGCGCATTCAATTCCGTCATCATCATCTTCTTCTTCTTCTTCTTTTTCGACCTTTTTCTCTTCACAATCTTCAACAATTTGAGCTTCGTCGGTTGTTTTGTGGGACTCGTTCTCCTGCTTATCGAAGAGTGGATTGTATTCCACGTTGAGGTCGAACTGCGAAGTTGGCTTGCCCGGGACGAGGCTTGGCTGAAGAGCCCAGACCCTTTTCTTGGCCGGCAAAGAGAAAACGGCGGCGGCTGAGGTGGGAGGAGGGGACGACGGAAGGTCCCAGGATTGTTTTCGCTTCTTGGCAGGAAGATGCGATGAAGGTTCATGGTCGTCGTCTTGTTGCGCTTGCTGCTGCATAAGCCTGAATCTCTTGAGAGGAGGTAACTCGTTAAATTTGTTCTCCATTTGCGGGTTGTTGCAGAGAGGGGGGGGGGGGAGAGAGAGAGAGAGAGAGAGAGAGACGACTGCGATGAAGTTTGTGGGAAAATTTTGATTTTTGAAGGGTTTGAACTTTGAACGGGAGAGTTTTGAATGTGTGGGAAGAAAACCCGCGAGCAAGAGATTTGAAATTGATTAAATTCCGATGAATCTTCCGAGTTTTTAAATTAGGCGGGAAGTTAAAAGCAGTTGGCTCCCTTTTAAGTCCCGGCTAATCTGTTTTGTTTTTCATTTTTTAAATAATAACGACAAAGGACTCGTTTCCCACACTAATTTTTCTTTTTATAGTTTTTAATGATTTTGTATAAAAAATTTTAGTGTGCATTTATAGTGATAAAAAGTGAGATAAATTGAGATCAAGTGAAATAATTTGTGAGTTTGTAATTCATGCAGTGAGATAAAAAGTGAATAACTTTTAATAATTTTCAGAGTTTTTTAGCATTTTTTAACAAACCAAAGATAACAAGTGAATAACTTTTAATAATTTTCAGAATTTTTTAACAAACCAAATACAATGTAATTTTTTATGCGTTTGATAAAAAAATTAATAAAAATTTTAACTTTTACCAAATGCCAAGGAAAAAAATTACAAAAACTAAAAATTACTAAAAATTAGCATACCAAACAAGCCTAAGGTTTGAAAAACACGTTTATTTTCTTTGTTTCTATTATTATTAATATTATTATATGTGAATCATTTTTGAGGGGCCCCTTCCCAAAACATTAAAAAAATTTTCCCTATAAAATTGGATTCTCCTATTTTTGAGAACTGAAAACAGTCTCTTAACCCCAGACCAAATTTAAAAGATGCTTTTGAAATTGAAAGAGCCTAGCATTAGAGGATAAATTTTGACTTCTGATTACTTTGGACATTACCAACCTCTTAGTGAAAGAAAAATTAACGCTATGTTTGGAAGGATGGATTTAATGAAATTTAATCTTATTTGATAAGAATTTTCACCGATTGTTATATTTGAAATTAAAATGAAATTTTACGAATTGAACTTTTTATTTCATAACTTATATTTTAAATTTTCTATATTATTTAAAATCTAATCCAAAACAAATAGAATTTGATAAAAATTAGTTATTTTTTCTTAAGTTATCTAAGTGAACAAATTTACTCACATATACCATACTTACCCTATTTGTTTTTCAACTAAAATGATCAAATTTGACATTTCTCTTAATTCAGATTGAATTCAATGCAATTCTTAAATTTAAACATGTGCTTTAACCACAAATTTTTATTTATCAAATCAAATAAAATTCATACTTTATTTTAAAATCAAATCAATTCTAAGAAAAAAATATTTCTGAATAAAATGTAATTAAATTAAGTTTATTCTCGTACCTAAACTGCGACAAAATATTATCCAACTTTTCATTAAAAATACCAAGTAAATTTTGTCTACTTCAATATTGACAAAGCACCAATCTAGGCTGAAGAAATTCAAATCAGCCATTACAAACAAGGTTAGAGATTTGAGCACAAATATGTTTTTTTGTGAAGATGAATATTCATTAGTCATTGGAACGAATAAAGACAGACGCGATTGTACAACCTCAGCCGTTGATGTACGCGCGTCTCACATGCATCAACTATCATCGACTACTAAGATCAAATGGTAACAACAACAAATGTGCAACTGCTTGTAGCACAGCCCATGAATGTCTTTTAATCTCGGCATGAGAGAGCATTTCTATTTTCAGAACTCTCTTGGAATAATCTGAGAAGTAAGCATTTCCCACCACCATTTCAGGGCCAGGAAGATAAGAATCTAAGGCCACGTTTGTTTCCGAGATTAAAACTTGGAATTTGAGTGTGTCCGTGGGACCTGCTTCAATCTCATGTTTGATTAGAAAAAGTAAGAAGGAATTATTAGTACCATAGGACTGTTTGTACCCCAAAAATGGGATATAAACAATAATATAGGGGCTGCGGTATTACTTATACCCTATCTCCAGATTTGTTTTCCGTCAAAATCTAAAGGTTCAAAATTATTTCATGTCACATCACATCTTTTATTTTACTTTATATTCCACGAACCAAACACTAAAAAAAAAAAAAAATTCACATAAAAAATAATCATATGTTATATTCAATCCCATATATTATTTAATGATATTAGTTATACCCTATTATCCAGTCCCTCAATCAAACATAGCCTAAATTTCTAGCCCAAGCACCAAGAAGACAACCCATTCAAACCCACTCTGAAGAAACATCGAGACAATGCAACCTCTAAAACAACTTAAATATCATCCACAAACAACTATTCATGATGATGATCCAACATCTTCTAATTTTACAGAACAGAAACCTAGACACATCATGATAACAAGTTTGATGATGTGCAGAGAAGAGTCCAAAAATCATGAGAAGAATCATGCAATAATTGCCCGAATTCTTACATTTTTTTTTTTTTTTAAGTTTCAACATTTGAATCCTGCATTTGGTCCGGAATACTGCGCCTCCAAATTCCTGCCAGGATGCTACCAAAGATGGAGTGGCAGACACTGGAAACAGCACATGGGACGGCCGTCAATGGGTTTCCAAAATGCTGAGTGGCAAGAACTACCCCCAACACCGAGTTCTGAAACAAAAATGAGCAAAATGGAAATTTTCAGTCAAACCAAGATCAAGAAGATTACTAGTGTTCGTGTTCCACAGAGACAACCCACTCCAGATAACATTCACAGTATAGACATAGGAAATCTGCCACTAGTAGTTCTCTCACTCTAAATAGATGATCCTTAAAGATGTGATGGAAAGCTTGACGTGGTAAATGATGTGAATGGTACACTAGCACTATGATAGGGTTATGGATTTATCAATAGAAAAAATGGAAGATAAGTGAAATTACTTAAAGAAAAAAGGTAATTCAGTGCATAAGACGAGGCTCTCGCTTATACGGGATCAAAGAGGAGCAATATACGCAATTTTATCCTCAATACTTGGAGTAACTGTTTCCAAGTATTGGGTCCACAACCTTCAAGTTGCAAAAGAGCAATTCATCATTGCGCCAAGGATCACCCTCTTAAATGAAATTAACTGTACATGCGTATTTTTTTTATGTTTCATCAAATAAAAATATATTTTCATAAAATATCTATTCATTGTCCTCACATTTTTCTAACCTAATAAAAAAAATTAAATAAATTTTACGGTTTTTATTTCGTTTTTGTTTTACTACATTTTCCATTCACTTTTATTTTACCTCCACCAATCCAAGATCCAAACACAATATGAATGAGCCAAGGACTAGCTTAATCCTAGTAATTGCTCCTTTAATAAAATAAAGCCCTACCTGCATGCCAACCTCGATAGAAATTGTTCGTGCAGATGACACATCAATCCCCAGCATCCTTGCAAATAGGTAGCCTAAGGAAAATCCACATGCATGAAGAAGAGCTACAGCTAATGCCACTTGTTGGCCAGATACAAGGATTGAAGAAGCACTCTGGGAAATTGCATTTCCGCACAGAACAGCTACAGTTGCCACAGCAATAGGTGGCATCAAGGGAGAAACAAACTTAACCAGACCTTGGAAGTATTGGTTTAGAAATGCACCAGTCAACACGGGAAGAAGCACAACCTGTTTGATCGACATAAATATTGATAAAAATAATAAAGAAGACAAGAATTGACAAATTGATAATTGAAGAGGATCACCTGCAATGTGGACTTAAAAAGTCCAATTGCATCGACTGCAACAAATTGCCCCGCAAGTTTGGCAGTCAGAAATGGGGTCATGACCTGTAGCAATTGAACATAAGCTGTAAAGACTGTAGCTTTGTCACACACCAATGAATAAATTTAGGTTAAGGCATAGCAATCTTGTAAGGCTGTGACTTCAATATATGTAATTTTTTGGCATGTCATAAAGTCAAATAAAAGCCAGAGCAAAAGATTTTGCAGGTTGCCAATCATTCTGATGGAAGCCAATATAAAAAGGAATGAGAAATCATTCTAGGCATAGGCGTGGAAACGAGAACTCTACAAATTTCTGGAGAACAACTATTCAATACTTCAATTCCTTCACAAGATATAAATTTGGTTTTACATTTATATGCCATAGACTCCTAAAAGGGACTTCAAACTAATCTTTACATGAAGATAAGACCCATCAAATATACAAGTCTTATCATAGATAAGATACCTCATTATCCAATAAACTAGGAATCAAATAAACTGTTGTAGTGAAATAAAACTAACTCCTAAAATAATAAAATAACCTAGTTAGTGTAAGAATAAATTGGGCAACGTTGGCCTTCATCACATTCCCGCCACTTTTAACTGGCCAACGAAAAGGACATGCAGAGTAACCCCCGTCCTCTTTCAATGGTAATAAACCCTAACAAGATACTTTAAGCGTTAGCAGTTTAAGCTCATTTTTCAATTAGAAGGGGAAAAAAATTAAAAGAATTTATAATAGAAACTACATTTAGAGGAAAAGAAATATAATAGGACAGCGTTATTGATTTACCAACCACGGCTGCTAGGGTACTTGCAGCAGTCATCAAAACCGAAAGGGCAACATTTCCACTGGAACAAAACAGGATAAGTGGGACATTGGTGTAAGTTAATTAAATTAGATAAGGTTTGAAGAGACCATTATTCAAAGTTCACATACCGGGCGATATAAGTGACAATGTTACTTGCTGTCCCTGCAAATATAGAACAAGAAAACTGATCAAGAGAAATGAGGATTAGAGCTCAAAAAGTACATAAGCAATAACTCAAAAATGTAACATACCGCCTGGGCAGCAGCCAACCAAAATTAAGCCTGCGGCATAGTGGGAAGGAAGTCCTAGGAACTTGCTCACAAAATATCCTGACAAGGGCATAATCTGAAACCAGTCCACCAGCTTAACCTTTTTTAGGAGCATTTAGAATGAAAATATATGAAGCTCAGGAATTTTCTCAACCTAACTCTTTTATCTTCCCTTTGAGCGGCTACCAGTTTTGGATTTGAGATCAAAAGACATTTTTTTCCGCATTTCAGATTCTCAAACACAATTTTGGATCTTGGATTTGTTGAAGAAAAGACAAAGATAGCAAATAAAAAATGAAATTAAAAAAAAGGAGGACAAGAAAAATAAGACTAAATCTGTTTCCCTTTTTCATTTGGGTCAAAAAAATGCGAAGAAAATGAATACATATTTAACATTTTTTCACTTGGTTAACCATAAAATTTAAAAAAAAAAAAAAGGACAAGAAAAATAAGGATAAATCTGTTTCATTTTTCGGTTGGATTAGAAAAATGAGAAGAAAATGAATAAATATTCACCATTTTTTTTTTCACTTGGTTAACCATAAAATACCGAATATACATAAGTTATTTCATTTCCCTAACAAATGCATGATCTAAACATAGATTAAATGCAACAATAAGGCTTGAACTGCCGTTATAATTTTTAATTTCTGTCATGTCATAAGATACATCCCATTGATCTAATATAAGAGATCTACATGGTAATATATCCACTTCCACATGAGTAATTTACAATCATTTACATGAAAAGGTAATTCCATTACAAATTTTCTAAAGCAACTGAACATTTTCCCCCCAAGCAAAAAGAGTAGAGGGGTGACCAGTGCAACAACTATACTTACTAAAAGTTGGCACACATTATGCCCCGTTTGATAACGTTTCTGTTTTCTGTTTATATTCCAAAATTTTGTAAACTCGCAATAAAAATATGTTTAATAAACCTATTTACATTTTTTTATTTCCAAAAAAAACGAAAACATAAACAGAAAAACGTAAATAGAAAAAAAATGTTTTCACTCTACTTTTCTTTTCTATTGCCAATATTTTGTCCAATTTAAAACTTTGTCTATTTTTGTTACATTACATAAAAATAAATTATTTTATTCAAATATTTTATTAAAATAAGTTATTTTAATAAATAATATAATTAAATTCAATAAATTAAATTAATTATATAAATTAATATAAATTATTTTTAATAAAAAATAAAACTAAATTAATTAATTTAATTTAATAATTATTATTAAATTATTTTAAATAAATATCATAATTAAATTAAATTATTTATGATTTAATTAATTTAAAAATAAATAATTTAATTTAATAATTAATCTAATTTAATTAAATATTTAATATGAAATATATTTTATTAAATTATTTTTAATAAATAATATAATTTAATATATTTTATATTTATTGAATTAAATGATTTTAATAAATAATTTATTGTATTAATTTAATTAATTATATTAATTAAATTAAATTAATATAAAACATATTTTATTAAGTTCTATTAATTTTTTAAAACTAATAAAATTAAATATTTTCTAAAATAAAAAATTAATAATTATAAACACTTTGCATTTCCAAACGCAGTTTCAATTTTCATTTCAGACAAAATAAACGGCAACAGAAAACAAAAAACGACGACAAAAAAATGACATCGTTGTCAAACGGGCCTATGTGTGATTTTTATCAAAATAAAATTATAAAAAGTTAATAAAAGTGATTCAAATAGTAAATACTAATAGATATGTAAATAAATAATAACGAATTAATGAGTATTTAAGGAAAAGACGATGCATGTGAAATAAATACTATGAAATTTTGGTTAGACTCATTTTTACATTCAATACCCCTAGTTCCTATCACCAACATGAACATTACAAAATGGAATGTGTTGCCACGGTTCAGCAGTTCAAGTTAAATGACTGGAGTTAATAAGCATTGAACAAAATAGAAAATCAAATCTGAAGAGAACTGACCGAGTACTGGAGAACAAAACCAGAGATTAACTCCTTAGGCATAGCCAAGGCGCCCCGAAGATCATCAAAAGTGAGAGTCATGCCCATGCCAAGCATGGTGAGGGAAATGCCCGTGACGGTCCACTTGGGTTGAACCCAATTGAAGGAACTTGGCTTGACGAGCCCCAGTAGGCAACCAAACGCCACCCACAACGGGAACAAGGTCGACAGAGCCTCTCCGATCGCCTCGATCCAATCCCGGAAACTCCTTCCCCCATCCGCACGGACAGCGTTCGACGAATTGCCGCACAGAAGCGGAGATAGAGAATGACCGCTGGGAATTGTGGGTGCGGAAATGAACTTTGTTGTCGACGACGCCCAGATGGGTTCGCACGGACTCTGGCTATGAGGTGATGGCGCTGTGATTTGATTAGCGGACAGCGAAAGCGATGGAGAAGAGAAGAGATTGGGACGCAGTCGTAGAAGTGATGTTGATGGGTAGGCTACCGTGGTAAGCTTTCTGCTGGATGTAGAACTACAACTGTAATAGCTTCTTCCTTGGATTGATGACATCTTCTCTCTATGATCTGCGCTTGAGTTGCTTTCTGTCTCACAAGCTTGCTTTGTGATTAAAGTGCTTAAAATAGACCCCGCGGTCTAGCTTAGTGGTCGAGGCGTATCCCTTCTGGACTCCTCCTGATTGTGGGGGTTCCGGAGTGTGGAGATTCGAATCGCTCTGAGTGTACTACCGTGACTGAACTGAAAGATGTCTTAGGTCGGACCGCTCCTCCCAATTTAGTAAGTCGGGGCTCCTGATTATGGGAGTTGAAACTCTTGATTGTGGGGTTCCAACCGACTCAGGTTCCGAGTCATAAAAAAAATAAAAAAAGTGCTTAAAATAGCAATTAAATCAGCTCGCTTGGTGATTAAAGTACTGATAATAGCAATTAAATTATAAAAAGCTTTACTTGTCACGCCTGAATCCCTCAATCTCGATTACGTAAATAGCGTGTTTGATTTGTTAAAAATTATTAAAAAATTTTAAAAATTATTTATTTTTTATCTTGTAGCACGGATTACGAATTTAAAAAATATTTTATTCTATCTAACAGCACATATGACGAATTCAAAAATTATCTTATTTTATTTCACTTTATTTTTTTTTATCACTTAAACGCATCCAAAATCATATATAGAGTGCGGTTTGAAACTCCAACAAACTAATAAAGAATTTAAAAAAATTTTAGAAGTTTTAACTTTTTTAAACTTAAAAAAATTCTAATGTTTTCAAAAAATTTGTCAAAATTCGTTAAAACAAATCATTATAATGTATTTTAACGAATTTTGTCAGATTTTTAAAAAAGTTGTACTAATATTTGTGTCAAAAAGTCCTATAAAACTCTAAAAACTTTTGTCACCTATCATTTTATATAAATTTTAATAATTTTATGTCAAATTAAATATAAACCTCCTACCCTCATTTCAAAATAATTTTTTACATTTTAAATTCTAAAAAATTTCAATTTTTTTAAACGCTTTAAACGGTCCCATATTAACCAGTTCCATCCACTGATATGTATAATATTTTTTTATGAATAAAATATAATTTTTAAATAAATTATAAAATATTTTAATAAAATATATGATTATATATATATGTATGATACTGACAGGGTGACAGAAACAAAAGGGAGGAAGGAAGGAAGGGGAGAACATTTGGCCTGACTCTACCGGCATACTACCCGTGCTTCACGTGGTTATAGTATCGAGAGACGGGGAAATTTTCATATATGGCCGATAATGATACTTACTGAACTTTTCTCAACATGAACATAGGCCGTGAATGAACTTTTCAGACCCACGCTTGCTTGCCTGTTCCCACTTTACTAGTTTTAGAGATAAAATAAGAGGATCCTTTGAATTGGTGCATCACTATTCTTGTGCTGTGATAGAGAGTGCGTTTGGAGCAGTAAAATAATAAAATAAATTGAGATAAAACGTAATTTTGAGTTAATTTTAACGTTTTATTTGAAGATGAATAGTAGCAAACTATGAAAACGATTGCTCTAAAATTGTTCCCGTGGATTCAAAATATCGACACTCAATGTTCTATTTTATACACGTACAGCGCTAAAACCGTGGAAATAATTTTTCAAATCTGTTCCCACAGATTTAAAAAAATTCATATAAAATAACGACAATAGTACTCATTTGAAAATTTTCAACTCGAACAATATGAATATAAAAATAAAATAAAATAAAATTTGCGCATTCAATTAATCTCCTTACAAATGTACTAATTTGCACGTGATTAAATTGCATTTCTGGATCACGGCATGTGATTAAATTGCATTTTTGGATCACGAGGATTCGGTCGTGACACTACCTGATGTACCATCATGTGAATAGGGTATTCAATTTGCTTAGTTGGAGCTAACATTAAACCAAAGCAGAAATTTTGCACTTGCCAATCTTTTGATATGGCTTTTGCATTTCGAAGCAAGGAGTGCAAATAACCCCAGTCGAAATATTATTTGCAACTTTCGCCTGCATCATGATTTTCCATTCTTTTTTCAGAGTAAGCAAATTTTTTGGGTATATAATTTGTTCTTATTTCATTATTTTCCCTATTAATTAATTTCTTTTAAAAAAAATCTGATTGGCTTTCTTTTCTCTTCAAGAAAAGGACACACAAACACACAATTTTGCTCGCTCTCTCTCTCTCTCTCTCTCTCTCTCGGTAGATTGTTAAGACTTAAGTTGTGCTCGTCTAAAAAATAAGAGATTGTTCTTGTCTAATTAGTATACATTTTTTTTTGGTTAGATTTTTTTTTAATTTTTTTGGGGTAATTATTAGATTTTTTTTTATCTTGCCTACCTGAATCTAACAGAGGATATGACCTTAAACAGATTTGATTGGCATCATCAAATCTTTATAACCGACCTCACCTAGTGAAAAAAGACTTGGTTTATTAAATTTTTTTTATCAGTTATGTTTCTGTATTAACAAAAATGTGAAATGAATTAACTCCTCAATTTGTTCTTCTATGCTAATAAGCGCTGGAGTCCTTGGTTTGGGAGAAAAAAGGTTAATTTTTTTAATTGATTACTAATTATTATTATCATTTGTATTTGAGAAAGGGAAAAAAAAAAAAACCAACTTTTTTATAACTAACTATTAACGACCTACTAAAAAATTAACCATTTTTTTTTTGTGTTTGGAAAGTTTAATTTTTTATTAATCCAACATTTTTATCCTTTAGAGTTTAAAAGAAATATAAATTTCAAAAGAATAAATTTACTCATTCTAGGAAAAAAAAAAAAAAAAAAACTGAAAAGTCAGCCAAACGAAACTGATGGAACGATACAGAGAAGATTATTATCAAATCGCGCTGCAGTCTTATGAGTTTTATGTGTTCTCTTCTTTGTGCCATATACTAAATAACAATGTTCTGGTGCAATAATTTTTCTACAACTCTGACTTGTCATATATCTCATTCATTGCTTGTATTTTTCCTAAATTTTGTGACTCATAATTAATTCGTATCATCCTTTTCCTTAACCAAGTAACAAAAGAAACAGCAAAATAGCAAAAGAAATAGCAACAAATAACAAAAATGTTACTAATAAAACGAGACACAAAACAAGATACAATTGAATCACACGTAAATTTTTAATATTTTTTTCATTATTTGTTAATAAAAAAAAAATCAATTGCACACGTATTAAAAATAATTTTGTTTCACTTAGGAGAATATATATATATATATATATATTTCTTTAATGGAGTAGGTGGTCAAATAAAACACATCCGGTATTTGTCTATCAAACCATTTTAATCGTATAAAAGTTTCTCAATTATAGCCACGACACTTTAATAATCACAAGCTCATGTGCACATTCTAAGACAGACTACAACTGCGCTTACCGCTATCCAAACTAAAATAAATATCCACAAAACACTTGGAAGAAGAAGGCTTCGCAGCGGACCCATATAGTTTGACCCGAAACTTAACTGGTACGGGATTGCAACCGGTGTGGGTCGGTGGGCACGCAAAGGGAGATTGAAAAACACACCATGGATGCCTTACATATTTGGCAACTAGAAATGCCACAAGAGACAATGAAAAAATTGTAGTTGAATGTCAGCCAAAGGAATCTCCCAGACATCCCTTGGCCCTATAAAGAACCAAAGGCTCTTGTTTGTTTCCCTTGGGCTAGAATATATAGGTTTTCGATAAGAGGTAACTTTTTTATTTTTTATTTACTTTTTTTATTTTTATTGGGATAACATCTCATGATATGTAGATAATATTATAAATCATATCCTATGATAAATGTTCACCCCCTCCCCCGCACCCCCCACCCAAAAAAGTAAAAAACAAAAATTGAGAGTAAGATGTCACCACCGGATTTGGGGGGCTAACATCCGCTGACTTGTGATGAACGGTTTAGATGCATTCATTTTTTTTTAATTAAAATAGTATTAATGCACCTAGGCCGTTAAATTTTAATCCAATAGTCTCTACATAAAATCACAAGCTCACATAGCATTGTTATGCCAGCCTCCCCCTTCTTGTCACCTCCTATCCAACCCTATGTCCAACGAAAATACACGGACATCATTATAATCGCAGAGTAAAATAGAAAGGCACTCATATTAGCCAAAAACAAAATCCATGCAAAAGTAAAATATATCATATGCGAGTCTTTTTTTTTACGTGCAGTTTAAAGATGGCCGTAAGAACCAAACCTGATGTCGAACCCAGTGTACTTATTGGTTCCTGGTTCAACCAGTGTTGTAACATAAAATATATTTTATTTATTTACATGTTAGATATAATACATGGTAAGCTTAATGCACCACCCGAACATTGGCACGGCGTTATACGTGCACTCTAGTTGCTCAGGTTTGAAATAAGTGGGCTTCGAATCCCAAAAGTTTTGGCTCAAGCAATGGTCAACCAGTAGTGCTTGGCCATTTTCTCCCTCTTCCGGTTTTGTTCAAATGAACCAGTACCTTGAATCGAACTGGCCATTCCAGTCCGAGAGCTCCGTGAATGAAGTGTTACAGGCTCCAGTTCAGATCCTTGGGGAAATTGTGCACTGCAAAAAGGTACGCAACTCAATTTAGTACTTAAAATTGGTATACAATAAATAACAAAAATTTGAGCCAGAACTAAAAAATTTGAATCTCAATGCAAAATATGCAGCTCTATAAAGCAAATCAAACCTTAAGTTCTTTATAGCTGCTATAATAGCTCAAAAATAGCCAGTTAGCCTTGTATATTTAACTAGTAAGCCACTTCATCACCTAAATACAAGATTTACACAGAAGATGATAAAGAAGAAGAGGGGCAAGGGTACCTCAAATAAAAAACCTATAAGAAGGCAAGACAATTGACAACAAGAGTTATAAAGTATCTCATGGTATATCAGCACGAGTGAGCTGCAGGCACTCTAGCCTTTGATTGCAGGTGACAATCTAATTGACAGGTGTCTATAAAGTCTACTCTTCAAAAAAAGTTTCCATGCCTCCTTTTGTAAGAATACAGATGTATGTAGCTTGGCACCCAAAACAAATAAAATAGTGGGATGGAATAGAATGGAATGGAGAAAGAAACTAGTCTAATGAACATGGCAACCACGTCAAGTTTGGATATGGCACAACATTCAGTAAAGCTATCAAAAATAAAAAAAATTCAACCCAACACAAATGACCCTCCAACTAAAGATTTGCAAGTAAACGAGGCTGGCTACATGAATCATTTTTCACTATTCTACTCAGTTAAGGGCCACTTCCTCTGTCAAAACCACATCTTTTTTCTTTCTTTCTACAGATGTTAGTTTCAGTCTACCCTCAAACCCCCCCCCCAAAAAAAAAAAGCCACCCACCCACCCACACACACACTACTCACAATTTGAATGCTGTCACTCCTAATTGATGCATCAACCAATTTCCGTAATATGTGACCAAACCATATTAACCGATTTTTCATCAATTTATCTTCAAGTTTTGCTACCTCCACCATCTCATGAATTCGATCATTCTTGATCCTATTTTTTCTCGTTTTGTCACACCACCACTTTAGCATTCTCATTGTGACTACGGTCATTTTAGTAAGTGCTCCTACACATTACCGCTCTTACAAATTAACTGGCTAACTCCATAAGAAAGTAGTCAGATGCTTCCACATCTACACATAACATAAAAGCGCAAAAGACTCTCAACGGAAAGGGCAGCTGTGCAACAGCACCACACCAGATGACAAAGCTTAATCTAGAACGTATGCTTCTATTCAACACAAACATAAGTGCCCAACAGCAGGTCAAGATGTATGTATTAAATGAAACTTAAAAGCGACAGGATTGCACAGTCCACATTCTTGTAACTGGTTCAAACTACCATGAATCAGAAGGCAATCTATATGAATCAACGCCCAAAAAAATAAAAAACTAGAGTATGTGCCTGCATAACCTGCCTATACAAAGGCTCTTGGCTTTAATGCTGAAGTCCTTGAAGATTCTGATATCTTACGCTACATATGTGTGACCCCAAACATTCATTCCTTTCCTTTCCCCAACCCTCTTATTTCGAAATACAAGCTCATGCTCATTGTGCATTGCTACAGGTTAATCTTTTCCAAAAGTTGAGAGGAATACCTAGGTTTTACAAACTGGAGAATACAGGCAATGGTGTTTACAGGCTACAGCTATGGAGGAACACCTCACCTATGCAGTATATCAATCAACAAAACAAAACCAGTTTGAGCAATGTAGTCCAATAAAATAATCAAGCAATCATTATGGACACCGGTGGTCATCCACCCAACAGATTTAACACATGCACAATTCAAACAGTTCTTGAATAGGCACAACCAGAAGAGGAAAATGAAGTGATATGAAATGCACAGAAAATTATATCACTTACTTGACTCGAGGAAATCACATTGCAGCTCACTGTCCAACACCTCTTTGCCAGCAGCCAGTATACTTCATGCAATCAGTAAGATTCCCAATATTTGATTGCTGTACCTCTTATTGGAATGATACTATGATTGAATTCCTTCCATAAAATAAAACTCTTCCTTGAAGTCCAACCACAAATAACAAAGGAAAGAGCATTTCCAACCCATAAACCAAAAACCTGCACTTCAATAATTCCCTCATCCTAAGGTTTCACTTTCAGCATTGTCCAAGACCAAATAACCTAATGCAGTGAAGAACATGCACCTAGTAACTTCCCCTAGCACCCTTACATGGTATAAGTCCACAACTGGAATTTTGTAATTCAAGACAGTAGGAAACTCCATAATGAAGTGTTCCAGATTCACACACACACACACACACACACACAGAGGGAGGGAGGGAGGGAGAGAGAAAGAGAGAACCATCCGCTATACAAGGATTTGCAGCTGCTAAGGAACTCATCATCCTGGCGTTTAAATAACCTTAACATAGGGAAATGGTAGTCAAATGGATAGCATGCTGAGACAAAGTATATATCTGGAGCCAAAGGCTGGTTAATGAATGGGTTACCACCATTTAGAAATCTTGTTAAGAGTTGAATTCTGAGCTGAACAAAAGAAGGGAGGAAACAACATAGAGATAACAGGACAATTTGACACTCCTTGCACCGCCAAGGAATACAAATGAGATTCCAAACCTATTTAATTTCCCGCCTAAAACCTTTTACCAAGCCACATACTGATTATAACCATCAATGACAAATTAGTTATCACACTACAACATAGGGGGCATTTGGTGCTCAAAAAAAAAAAAAAAAACGGAAAAAGTACATGTCAAACACTTTTGGCGTTTGGTTGGCACAATCCAAAAGTTCTGACCAAACCCATTTGGTCTCACCTACCCGTTTGAATGGTTCTAGTCAGAAAAGTAGGCAAATTTTGGGAAAAGTTGGCAAAAGCTTGTAAAATTTGGAGTTTGAAAACAAACACATGGATAACAAAAATTGGCAAAAGTTGGGATACCAAACACCCCCTTATATAGCAAACCTTTTTTTTTCCCAGTACAAATCCCGCAAAAGTACTTTGATACTTCCACACGAAGTTGCACATGCAAAGATCAACATGTATAGCGGAATAGCAATTAGTCAAAAAAAAAAAAAGTCATGATCTAGGTAAAAATACAGATCATGGTCATATATATTGTTCCTTAAATCAGTTTTAACTTCTTTTTTTTTTTTTTTTTTTTTTTCTCACCCTGGTCATATATCCTCACTCTACTAATTAACTCTTAAAGAGCATATACTTTGAGATCAGAAGGATTGCTCCTATGTCTTCTAGCTAAGAAGTCTTCTATCTTTTCTCTTCATGAGTCAGGACTATAAATCTTTTACATCAAACTCTGAAAATTTTTCTGGATTGGAATGAATTTGTAAAAGGATGCAATTTTTTCAGTGATATATAAATTGATGAAATTAATGACGAAGATGATTATATGCACATCAATGAATATGCATCAGAAAACACTACCTAGACAAAAACTGACCATAACTAAAATGAAACAAGCTAAGAATGAAGTAACCAATTGTATAAATACCTTTAGTATTTCAAACAACAGTCATCTAAAGCTTTTAAGAACATATAAGTGTGTATTATGCATGCATAGTATATATATATATATATATCACAGATGCTTCTTAGGTGATTTGAAAATGAATCAACTCACAATTTATCCATCTACAGTTGATATGGCTTCAAATAAAGATAAATGGCTAAAGAACAATTTTAGTAGCCAAATCCAAACAATTAGAATTAAAGGCTCATATAATTGCCTTTTTCCCTCCCTCTGTCTTATTGACAAAAAGTATATATATATATATATACATATAGAGAGAGAGAGAGGGGGGGAGCGAGAAAGAGAGAGAGAGAGAGTGCCAAGAGGGGAGCAGCCAAATGCATATAGTCTATGGAGTTACAAGATCATGTTAAGCTAGTTTGATAAACATTGTTGAGTCCATTTCCTCATAAGTTAAGCTTTTGCGATGATTAGGTGGCATTTGGTTTATTTTCCTGTTTTTTGTTTTCTGATTTCATTTTATGCTTTAAAAATCTCAAAATAAAGAAACAGAAAATACTCTCTTTTCATTATTTTAAAATTTTTCTTATTTTGGATTAAAAACGCTCAAAACGACCTTTTGTCATTTTTCATTCTATGTGTAAGCCCATTTTCTGTTTTTTAAAACAAATTTTAAAAATACAAGTGACCAAATGCGTTTTGAGCTTTTTCCTTATTTTCAAAAGTGTAAAATAAAAAATGAGTTTAAAACAGAAAATAGAAAACAAAAACAGAAAATAAAAAGTAGAAAAACAAACCAAATGAGCCCTTAGTAACTTAACATAGTATCAAAACTCTAGTAGTTCCAAAAAGTCATGGATTCCAATCTTATTCTCATGTTTATTGCCCATTTATTCTTGTGCAGTTTGTTCTGTTTCTGTTTAATTTGTTATTGCAGCTTAAGAAAGGAAAATTTAATTTAGATTATGATGTAAAGATCATAGGGACCAAAATGACTAGATACATTAAAGGAGTGGCTGTAGAGATATTTGGTAAATCTAAGGAAAAATGACCTCCCTCAAAAGAGAGCTGGTCATGGAAAGAAGATACAAGTAGCGATTAAGGCTAAAGAGAGAGTACCATGAGAATTTGACCGAGCATAAGGATAGGAGCACACAAAAGGTACAAATTAGTTAAAAACAAATATAAAAGAGCAATCACATAATTTAGATACAAGGCTTTCAATGAACCATATAGCAAACTAAGGACGAAAGAGAGAGAAAGATATCTATAAATTAGGTAGAATAAGATAAAGGACAATTACTTATCAAAAAATAAGAGAATGGAAAATTAAGGACTTCTATCTTGTTAAGTGTATAAAAAATGAAAACAAAAACTTTTTAATAAAAGAAGAGGATATTAAAGAGAGATGAAATTATTTTAATAAGTTAGTTAATAGTTGCCACGAGCAAAATTTAGAAATCCTATCAAGGATAGAAATGTAAGTTTATACGTAGCATAAGATTTATAAAAGTAAAAGAGGTGGATGAAAAAAGTTGTAGATCCAAATGGTAATCTGATTGAAAGTTCAAAGTACTTAGAAGAAGATGAGATAATTTGGTTGACTAAATTGTTTAGAAAGATCTCAAACACCAATAAAATACCTAATAAATGTAGAGAATATTTTAGCACATATCTATAAAAGAACAAAGAGAATATTCAAGCGTGTACAACTGCCAGCGCATTAACTTTATGAGTCACACTATGTAACTTTGGAAGAGAGTGATTGAAGCTAAAATGTGAAAAAATATCAAAGGAACAATTTAATTTTATGCTCGATGGATCGACTATGGATGGAAAATATTGAAAAAAAAAAAAAGAAAAATGATCTTCACATGATTTTTATCAACTTAAAGAAGGCATCTGATGGGGTTCCAAGAGAAATTTTATCACGAATCCTAGAAAAGAAGGGAGTTTTTATTAAATATATTAAAGTAATCAAGGACATATATGACGTATTAGTTACTAGTGTAAGAACTATTGCAACTGATATAAATGATTTTTTCAATCACAATTGGTCTACACCAAGGATCCGCTTTAAGCCCTTATCTTTTTATTTTGGCTATGGACAAGTTTACTGAACATATTCAAGACGATATCCCTGGGTGCATGGTGTTTGCAGATGATATTTTATTGATAGATGAAACTAGGTATGAGATAAAATCATAAGTTAAACTATGGAGGCACACTTTAGAGTCAAGTAGTTTTAGAATAAATAGGAGTAAAACATAGTATTTGATTGTGAATTTAGTAAAAACTAAAACTACGAATAAGGGTATAATGAAAATTCATGATTAACAAACTGCAAAAAAAGTCATCATTTTTAATATATTGGATCAACTATTCATGCATATAGAGGATTGAAGAAAATCTTAACCATTAGATTCGAGCTGGGTGGTAAAATTAAAAAAGTGCCTCGGGTGTTGTATGAGATTGAAGAATATCTATTAAGTTGAGAGAAAAAAATTTATAAGATGATTACAAGATCAACTATGTTTTATGGTACAAAGTGTTTGCCCAATAAGTAGCAATGCTCCCATAAGATCAATATAGCATAAAGGAGGACGCTAAAATGAATGTGGTAACAGGAAAAAAAGATGGGATAAGAAATGTGTGTATATATATATATATATATTTTGGGAGGGGGGAGTTAAATGGCATCGGTAGGGAAAAGAAAAAAAAGAAGTTAAGAGAATGTCATTAAAAATGAATTGATTATGTTGAAAGTAGACCTAAAGACATACTAGTATCAAGAGTAAGTTAATCTATGTCGAAGGGTAAAGAGGACAAAAGATAGACCTGACATTATATGAACTAAAATTATGAAGACTTACTTAATTTCATATAATCTCACGGAAAACATAATCCATGACATTGGAGGAAGAGGATTTATGTAGCCGAACCCAACTAGTTTGGGACTAAGGATTTGTTGAATTGAATTGTTCCCCTAACCTACACAGAAAATGGAGTTACAAGCATGGGAGAGTATTGATATACATACTAGGTCCTATTTCCCAATAATTTGAGCTTTAGGGACAACTAGCTGCTTTACCCCCAACCACCCCCCCCCCCCCCCCCAAAAAAAAAAATCGATAGAGATTACAAGAAGTTCCCACTATCTAAAACCAAAAGGTGCCCAAAAGGGTTGTCCTCAATTAATATGCAACCCATCCTAGCCATCACCTTTGAATGCAAATGCAGATGCCTAGCAATATGTTTTGCCTCTTCAGTCAAAATGGATCATCAATAGCTGCAATTGCCTCAAAAATCCATCGTCCAAAAGAGAGACCTTTTATTTTTTGTTTTTTTGTTCCGCCCGCCCGGGGGGGGGGGGGGTGTGGTTTGCATATCAAATGCTCCTCCAAGCGAAACCCCCATTTGACTTGCAAAAAAGCACCTTAAGCAAAACCCCATTTGACTGCGAAAAAGCACCTTGTACAAGGGACACAGCAAACAATGCATCCTCAATCCAATAAAGGGCGTCCACCCTATCTAAATAAAAAAAAAAACTACTGTCTCACTCAATACAAAAAATAGAAGATAAAAAAATATCTCGCCTTCCCAATCCCATGTTGTTCAAATCTACCATGTAGGCATTTTTATTTACAATAATGCTACTTTAAAAATAATAAAAACATATAATGTACAATGTTGAACCTCCATTGATGCTTACACCATGAACTAATTTATTGGGAATGCCCTTGCTGATCTCCTTCCCCACGCCATATGAACCTTACCTCTCAACATTCCTTTCCACCATCACTACCCTCCATGAACTTCATCCATCCAAAGGATATCTCAAAAACTACTTCCACACAAAGAGGCTTGGTTCGAGCATTAGAAAAACCATATGATTAAACCCCCATTTCTAAAGGGAGAAGACTCCGAATTGCAATGCACCAAGTAACATTTAGCCTCTGTTTGGATTACTAGGGATCTCAGATCAATGGGTCTGAGATTAAATTGCATTAAAATATAAGTGATAAAGTTAAAATAATGCAATGAAGTGCACAAAACTTTTGCATTGTGGGGTCTGGAGAGTGTCAGATATAGGCAACTTTCCCCTTGCAAGTAGAGAAGATGACTCAAGGCTTCGAACCCTTGACCCCGCAGGTCACAGTGAAGCAGACCACCCTTTCATAAAATAATGCATGAAATTTTCCTAATAATAACTAATGATTACTACCAAAGTAGTAGTGCCACAATTTGCTAACATGGTGAAGCCACAATTACGAGAGATTTCAAATAACTACTTTCTTAAGATGATTTCAAACCCTCATAAAATCGTGATGTTAAACTACTTAATTTCACATTGAAATTCTTCTCTAAACTTTATTTAAGTAATTCTCCTCAAATATATTAGCACCAAATCCCTTGATTTCAAATTCATAGATACAAATGAAAACCTCAATTCATCCAAACCTTGTTAACTTTACATTTCTTCCTCCATGGCTGTACCTGCTCAATTTTCTCCGTAGACTAATAAATAATTGCCATGCCATCTGATTGAGGACCAAAACAATGTACTGCTTTCAATAGTAAGTATAAGATGCCACCCAAATAAAATAAATAACACTAGTAGATTATTTGATCAAGTCCATTTGCAAATTCTACTCCAAATTCATGAATATGTAAATCAGAATGAAATGATGGCCTACATAGGCGAATCCGGTATCCTAGGGCTAAACTCAAGTAGAAGAGACAAGAATATTCCCATAGAAATTTTAAAAAAAAAAAAAGTCTACTGCAGTATTCACAAATCAGTGAACTATGAAGCCCTTGCGTTATGAACTGCTAACTGCTGATAATAAATAGACAAAATGTGTAGGCATGTGTGCAAAGAAATGAGCCTAACAAACGAGTGATAACCAAGGCAGATAGGACACCAGAGATTGCAACAAGGATCTCAAGGAATGCTAGAGTAGAAGTAACCATCTTTGAGTGTTCAACCATTAACACCACAATTTCATACAATCACAGGACTGAATCTCCACTTCGAGCTAGACAAGCCCCAACTAGTTGTTTGCCAGCACTTCACTAGGTCATCAGCATGAAAATTTTAGCAATGTAGCTGATCTAACACAACAACATGGACCTGCTGCACTTTTCAGGGTCACAAAATTGAACCAAGTATACCTCATGAACCCATACAAAGACCAGATGCAACATGGAAATGCACTATAGGCTTGGAGATTTGGTGAAAATTTTGCATGGATAATATTCAAAATAAACAATGATAAGCCGCAACAACAAGCTAATCTGAACTGTCAATATCTTCAGCTCCACAATCTCCATAATAAGTAAGCACATCTTACACAATGTTTATCGTAAGAATATTTCATAACCAAATTTAAGCACCTACCAAGAGGCAACCTAAGTACCAGCATAAAAAGGTAAAACAACAGCCACAGCTTAGCATGATCAGAAGACACTTTATCTCTGTCCTTGAGCTCGCTGCATATCATAAGCACCCCAAGATCCAGGTCCAGGTCCATATTGGGGATAGTTTTCTGCACCAGCCTGTACCTGAAATGGATGAAATATGGATAAAAGAATTCAAATGACCTCTAAAAGAAGAAGCTACATCAAAGCATAAAATTAAAAGCTATAGAAAAGAATGAGCCTTTGTTTTAATATGTCATTGTATCTGTCTGCAAGTATTGATGACATATTTTAAGATGCATAGGTAACTCACAGGATTCATAGGGTTCATGCCATAACTGGCAGAATAAGGATTTCCCGCAAATCCAGACTCAGGATTACCATAATTTGCATTATAACCTGCACCTGCAAAAACAAAATATAGTGTTACAACTTAAAATCCTAGATAGGGAAACAAGTGTTCTCCTTCATGTACAAAAGGTGGAAGAGAAAAGTACTGAAAGAAACAAAGCTTTTCAATCAACCCATCCATCAGAACACTTAAGTGAACCATCAATTGTGCTGAAGTTACCTCTTAAACAGTTAAAAATTGTTGCACTGTTGAAGACTGACGGATGAACAAGTGAAATAGGTCATTTAATTAAATTAAGAAAAAAAAAATAAACCAATTCTTGGGTAAATAGAAGTTTACAAATTGTCAGATAAAGAAATAAAACAAACCAACCCTTGGGTAAATAGAAGTTTATCAAATTGACAGATAACTATATAAGGCAAATAGGAAACATGTAAAAATCATACTAATTAGAGGCTGCTCCCTGACCACCCATATATATGTGTGTGTGTGTGAGCAGATAAAACTTCTCAAGACCTTCAGCACATTTCCAAAGTGGCAAATCAAATTGGAGGGAACAAATTGGCTTCCTTTGAGACAAAGTCCCTATGTCCTCTCATCATAAGATGGTAGAACAAGTCAACAAGCTTTTTATTTGCAAAAAAGTTCGAAGATTCAAGCGTGATTTCTTTAACTAGTACAGGAAGGATTTTGCAAGGCTACAGAGTAACAAATTAAAATTATTGGAGGACATGCAAGGTGGCTTAGAAGGATGAGATGGGATTATTATGAGCAGGTCAGGAGAACGCCGGAAAGGGACTTAGAGCATAATTTAATCGCATGGTTAAGATGAAGGAAATTTGTTGGCAGGAAAAATCTAAAGCTCTTCAGCAGAAAGAGGGTGACAAAAATACTAAATTCCAATTAGAAGATCTTAGATAATCTGCAAATTGGAAGTGAATATTACATTTACTGGAACATGATCATGTTTGCTGGAAGTTCTATTATATTTACTGGACAAGATAGGGTATGGGGACAAACAGAGATATTAGATATTCTGGTGTCTCTCTATGACAAGATTTTGGTGATTGTAAACGACTCCCCCACATCATTCTTTAGATAATCCAGGGGTTTGCATCAAGGGGATCCATTGTCCTCAAATCTGTTTAGTGTAGTGATGTAGGCTTTCAGTTTCAGTAGAATGGTGGGAAACGTAGCAGAGAAGGCTTCATAGAAAACTTCTTGTTAGGCAAGGCAAGTGGGGAACAAGTCTGTGTGTCTCATCTCTTGTTCACAGATGACTCGATTGTGTTTTATGGAGTGGATCCCTTGCAGCTAGGGCACTTGATGTGCGTATTGTTATGCTTTAAAGCGGTGCCAAAACTGATGGTAAACTTGGCCAAATCCAAAATTATCCCAGTGGAGGAGGCAGGTAATTTTGAGGAGTTAGTGAATGTGATGGGGTGTCAGGTCAACAAGTTATCTTCAACATATCTAGGGCTTCCTCTGGAGGCAACCTATAAAACTTAGACTGTGGAACGGGGTAATAGGGATATTAAATAAAAGGTTGTTAGGGCTGAAGCAGAAATTTTTGTCCAAGGGGCAAGGTTGATTAAAAGTTCGTTGTCAAGCTTGCCTACCTACTTCATGTCTTTCTTTGAGATCCTAGGAGAAGGCAGTTGCAAAACTACATAGAGACTTCATTTGGGGAGGAGGCGAGGGGCATAATTTCCATTTGGTGAATTGGAACATGGAATGCGTACCTATCATAAAGGGAGGAGTTGGGATAAGATGCATTAAGCAGTTCAATGAAGCTTAGTTGGGAAGTGGTTGTTGAGATTCACTAATGAGAGAAATAAGGTTATGAAGGAGAATCATCACTATGAAGTACTGGGAGAGTTGGGGAAGTCGGAGTTTGAATGAGGGGAGCAGTCCTTATAGAGTGGGAACTCGGAAAGGTGTCAGGAAGATGGGGGAAGGGTTCAAGGCGCACATTTGGTGACGGGTGGGGAAGAGGGATAGAATTAAGTTCTGGAGACATAATTGGGCCCCAGCAGGTAAGAAAATTGACCTATTTCCATTTTTGTTCGAGATAGCTTCAAACAAGGAGGCCTCGGTGGAGGATTATTTGGGGCATCAACTTCAAACAAGGAGGCCTCAATGGAAGATTATTTGGGGGGGCATCAAAGACAACCTCCAACGTGAAATATTATTCTACGTTGGAATCTCTTCGACTGAGAAATAGAAAGGATAATTGCATTATGGGAACTTCATCAACCGTTGAAAAGAGGAGACGGGGATGATAGAATTCGATCTCTTTCCAGATTTCTTCTTCGTTGATCTCAGCAGCTGGGATCTTCGGCCTAGATATTTTATAACCTTGAACTAGTTGACCCAATTCCTTAGCTTAAATTAGGTCGATGCCAAGGGCTCTTTACATCAATAACAATGCTATTACAAAGGCCGGGATCTCTCGCAACTCTCGTGAGAGGGAATAAGAAGAGTTCGAGGTCCTGTCCTTGGGGAGGAGGGTTGATAAATTTCCATGGAGGACGGTTTGAAAGACTACAGTGCAATCTAAGATGGCTTTCTTCGGATGTTGTGTGATTAAAGGAAGAATTCTCAACATTGACAATCTCTAGAAGAGAGGCTTAGAGTTAATAAATAGGTGTAGTATGTGCAGAGAGTTGAGGGAGACCATACCAATTGTTGATCCACTGCTAGCGGGTTAAGAGCCCTTCGGATGTGATTCTTTCCAACATTGGGGTGCAGTAGGTGTTCCCAAAGGATACAAAGTGTTTGTTCAGGACTTGGTGGGGTAATTTTGGGCATCTGATTAATGCATCTTTGCCTTCAGATTAATAAAATTTTATTCATCAAAAAAAAAAAGTTATTACCATAATAGGTGGAGGTAGCACATACAGTGAACGGTAAACAAAAATTGAATATTTGGAAGAGCTGCCCCCTGGCTTTTTTTTCCAACACTCTCCCTCTCATTTTCTATTAAGTCTCAATGGTCTGCCTCTCCCCCATTATCTCTCTCTAGATCTTCTCTGTATAATGTTTATTTATCCATCACATGCTTGATAAATACATGTAAGATTTGAACTACATTTCTTTGGTATCAAATTGAAAGATCCTTTGAAGATATCAGGATGATATTAGGCACTTCTCAAATTAAAGAATCAAAAGATCTCATAGTCAAGATTCCTTCAACATGAGGAATTTATTCAACCAAGTTGATGCAAGTCATATTAACTTGTTAGTGAAGTCAGATTTTATCAGGAATATTTTTAATTATAGAGTAGTATCTATTTTAATTCTAGATATGTTTGGAGTCCCAATGATGGGGCCTGAATTATTGTCATGATGAATAGAGGTAGTTTATATGGTAATTGCTTATTGCTAGGGTTATTTAAGCTCTATAGAATAGCCTCCATAGTTTGGAGAATGAATAAAAACTGAATATCTGAAAGAGCTTTGCTCCTTCCCTCTTCCCCTATTGCCCTCTCTTCTTTCTTCCCTTCTAAATCTCCTCTCAATTCTCCTTCTCCATGTTACAGTCTTTCTTCCCAAAACTCTCTTCATCCCTACTTCTATTTCCTGTTTGCTTTTTGCTCTTCATTGTATTCTTCTCCTTTTTTATCTTTCACAATTTTTTTTTTGGGTAAATATTATTTATTAGGAAAAGAGATTTGGGATGACTTGAATTCATGGCCTTTAGTCTGGTCAGGGGTGTCTTTTTCACTTGATCTAACCCCCTTGTCATTATCTTTCACAATTTATACACACACACATATAATTGGAATGTTTGCCATCACCTGTCTGATTAAATTCTTGTGAGACTCAAGCTCATCAAAAACAAATTATTAAGAATACAAAGAAAATTAAATTAAACCCCAAGGGCTAGCCTAGTGAGCCAAAATCCACTTCCTCAATTGAAGGTTGTGAGTTCGATTTCTTCCCAGGCTAACTCTAAACTGTTAACTACAAATTGATGTTCTTCTTAAAATGCCCAAAAAAAAATTAATTAATTAATTAAAAAAATAAATAAATAAATAAGATGAACAATAATGTTTTACCAGGTATCAATCCATTTAGTAAAGACATCATTCATTTGGGCCAAACTGGGTAACTCTTAAGGATAGAAGGCCCAAATTACAGAGAGAAAACTTGCCAATCAAACCTAAGTAAATGAGGATGTACTCTCTCGTCTTTTCTCAGACCAAAAGGATTTGGCAACTCTTAAGAAGTTAAATGTCCTGATCTTTTAGGAATAGATCTAGGGGAGAAATTTTCAGAATTTTTACTTTTATTATTATTATTTTTGCCAAATATCAATAGTTAAATTTCATATTTTTAAAATTTTTTGGGGAAGGGGGCTCGATTCATCCCTGCAGTAGTCTCCTTCTCAGCTCCTGGCAATTTCAGTGCTGTCAGACTAACAAATCTGTTGCAGCATGACCATGGGTAGTACATCAATTTCCATAGGCTAGAGGAGCTATTTCATTAATTGGAAGAAAAATCATGTTTCTTTCTCAGTCAGTCCCTAAAATGTCATTCAATGACCGTCCAGTTTGGAAATGACTTTCTGTCCCCAAAGCAAGGGGCTGATATATAGGGTTTTCCAAACTGTTTTTGGAGAATCTAGTTATGCTTTGTTGGTCCTTAAATCCTTCTGTTACTTCTGAACATAGCTTCTTCTTAACAGGGAATCCCTCATTCCCATACGTAAATATTCTCCATATTGAATATAAAGTTACTTCACTGGTGGTAAATAAAAATATATATATATATATAAAAAACCTTCATTTCATCTTGGGGAAAAAACATGCACACAAACTTACATTGAATTGAAACCATTCATTTAAAAGTTACTAAACCTTAGCGAACAGATACCTGGATTCCCCATAGCAGCAGTAGCACGTGCTCTCTTTTCTGCATTAGCCATTTCTGCACGAAGTTTTTCCAACTCCCTAGCCATTGAAATCAATTTTTTCTCCATCACCTGCCCATGCTCATAGTTCTCTGCGTATCCCTTTTTCTCATACTCAATGGCAGCCCTGTAAGCCACCCAAAAAATTACAAAATGCTCATCAATTCAGAAGCCAAACTTACAGTAAAAAACCTATGCACACTATTACCTTGCCCGCTGCAACTCCTGTTTCATAACTTCAATTTCTGCTTTCAGGGTTGGGGCTTGTTGTAAATCTGCAGTAACCCTGGCTAAATCCTGAGTCATTGCTTGGACCTGAGCTGTAAGCTCTTGCTTCGCAGCAGTCAACTCCTTTATATCAGCATGAACTTGCATTAGCTCAGCTCTCATTGCCTCTGATCCACGAAAATCCATTTCCATTTTAATAGAGTTCTCATATAATTCCCTCATCTGTGCATCCTTCTCTGCATGCAATGAACTGGCAAAGTGGGCCGTTCGTTGAAGCTCATGCTGGGCAGCTTCTAGTTCCTGCTTCAGTGCTACATGGGTCGCTGCCAATCTCTGATTATCAACCAGAAGCCCTTGAATATCGTGATGTTGGGCTGCAAGTTCCTCTTCAATAATAGCTGGGTGAGGAGGAAGATGTCTGGGGCCCATACGGAACTGGGATTCTCTCATTTCTTCAAGCAGTGCAGGATGGGGTATTGGGCCAAGGCCTCTACCAAATGGAGGCTCATGAACAGGGGGTAATCGACCATGAGGAACACCTTCCATGGGAAGTGGAGGTCCACGGTTTCTTCCAGACATTTTTCTTTCAAAATTTAATAAAAATAAATGATGCAATTCCTCTGTGTGTTTGAAAAAGCTCCCTGAATCACCACACCTGGAGAAAAATTAAAAACCAAAACGAGAAAAGTAAACAATTAAACCTTCCTAGAGGCAAACTATAAATGCATAAAATATAAAAAGCTACTGTTCCTAAAAAATCAACAGTATAATTTAACAGTCGTACAACACACTGAAACACCAACAATTAACATTCAGGCTCGCCCAATCATGACCATGAACAACAAACAAGTCCAATCAACAAGACAGAAGAACAACCGAGAAAACCAAGTCCACGAAATCCCGAAATTGAATTAGAAACCGAAACAAAACACAAAAGCAGTAAATTACTTCTATCTGCTAGTTTTCGCACACACGATCAATAGTTGTAGATTGCACAGTTTGGTAGTTCTCAACTCATCGCCCCAGAAAAAAAAAAAAAAAAAAAAAAAAAAGCGAATCTGCGTTTAGCACTTTTCTTTCCCTTTATATGTGAAAAAAGTGGAATGCACAATCAACATAAATAAAGAGGCAGAAACGAAGAAACAAACCCTAGAACGAGAGAAAACTAAGAGTCTGAGTTTAACCGAACAAACCAGGAAAAAAAAAAAAAAAGAATACGAATAAAATCTTAGGGTTGACGAAAAGATCGTGAAAAGCTGCTACCTAAGTAGTAACGTAAACCCTACCAAGGATGCAAGAGAAGAGACCATCAAACGACGACGCAGATTGAATACACAAAACTGATATCTACAAAAACCCTAGAAGAAAGAAGAAGACCAATAAGCATTCATTCAAATCGGTAATCCTATCTCACCAACGCGAATTCTTGAAGCGTTGAAGTTTAGACGACGGCCATCTTCTTCGATACCGTATGGAACCGGGACGGAGACCCAAAGAGGAGAGAGCCTAACTGGAGTTCTGCGTTTTGTTTTGGGTTTTTTTTTTTTTTTTCAACCGAAATTTCTAAATCTTTTAAAAAATAAAAAAATAATAAAAACTAACTTGTTTTCCGCCAAAAAAAAAAAAAAAAGATAAAGATAAAAAGTAAAATAAATTACTGTGTTTAGGAAGAGAGATTTACATAAATATAATTAAAAAATAAATATTATACCGAAATTGATCGCAGGAGAAGTATTTGCAAAAATCTATTCGGTGTCGGCAGTGTTATTGACGACACATTTAGTATGTCGGCAATAGCATTGACGACACTGAGATGTCGGTTAATTTTAGTTAAAATTTGATGTCGGTAGTAGTACTGACGACACCTAAAAAAATCAATTTGGTGTCGGTAGTTGTAGTGACGACACCTGAATAGGCAATTTTTTTTATGTCGGAAAGTCATCACTTCTAGTGACGATACCCAAGCCTCGGCAACACGGCACATGTTGCATCTCAGCAATAAGGAACCGCAACATTTTGGATTTTTTATTTGTTTATTTTATATATTTTATATTTTAAAATAAGTAAAATAAATTTATTTTAATTAAAAATACTAGAAATAAAAATTTTTCATTTTTTATTTTATGTATAAATTTATTTTTTATTTTTAATAATAAAAGTGATCAAATATGTTTTGAGTAATTTTTCTTAATTTAAAAAATACAAAATAAAAAATAAAAAAGAAGAAAATAAAAAATAAAAAAACAAACAAAATGTTACCTTAATTAAATGATATTATTTATTTAGGACATGGTTTGTTACACGGACTTTTCAGTTTGGTGGGTTTTTTTTTTTTTTTATAGATATAACTTTTTGATATGACTTTCTAGTTTGGTTTTTTTCATTTTAGGAAAAATGACAATAGAAAATAAAAAATAAAAAACATAAATAAGAAAATGACACGTTGTTAAATGGGTTCTTAATATTAAAAATTTAATTTTAATTTTTTATTTTTGTTAGGCATGATTTTATTCTTTATTTCAGTACATTTTTTTGGAAAATACGATAAATATAGATATACAATCTAATAATTAATTTAATTAGTATTAAATAAATCTTATTAAATTATTTATAATAAATATCATAATTAAATTATATGAAATATATGTTATTTAATCATTTATAATAATTTTCTAACATATTTTATTTAATCATTTATGTAAGGGTTCTAGGCTACCAAAAAATTATATTTTATTCAATTTTTTTAACAAATAATATAATTAAATTATAATTTATTATATTTTTTATTTATTGAATTAAATAAGAGTTAATAAATAATTTAATATAATTGTTATGAAACATATTTTACTAAATTTAATGAAAATTTTAAAACTAGTTAAATTAATATTTATCAAAATAAAAATTAATAATAGTAAATAAAATTATGTTTTCAAATGTAATTTTAGTTTTCATTTTAAAAAAAAATGGCAATAGAAAATAAAAAACATAAAACATACATAAGAAAAATGACAGCATTATTAAATGGATTCTTAATATTAAAATTTTTATTTTTATTTTTGTTAGCTATGATTTAATTCTTCATTTCAGCACCTTTTTTTTTTGGAAAAATGATAAATATTTGAGTATATAATCTAATAATTAATTTAATTAGCATTAAATAAATTTTACGAAATTATTTTTAAGAAATATCATAATTAAATTATATGAAATATATTTTATTTTATAATTTTTAATAATTTTTTAATATTGTTTTTATTCATTTACATAAGGGTTCTTAGCTACAAAAAATTATATTTTATTCAGTAATTTTTAACATTTTTACAGTAATAGAGCTATTATTATAAAAAAATCTCAACCAGTTACGGTGATTTCAAATCCACCATTTTAAAACTTCTTAAATCTATGATCAAGTCCCTATTGAAATTAAGAAAGATATATTGAAGCAATTCGTTTGATATAATTACCTACGGAAATATGGTTTTATATTTTATACGGAAATATGTTTTTATTTACATACTAGAGATGAGAAATCTAATAAAAGTAAAAAGGAAAATGGAAGAGGTGTAGTCGATCACTCCGCGCCACAGCGAGTCCTCTTTCGTGCACGACGTGGTCGACCTGCGTATGGAGGCACATCGCTCACTATGCCGGCTAACGTCATGGGTGCCTCCTCCATATGTGGCTCCCATCCCGGTGCATCGTCAACATGTGCCTCCCCCATCGGCGCATCGTTATCAATGTGCGGGTCTTCCCATTCTGCTGTAGGCATGACTATGGGAATATGCGTAGATGATGACGTGCCTATCTGCTGTGCTTTGGGTCGACGTGTGTAAGCCTTAACTGGTGCCTGTGGGGCGGTCACGGACATCTCTGTCTCGAACGCAGCAACAGGTAATCTGAATACTGGAGAGGTAGAGAATGGCTCTATGTATAGAATCCCTGACCATAGGTCATCCATATCCGAGGAATGCGAAGCACATGGCTCTGTAGTCGATGGTGGGGTCTGAACGTCGACACTCGGATTTGCAGGGGGTGTGGCTACTGGGGCTGCAGAACTACTCGAGAAGTCCTGCTGGGGCATAGGTGAAGAAGATACATAATCTCGGGGCTCGGGGCCGTATATAGTAGGATGCTGCTGTGATCGTCTCCCGGCAGGCCGTAGTCTACTGTATCGCGATGATCCAGCCTACGAGTATGAGCCTAGCTGTGTA
Organism: Vitellaria paradoxa; assembly: GCA_019916065.1. NCBI lineage: Eukaryota > Viridiplantae > Streptophyta > Magnoliopsida > Ericales > Sapotaceae > Vitellaria > Vitellaria paradoxa. The sequence continues at coordinate 41,224,874 of CM034234.1, forward strand.
GTGGGAAAGGGTGCCCGCAGTCTTACCTCATGATCAATCTCCGTGATAACTGGTGCTGCCTGGCCAATAATGTCCTGTAGTGCTTGAGTATGCCCATACTGGTCCGGACCCTCGATGGCTGTAACTGCCAATCGGTGCATACGCACAATCGTGTCAACCTGTATTTCACAACGAATATGTAATTCAGCTAATTTTGAAACAAACATGTAAATTTAGTATATTTAAACATGGATACGTAGAATACCATACCAAGATCGACATATCAGCTGCCACCGGCTGAGATCCAATAAGTGGGACATATGAGGGTGGTGCAATATGACTCCGGGTGATCTGACGATACCAGTCCATGTATGGGTCGTCGTACGATAGACGCGCGATACAAGCATAACCCTGGACGATCGTATCATGTTATCTGGCCCACTCCTCCACGTACCTCTGATGGTACGCCATCCAATCCACCTCCCCCCGTCCGCGTCTCGTGAGCTCATGAAGATGTGCATCTGTGTCAAAGTCCGGTGGGATCACCTGCCGAAGGCAGAACTGTCTCATGACACGGCATGGCAGGTGGTACTCGACAACCTCGTAACATATGAGAGGAACATGTCGAGCGCCACACTGCCCCCCCAGCTCGACAGTATGCAGGCAGTGTGTCAAGAATAGAATGGGGGTATGGACACCAAGTCATCTGGTCCTCCCTTAATAGCGTTAGCTAGTCCCTGCAGTCCCTCAGTGGCCTCGCAAAGCTCACTGCTAGCACTCCCTTCCATCTGCAGCCCCATGGATCCGCTGGAAGCCCAAAGTCAGCTAGTGTCGGGTCTGGAGGGGGATGTGGTCGTGTAATAACTGGCCGAAACTGTGCCAGTCTCTCCCATGCCCACACCTATAAAAAGAAATAACAAATAAATTTAAATTTAGTATTTCTACCAACATAATCACACATAAAATCGAACAACTCGCCTCGGTTATGTATTGTACCTGAAGGATGGCAATCGGTCCTGTCATCTCCGCTGTGCGTGTGGTGGCAGCTGAGCACATCTCCCTGTATAACCACGCCAGCCCAGCAGCTCCCTCAAGCCAATATGCCGCACGCATCCAAGTCGCGGAGTAGTGACAAGTAATGCAACTTCACCAGGTTACCAGAGTGATCTGGTAGTAACTGGCATCCAATGATGATAAGTATGAGTGCCCGAGCATGACACTCTGTATCCTCAACTGTGGCACCCTCTGGCAACACAAGAAAATGCTCCGTGAGCCACGAAATCCTCAGGCGACCCCTCCTGAAGTCTGTAGGATCAGGGGTCCTACCCAGCAGCTCCTGGCATAATGCCTGGCGCCCCTGCAATCCCAGCTGCCGATCTGTCCCCGTGACCGGCTCTCCATCAACTCGTAGCCCTGAGATGACCTCTATGTCCTGCAATGTGATGGTCACCTCGCCAACCGGAAGATGGAAGGTATGCGTCTCCTGTCTCCACCGCTCAACCAACGATGTGATCAGCGGCCAATAGAGGTGGATGGCTCCTAAGCGATATATCCCGTAGAATCCAGCTCTATGTAACTGCTGCAGGACACGAGGATCCTGAGGTGGATCCAGTATCTGCCTAAGGGGATGCTGTGTCGCCTCGACAGCGAATAACCTCCTCAAACTGCATACAACGCCAATATAACGATGATAAGTGTTACCGAGTAAATAATACTTGAAATGATGACATAAGAATGACATTTGAATTACTGAATGTTATATACGTACTCGAACTGGAGACTCCCAAATATCAGTCGATCGATGCTCACTCTGGGAGTGGAGTACACGGGCATCTAATGGCCCAGGATCCAACATCTGCCGTCGACGAGACATCTCGCTGTATGAAATCAACGTAAACATTCACAATTTGTAAGTTAACGTGAGTAATTTCTAATGATATCATTCAACAGTTAAATGAGTTTATTTCAATAGGTGTATGCAAACACAGTCACTAATTATGGATAAACATATACATTTCATCCAAAACCGAAAAAGTTACTTGTCGATATAAAACTATTTCATTAAACAGCTGATATATAATACTGTTACACTACGTAAAAGAGAATTACAATTTTAAGTATTCAAATCTACTAGGTCAAGAACCCTGTGGCTGACGAGGATGACGCCCGTGCGGGACACTTGCGCCGGTCATGACCTTGTTGTTTACATATGCCGCAATGTAGGGTGGAGCTACGGTCCGACCTATCCATCTCGTTCCTCAACCTGGTCGATAGAGGACGACCATATCCACGGAGAAGATTGGGGTTAGAGATAAACATTGGGGTTTGAATGCTGGGCCAGTAGTCTTCATGTTCCAGAGGATGAAATTCCGGCATATAAGTGTCCATGTACGACTTCATTGAGTATACACTCGGCACGAACTGCATCCAATCCATGTGTATTCGTTCACAGGCTGCTATTACATGTGAGCAAGGTAGTCTGAGGACCTCCCACTTCCCACAGCTGCACGTTCTATTCCTTAGTCCCACAACCTGTGTGTTGCTACCCCTACCAAGATGGGAACCAGTCACCACTTGGCACTCCCCAGTAACATGATTGAACTCCACAACCTGATGAGCCAGTGCATCCCTTTGGAAATCAGCTAGAAGTTTATGGACCCGGGGACCCACTCTCGCGCCATTGTTCATTGCATTCATAGCAATTTGCCGACGCTGATGGAAATATGAAACCAGTTTGTAGAATGTTAGCTGAACAGCGGCAGTAATTGGTAGGCTCCTAGCACCGCGTAGTACGTTATTAAAACACTCAGATAGGTTAGTTGTCATGATGCCGTATCTGTAAGCCCCACCGTAACAAAAAGTCCATTTCTCTTTTGGGAGTTCCTCTAAGTACTTCCATGCCTCAAGGTTGAGGGACTTTAGTAACTCCATTGCCTCGTTGAACTTACGGACTTGAGTCGCCCTACCTGCTTGCTTCAGTAGGTCAGTCATTTGTTTGGCTAGCCATTTCTTCTTGAAGTTAGACTCAATATGCCTCAAGTAGAAGCAATGGTGTGCAGTGGCCCATCCAGAATGAGGGGAGGCAACTGTAGCTTTTATGGCGTTATGCCTGTCGGAGATAATGCACAGTTGTCGATCTCCGCACACGTGCCTTCGAAGCATCTCAAGAAATACATCCAACTATCATAATCTTCATCGTCTACCCATGCAAATGCGAGGGGAAACACTTGCAGGTTTGCATCTTGAGCTGTTGCAATAAGTAGTTTGCTAGTGTACTTTCCATATAGGTGGGTTTCGTCGATTGACACAACGGGGATGCAGTGAACAAATCCGTCAATACAAGGCTTGAAACTCCAGAACACATACTGAAGAACCCTTTGGGCCCCGCCCATATAAGGCTGATGCTGATAGCGAACAATCGTCCCTGGATTATACGTTTGAACAGGCACTCAAGAACTTTGGGAGTAACAAATATGACTGCTCCCAATCTCCAAATATCTTTGCCACTGCCTTCTGTTTGCCGAGCCATACTTTCCGGTAAGAGACGTTATACTTGAACCGGTCCTTTACTTCGGATTGCAACCAGACGATGGAACAAGCGGGGTTGGACTTAACCAAATGGAGGATATTACTGCAAATAAAGTTTGAGTCAATCTGTGCGTGGTCTTCGCTGAGTCGTGCGAAAATGCAAGTGTGGGGCCCCTCATACTTAGTAATTTCGAATAGACCATGTGAGCGTAACTTGCTTGCTCGCACCCGCCAGTTGCACTCCCCGTCAGTTCGCCTCGGGCATTGAGCGACCCAACAATTCCTGTTTGACTGCACAATTTCATAGGGCTGGTTCGATCTAACAGCGTACAGTTTCATAGATTGGACTAGGTGGTCCTTATCTTTGAAAAGTTGCCCAATGCATGGCTCTTCATTATCCGGGTTCCAAGTTCGACGGCGGAACGAAGGGGGCCCAAGAAGGTGAACTATCATCCAGCTCAACGTCGTTGAACATTTCAGACATCGGTTGATGCATATGTGGAACAACACTTTGATCTTGTTGAGTAATAGCTGGAACCTCGCTTCTGGGTACGACGTCAATATCTGTCAGGTCTGTATGATCTACTTCAATGTCGTCATCGTCAATAGGGGCTCCAGTTGCATTGTAATCTTCAGCCTGGTCGGCCATATAATCCCAATACATATCTTGTTGCTGAACAAATGTACAGACTGGATCACAAATAGGCTCGGAAGTTGGGACCTGCAGGTTGCCTGGATCATTGTAGGGGGAGGAGGGCATGACTTCATTGTAACTGGGAACGAAATTATCCGCCGGTTCATCTAATGGTGAGCTGCTTTGTCCAGCAACTGTCGCAGGGTTAGAAGGCTCATATTCCAGAAAGAGGTCACAATGATCGCGGTGCAGATTCTGAACTATAGCAAACATTGCCTCCACTGTGTCATCATCCACTACATATAGAGGTCTATGAACTATTTGGCCTGCACTCCCGACAATTGGATATCTACACACCACTCGCAATTCCACTTCAGCCGGGTCCATACCAATGACCTCATACAGTTTAGCCATTAACATCGCATGTGTTGACTGAGTGCTAACCCTGATACAACGCTTGAATGGCTTGTCGTATCCCACGTCGTCGTCTACATTGATAATGTTCCCTCCCCAAAAACAGAATAATGAAATTCAACCTTGCGACATCACGAGCAGTCAATGAACAATGGATATTGGCCCTGAACAACATCACTATTAGGGACCATACCATTTTACAAGAAATTTAAACTAAGGAAATAAAGTTTAACTTAAGTTTAATCTAAGAATGTTGCATATAACTGTCATCAAATTTATCTAAGGGTCTTAGATAATACCTTAGCTAGCTTCTTAAAAGAAAATTTATTTCTTAAATTTTGTTCTTAAAAAAAAAAATTAGTATTTGAAAATTACAAATGGATATTTTCCTACATTATCTTAAATTTCAAAATAACTAAAATCAAAATATTTTTTATTTGATTAAATTAGAAAATAAATTATAAACATAATTTTCATATTACTTTTAAAATATAGGTACAAAAAAAAGTTGTTAAAATTAATTCTATATTACTCTTAAATTTTTTCGAATTTAGCTGTCAAAAAGTTTAATTGTTAAAAAAATTGCTTCTTAAAAAAATAGTTTACTATTTCGATTTAAAAATAGGTATTTTTATAAATTATCTTAAATTTCAAACTAAATAAAAACAAATATAGGTATTTTTCTAAATTATCTTAAATTTCAAACTAAATAAAAACAAATATCATTTATTTGATTAAATTAGAAAATAAAATATAAGAACTATTCTATTTTATTCTTAAAATATAAGTATAAAGAATAATTTAGTTGCTAAAAATATTTTTACGTTGCTCCTTCCATTTTTCCAACTTTAGTTGTTAACAAATTTAGTATTTGAAAATTACAAATGGATATTTTCCTACATTATCTTAAATTTCAAAATAACTAAAATCGAAAATATTTTTTATTTGATTAAATTAGAAAATAAATTATAAACATAATTTTCATATTACTTTTAAAATATAAGTACGAAAAAAAAAGTTGTTAAAATTAATTCTATATTACTCTTAATTTTTTCAAATTTAGCTGTCAAAAAGTTTAATTGTTAAAAAATGTGCTTCTTAAAAAAATAGTTTACTCTTTCGATTAAAAAATAGGATATTTTTTAAATTATCTTAAATTTCAAACTAAATAAAAACAAATATCATTTATCTGATTAAATTAGAAAATAAAATATAACAACTATTTTATTTTACTCTTAAAATATAAGTATAAAAAATAATTTACTTGCTAAAAATATTTTTGCGTTGCTCCTCGATTTTTCCAAATTTAGTTGTTAACAAAATTAGTATTTGAAAAATACAAATGGATATTTTTCCTACATTATCTTATATTTCAAAATAACTAAAATCTAGGAAATTAAATTATAAACATAATTTTTATATTACTCTTAAAATATAGGTACAAAAAAAAAGTTATTACAATTAATTCTATAATGCTCTTAAATTTTTCCAAATTTAGCTGTCAAAAAGTTTAATTGTTAAAAAATGTGCTTCTTAAAAAAATAGTTTACTATTTCAATTTAAAAATAGATACAACGTCTTAATTATCTTTAATTTCAAACTAAATAAAAATAAATATCTTTTACCTGATTAATGTAGAAAATAAAATATAAGAATTATTTTATATTACTCTAAAACTATAAGTACAAAAAAAAAAATAGTTGTTAAAAATATTTTTTCAATCACCTGCGGAAATACTAAGATTTAATACTATGTTCGATAGTACAATTATTAAAAAAATAAATACTATATTCAAATATTTTACTAAACTAAAATTAGTTTTAAAAGATAATTTAATTAAATCAATTTAATTTAATTGTCTAAATTAATATGAAATATATTTTATTAATTTATTTTTAATACTTAATACAATTAGTTTAATTAAGTTAATTTAAATTAGTAAAATTAATTATTTCATATAATTTAATCTAATAATTAATTTAATTAGCATTAAATTAATTTTATTCAATTATTTTTCATAAATATCATGATTCAATTATATAAATATATTTTATTTAATCATTTTTAATAATTATTTAAATACATTGTTAATTTGTCTACAAAGAACAGAAAAAATTACAACGAACAGAAAAAATAACAAATTTACAACACCAAAAAAAAGAACAGATATATAAGGAACAGAAGGAGCAGGAAAAAAAAAAAAGCCAAACAACTCTTCAACCATATCAATGAACAGAAAAAATAAAAGGACAGCAGCAGTTAGAACACCAAACAATATCCAATCCGAAACTCATCAAAAAAGTTAAAACCCACTTACATATAATCAAAAATTAAATTAACAAAATCAATAGATGAATATCAAAAAATTAATTGAATAAATACACAAAAAGAGAGAGAGAGTGCTGACCTCTATTATATGTAAATATATTTTTTGAAGCATAGAAATCGGCAATGTGTGTGTATGTGAATGTATACATATATATATAAGCGCATGAGAAGGAAGCCCGGAAAACATACATTTTTTTGATCGTTGGAGATGTTGGCTAGCTGAGAGGGAAGGCTGCCATTGAAATGATGGTTTGCAGGTGACTTTGGACCGTTGGAGAGCAGCAGAACAGCAAAACGGGCGAGAGACGGAGAGGAAGGGCGAGCTGCGCGACTTACAGACTGAGGGAGATAGTTGGAGGTGAGTATGAGATGTAGGGTGTCGTCACTTCTAGTGACGACATGGTAGTCTCCTCACTGCTCCCGCCTGTTGCTGTCTTCTCTCGCCTGCTGCTTTCTGCCTCACGCTCTCTCGCTTGCTGCTTTCTGCCTCATGCTTGCAGGTTCCGACACACCTTCTGCCTCACGCTTGCAGGTTCCGGCTGTCTTCTCTCGCCTGTTGCTTTCTACCTCACGCTCTATCGCCTGCTGCTTTCTGCCTCACGCTCTCTCGCCTGCTGCTTTCTGCCTCACGCTTGCAGGTTCCGACACACCTTCTGCCTCACTCTTGTAAGTTCCGGCACAGGTGTGTCGTCAGTGCTACTGCCGACATGGGCGTCGTCGGTAGCACTGCCGACACTGAATCGATTTTTGTAAATTATTTCACCGTGAACGATTTCGGTACAAAGTTAGTTTTTTAATTACATTGATGTAAAATTCTCGTTTAGGAATTTAGATTTTTTTACTTTTTTTTCATTGTACAAAAACAAAACTCAAATATTACATTAAAAAATTTTTTAGTAGAAAAGGTGATTTTTTTTTTTGAGGTATCTAAACCAAGCCATGTTATGTAAATAATTTGCTTGTAAACAAACAAAAAAGGTACAAATAATTATAAAAAAGGCCAAGGAATAAAATTATAAATTTATTAAATCGAGGAAAGAGAAAAATAAGATAAAGTAAAAGTGTAATTTTTTAAAAAAAATAATTCTTATTTATTTGATTTTCAAAATAATAATAAATATGACACCTCTCTCCTTCAAAATTTTCCTCCTTGACATTGTCAAGGATTCGCTTGTGACTTTAGGAGAAAAAAGAAAAAATATATATATATTAGTTATAAGATGAGAAAAAATAAGAGAAATGATTATATTTTTTTATTTGTTTGTAAGTTGTTAAGTTTAGGGGAAAAAAAGAGTAATAATTTTATTTCACATATGAAAGAAGAGAAAAAAAGATAAAAAAAAATTATATTTTCTTTCTATTTGTTTGTCAGTTTAGAAAAAAAAAGAATAATAATTTTATTTATTTTCATTTGTGAGTTAAGAAGAAATGGAAGGAAAATAAAAGGTGAATAGTTACTTTACCATTAAATCCTTTGAGAAACTATAGTGTAATTAATTTATTTAGTCTTAGAACATATTTGTAATTTGTTTTATGGGCAAATATGTTATTTTGAAATTTTCATTAATTTACTTTTCTCTTCTCTCCATTTCTTCCCACTTTTTTGGAAAAGATTTATTTTATTTAAAAAGAATCCAAAGTCAAAAGATTAAGAACAAGTGAGGGAGGAGAAGACCTCCAACTTCCTGATCAGACTCAAAGGCAGCTACTTGTGTAAGAGCATGTGCTACCTTGTTCGCTGATTGACATGCAAAAGTAAACATACAATTGCCTATGTCGCTGGACAAGACTTTTTTTTTTTTTGATACAGAGGAAACCTCTCGCCGGTGAACCGTCGCGAGTAAAACCTCCGGGCGAGCGCACCACCCCGCAAGACACGCCCACCGATAAGACCGAGCGTCCAGGAAGGGATTCGAACCCGAGACGTGGGAAGCATGCCCACTCTCCAAGCCGGCCCCTGCTCCACTGAGCTAACCCGTGCGGGTTGGACAAGACTTTACATTCATCTGTGATTAAACCAAAATAAGATAGATCATTACATGCACCATTAATAGCTTGAATCACCATTTTTGCGTCTGATTCCACTACTACATCCTGCATATGTAGTTCCTTTAACCAAGTCAGAGCTTCTCGGGAACTTAGAGCTTTAGACTTACCCCCAAAAAAAAAAAACTTAGGGCTTCAGCAATTTTAAGATCCATTCTGCCCAATAAAATTCCATTTTTGGCAACAATCATTTCTCCTTTCTCATTCTGGATGATACACCCATAGTTCATACAACCCTTTCTATCAAAAATAGCCACGTCAATATTACATCTAATCTCACCTGCGTATGGTTGCTTCCAACTAGAGTTAACATCATTTCCTCTATTGCTTGCATCCAGATCAGGTGAGGCTTGTGCTTTTCGCCATTACTCAAGAAATGAGAACGAAGAACTTACAATTTGGTTCGCTGTATTCCTCTTCCTGTTTCATACTCGATCATTTCTATTGGGCCAAATCCCCCACACTATAATTGCAGCTATATTAACTTCCTCCATTCCTTGGTTCTAAAACAAATATTGGCATTAATCTGCAAAATTACTCATTGCCCCGTCATTGTTTCCAACTGAAGTACAACTCCACACCTGCCTAGCAAAAGAACATCTTACTAGAGCAAAAAATACAGTCTCCGAGCTTTCATCACACCGGACACTCTTTTGCTACATCCATACACTTTGATTGCAATGCCTACATAGTCGGGAGGCAATTCGTACATGCTCGTCATAGTAAATTCTTTATTTTTGAAGGGACATGCAGAGACCATAACTTTTTCCATAACGAGCTACTAGAATACTGAGAGGAAAAATTGGTATTAGCCATTTGAATTCGATATCCACTTTTCACCGAGTACATTCTTTTTTTATCCCAAATCCACTATCATTGATCTTGTCAACACCTCCTACTTAAAGGTATTTCTAAGATGAGTTTCTTATCCCTTTCATTAAATAATTCATTCACAATATGCATATCCCAAGTAGAACCATTCATATGACGCAATGACAATACAGTGGCTTGTTCTAATCCTTGTTGCATTGGTAATTCAACATGAGGGTTATTATTATCTGGAAGCCACAGATCTGACCAAACTTTGACTTGAGAACCTGTCCCAATCCTCCAACGAACCCCTCTTCTAATTTAATCCTAGGCTGTCAATATATTTCTCCAAACATAGCTCATATTCAAACCTAACTGAGCATCCAGAAACGAACCACAAGGGAAATATCTAGCCTTGAATACTCTTGCAACCAATGAGTTAAGAGCCTTCAAAAACCACCATCCTTGTTTGCCTAAAAGTGCTAAATTAAATTTGTGTAACTTCCGAAAGCCTATTCCTCTACCTATTTTGTGAACACAAATTTTATCCCAAACCATCCAGTGAATACCTCGTTGTTGAGAGCCATTTTGTCCCCACTAGAATGAGTTCATCATACGCTCTAGTTCTTGGCACGGTAACCTCGAAAGCAAGAACACACTCATCATATATGTCGGTAATGCTTGCATAACTATTTTCAATAGCACTCCTTTACCTGCTCTAGAGAGTAACTTCTTTTTCCACCCATTCAAACGTTGCCACGTTTTGTCTTTTATATAGAGAAGAATATCATCTTATTTCTTCCTATCAGTTTCGGGAGATCCAAATATTTCCTATGGTATTTAGTGCAAGAAACTCCCAAAAAAACACAACTGTTCTCCTTCTCCCTAGCAACCATATTTGAACTAAATGAGAGAGATGATTTTTGGAAATTGATTATTTGACCTGAAGCTTGTTCATATATCCTCAAACACTCCTTAATAAATCGGCATTCCTGCAAATTAGCTCTAAAGAAGAGAAAGCTATAATCAGCAACAAAATAAATGAGATACCACCGGGGCCGTTCGAGCCACCTTATACCCATGGATTAGGCCCCTGGATACACAATCATACAATAACATAGAAAGGCCCTTGACACAAATTAGAAATAGATAAGGAGAAAGAAGATCCCCTTGTCATAGACCAAGCTCTAGATAAACAAGACGCATTTTTTGACCATATGGACCATTGTATACTTTACTGTAGTAACACACAACATAATTAAATTCATCCACCGATGATCAAAACCCAGCTTAAGCATCATTTGTTTAAGAAATTCCCATTCTATTTTGTCATAGGCTTTTGACATATTTATTTTCAAAGCAGCCATACCTTGTTTCTCTTGTCGTTTTCTCTTCACAAAATGCCTAATCTCAAAAGCCACCATTACATTATTAGTAATAAGCCTTTCCAAAATGAAAGCACTCTGCGACTCGGAAATAATTGAGGAGAGCACACATTTCAACCAATTAGCAATTTCTTGGGCCATAATCTTGTACAAGACATTACATAAAGCAATTGCCTTATATCCGCCATCCTCTCAAGATTTTTTGTTTTAGGGACAAGGACTATGGAAGTGGCATTTAAGTTAGAGGGCATCACATGATTGTTTAAGAAAACCAAACACACCACTGCTATATCATCCCCGACTACATCCCAGAATTGTTGATAGAATCCCAAATTCATCCCGTCAGGTCTCGATGCCTTATCAGAATGCAAAGAGAAAATAGTATCTTTAATTTCTTCAGCATCAAACGAACAGGTCAAAGCTTGATTTTATGAACTTGTAACCCTACACTCCTCCTTAGATAAAATAGTCCCCCCATCACACTCTGAGACGTAAATAGTGTTGATTATTTAATTTATATCGAATCATCAGAAAATAAATTAATGCGGAAGCGTACCTGAATCCATTGATGTAATTTTGTGATTCTTGATCTTCCACGTCTATACGTAGGTTTCTTTTCCTTATTCTCTCTGACGATGGGATCTCAGATTGATTAGAAAACTCTTACGTATGACAAGGGGACCATAATCTATTTATAATAACTGTAGAAACCCTACTTCTATTCGGCCCATCATAAAATAGAAATATAGGCTTAGGTATCTACACATTAAAAGCCCATACAAAATTGAGATGTTATAAAGCCCAAAACCTTAAAACCTTAACAAACCACTTTAAATTGACTTAACCTTTATGATAGCCTATAACACACAAATAACATACTTGGCCCACAATTGATTATTTTCCAACAATCTCCCACTTGGGCCAAATATGTTAGTTTGTGCATTATAAAATTAACCTTATGAGCTCAAAATTTGCTATCATTACCAACCATCTCTATACAATCTAGTCCATCAATTATATCAATATAGGATTAAAGCGGCTTTCGTTAAATGTATCATAACTAAACTCATCAATAGTCACATATATTAATATAATCAACGACATAGATCAAGTATGGATGTGTAGCATGGAAATTACATGTAATGTAGTCTAAACATGCCTATTTCCAACTGGTCCTACTTTATTCTTTAGTGAGATCACAACAAATACATTCAGAGTGCAAATAAACCAAATATCTTATTCTGCAAAAAATAAATCCATAAAATGTGTCTACAACTGAAAAGTATCCAAATACAAACTCCCACTAAACCAACATATCATCAAATAATACAACACCCATATGAGCTACGTGCTCATGAAAGACCTTGGGTGGTAAGCCTTTAGTGAGCGGATCCGCAATCATGGAGTTTGTGCCAATATGCTCTATAGACACCTGACCACTCTGAACTCTCTCCTTAACAACTAGGAACTTGATGTGTATGTGTTTAGACTTCGAAGAGCTCCTGTTATTGTTGGAATATAGCACAGCTGATTTATTGTCACAAAATAACTTTAATAGTCTTTCAACACTATCCAAAATTCGCAGCCCAGTGACAAAATTTCACAGCCATGTTCCATGATTGGATGCCTCATAACAAGCTATGAATTCTGCTGCTATAGTGGAAGAAGCTATGAGTGTCTGCTTGGCACTCCTCCAGGATATAGCTCCTCCAGCCAGCAGGTAGATGTAACCTGATGTGGATCTTCTACTATCTTGGCATCCAACAAAATCAGAATCAGAAAACTCAATGATCTCTAACTGATCCGATTTCTTATAAGTGAGCATGTAATCCTTTGCTCTCTGTAAGTACCTCAAAACTCGTTTGGCTGCTTTCCAATGATCTATCCCAGGATTGCTTAAATATCTGCCTAGCATTCCAACAATGAATGCTATGTCTGGACGTGTGCAAACTTGAGCATACATTAGGCTCCCAACAGCTGACGCGTAGGGAATCTTCTGCATCTCCATAACTTCAAGGTCATTTTTAGGGCATTGATTGAGACTAAATTTGTCTCCCTTAGCGATAGGGATGTCACTTGATTTACAATCTTACATGCCAAACCTTTTAAGTACCTTATCGATATAAGCCTTTTGTGATAATCCAAGAATACCCCGAGAGCGATCTCGATATATCTGAATTCCTAGTACAAAATATGCATCACCAAGATCTTTCATCTCAAAATTTTTTGATAGAAATCTCTTGGTTTCATGCAACATGCCTATATCATTTGTGGCAAGCAATATGTCATCAACATATAAAACCAGTAAAATATACTTACTCCCACTGAACTTGTGATACACACAATCATCCACAGCATTTACCTCAAAGCCGAACGAGATAATTACTTGGTGAAATTTGTAGTACCACTGACGGGAAGCTTGTTTAAGTCCATAGATGGATTTTTTTAATTTGCAAACCATATTCTTTGAGTCTCCTGATACAAAATTTTCTGGTTACACCATACAGATCGTTTCATTAATGTCACCATTAAGAAACACCGTCTTAACATCCATCTGATGTAACTCAAGATCAAAATGTGCAACAAGTGCCATAATAGTTCTAAAAGAGTCTTTCGTAGAAATCGGAGAGAAAGTCTCTTTAAAGTCAATCCCTTCCTTTTGGGTAAAGCCTTTTGCTACAAGACGAGCCTTATATCTTTCCACATTACCATTCGAATCCTTTTTGGTTTTAAATATCCATTTACAACCAATGGGTTTTGCACCTTCTGGTAATGAGACAAGATCCCAAACTTTATTGTCTTGCGTAGACTTATACTCCTCCTTCATGGCATCAATCCACTGTTGAGAGTTAGAACCCTGCATGGCCTGATGAAATTTGATTGGATCATCTTCCACCATTCCAATATCTTCCTCACGTTCTTGGAGAAATACTGCATAATCATCTGGAATAGCACTTCTCCTTTCTCTCGTGGATCTCCTTAGTTCTTGAGGTTGTTGATTTTGTTCTTCTGGAATAATTACCTCATTCTGGATGGGGGGTTGTTCAACATTGTCTTGTTGAGGTTCCTGATTTCCTTCTTGATCAATGACAAGTATAGAAGCCTGCACATTATCATATAGGATAGTAGGAATCGAAATCGATTCCTCCTCAAAGACAATGTCTCTAACCTTATTTCCCCCCCCCAAAATCAACATCCTCAAAAAATGTTGCAGTTCCTGTTTCAAAAATTGACCTAAGTGTGGGATCATAAAATTTATAGCCCCTTGATCGCTCAGAGTAACCAATAAAGTAACTGCTCACTGTTTTGGAGTCCAATTTATTTTCATGTGGCCTATAAGGCCTTGCCTTAGCTGGACATCCCCAAATGTGAAAATGCTTCAAACTAGGCTTTTTACCTGTCCAAAACTCATAAGGTGTTTTGGCAGCTGCTTTAGTGGGTACTCTATTAAGAATGTAAACTGCAGTCTTAAGTACTTCTTCCCAAAGTGATTCTGGTAAGGTAGAATGACTAATCATACTCCTTACCATATCTTTTAGAGTTATGTTTCGTCTCTCAGCTACACCATTCATGCTAGGGGATCCTGGCATGGTGTACTGTGGGACGATTCCACACTCCTCTAGGAATTTAGCAAATGGTCCTGGACGTTGTTCTCCTGAACCGTCATATCTTCCATAGTACTCACCACCACGATCAGATCTGACGCTTCTAATCCTTTTATTGAGTTGATTCTCAACCTCAACTTTAAAAGCTTTGAACACGTCTAGTGACTGAGACTTCTCATGAATGAGATATAGGTACCTATAGTGTGAGTAATCGTCTATGAATGATATAAAATATTGTTGACCATTCCAAGAAGCCGTAGGGAATGGACCACAAATATCTGTATGTATCAATTCTAAGACATCTGAAGTTCTGTTGGCACCTAATATCTTATTTTTGGTCTATTTTCCCTTAATGCAATTAATGCAGACATCAAAGTCTGAAAAATCAAGGGAACCCAAAATGCCATCAGACACAAGTCTCCCAATTCTTTCTTTTGAGATATGACCTAACCGCTTGTGCCATAATGACGCTGAATTTTCTTTATATAATTTGCGTTTAGTACCACGTGATTGCACATGCAAGGTTTCATTATATGATGCAATAGTATCAAGCAAGTATAGGTTATCATATACAGATAATGAACCAGTACCAATAACATTTGAATTCAACGAAAGACTAAACTGATTGTTTCTAAATGAACAATAATATCCAGATTTGTCCAACAAAGAAACAGAAATCAAATTCCGCCTAAAAGATGGTACAATAAAAGTGTCTTTCAAATCCAAATAATAACCAGTTCCTAATAATAACCTAAAAGTGCCTATTGCATCAACTTCTACCGACTTGCCATCTCCCACAAAGATGTATCTTTCACCATCATTTGGCTTTCGGTAGCTCAGGCAACCCTGCATAGAAACACTTATATGAGTAGTAGCACCAGAATCTAACCACCAAGTGTTTCTAGGTACTGAAACTAAATTAACCTCAGAACAGACCAAAGTAAAAATTGTACATTTCTTTGCACGCCAAGCGTGATATTTGGCACAATTTTTCTTGAGATGTCCAGTTTTGTTACAAAAGAAGCAGCTGTCAATTTTCTGCTACTGTTTCTTTTGTGCTGGACCCTTAGTAGCAGCTTCATATTCTTTCTTTCTTTTCTTACCCTTATCTTTAGAGGTGCTTGTCAAGTGAGCACTTTCAGTTATGTCTTGCTTTAACCTTTCTTCCTCTTGCACACAATATAAAATGAGCTCATTTAGAGACCATTTCTCTTTTTTACAGTTGTAACTGACCTTAAAGTGACTGAACTGTGCAGGAAGCGAGATCAATACCAAATGCACGAGCAAGTCATCAGATAGCTCAAGCTTTAATCTCTTAAGTTTAGAAGCAATATTGGACATTTCCATGATGTACTCCCTTATGTTTCCTTTGCCTTTATACTTTATTGAAATTAAGCCTTGCAAAAGCGTGCTTGTTTCAGCCTTATCGTTTTTAACAAAACGCTTTTCAATCTCGGCAAGGAACTCCTTGGCATTAGTTATCCCCTCCGATACTGCGCCCCTAAAGGCTTCTGGAATGCCGCGCTTAATGATCATAAGACTCATGCGGTTTGAGCGTTCCCACTTCTCAAAGTTTCTCTTGTCATCAAGTGAATTTTCAGCCGTAAGAGAAGTTGGTTGCTCAATCCTAAGCACAAGGTTTAGATCCATGCAGCCAAGAACAATTAATATGTTCTCTTTTCAATCCTTGAAGTTTGTACCATTCAGCATAGGAATAGAATTTATATTGGCAGATATGGTAGTAGCAGACATATTAACTGTATTGAGAACAAAATAATCAAATAAGAACATGCTCACATTAATAAATAAAATTAATAATCAATTAATTCAAATAATGGTAAACCTATTTCCAGATACCCAGCACAACATTAATATCAAGTCTTTGGACAATAATATTAATTGTAAGTGGTACTCTTGTTGTAGTGATCAAACATTTACAATAAATCCTGTCAAATAATAAGCCTATCTTTAGATTGACTTACTATTCACATGGAAACCTAATAATTGTCACATGTTTACCACCACAGGTGTGTATATAATTTTGCCAAATATTAACCTTCCTTTGGGCCGACCAATATCCGTATGAATTACAGACACACAACTTTCTAATATTCAGAAATAAAATAATTTTCACAAGAGAGGTTGCTTTGGCAACATGTTGCTTCAATTAATTTATTGTTGAATATTATATACCCAAAAATAATAATACCAAAATTTGAATTTAAATTGATTCCTTAATTAATTCTAGATTACCATAATTCAATATATATATATATATATATATATGCATACAACCGAAGGACGGCACTGTAAGGTTGCGGGATTCAAAATCAATACAATTAAAATCCCTTTTTTTTATCATTTAATAAAATAAAAAAAAATTTCCGTTTGTATCTAAAAGGCAAAATCGCCTTGTGCCTTTAAATTTCGCAAAACGAGACAAAGGTCTAGACGTGCCCTTTTTTTTATTATAGCAATAGGAGACAATCTGACACGTTAATTGGAAAGGAAGTACAACACAGTCATAGTTTGACCCAATTGTAGTTGATTAATCCATGGTTCAATGGAATCAATTGATAAGGGGAAAAAAAAAAAAAAGAGAACAAAAGCTTCTAGAAACATACATATATATGTATGTGTTCCATGTTCAATTAATGTTTTGATTCCAGCAGACTTTAAACTTGGATCAAGTTCCATATGCCCACAAGCATATATATATAATATCACAAAAAGACAAAAGAACCGTGCAAGCACATTGAAAGCCTCAGTTTAATGGAAGCATTGTTTTTTTTTTAAATTAAAACCTAGCCGCCAGGGAAAGGTTTTGGGTCAAACTCGAGTTGACCAGCCACCCAATGTTGTGTGCATATACATACAGGTACATATATACGCGAATGAACATATCCAAATATGTATCAATGGCATAAAAGAAGATCAAATAATCGAAAATTTCAGAGTTTTGAGAATCAAAAATTAATCCCCAAAATTTTAAACCCTAACCATCAAATCTTAATTTAAAAAAAAAAAATTTCTCAATGATTCAACATGAGTAGGCTCTGATACCACTTGTTGATTATTTAATTCATATCGAATCATCAAGAAAATAAATTAATGCGGAAGCGTACCTGAATCCATTGATGTAATTTTGTGATTATTGATCTTCCAAGTCTATACGTAGGTTTCTTTTCCTTATTCTCTCTGACGATGGATCTCAGATTGATTAGAAAATTCTTACGTATGATAAGGGGACCATAACCTATTTATAATAATTGTAGAAACCCTACTTCTATTCGGCCCATCATAAAATAGAAATATAGGCTTAGGTATCTACACATTAAAAGCCCATATAAAATTGAGATGTTATAAAGCCCAAAACCTTAAAACCTTAACAAACCACTTTAAATGGGCTTAACCTTTATGATAGCCTATAACACACAAATAACATACTTGGCCCACAATTGATTATTTTCCAACAAATAGCTCACAGAAATAATCAATGACATAATTCTGCAACCCATTATCCCATGTATATCGGTAATCCTGATCATCTCTCAGCTTTGAAATTAAATTCTTTTTCCTGTGAATTGAAGCATATTGGCGGAAAATTTTGGTATTAGAGTTTCCTGATTGTAGCCAGAAAAGTTTTGCTTTCGTCTTGTTGCAGCAATCTACTTAACTCCTTGGATTTCTTCATATAATTACGCACAGAAACATAATCCCTCCTGCCCCTCAATTGCTTAATCTCACGTCTGCACTCATAAATGCTGGACTTAAAACGCAATCTGAGCTTCTCACCTAAAACATATAAGTCATTCCCACAGGCTTCAATTCTGCCCAAGATATTGTTGGATACACTACTCACCCAGCTCTTGGACACCATGGATCTACAATCAGTTTTTTGCGCAGCCATGCATTTTCAAAACGGAAACGCTTCCTCCTTACAACACTAAAGAGTTAAGAAATTCAACAAAAGGGCTAAATAATCCGATGATGGAGCTTCCAAATTCAGAACAGTAACATATCTGAAGAGAGATAACCATCCATCAGAGGCCATAGCTCAATCAAGCCTTTCCTCTATCTATTGATGGGTGCCTCTGCTTTTCCCCCAAGTAAATGGGTGCCCCTATATACCCAATTCTCTCAATCCACAATCCTCAATTGCCTCGCGAAAGCCTTGAATCAAATAATTTGGGTGCCTCACACGGCCTTTCTTTTCTGATTGACTTAATAGATAGTTGAAATCGCCTATGCAACACCAGGGAAGGCTAGACTGATTACTCAAGTTCCTTAGCAACTCCCATGATTTCTTTCGACGAATACACTCTGGGAAACCATAAAAACCAGTCAGTCACCAAGTTGCCATTTCTGGTATATTAACACAAACATCAATACAATTTTAGGAGAAGCTGATTAAATTCACTAAGTTTTCTTTCGCCACAACAGAGCCAAACCATCCCCACCTCTAATATTATCCACGACAAACATGCCTTCGAAATGCAGCAAACTTTTCACTTTTTCAATCTGAGCCCCACCAACCTTAGTCTCTACAAGGATAATGTAACCACTGTTCCCCTGTTATGTTTTTGGCTCGCTTGGTAGGAGCTCTTAACCATGCCCCATATGGCTTTTCAGTCGGACGGTCTGGGCAGTCGAAATATTTCTCACAAAACCATTCACCATGTCCTATTAATCCACAAAAAAAAAAAAAAAGGTTGGCAACCTTTTATATTTAAAATTCACCCATAACTATTCTCCACCAGCTTTCTTGATCTTCATCTTCCTCTGTAAAGGCACCCTGATGTCTACTGAAACACGGATGTGCATATACGAGCGCCAAATACCTCCAAAATTGTTTGCATCTGCCTCCTTGTAAGAACCAATGAAGTTTCCAATCTCCTTCCAAACCTTCTCAGACATGAATCCATAAGGAAGGTCATAGACTTGTATCCAAAAATCAACATGATACAATGGAACTTTTGACGGAGTAACCCCCATTTCCAGCTGACCAGTGACCAACAGATGCTGATCAAACGTCCAAAGATTACTATTCACAACACTCACAACATCCAATTCATGAAAGAACTGGAACAAGAATAGATTAGGACCTAGATCTTTTATGCAAACACCCTTTACTGGTTGCCAAATTGAAGTTAAATGTATTCTTCATTGCCATAAAATTTATCGGTCTATCGGTGATAAATCTCTACCAACCAAGCACCATTAGAACTTAGTGCTAACATCTCCTTCTTTAGTCTCTTCTATCACAAGTCCTCCCTCATCTTCTTTCTCAAGCGTAAGACTATTATAAACCTTGTTTAGATTCTCCACATGATCACTAGACGAGACCATAGAAATCAACAATAGCGAGATAGCAGAATGATTACCAAAGAAGATCAAAACTTGTCAAAAGACAAGACATTCAAAAACTTGTCAACAAGACAAGACTCTAAGTGTTCTCCCAGAGAGAAGATTTTGTTCATTTCTTCCTACTTTTGGGAAGATAAAAATTTTAATTAAAAATTTTAACACTCACTTTTCTTTCATTTCTTTCCATTTTTTTCTTTTTTCTCCTAAAAAAACTCACAAACAAATTATTAATTCTAAAATCTTTTTTTCTCTTATTTTTCTTTATTTCACTTTATCCAAACGGATTATAAACAATTTTTATTTATTTAATTTTCAAAATAATAAATATGGCATCTCTCTAGTTCAAAATTCAACACATAGCCTCTTGTCATTTGTAGGAAAGTACAAATTGATAAAATATAGTAAATTTAATTAAATTTCTATTTCACATGACAACATTAACTACAAAAAAAAAAAAAAAGATCATAAAAAATACATAGAGAATAGTACATGTTTAATTATTTTCGTGTTAAAATAAAATATTATTTATTTTTTTAAGGACATTCAATACAAAATTAATAGATAATTTTTTTTTATCTTTTTCAAAAATATTGTTTATACAATTATATATTAATATTCATGTCTGTTAATTTGTTGGCTCCTATCTCACATTGGTTTTCTCATAAAGGTAGAAGTCTTAAGAGGTTATAAATCCTATCCCACATTGGATTTCTCATAAAGGCAGAAGTCTTGTGAGGTTGTAAATCCTGTCCCACATCAGTTTTCTCATAAAGGCAGAGGGGGCCTTGTGGGGTTATAAATAGAGGGTCCTTCTTTTTGGAAAAGACACACCAGTCAAAGATTTGGGTAGCAAGCTTGTACTCTAGTTATATTCCTCTTTTGAGGTGAGAGTTGTAGTTTTGCTTGGGGAATTGCTTTGTGGGGTGTATTGGGGTATTGGGTGAGAGGAAATATTGTGTGATTGTAATATTATTCACATAGTAGATTTTCTTCTCTGAGTGCCCGTGGACGTAAGCAAATTGCCGAACCACGTAAATCTTGTGTTCTTCTATTGTGTGTTTTTCTTGTGTTCGTGTTTGCTATTATTTGTAGGGGTGTTGCCAAAAGGTGATCCAGGGTTACGTAACAACAATTGGTATCAGAGCTCAGGTTGCCTTGGTTTGTGGTGTGGATACGTACGACTTTAAGGAAGTTCTGTCTAGGAGGTTGGGTTTTAAGTGGGACCAGTGTGACCCCTCCAGTCTTTACTGAGAACTTACTTAGTGGAAGTTCTGTCAAGGAGGTTGGGTTTTAAGTGGGACCAGTGTGACCCCTCCAATCTTTCCTGGGAACTTACTTAGTGGGTACTATTCACTTCAACGAGGCATAATGTCAGGAAGCTCTTCGTCTGCAAAGTTCGAAGTCAACAAGTTCAATGGAACGGGGAATTTTGGATTATGGCAGAGAAGGTTAAAGGATCTATTAGTGCAACAAGGAATGGCAAAAGCATTGGCGAAGACGAAGCCTGAAAAGATGGAAGAAGCAGATTGGCTTGAACTTCAAGAAAGGGCTGTGGCTACAATCAGATTGTGTCTGGATGATGACGTGATGCAATATGTTATTGAGGAGAATTCGCCAGCAGAGGTATGGAAGAAACTCGAAGCGAGATACATGTCCAAGTCTCTTACGAACAAGCTCTATCTTAAGTGAAAGCTATATCGCTTGAAGATAGAGGAGGGCTCAGACCTGGAACAGCACATCAACGCGTTCAATCAAATCATTGGGGATTTGAAGAGGGTAGAAGTCAAGTTCGAGGATGAAGACAAGGCTCTCATGTTACTGCATTCACTACCAGATTCATCAGTGTTTGAGAACTTGATCACAACCCTTACTTATGGTAAAGAGACTCTTGTATATGAGGAAATCACAACAGCCTTGTTAGATTTTCAAAAAAGGCGGAAGCAAAGTGATGGGAATTCTCAAGGAGAGGGTCTGGTTGTGAAGGACAAGCAAGATAGAGGAAGGAGCAGACAAAGGGAATCGAATGGGAATAAAAATTCTCGGTCCAAGTCAAGAAAAAAGAAAAATCCTCAATGCTTCAAGTGTGGCAAGAAGGGCCACTACAAGCGAGATTGCCCAGAGTGGGGTAAGGATAAGGGCGGCGAGAATAAAGATGGTTCAAAGTCTGCAAATGTTGTAGAGAATGACTCGGAGGATGGCGACATGCTTTCAGTTTCATTAAGTTCAGATCATCTCATGGATTCTTGGATACTAGATTCGGCGTGTTCTTTTCACATGACGCCAAACAGGGCATGGTTCGACACCTACAGGTTAGTGGATTCTGGTTCAGTTCTAATGGGTAATGATGCTTCATGCAAAGTTTTTGGGATTGGGAATATCAAAATCCGTATGTTTGATGGTGTGGTACGAACCTTATGTGATGTAAGACATATTCCTGATCTTAAGAAGAATCTTATTTCATTGGGTGCCTTAGATTCAAACGGATTCAGTTTTAAATCTGAGGGCGGAGCAATAAAAGTTTCAAAATGGGTGATGGTGGTGATGAAAAGGCAAAAAGTTTCTAGGAATATCTATAGACTGTTAGGGAGTACAGTTGTAGGTGGAGTTGCCGCAGCAGAGTCTGATTCTGATAGCACAGTCTTGTGGCATATGCGGTTAGGGCACATGGGGGAACGTGGCATGTTAGAGCTACACAGGCGGAATTTGCTCAAAGGGATAAAGACTTGTAAGCTTGATTTTTGCAAGTATTGTGTTCTTGGAAAGCAGACCAAGGTGCAATTCAAGACAGCTACGCACAAGACAGAAGGCATTCTTGATTATGTCCATTCAGATGTTTGGGGGCCAGTGAGAGTTGCATCACGGCAGGGACATCAGTATTTCGTCACGTTTATTGATGACTTCTCCAGGAAAGTTTGGGTTTACTTCATGCAGTACAAGTCAGACGTGTTTGCCAAGTTCAAAGTGTGGAAAGCTGAAGTGGAGAACCAAACTGGGAGGAAGATAAAGTGTTTGAGGACAGATAACGGCACTGAGTACAAGGAGAAAAAGTTCATGCACTTTTGTGAGCAACAAGGAATAAAGAGACACTTCACAGGATGCAAGACCCCGCAGCAGAATGGTGTAGCGGAAAGGATGAACCGAACAATTGCTGAGAGAGCAAGATGTCTCAGGTTGAATGCTGGGCTTACAAAGAACTTCTGGGCAGATGCGGTTAGTATAGCTTGCTTTTTAATCAATAGATCACCAAGGGTAACACTAGAAGGGAAGGTTGCAGAGGAAGTGTGGACAGGGAAGGAGGTTGACTACTCTGGGTTGAGAGTCTTCGGTTGTCCTGCATATATGCATGTTTCTAGTGATGAGCGGTCTAAGCTTGACCCAAAGTCGCGACAGTGTATATTTCTCGGGTATGAGAAAGGGGTCAAGGGGTATAAACTCTGGGATCCTAAGGCAAACAAAGTGGTGATCAGCAGAGACGTGGTATTTGATGAAAAGTCCATGTTAAAGAGTACTCAGTCACAAGAGGAGCAGAAGCCAAAATGCAAAGATTTCAGCAAGCAAGTGGTGCAGGTGGAGGTAGAGAATCAGGCTAAAGACATCTCTACTCAGAGTTTAGAGGCTCCTAGTTTGGAAGAACAAGCTTCCAATTCAAAGGAGCAACAGCACCAGAGTTTAGCTTCAGGGCGGACCAAACGCATTATCAAACCACCGACAAGGTATGGTTTTGAAGATTTAGTTTCTTATGCACTTATTACCAGTAGTGGGGATCTAGTTACTTTTCAGGAGGCTATCAGCAGTCAGGAGAAGAGCAAATGGATGCAAGCTATGGTGGAGGAGATGGAGTCTCTGCATAAGAACAAGACATGGGAGTTGGTGGAGCTTCCAGAGGGAAAGCGGGCGATAGGATGCAAATGGGTGTACAAACGCAAGGAAGCTGCGTCAGAAAAGAAATGTGAAAGATTCAAGGCTCGCTTGGTAGTGAAAGGTTACTCACAAAGGAAAGGAATTGACTATGGTGAGATTTTTTCCCCAGTGGTTAGACACACTTCTATCAGGGTAATGCTGGCCTTGGTAGCTCATTTTGACATAGAGTTGGAACAGATGGACGTAAAGACGGCGTTTTTTCATGGTGACATTGAAGAAGATCTTTACATGGAGCAGCCGGAGGGGTTTTCACAACCCGGGAAGGAGCAGTTAGTCTGCAAACTGACGAAGTCACTTTATGGGCTAAAGCAGTCTCCACGGCAGTGGTACAAGAAGTTTGACTCTTTCATGATCAGAATTGGCTACGTGCGATGTGAGTATGATTGTTACATTTATGTGAAACGCCTTGATGATGGTTCTTTCATATATCTCCTATTGTATGTGGATGATATGTTGATTTCTGCAAAGAGTATCCTTGAAGTCAACAAGTTGAAGGCCTTGTTGAGCAAGGAATTTGAAATGAAGGATTTGGGCGCAACCGAGAAGATTCTTGGAATGGAGATTCACAAGGACAGAAGCTCAGGGAGATTGTGGTTATCTCAGGAAGCTTATGTGGAGAAGGTGTTAAAGAGGTTTAGCATGGATAAAGCAAAACCGGTGAGCACACCTTTGGCAAGTCATTTTAGACTGTCTGCAAATCAGTGCCCGAAGTCCAAAGATGAGATCAGGGACATGGAGTCAGTTCCATATGCCAGTGCAGTTGGATGCCTTATGTATGTGATGGTTTGTACCAGACCAGGTTTGGCACATGCGGTTAGTGTGGTGAGCAAGTTTATGGCTAATCCAGGGAGACAGCATTGGAGTGCAGTCAAGTGGATCTTCAGATACTTGCGGGGTACCACGAGGTATGGCATCATGTTCAGCAGACAACAAGAAGAGCTTTCAGTTGTAGGATATGTGGATGCAGACTATGCAGGGGACTTGGATAACAGGAGGTCGACTACTGGGTATGTCTTCACTCTGGCAGGAGGGCCTATTTGTTGGAGGTCCGTGGTTCAGTCTCTTGTTGCTCTTTCTACGACTGAAGCAGAATACATGGCAGTGGCCGAGGCTGCCAAGGAAGCATTATGGGATGCTGGACTAGTTAAGGAGTTGGGTCTACAGCAAAGTGGAGTTGAGATTTACTGTGACAGTCAGAGTGCCATTCATTTGGCGAAGAACCAGGTGTATCATGCTAGAACCAAACACATAGATGTGAGGTTCCACAAGATTGGAGAGTTGGTGTCTTCAGGTGAACTAGTGCTAGAGAAAGTTCACACTTCTGACAACGCTGCAGACATGTTGACGAAGTCCCTCACAGTAGATAAGTTCAAACATTGTTTGAACTTGATTCATGTCTCCAGTTGCTAGATGAGAGACAACCCCAGCTTATGGGGTTCGTGGTGGAGTTACCAGTATTCAGTTTCCTAAGGGGTGAGCAGTCGCCAAGGTGGAGATTGTTAATTTGTTGGCTCCTATCTCACATTGATTTTCTCATAAAGGTAGAAGTCTTAAGAGGTTATAAATCCTATCCCACATTGGATTTCTCATAAAGGCAGAAGTCTTGTGAGGTTGTAAATCCTGTCCCACATCAGTTTTCTCATAAAGGCAGAGGGGGCCTTGTGGGGTTATAAATAGAGGGTCCTTCTTTTTGGAAAAGACACACCAGTCAAAGATTTGGGTAGCAAGCTTGTACTCTAGTTATATTCCTCTTTTGAGGTGAGAGTTGTAGTTTTGCTTGGGGAATTGCTTTGTGGGGTGTATTGGGGTATTGGGTGAGAGGAAATATTGTGTGATTGTAATATTATTCACATAGTAGATTTTCTTCTCTGAGTGCCCGTGGACGTAGGCAAATTGCCGAACCACGTAAATCTTGTGTTCTTCTATTGTGTGTTTTTCTTGTGTTCGTGTTTGCTATTATTTGCAGGGGTGTTGCCAGAAGGTAATCCAGGGTTACGTAACAACAATGTCATATGAAACACAAATTTAATTAAATTTAATACAATTAATCAATTTTATACTTTAATTCAAATAAGAGCGGGCTCATGTGTTTTTAGCCAAACTCCAAAAAGGTAAAATATAATTACCCCAATAAATAATAAACAAGAAGAAGAAAATAAATTTATCTTTTTTTTTTTTTTTTGGGTTGCCCTTTATCCCAATTAAGATTCAAATTTATCACTTATTTATTCAAAAAAGTATATATCCGTAAATTTTAGAAGGTAATTATATCAATTAAATAAATTTTATGGGAAATGTAGCAGAATAAATAAAGTTTTTTATTTTTTTTCCTTTTCAACAAAGGGGATATTAATATCATCTAATGTACAATAGTAGAATAAATTAAGGATAGGGTGGAAACTGGCATTCGAAGGCCACAATTGGTATTTTCTTTTTTTTAAGTTTATCAATTTTTGAAAATTATAATAAATTGTATTTGATAAATTTGTATTTATTTTCATTGCTAAAAAATAAAATTGATTTGAAAATTTAAGTTCAAAATGTAAATATATATATTTTCACGTTTTCTTTGATAAGTATGTGTCAATTTTAAGCCATAAATAGAACACTTCGTTGTTTTTTTATTTTCTATATAACATGATTTATTTTATTGAAATATTTTATTAAATTAAAATTAATGACTATTATCATATTTATTTTATTAAATTAAATTTATTTTTAATAAATAATAATTATGACTTTTTAAAATTAAAACTAATTACAATTAAATATAATAATTTACATTTAAAATGATTTATTTAATTAAATTAAAATTATTTTTAATAAATAATAACTAAATATATTTTACTTAATATTTTATTAAATTAAATTGAACATTAATAAAAATTATTTATTATTAAATTATGTTGTTATCAATATAATTTATTTAAATTAACTATCATTAATATTTAATCAAATTTATTAAATTAATTACTTAAATTAAATATATTTTATTAAATTTATATAAAATAAATATTTTACTGAGATAAAGTTAATTATTGTAAATAAAATTATATTCCTAAACATATTTTCTATTTGGCAAAGAAGGACAATTAAAAACAAAAAATTAAAAATTAAACTGTTAAACATAAAAAATTATATAAAAATGAATTAAACAACTATAAGATATAATTCACCATCTAATTAAATGACTCATTTAAAGAAAAAATGAACTACGTAAAAAAATTTAAAATTTAATAACAAAATAATGTGATGTTAGAACCCCGTAATTAATTTATTTTTATAGTAAAATAATTTTTTAAGTGATAAATCCATGTGCTTGGCACGTATTTCTTATTTCTATTTTTTGATTAAAAATATTAGAGCAATATAACACTCTGCTTGTTTAAATTAATGAATTGAATGTTGGCGAAGTCTCTCCCGCTTAGATATTAAGGGCATGTTTGTTTTGAGAGTAACAAAAAATAAATTTTATTTGGATAATTTTTGTCCTCTATTATATTAATATGAAAAAGAGTGTAACAGTTACACTTTTCTCTTAAGCAACATTATTTCTTAGAATTTTAAATATAATATAATTATTATTAGGTAATATTTACTATTTCAATTAAAATATAAGTATCATTAACTTGTTATCATATTAATTATTATACAAAGTTAATATTATTATATAAAAAAATTTATAATTATATGCAAGAATGGAGAGTTATATAAAAAATATTTTGGTAATAATATTGATATTACTAAATTCAACTTTTAATTTATATTAATAACCTGTATCTCATACATATATTAAAATTTTTATATTCATACAATTATAAAAATAAAGATAATAATTTTATTTTTAAGTATTATCATAAACCTTGATTTTTTTATTATTTTAAATTATTATGTCCTTATGTTTATGCATTTATTTTGTTTAATTTTTTTATTTATTACGTAAAAATTATAAGATCAACTACAAGAAAGATCGGTTTTATCGGCCACCTCAAGCGGTTGACAAAAGTCAAATAGTGGTCGACAAAAGCTTTCTCGACCACCTAACAACCACTTAACAATGGTTGTGGATGGTTGAGTCGACAAAAAATTTATTAAGGCAGTTGAGGATTTTGTGAGCCTCTTTCTCTTTCTCAATCGCCTAACAACTACTTAATAACGATCGTGGACGCTTGAGTCGACAAAAAATTTATTAAGGCAGTCGAGGATTTTGTGGGCCTCTTTCTCTTTCTCATCCACCTCACGACGGTCGGCTCAAGCCAATCTTAACAACTTGTAGGGGTAGTATATATTTTTTTTCTCAAAAGTATACTTAGACAGGGAACGCACCAGAGCGAGCAAGAAAGAGAGTGGAAAAATGAAATGGTTCATGGGGAAAGGAGGGTTTTGGGAGGAATTAATGGGACAATCTTTGACTACTTCAAAGTAGTCGATCTTTTCAACTAATTGGTTAGCATTGTAGTTTTTCTCGACTGCTCACAAACGGTCGAGCGTTTGTTCAGTCGAGTATTCCCCAATATGTAGTAGTGAACTAAACCAATTGAACCCCTGATCAAATTAGTAAAAAATTTTGGTATTCCTATTTTCACTTGTTTTTTATTTTATATTTTTGAAAATAACAAAAATAACCCAAAACTTATTTAAAGGCATTTAAAAACATTAAATTTCAAAATTTTATTAATTTTTCAATCAAATTTCGTCATATGTCACTTTTATATTAATTTTTGTTTTTTATTTATTTATTTTTTTAACAAAAAAAACACCACCTTAATAATTCATGGTTTCAAAACCTATTTTAGAAAATAAAAAGGGGTTTACATATGAAATACGAAATGATAAAAAATCATTTTAGACCTTTTTGACCCAAAATAAGAACAATATATGAAAAATAAAAAAATCAAATCAAATACATTTTCAATATTTTGAAAATATGAAATTAAAAACAAAAAAATTAAAAACAAAAACAAAAATAAAAAACAAAAAATAAATCATAGCTAGCTATTTAACTTCTAGATTCTCGGTTTTTGGCTTTTTTTTAAAATAATCTTGCTTATTCTTTTATATTTTTAAGTTATTTTAAATTTTGAAGGACAAAAATGTCAAATTAACAACAAAAAAAAAAAACAAAAAAAATTAACTATTAAAAAGCTAAAATTAGTTTTTTGTGTGTGTGTGTTTGGGAGCAATTAGCCAAAAAGTTAGTAGCTAAAACGATTCTCTTTCTCTTTCTCGTCCGCCTCACGGCAATCAGTTAAAGCCATTCTTTACTGCTTGTAGGTAGTCGACATATATTATAAATTTTTTTTCAAAAATATACTCAGACGGAGAACGCACGCAAGCAAGAGAGAGTGGAAAAATGAAATGATTCATAGGGAAGGGGGTTTTGGGGGGAATTAATGGGACAGTCCTCGACTGCTTCAAAGCAGTCGATCTTTTCAACTAAGCGATCGGCATTGTAGCTTTTCTCGACCGTCCACAAGCGGTTGATCGTTTTTTTCAATCGGGTATTCCCCAGTTTTGTAATAACCTGAATTTTTTTTCCTTAATTAAATTATTTAAGTGTGGTAGTGATATTTATTATAGTAAAAATCTAGAAAATTGAGCATTTGAAAATTTTTGGAATGATAAAAATTAGTTGGAAAATTTTTCGGATTAAATTTCACCCTATGTGGGAGTTTAATGTAGAATTTCTAAAATTTTTATCCAAACACTTCTTAGCCCAATTACTTATTTGGTTCAAACCAAGACCATTAACCCATGGGTCAACCCTTTTCTTTGACTCACCTCAACTCATTTCAACTCACTTTATCACTCAATGAATTGACTCATGAATAATTGCTATAAATTATTTCCCGACAACTTCATTTCCATCTTCCATACACTCTCACCATCTTTCAAAATTATTTGACTAATTGGACAAAGAGAAGACCCACATTGATGACCTTAAAGCATCTTTTTTAAATTATTTAGCAAACAAGATTTAAAGCATTTTGTTTGAAAGCTAGCATGATTTAAAGCATTTGATTAAATTGTCAAAAAGCTAGCATGATTGTTTAAATTTGTCAAAAAGTTAGCATGATTCCCAGATCATGCCACCTCCATACATCTTCCCCAATGCTTTTCTTAAATGATATGGTTAGATAGTCAAAAAGTAAGCATGATTCTTGGATCATGCTACCAATTGTATAGGCATGATCTTACCTTAGTTGATTTTTCTCCACTAATAATTTTCTCTACACTCCCTATAAATTGTGTGTCTTCAAAGAGAAGAAAATAAGAGAGAAATAAAAATAAATTATTCATTAGTGAGGCTGAAGATTTGGTGTTGCTTGGAGGAAGAAGAAAGGCTTGAAATTTTCCAATTTGGGTGGTGTTCAAAGCTAACTCATTTTTCCTTCTCAGACTTGGTCATTAATATCTTCATTGAGGTAGGATGATGAATCTCCTAAAATATATTTGATGCATTTTCTGGTTTGAAGTATGAAACTTGATTGTGATAAAAATAAATACCCGTATATTGGGGGTAGGGAAGCCAAAATTTTGACTGAAGTAACTTAGTATGCTGACAGCTCTCTATTTGTAACTTCTTATGTGCTTCTAACCCCTAAAACGGTGGAATTAGGCTTTGGCTAAAACATAAAAGTTGTAGCCCTTTCAGTTTTCTTTTCAACCCAAAAAGAATTGCATCAATCCGATTTGTGAGTCAAAAGTTATGCCCAAAATACTGAGCACGTGTAAAACTGTATTTTCTGAACAAACTGAATTCAAAGCTGTTTTTGTACCTTTAGACCTTAGAATTTTAAAAAGTGTAAAACATGAAAGTTGTAGGTCTTGAAGTCTAGTTTTTACAGATATAAAGTTTATAGATATTGGAGTCTTGCTCTATTTTATATGAATTTTCTTTCAAGCTGCTATTCTGCTTAGCTTTAATTGATGCTTGTTTGGATTTGTTTAGAATATTATGTTTAAAGATTTATTTAAATTTCTAATTTCCTTCTGTTAGTTATTGTCATGTTAATAATTTCTATTGATATGAAATTATTTTAAACTAGATATTATGTATTATTTGACACTCTAATATTGATGATAATTGACTTAGATAATCAGTTTCATCATGGATAGTTGGATGACTTATTCAAACTAAAATGCTAGTATTTGATAAAATGCCCAAAAGAAACAATGGACTCGTTCTTTTCTCATTTGGTCTTTCTTAAATGAATTTGATTTATTTTTGGCATTGTTTTGTCAACCTAGCAAGTTATATAATTATATTTTTATGATTAAGTGAATTAAATGAAACTCATTTAATACCTTCCTAAACATTGGGATAATTCTGTGGACATTTGTGGATATCTTGAAGTCAAAAACCTATGATAAGGGTTTGGTTATAAATAAGATGATGATTGGAAATTTATTTAAATTATTTTTGAATAAAATAAAACTTATCAATTTTGCTAAAAATTAAATATAAGTCCAAGAGCTATTTATTATCTTCATATTCCATAAAATAATAAAATAAAAGGTAAAAGGAGCAAAAACCGAGATTTGCAGCCAATGAGATTCGAACTTGCGACTTTAAATCGCAATTAGGGTCGCCCACCCACTAAGCTACCAACCTCGGCCTAATCAATATACCATTAGAAATAATTTTATTCTTATCAAATTTGGTACGGTAAGCTTGTCAAAACAATTAACTAAAATACTAGTTTGTATTCTAAATTTTTTTTACTTGCTAATTGTTAATTTACATATAGCGCCTACCTTTGTGATAATGATATTGATGACTATGTTAAATCTTTGATTTATTGAGAATTACTATTAAAGTATGGATATAGATAAAGTGCTTAAAAATGTATTGCATGTGACTAAATAATCTCACTTTTGATTCATCGCCCGGGAACATTGCCGGTTGTTATTAAAAATGTCTGATTTCCATACAAGGTACCCTTGGAATGTAAAATGGTGAGAAGAAATTAAGGCACTTCGTGCTAAAGCTGTTTTTGGCAATGGGGTGATGGGTGGGTAGAAATGGCCTTTTAGATGAAGATGGGAACATGCATTTTATTTGGGAGATGCTCCCTTCTGACCTGGCCAGTCAGGTAGCCGGTCGCGACGGCTAGGTTTTTGGTAGGTGACACCGTCGGTATGCATTGGATGCTAAGCCCGTAAAGTCACTGGTTCCCAAGGCTGGGGGTAGAGGAGGATAGGAGTATGATTATCTTAGGAGGATTTAGATTAAACTCCTTTACAAAATTTTACTGTGACCAGCAACCTCTCTTATTATGTATGAATGATGTGTTGGAATTATTTAATTATATTAAATTCCTCTCGATTAATATTTTATAAAATATATATATATATATATATATGTATGAAACTTGTATCGCTACGGGGTTTGATCCCGAGACCTTGAAGATCTAAATCTGAGATCCCTACCACTCCGACACAGACTTCATTGTGGTATACACATCAGTATTTAATTATTTTACATATAAGTAAAATAGTAGTTACGGTGACGATTTCATCAAACCGTTATAAGTATAATTTACATTATTCAAGTGAGATCTATTGAATTAATTGTTGCATAAATAGTATGCCACTTAAACACATTCACTTAATACAGTGTAGTATTACAACCACTGCATATAGGCACCTAGGAGATTCTGATTACTGGGCTTTGGTAGCTCACCCCTTGTGGGAATATTTTTTCAGGATATTAAGCACAGGGATACAGAAGATGAGCTGGAAAGAGATTAAATTCTCTTAAATATTCCATCAGAAGAGTTATCTATTTTTTCTTCTTTCCTGCACAGAGCTGGAGGACTTTATTTTTGGTCTGTAATAATTGTTGGATGATTGAAATTATTAAGCATAGACCTAATTTGCTTTTATTTGGTATGTAATGTTAATAGCATGATTGGGACACTTAGATGGCTCTGTAATATTTTTTTCTATCTTTATTTTGAGCCCTGTAGTTGAAATCCCATCAAATGGTTCAGTCCAATGACTTATAAATATTGTTTGGGATAAACATGAGATTTTAACTATCTTAAATTTTTCTTACGGGTCAACCCCAATCTGGAGGAAAACTCTGGGGTGTGACAGCGTGTTTTTATCATCTCATTTTTATACCTAACAAATAAATTCCAAGTCACCCCTAGGCATTCGGTTATGAAAATCCGGGGCGTGACAAGTTTGTAGTAGTGAATTAAACCAATTGAACTCTCGATTAAATTAGTAAAAAGTTTTGGTATTCCTATTTTTCACTCATTTTTCATTTTATATTTTTGAAGATAACAAAAATAACCCAAAACTTATTTAAAGATATTAAAAAACATTAAAAAATTTAAAATTTTACTAATTTTTCAATTAAATTTTGTCACATATTACTTTTACATTAACTTTTGTTATTTATTTATTTATTTGACAAAACAAACACCACCTTAATAATTCGTGTTTTCAAAACCTATTTTAGAAAATAAAAAAAGGGTTTACATATGAAATACTAAAGGCCCATTTGACAACGTTATCGCTTTTTTGTTGTTGTTTTTCTGTTACTGTTTTTTATTTTTTGTTTTCTGTTACTATTTATTTTTTTCTGAAATGAAAACTGAAACTGTGTTTGGAAATGTAAGTTTGTTTATAATTATTAATTTTTTATTTTAGAAAATATTTAATTTTATTAGTTTTAAAAAATTAATAGAACTTAATAAAATATATTTTATATTAATTTAATTAATATAATTAATTAAATTAATATAGTAATTTATTTATTAAAATCATTTAATTTAATAAATATAAATTATATTAAATTATATTATTTATTAAAAATAATTTAATAAAATATTTTTCATATCAAATAAATAATTAAATTAGATTAATTATTAAATTAAATTATTTATTTTTAAATTAATTAAATTAATTAATTATTTATTAAAATAATTTAATAAAATATATTTTATATAAATTAAATTAATTAAATCATAAATAATTTAATTTAATTATGATATTTATTTAAAATAATTTAATAATAATTATTAAATTAAATTAAAAATTAATGTAATTTAATTATTTATTATTAATTATTTTATATAAATTAATTTAATTATTAAATTAGATAAATTAATTATGATATTTATTTTAGATAATTTAGCAATAATTAATTATTAAATTAAAGTAATTAAATGAATTTATTTATTTTATTTATTAAAACAACTTATTTTAATAAAATATTTGAATAAAATAATTTATTTTTATGTAATGTAACAAAAATAGACAAAGTTTTAAAATTGACAAAATATTGGCAACAGAAAAGAAAACTAGAGTGAAAACACATTTTTTCTGTTTATGTTTTCATTTTTTTTTTTTGAAACAAAAAAACGTAAACAAGTTTATCAAATATATTTCTGTTGCGAGTTTACAAAATTTTGAAAATATAAACAGAAAAACAGAAAACGGAAACGTTACCAAACGGGACCTAAATGATCAAAAATTATTTTGGACCTTTTTAACCAAAATAAGAAAAATTTCAAAATACAAAAAATAAAAAAGTCAAATCAAATACATTTTAAATATTTTTAAAATATGAATCTCAAACAAAAAAATTAAAATAAGAAACAAAAAAACAAGAATTAAATCATAGCTAGCTATTTAACTTCTAGATACTTTGTTTGTTGACTTTTTCTAAAATAACCATATTTATTCTCTTATATTTTTAAATTATTTTAAATCTTGAAAAGCAAAAATGTCAAATTAATTAAAAAAATAAAAAAATTAACTACTAAAAAGCTAAAATTAGTTTTGTGCGTGTTTGTGTGTGTTTTTGGGAGTAGTTAGCCAAAAAGTTAGTAGCTAAATAGTTGAATTACCAGTTCCTTTTTTTTTTTTTTTTTACCGTCACTAGATCTTACTACGTGCTCTCTGCATGCTAAAGTGGTAAATTTAACAATATTGACTGAAAATACATGTCTAAACAAAAGCCCAAGTCCCGCTCTGAGTTACTCGGGCCGAGTGGGCGGGGCTACACAAATGCTAGAGAAAGGCGGAGTGGGCCGTGGGCCGGATCAGAACAGTCTGGGCCGTTCAAGGCATAAACCACAAACCACACTCAATGGGATTCAAGAACCGCGCTAAGTACCACCATTGGTTTACATTTGTCATCGTGTGTTTACAGGCAAGCATTTAGTTAACAGGAGACGACAACGACGACTTGGGTACTTTGTTCACATTCAAAACATGACAATGATTGAATATTTTCTCATCCATGTCAAACAAAACCAAATTGTTTGCTCTATCTAACATATACATTGATTTCAACCGTTGATAATTTACAATCCGTGGTTCGAAATCATTAACCAAAATCCATCAAACTTGTGCTTTTCTTAGAAACAAAAAATAGATTTTTATGTGCATACACGTCTCTGTGTGTGTGTGTGTGTGTGTGTGTGTGGGTTTGGTCAAATTGCTTGCACGAATCCTCCGTGAACCTACTGCCATTAACTCAGATCCATCGGTGAGTAATTGCTAACAGTTAATGCACATATACTAGAAGCTTACCAAGGCAGCAACAGCAGTGGCAGCAGCTCAGACCCAACCCCTACCTCCACCGACACTCAACACTCTCCACTTCACATGAACCTCACCGACTTTCACAAGCTCCAATGTCTAGTTTCTTAGCCTTCCCAAATATAACCAATCAAGAAAACAGGAATTCTCTTTCACATTCTTGGAGGCCCTTACACCACCGATGGAAGCTCTCTGGAATCTGAAAGACAAATGGAAGGTATCGACCCGGGAAGCGCTTCTCCTTTTCGCCTGCCCAGCTTTTTTGGCGGTTGGAGTTTGTGTTGCCGCAGCTATAAAGAGGAGAGCTCGGAGAAAGCAGCTTGTCAGTCGAGAGCCCAGCAAAGAAGCTCAATCTGAAGGCACGAAACGGCCTGAACCACAGCCAGGCTGCGGCTCAGTAAGGAAGAAACTGATGGGCTCTGTACGCTGGAGCAATGCGAGTAGGTGGAAGGAAAGCTATAGAGGAAGCCAGAAAGAGGGTCCCGTGCCTCTGCTTGGGAGAAGGGAATGGGAAGGAGAGGTTAGTTGGCAGGGTCATGACTCGGCTTCACCGGTGTGGCAGAGACCGATACTCATGGGGGAGAAATGTGAGCTACCTAGGTTCAGCGGGCTGATTCTATATGATGACAGAGGAAGACCACTTCACCAATCTGACAAAGAAACTACTCAGCAGCAGGTAAAGATAACAATGGCTAAGTTAATGGAAAACTAGATCAAAGAGTTAAAAATGTCACAACACCCGGATAAATATAAATGAGAAACCGGTCAATTTTTTCAATGATCATCACAGCCTTAGGAATCAAACCTTATAAAGGCTCTTGGGTTTTTATTTCTTGTTAAACTTAAATTTCTGTGCCTCCAGGAAATCACTGCCGCGGTTGGGAGAACAACACTGAGGGATTTGCTATAGTTCCCTGTTGAATCCTTCACCAGTTTCATCTGCTTGTACCAAAAGAGAATGGAGTTTCAGTTGGAGAGCTGGGTCCATGTTTTGTCTGCAGTAGGAGATTTTGAGCCTTGCTTCTTTGAGTAAATGTTCCTGTAACAACTTCTACTGGTCAGTAATAGCTATCAAGAGTCGAGATCTTTAGTGAGGATTTTTGCTTCCATTTGAACGAAACATTTGAATAAAGAAGACCAAACTAGTCTATTTGTCCACCGTGATCAGCTAGCTCTCTTTGCTGCTTACAGAAGGAAAGCAAACAATGCCAGAACTAGCTTTTCACATATCCCGATTGGTAAAACTAAATCCCTGATATATTCCATTTCTTGGTATTGTGACAAAAATGGACTGCATTCATTTGCGTATGATACAGAAAAAGTCTCGAGTAATGTGAAACAGTATTGAAGGCCTCATAAATTAGTTGTACCTGAATAGATATATGCTCATGGCCTAATAAATTACTTAGTTTTAAACAGAATAGATATATGGTCACGGGTCGCCCAAATAGCTTGCAAGCTATTTAGACTTGGCTTGAACTCTATTTTTAAGCTTAACAAGTCGAATTTGAGCCCTTTTTGTGGCTCAATACAAATTTGAACTTGAGCCAAATGTAGCTTAGCTCAAAAAAATAATATATATATTCTGTAATATTTTACACCAAAAAGATGTCATTTTAGTTAAGTGAAACGATGTTGTTTTGGTTAAGTGAAACGATGTTGGTTTGGTTAAATCAAATTATTCATTTTTGTTTTATAACATTTTATACCAAAACGACATCATTTTAGTTGGTCAAATGATTCACGAACCAAATTCAAACCTAAATAATTCTTTCTTGAGCCACACTCAAGCCCTTGCAAAAGCTCAAACTTGAGCTCGAGCTCGGGTCTTATATTGTTCGTTTGAGACAATCTTGAATAAGCTAAAATCAGCTTGGCTAAATTCCACCCCTATGCTCAGCTTCCCCAGATTTCCATTTGGAGCAAAAGGGGAAAAAAAATAACACTAAATCTCTTAGAAAGTACAGAATCAAAACATACAATCCAAAGCCATACATTTCCTGCATTTCATTCATGTCCTGCCACGTAATGTACACCTCAACTCAATTTAGCCCATTAGCTTGTGCAAGGCTTTGAAAATTTAATGCTTTTGATTCTCAGCAGCCAAAGCTAGAAAAGCTGTATGGTTAGGGATTTTATTCTTCCCCCACCAAGTGGAAAGTGCTTTGCCCTGCTTTCTGTGAGGGGGACACTCTATAATGTTTTCTTAAGACATGTAAACAATAATTCTGCACAATCAAAAGAATAAATACAATGACCTTAATTACAAACATAACACGATTTTGAGCAAGTCAGAGCTCAATTCAGCTTATGTTGGTGTTCCATCATATAAAATAAAATAACAAAATTAGAGGTCCTATCCCAGATTGTTGACAACGACATAGGAAAGTTAGACATAAAACCCTAAATCTCTAAGGTCTGATCATGGCCTTTTAAGGCATTCTATCTTAGCCCTAGCACAGCACCTTCGAACTATTAAGCAACTGCTTTTTGGCAGGTTTCGTGTCATTCTTGCTAATCATCTAAAGCGGCAAACAATTTATGTTAATGGCTTAATGCTTAATCCTTTTCCCATTCTATTTCTAAATCCAGATTCCAGAATTGGGTGAACAAAAAAAGGTATTCTTAAAAATCACTACTCAAGTTTTGGCATTTCCTTGTGTCTACTGTTCTCAATTACATGTCTGATCTCCCTTCAAACCTTACCATATGCAAAAGAACTAAAAAACATGCATGTGTGTGTGTGAGAGAGAGAGAGAGAGAGAGCAACAAACAAGAAAAACCGAACAGTTCAATGAGAAATTGTCCCCAGAACTCCAAATCCATTACCAGGGACAAAACAGTATTACTGCTTTATTCGTATAACAGAAGTAACAAAAGAAACGAATTACATAAACAAAAATTCCAGCAGCTCGACAAATCACAACATTCAGCATCTGGATTTCCTATGAAGAAGTAATTGAAGAACCTTTTTTTTTTGGGGGGGGGGAGCAGGAAGCTGTACTTTGCAGCATAACAACCAAGGAATCAAACAATTCAAACAGTAGACAACAGAAAATTCATATACCCTGTTACCTATCAAACACGCTGTTTTATGTGTATGACACTATCAAGGGTTCTCTGGAGTCTTCTCTAGATGTATTTTTGTAGTAGAAGAGCAAGACCAATTGAATGATTCCCAAAATGGATCCTATTCCATTAGGGACCTGAAATGCAAGCACAATAAGCATTATTTACAAGGGTTATAACATCAACAAATTGAGATGTAAATTTTAAGAAGTTGATGCAAGGCAGAGCAAGGGCTCAGAAACAAAAGCAACTAATTTAGATGAAGGAAGCTTACGTATACAAAGGGATCAAAATTAAGAATTCCATACAAGAAGAAAGCTGTGCTCATCAAGAAGGTCGAAAGCGAAAGATAAAATGGCATGAATTCAACACTCCTTGTCCGGATCACCAAATTCTGGCAAAAAATATACACAATATGAGTAAAATGATGTAAAAAATTTGAGCAACTAAAGAATGTGAACCGTCCCTAGAAAAAGCATAGGAGATGCATTGGATAAACATACAATTACAAACAATGGAGAAGCAAACATTGATATAAGTGTAGCACAACTTAGAAACCCAACAACAATGTGGCGGGTGGTGAGGTCACTTATATTCAAGCTTCCAGCTACAACAGCTGCAAATAGGCCAAAAACTACCACTAGGTATCCAACCATCCTCAGCTGCCAGCAACATCCAAGAGACAAGTGAATGAAAATCAGACACAAGATTAATGGTTTCAGAACTCCTTCAGTAACAAAGACAAGCAAATAAAGAGATGAGTAACCTTTTTCGCTTTCTCGGAATATATCATGAACAGGGTTATGTAGGCAATTTGAAAAATTGCACCAAATGAATTGACTGTGGTAACCAATAGATTATCTGAAGACATGAGAGGCGTGCCATACCAACCAGTTAGCAAGCAATTTAAGAGGGCATATACATAAGGCAAGCCTGAGAATTGTTCGGTTGACTTGTTTCTGATAATTCTCCTAAAGGTGGGTCTGCAAATAAAAGAAAATGGAAAGAAGTAAGAAATGATGGTACTTATCTTTTAAACATACCAAAATGAAATGTTAAGGCGTGAAACTTACATTGGTGAAACAAACAGTCCAAAAGCAAAGATGTTCCCTGCAATAAGCACACAAGTATGAGCATGGTGACAAGTTCGTGTATCATGCTTGGAACATCATCTTGGTAAAGCAAACAAGTTCAAATTAAGCTCGCTGTCTAATTTGTAACAAAGATGAGAACTACTCCCACATACTATTTTCAAAATAAATTTAGTTATACAGTGTGTTCTCCTCTTTCCCCTCTCTAGAACCTGTTTCTGGGTTTTCTGCAAATGGTTATCGTATATCTTTGCAGCTAAACTCTGAGATGCCAGGATATTGAGGTAGAACCAAATTAGACACCTCCTTATTTATCTCATGTAGCTTGGGTAGATATTAGTTGCAGACTTCATTAGCCTCTTTTTTATAATAAGAAGCCACGAAAAGAACTATTTTCCAGTTACGATAATGAAATGATAATTTCACTAAATCACTCTCCAAATTAATCAACAAGACAGGTGCCCTATTGG
Organism: Vitellaria paradoxa; assembly: GCA_019916065.1. Lineage (NCBI taxonomy): Eukaryota > Viridiplantae > Streptophyta > Magnoliopsida > Ericales > Sapotaceae > Vitellaria > Vitellaria paradoxa. The sequence continues at coordinate 41,265,083 of CM034234.1, forward strand.
ATCAAATACAGGCGGTTTGCATAAATGAATCAAGAAAGCTAACAATCCATAACAAGCCAATTATATATTAAACCTAGATATAACTGTGAAAGTAGAATATGGCTCTTCCTCACTTAATCAAGCTAAAAAAAAAAAAGAAAGAAAGACAAATCAATTAGTCACCAGCATACATACATATATGCATACATAACTTATATGATACATAAAGAGATAGAGAAGGGTACCAGCGATCCCAGCTGCATCTTTCCAAAATGTATACATCTGGGTCAAAACCAGAGAAGCCATTAAGTACTACAATCCAAAGCAATCCCCAAGGGCCTCTCTCTCTCTTTCTATACAATACAACACAATACAATACAGAGTGAGATGACAGAGACACGAACCCCTCTCTGGAAAGACTGGGAAAATTGATCCTCTGTCGGAGTTTTCTTTCTATCCAATGCAAAAACCCTTCTCCCTCTGCCCCCACCCTCTCTCTCTCTCTCTCTCTCTCTCTAAATAATTCCTATTTGCTCTAGACTTTTCTCTCACACGTTTAAATTGCCGGATTTGTGGGTTATCACAGCCGCTTTCCATGATTAGAAATATCAAATATCAGGTGAGTTGACCGGGGGCTGCGCTGCGTCCTTGTAAGATGGTAAACGAAGTAAGCAGCAAGTCAATTTCTGCCACTTGTTTAGAAGCATCCCATTTCCTTCATTTATTTATGAGTAAATTACACGTAAGCTTTTTAAACTTTTAAATAATTACACGTAGATAACTAATATTTGAAATTTACAAAAATTTTTTATTTTAAAATATTGCTAACTCTGACCCCTCTTTGTCAGTTTAAACTATAACTCTGTTAAAATATTTATTGTAAAGACAATTTTACTCTCAACTTAATTAATTACAAATAAAATATATATAAATTTACACACACATATATACACTGTTAATTTCAATTAAGCGATTTCATCTGCTATCATATATCTCACAAACACTAACCCATCTCCTTTCATGGCTTCTCGTAACCTTACAAACCTTAAACCGTCATCTTTCTGTTTCTTCCAGTTGATGTTCGTTCGTAGATCAGTTTTTGTTGTTTTGCATCGTCGTTGGGGCAAAATACTTGAGTAGCGCATTAATAATTATTGTGCACGCAGTCACGAGGGAAATGATCGAGCTGATTGGTTAACAAATGGTATTAACGCCGAAAAATTGGATTGCTTTTACTACCTAATAGCTAGAATAGGGGCCCAAATTTGGTATATTTTTTTATTATTTCTCATCGATACCATTATAAAAGTGGTGTTCTAAACAAGGAAGAGAAAAACCCACTGTCATGTAGAGCTTGACGCAATTTCACATATATACATATAATGAGATAAAAAAATTAACCTTTGTATACAATGGTGCCTTCAAATTTATAATATAGAGAAAATAGAAGCAGTGAACTGAAAGCAATCCAATATGCAGCTTTTATAATGCTTGACTTCGGGGTATAAGAAATTGAATTATTGTCATTGCAGATGTAAAAAAAAAAAAAAGCTACTGTTTACAATTGTGATATCTTATTTTGTTGCAAACAGTGTCTATAAGATATTGTGGTTCATTTTAGGTGGAACCAACACTCCTTTTTTTGGATCTTCGTGGCAAACTTGCCCCATATATGCCTCCGAACACCTCTATAGTGCCTTTTTTTACAGCAGAACCTTACATCCTAACCCTTTATCATTTGTGTCTAGCCTACTTAGGAAAGACTTGTGGGCGTCGAGGTTGTGAGTTCAGATTTCAGGCTTTAATTCGTATTCAAAGCAATGGAAGTCCAATTGAAGCAATCCCAGCCTGATTTTGGTGATTTGTAGCTCTTGGCTAATTTCAATCGTATATCTTCTATGATTTACGCTAAAGTGGCGGAGATGCTCTCTTTTTTTTGTTCAATCAGTGATGGGTATTCAATCGGTGATGGGAAATTTATAGTGTATATGTATAAATTTATATTTATTTTATTTGTAATTATTTTGATTAAGTTAAGGGTAAATTTTTCTTTACAATAAATACTGTAATAAAGTAAGGATCAAACTAACAGGGGTTGAGGGTAGCAATATTTCAAAATAAGGGGATATTTATAAATTTTAGATGTTAAGGGGATTTATTTGTAATTTACCCTTTATTTATTTATTTGAATTCAAGGGCGTTTGGGTTCTAAAAAAATTAAATAAAAAAGCTAAAAGTTTGCGTTGAAGTGATGTAAAAAGTAATACGTAATAAAATTTGACTGAAGAAAATTAAGAATTTTTAAAGTCTTTTTTTTTTTTTGGAATTTTTGAAAAAATTTGGAGCTCCAAATGTCTTAAAATTTGAACATTGGAGGAAATTGTCACTGATAAGATAATTTTCATATTTGATTGATTTTTGATCAAGAAACTTGAAATGAAGAATTTTCGTATTTGCAGAATGGTACGTTTGTGGTATTTGAAAATTTTATCAAATACGTGGATTAATAAAGTTGTCATTATTAATTTAAGGTGTTTCCCAAAGAAATGGATATTTAGCTTTGCAACTCATCTTATCATTTTCATTTTTAATATATTTTTACATGCCAATCATTAGCAAACATGTTGTTTGGAAATGTGAAATTGGTGAAATTTAATTTCATTTGGTAAGAATTTTCACAAATTCTCATGTTTGAAATCAAATTAATGAGGCATTTATGAGTCGGATCTGATTTTTTCTGGAAATCAAAATAAGGCCTTTATTAATTGGATTTGATTTTCATTTGATAACCCAAATTTTGAGATTTTCGTACCATTTAAAATTTAGTCAAAAATAATAAAATTTGGTGACAATTGATTACTTTCTTTAGCTATTAAGTAAGTGAACGAATTTACATTTATATCTCATACTACCATAGTTTCTCTTTTCCATTTAATCGTCGATTCTCATTTCATTACCCAATTTCTCCCTCACTTTTAAAAGTCACTCCAATTATGTTTGATGAATCTTGTCAAGTTCTTAGTAAAAATTATGATACTAAATTAAATATGACATTTGTAACTATTATATATATATATATATATATATATATATATGTTATATCTAACAAGGTCAAATTTAGAATGTTTTCAAAATCAATTCAAATCTATTTAAGTTCTTTCCAAAAATAAGAATTTCAATTTAGCTTATGAATTCAAACATGTGTTTCAAATTCAAATTTGCATTTATCAAATCAAATCAAATCAGTTTTAATAATAAAATATTTTCAAATAGAAAACGAATTTCTATTCCAATTCATTGATAACCAAGAGGGTTTTTGGCACTCAAATTGACCCTGTAATAAGGCCTGCAGGAAAATGAGCACTAATTCACGTGCATCCGCTAGAACATATAAGCATGCATAATATATCCTATCATGCCACTAGACGTGATCATGCACTCGACTATTAACATAATAATAATAACAGTTTAATTAAACATTAAACAATTCATGCTCATAATTTAACACTATCTTATAATAGTTTAATACATATAAAATTAATCTTTTAACAACATCACATCCATCGCATCATCCTTATTCTCATCAAAATATAACAATCTATTACAATCTACATCAACTCAACTCAACTCAATTCATCACTTTACATCACAACTCAATACACCTAACTCAACACTACATCCAATTCTATTTTTATAAAAATAGATCCCATCCCATAATATGATTGTACTCTGGATACATCTACATATCACAATTACTAAATAAAACCTCTTGACTAATAATCCAAATCAAATGATGTAACTTATTCCTAATGCACCTTAATATTTTAATTATGCTTAACATAAAAATTCCTCAACAATATATGTTGAATTAGACCATTGACCAATAACCCATATCAGATAATACAACTCATCCCCAATACACATGAAATATCTCAATTATATATAATATAAAATTTTCTCAATAATACGTATTCATAAATTTCAAGAACATAACATGTGACATATCAACAATAATGCAGGTAGGTTGACTAAGAGGCTAGATAAGATATTACTGAGGCATGGTGAAACATGAGCTATGTGGGGTTTTGATATTGTATTATTGGTAACATGAAATTTGTCACGCCTAAAATCCATGACCCAAGGTATGGGGACTAAATGCACAAATATACACCAAACTATACAAAACATATTTCATCAAAGTGAAAGTGTATAAATCAATATTCTTAAATAGAATACTCAATTATCACAAAATTGCCACAAAAAGGCTTACATTACAAATGCCACAAAATGGGCCTAAAACTGTAAGTTATTTTGTTACAACCATGCCTAGAAATACCAATTTCAAATAAAACATCAATAACTATTCAAGACTGACTTGCTGGCCTATTAGTCCATCACATACTTTTACCCTTTCAATTTTAGATACAAGATAGCTAATGCCACCCCCTATTTTTTGATAAATATTTAATCCCTTAAATGGAGTTGACACCTCTAAATCATCTGCCCAATCACAATTTATATAAATACTCGCATTAAAAGAAAACACAATTTGTCAAATTTATATTAAACTATAGATAAAATAAATAGAAACCTCACGAGTACTTGAGTATATACAATCTTATAACTTTTAAAATCCATTAAACAAAATATAAATCTAATACTTTTGAAACTTTTGGTTTATTTGCATAAACTCTAAATACTAACACCGGATTATAATTAAGACAGGGAAATAGATGACTTGGGTTCTTCTCCAGGCACATACAATCGCTTTCTAAACTTAACCTGAAATATGTAAATTTAGGTGTGAGTGTCACATATTCAGTGGAGACATATACTTAAAATAAAAGACATTAAATATAGACCAAAAATTATCTACAATAATTATATAATCAAATGACTCACAGATAAACGATAATTAATTTAAATGCACCGTATCTGTCAGTGGCAGAAATATCTCATCACACAATTTAGGAAAAATTGCCTTTACTCTTCATGTACTTAAGCCCACAATTACTTATACCTCCTATAGTTTAAATAATGTACACTAATACCCCATGTACTATTCACAAAAGTGATAAAGCTGACGCCATTATTTTAAGTGCTAAAAAGTCAAAAATGCCCCATCATTTTATTGTTAGGAAGTTTTAGTGCTTCAAGTCGATGCACCCTAAACTCGTTGAAAAGCTTCTAAGTCCCAAACTTTAGGGTTTTTTTTTTCCAAAATTAGGCAATGAGTTGTCGTTTGCCGTAGCCAAAGAAGGAAAGTTAGGATTTTACTGATGGCAAACCTATTTGTTTTCTTCTCAGTTTGTCATTTGGTGGAGATTTGTGGCAAATCTACTAAAACAGATTTAATATATATAATTTGTTTGTGATTTGGTGAATATTTGTACAAAATCTACCAAATCAGATTTGACATATGGATATATAAAATTTATTTGTGATTTGGTAGAGACTTGTGGCAAATCCAGATTTGGTACATATATATAATTTTTTTGATAAGTACATATATATAATTTGTTTGTGTATATATATATGTATATATAAGATTTTATTTGTATCCAATCAAAAGATCGATTGAACCTACCTCTAATTTCAAATCTAAATCTTTCAAAAATAGAGTCTAAGATAATTTTCAAATTAGAGAGATAGGTATGTTTCCATCTTCCAACCCCTTCTCTCTCTGCCTCCTCTTACTCTCTCTTTCCTTCTTCACCATCATATTCTCATATTCATCTGAGTTTACTCCTAAACCCTTAAAACCCTCTTGATAGGTAAACCCAGTAAAAGGGGTAGCGTAATAAGAGTAGTGTAATATCTTGGATTTTCATATTGATATGAATTGATGGTTTTTAACGTGTTTTGGGTGTGAAAATATGTTATTTAAGCAATATTAGTCATTAAGGATGACTTAGAGTTGTAATTTTTGAAAGTAGTGGGACAAATAACTCAAAAATTTGCATTTTCACTTGGGGAATGTAGGGGGTGCCCCAAGTAGAGGGGTGAGCGCCTAGGGTGCCTAGCCTGTGTAGTAGATTGATAGATTGATTTGTCTCAGGCTAATCGAGGAAGGGGTTGCTCCTATGGCTGTCTGTAGCCAGAAGTCGGGGGTAGAGGGAAGGTTTAGAGACTTGTAGAATTCTTGGAAACTAAGCCAAGCATATGCATATATCTGTATGAGAGAGGAGAGAGAAAGAGTTTAGTGTTGGGAGAAAGAAACCAAGAGAGAAAAAGAAGCTAAGGAGGAACCAAGAAAAACTTGTGTTGGTAAGTTCTTCTAACTCAAACCAAGTATAAATTAATCTTATAAAGATGTAATTAAGCATTCAATGGAACTTTCAATATGGTTTGTTTATTGTTTGGATTAAGGGTAAAGAGATTGAGTAGCTTCAAGTTGGAAACCAAAAGTATGGGATACAAAAACATGGGGTACAGCTCGAACCAGAGCAAAGTATGGTTTCTAGAACATATGGGGTGCCCAGGATCCCTATGCAGGTGCTTGGGGTGCCTCACTTGACCTTGGTTTAGTGAAAAGGTCACTCGGGTCCCTCAACGGGGTGCTTAAACCCCTTCAGAAGCTTTAAATGTGGGATTTTCTTACTTAAGTTGCCCTTTATTGAACATATAAGGTTGTAAACTTGCTAATTTACTTAAGTAAAGTGTATAGTATAAAGACTTAGTTATCGAACAAGTTTTTAGGGTGAAACATGAGAAAAACTTACAAAACTTGAACTTGCCCTCAAAGGGGCACCCCAGCTCTTGAAGCAGGTACTGGGTCCTCTACAGGGGCACCCTGAGTGCTTCAGAACCTTATTTTAAACTATTTATGAGGTAACTATCCATATTTGATAACATATCCTTGATATATCTTTCATGTTGAGTTAAAATGAGTTGAAAATGTGTAAGGTAACGAGGAAATGTTATAATAAAGTGATAGCATGTTATTGTAAGATCGAATTGATTGAGATTATTATATTGGTTATTATGATTATATAAGATGTTCCTTGATTGAACAAGAGGATAAAAAAATGTGATAAGGTTAATGGAAAGGAAAAAAGATAAATGAAAATGTGAATGATAAATATATGTTATTGTCATTAGACATTATGAATGAAAAGAAATTAGTGTTGATTATTTATGATAAATGGATTATAATCGGGAGTTTACAATTAAATGATCAAATAAGATATTGTGGTGAAAATATTTGGATGGGAGGTGTTTAAGAGATAAAATGAAGGATATTGAATTATTAAAGAGATACAGATTTAGTATTCGTTGTTTTTTAACGGTTTCATTATTATTGATTGATCATGATTGCTGGAATATGATTAGTTGTTTATATTGAATGATATTGATTATTTAATTATGATAATAATAACTTGATTATGATGAAATGGTTATGATAATTGGATTAGTATATGTTAAGTTATTGTTGAAATTGATAATAAAAGTGAAAGGAAATGATGAGACGATATATATTAATTGCGGATTATGATGATAAGTTATGAATAAAATGATTGAGGATGATAATGGAAAGATATAAAAAGATAATGTGATTGATGTCGTGACACGGGGATGGAGGGTACTGAAAAATAAGAAGGTTACAGAGATTATCCTAGGGTTGAGAGACCCGAAACCTGAGCAAGGATTGGTGTTCATGCTAGTAGATTAGTAGCCTATAACATGATGTGTATTGTGGTTAATAATGACCCTAAACGACGACGTACATTGTGGCTAATCATGGCCCTTAACGACGATGTATAATGTGCCCACCCCATGGATTAAATGAAAATAAAAATGTAATGGTTAAATAGTGATGGTAATGCTAATAAAGATAATAAATAAATTAAATGTTAAGACTTGTAATGTGGTGGTATGGAGAAATGTTACATATTTATTTGATTATGTTGTGCTTGCTATTTATGATAGATTATGATTAAGTTGAACATGTTGATTTACTTGTGATAATTATATTGCATGCTTTTACTTTACATATCATATATACTTTTATAATGCTACGTGAGCACAGGTGAATTAGTGCCCACGTTCTTATAGACTTTGATATAGAAATAGATCCTAAGGACTAGGTGGGCATTTGGTGAGATTAGAAGTGCATAAGTTGTTGCAAACATTACATTTTCATTTTTTTAAGTTAAAATTATATTTAGAAATTATAATATTATTTTGATTTAGAGATTTATTTGATTAGGTTGTAAAGACCATAAGGCCTTTGTTTGAGTATGATAGTTATAAATTATGTTAGAGCATTATGGTCTAGCAATAACTAATGCTTGGTTTAGATTATGTTATGTTATTATCTTGTGTGGATGTTGCTTCAGGGTGGTGAATGGCTCTAATCAAGTATAGTTAGTTAGTGCATGGTTTGTATATAGAATCACTCATCCCTCGGGTCCCGAGATTCAGAGTATGACAGGTAAAGAAAGAGAGAGCTTTTCCAGTTGTGTAGTTTTTTCACCTAATTAGATTTGTGTTTGGTGTTCGGCATCGCAGTAGTAGAACAATGTAAAGTACTGAAACTTTGCAGTAGTAGAGCGACAGGGAAAAAGGGTATTTTTGTCCGTTCACTATATATTTTTGTTGGGTATATGGCACACCTGTACTTATCCTAAGCATGAAATATATGCATTGTTAACTTCAACGATTCTGTTAGTTTTGTTACTTTTGTGAACAGTGGAGGGGGTACTAGTGCACATTATTGAAGTATAGAGGGTGTAAGTAACTGTAAGTCTAAGTACAAAAGTAAAGGCAATTTCTCCCACAATTTATCACCACTTTTCATTTAACGATCATCATTGTCAGATTAGGCCCTAACTGACCATCTCATGGTATATATGCATAATAACCAATCTTAAATAATAATGTAACGCATGTTTGGCCCCATCTGGCCTGTAAGTTAAATGCTTAACTATGAACAATGACTTTAATTAGCATGTCCCATTAGCCCCATCTGGTTTTATTATTATTTTTCCTCTAGTCCCATTTGGCTTCATATTTTTTTCTTTTTCTGGTCCCATCTGACCATAATATAAATGTAATGCACACAATTCATGCTGATATGCAATAATATTTTTTTCTCAAATAAAAATATTACTCCTCATATTTATCATTCCACAAATAATCATAATCCAACATTAACCCAAATAATTCCTAAATAATGAGCATACATTATCAATACTAATAATTAATAACAAAAAATAAATAACTAAATAAAAGTTATCAATTTATATTCAATATTTTTTACCTTTAAGTTTAATACATCCACATAGACAGTAAATATCATGAGAAAATTAAATTATTGAGCTGGTTACTATTGATTATCCATGCATCCTAGTTTTAACCCAAACAAATTAATCAGACATTAAACTGTTAAAATATAAACCAAATCAATTAATAATATAAATCTAATAAATAGAACACAACCATTACACCTTTAACATATTTAATTTATTTAATCTTTTATAGAATTATTTTTAAATTAACAAAATAAAATAACTTTTTTTTTGAAAGGTAAGAAAGAATTAAATTAATAAAATAACTTACCTCAATAGTCTGGCTAAAATTTCTCCAAATTTTCCTTTCTCTCTAATTGTTTGTCTGTTTTTTTTTTTTTTCACATTTTAAAACATACATGTGTATATGCTCATTCAGTAGGTAATAACCACCTCAATCATTCACTTTTTTAAACTTTTCACGTGGCTTTTCACAAACCCTCCCGCACACACTCCTATGTACACTAATACCTACGTACTAACCGACCACGTCAAATTCACATAGTTAGCATCAATCCATGAACTAATCTAATTAATATATTAATAACTTAATTAACTTACTAATTAATTTAGATTAAAATTAAATATATTTTAATATAATACCCAATTAGCACAATTAAAATTTTTAAGTATAAAATAAAAATTAAATTAATAACTAATTTAAAATAATAAAAATTTAGGATGTCATAGGTGTGCACTTATCCACGTATCAATAATTATGATTTTATGCATGGACAATTCCTCAATATCTTGTTCATTCGTAACAAAATATTTTCGTGCTTAAACAATGTTTATAAAACATTTTCTATCATGTTATAAATTTACACTTAAATAATAATTCCTCAAGTTTATTTTGTCAATCCTAAAATAGTCCATAATTCCAACATATAACCACATGGTTCCATGTAAATAGTTTCTTAACCATGATCCTTTAATTTTAGGCTTTACTAATTCACATCATGTCATACATATACATTCGTACCATATCAACACTATGGATTAGGTACTAGTCTGTGGCCACAAAACTAAACCCAAAGACACTCACAGGTGCCTAACTCCTCAAGCCTCTCAGCCTTAGAGTAAATTTAGTCTTGCAATCTCAGAAAATACATATCTTGCCATCCTTTAGCACTTGGTCTTGTAGTCCCAAAAAATACAATTCTTGTCACTCTTAGTCATCTGGTCCTATAGTCCCAGTAACATATCATATATATATATATATATATATATATGTATGTATATAAAGCAGAATCTGACAACGTCGTTGCGTCACATAGAACCTAACTTGCGCTACAGTTGTGACACATGGCACCTAAGTATAACTATCTTACGCTAACTTCTGCTATGGTTATGATATGTATTTGGTTGTGACACGTGACGTCTAATTATAGTTATCTTAATTGTCTTATAAAGAAATTAGTATTTTACATAATTACTAATTATTCACAAGTTTCAATTTTATTCAAACTAGAATGTTCATGAATACTACTCGATATTTTTATTTAATTTACACTTCTATTTATCATATAATTCCTTATTTTTTATTTTTATTTTTACTTAAAATATATTCTTATTTTTTATTTTTTGTATTTTAATAAGTTATTATTTAAAACATAAAAAATATTATTATTGTTATTAAACAAAATAATGCAAAAAAATATTTACCCAGTTAAATAAAAGTTTTAATAATAAATATTATTATTATTAAACAAAATAGTGCAAAAAAATAATTAGCATGTTAAATAAAAATTTTAATTTATTAACATAAATTTACAATTATAATTATTTTAATTTATAATTTTCTAATCTAAATAAATTTAGTATTGTACATAATTATTATTTATTCATAATTTTATTTAAACTAAAATGTTCGTAGATATCACTTGATATTTTTTATTTAATCTACACTTCTACTTATCATATAATTTTTTTATTTTTAATTTTTTTGTAATTCAATAAATTATTATTTAAAAATAATAAATATAATAATTATTATTATCATTAAATAAAATAATACAAAAAATAATTAACTTGTTAAATAAAATGTTAATTTATTAACAATTAACATGACCTTTATTATTTTTATCATTTTACAAATAAGTGATATATTTTAAATCAAATTATAATATTATTTTTTAGAAATATATATATTGTAATATTATTTATTAAAAAATATCAAACAATATTAGAAATTAAAAAATAAAATTGACAATGGATAAATCAAACCAATTGAAGTGCTGGTCGCTTAAACTTTTATTGGATTTGGACTTTCAATTCGATCAAAATAATATTCTAATCAAAATAAGATAGGATTACAAAATGTATTTTAATTTAAATAGAATATGACTCTCCTGTGTGCAAAAACTATAAATAGATACGAAGACTTCTTTTCTTTCAAATTTATTGAAGACTTTTTATTGTAATAATTTTCTTTTCGACTTTGTAATTTGTTTAGTACATACTTAAATTTTAATTTTAAAGTTTTTTTATGTAATTGATATATATTTTGTAAATTTTTATATGTAGGTGTTGTTTTTTTTTTTTTTTCAATCTTTTTGATATATAAATTGTTTAATTATATAAGTAAGTGCTATTATTCTTTAATCTCTCTTATTTTTTTCTTTTCATTTTATTTATTAGAATTTAAATGAATCAATGCTATTGATGGTATCAATGTTTTATTTTATTTTACGTTCACTATTTAATTGAATTTGCATAAATAAAAATATATATTGCTTTCAGATATATTTCTGCAACTTAATTATTTTAATATGATAGTATACTCAATTTAACCATATAATAGAACAAATTTGTTCATCGCATGGGTCATATCACTTGTGTATATATATATACACATACTACTATAAGGTATATGACACACTTTATAGATTACCAGACTACTAAAAATAATAACAAATCATGTGCAGGTTTTGCTACTTTTAATCCTTGAGTACTAACACCTACTCTTTTAGTATACTCAATGATCCGAATAGAAACAATCAAACCCAATCACCATCTCATTAACAACACATCATACACGAGTTTTATTCTAAATCTGATTTCTTGTATTTATCTTTTACTTATTAAGTTTTATGAAGAGAAAAGCTTGAGAAGTTTATCTAAAGAGTTACTAAAAGTAAATATTAAATTCCATTTAAATTGCATTTTCAAATACATTGGAAGATAATTTAGATAAGTAAAAAAGAAAAACTCTTCTGCATATTTTCTTTTTTCTTTTTTTGACATTTTCTAATGAATATGAAAATTTTTCCCTAAAATTAAAAATTTTGAAGTAAACAAATAATTATAATTTTTATTTTCTCAAAAATATTTTCTCCTACTTTTTTTGATGAAACAACAAAACTATTTTTTGTATTGGTTCACTTGTTTACCATCATGTTAATCTAAATTTACAACATCAGTTATAAGACACCATAATGTTTTCTCATGTGGCACACAATCTGTCCACTAATCAACCGAGTTGGCTTACTTAATCTCAACTTAAAATAATTAAGTGTTATATTCTTTAATCAAAATTGAACAAAATAAATCAACTTTGTAGGTATTCACATTTATTTATTTAAAATAATTGTAGTAAGATATCTAAGAATTAATCAATATTGTTATTAATTAATTAAAAATTAATAATATCTCAATGCTATCACATCGATATTTATTTTTAAATTTTAATTTCGATATTTAATTCCCATCTATTGTTGGTTTAGATTTGATTGTATGGATATTAGTTTCCTTCTTTAAAATATTACTAAAAGGGTAGCACGTGCACTTGTACTTGCACGTGAAAATAATATAAAAGTTATTAAAATTACTTAAATATCTTTATAATTAATGAATTATAAAATGTGAAAGTATTAAATTTGAAAAACGTTTCTAATAGACAAGCACATAACAAAAATTAAAAAAAAAATACCATCATGGCATAGATTACAAAGGACTAAAAAACAAAATATTATCGGTTTTATTATATCATTCAAAAATAGGACCATTGAATTATTTAAATCATTAAATAATTTAAAAAATCAAATTATATCAAGACCATTAAATAATTTGAAAAAAATCAAAATCATATCAAAATGTTGATCTTTTGCACTTCAACCCCATATTACCCATGTTCCCTCCTATGATAATGAGAATTAATTTTTTTATATAAGATATTAAAATAAAATATTTATGATAATAAAAAATAATTTTTATTGTAATTTAAAAACAAAACTAACTTCCACGAATACTTTGGAGGTTTTAATGTGTGGTCAAAATTAGTTATGGAAAGAGATTGAATATAATAACTATTTTCAAAATGAGTTATTTTTGTTTATGATATGTCACTAAATATTTATTATTTTTACTATTGTATTTTGTAGAACTTTGCAAGGAGGATAAAGATGCATTAGTTCGTACCACTGATTCTGATTTTGATTCTAATATGGATGAGGTGGGATATATACATAGCTTGTTACTTATTGTGTATAATTTTTATATTCATTTAAGTAAAAGAAATATTAAAGTTCAATTTTTTTTCTTCCATTTAGATTGAAGGAAATGTTGAAGCAAGCAAGTTATTTGATGGTCATTTAATGGAGTATGGTATTGGGGATGAAAGTTACAATGAAGAACCGTTATTTATTTTTTAGTTTTAGTTGCGAACTATCATTGTATAATTTATATTTTTTGTTATCGAAGCTTTAATTGTGACTTGTGACATTATATTGTTAATTTTATGCTATAATTGATGTCTTTTATTTGGAAATTAAGTTTTTATTATTTTGCTTAGAGGTTAATGCTTATAAGAACTTTACTACTAAAAGTTTCATTGAGGAGAATAATGTTGGTAATGTTGTGCATACCTTATTTTATTTAAGTTTTGACTATACATTTTTTGTTTTTTTTTCTTATTAATTTATTCTTTTTATTATTAAATAAAAACACCTATTATGTTTGGTGGATAAATGGGGATAGGGACGGGGACAGAAGGTACTGCTAAATGGGGATCGGGACGTGGAAAGCCATACTTTCCCCATACCCATCTCATTACATCCCTAACCAACTAGAAGTAATAGCTAATTATGTGTAAGTTTTGGGGTTTTTAACTCTTGGACACCAGCACTCACTCTTTTAGTACCCTCAATGACTCCAGTAAAAAAAATTAAACTTAATTACCATCTCATTAACAGCACACCATCCACAAGTTTTATCATAAATTCAATTTCTTATGGTCATCTCTTGCTTATTAAGTTTTATAAAGAGAAAAGCTTGAGAAGCATGGGCAGACGCAGGTGTAAGTTCACCTAACCTATAGTCCAGGTAGCTAGCCTATAATTTTTTCTTTTTTGTAGTGCAATTTTTATTTATTTTTAAATTTAGCCAAGTTAAAATTTTTGTAACTCAACCCAATCTACTTTGCTTTAAACTCTTTGTAACTTTGTCTCCTATTGTCTCTTTTTATATCAGCTCAACTGAATTCAAAACTCTAAGTCCGCCCTTACCTAGGGAGTTACTAAAAGTAAATATTAAGTTCTATTTTGATCCCAATTTCAAATATATTGCAAGATGATTTAGATAACTGAAAAAAAAAAAAAATCTTTCGCATATAAAAAATAACTTAGAAAAAAATTTGGCAAGTTTTTTTTTTTTTTTTTTCCTTTTTTGACATTTTCCAATGGATATGAAATTTTTTTCCTAAAATAGAAAAAATTTGAAGTAAACAAATAATTGTAATTTTTGTTTTCTCAAAAAATGTTTTCCCTTGCATTTTTTGACGGAACAAAAGAATATAAGGTTGAGTTTAGAAATAAATAAAATTAGTTTTTTTGTAATTAGCTACCAGTTAATTGCTAGAAACTATTTTTTTAATGTTGAAAAGAAAAAAAGTTAGTTTCTTAGTAGTTAACTTTTTGTTAATTTGAAATTTTTACCCTTTAAAATTTACAAAAAAATTTAAAACATAAGGGAATAAATTTAATTATTTAAAAAAATCAAAAAAATTAGTAACTATTTATTTTGCCAAATGCTAAGCGATGAGCAAAACAATTTTTTTGCACTAATTCACATATTAACTGGCTCGTCAATCCAAATTTAAAACATTCATTACAATACATCGTAACATTTTGTCACGTAGCACACAATCTCTCCATTAATCAACGCTGCTGGCTTAATTAATCTCAATTTGAAGTAATGGGTTACAGGGCTCCAATGTAAGGGGTTGAAGTAGATGATGAACGATTTTGAGTTGATTGTATTTAAATGATATATAATTTTTCATATTTTGCATTTATTGTGTTTCGATTAGACTTTTTTTTAATTTTTACTTTTATTTTGAAATTAATTTTAACTAAATTAATTAGGACTATTAGATCATTATAAGAAAAATCAAGACTTTTTATTTCTGTACATTAGTCTCTGCAGTTCCCTAGAATCCTAAAGTAATTAAGTGTTGTATTCTTTGATAAAATTGAATAAAATAAATCAAGTTTGTAGATATTCACATTTAATTTTAAGATAATTATAGTAAGATATCTAAGAATTAATTAATATAGTTATTAATTTATTGAAAATTAATAATATTTCAATGCTATCACATCGATATTTAGGCTCCGTTTGGTATCGGTAACCATTAGTCAAGTTAATGGCTACTTCAACGGTACTTGGTCAAATTTATCTTTTTATATTTTAACCTTCTTTTAATCTTTTAAGGATAAAAATGTCAAATTGATAAAAATAAGTTAGTCATCTCAAAAAAAGTAATTTTTATCTTTCCCAAATACAAATTTAGCTAGTTAGAGCTTTTTTTTTTTTTTTTTAAATTTTAATTCTAAAAAAAAGTTAGCAAAAAAAAAGTTAACTAAATTTGTTCCCAAACCAAACCTTATTTTTAAATTTTAATTCTAATCTTTAATCCTCACCTATAATTGGTTCAGATTTGATTGTATGGATATTAGTTTAAGATCTCACTAGGGGGGTGGCACTTGTACTTGTACCTGCAAGTGAAGAAGATTATTAAAGTTATAAAATTACTTAAATATCCTTATAATTAATAAATATAAATTTGTAAAATTATTAAATTTGAAGAATATTTCTAGTAGACAAATACTTAAAAAAAAAGTCAAAAAAAAAAAAAATTACCATCCCGGTGTTTTTGAGTTAGAGCTGAAGTGGAAAGGAGTAACGATTGTGTTATGTCGTTTAAAGATTAGAACCATTACATCATTTAAATCATTAAATGATTATTACATTATTAAAAAATTAAATTATATTAGGACTATTAAATTATTTTAAGAAAATCAAATTCTTATCAAAATCGTTGATCTTTTGTACTTCAACCCTTGTAACTCATGTTTCTCTTATGGATGATGTTGAGAATTAATTTTTTTAAAGCAATTAAAACAAAATATTTAAGATATTAAAAAATAATTTTTATTATAATTTAAAGACACGTAAAGTAGTGATACTGTAGGGCGGTTTGTAGTGTCAAAAAAATCAAAAAAATCAAAAGTGATTTTTTTGGAATTTGAAATGTAAAAAAGTTGTTTTGAAATGATAATTGAATGCTTGCATTTAATTTGATATAAAGTTGTTAAAAATTATATAAAGTGACACGTGACAAAATTTTAATAAAAAATTTTACAAATTTTTAAAATTTTGTGAAAATTTTTAATACAAATGTTAATTTAACTTTTAAAAAAATCTAATAAAATCCGTTAAAACTTCCTATTTTAGTTTATTTTAAAGGATTTTGATAAATTTTTTAGTTGGAAAAAATTAAAACTTTTAAAAAATTGTTTGAAAATTTTTGAACTTATTTGGTGTTTTAAACGGTCCGTGTGTATATATATTAGTAATCTTAGAACCAATCATCACATGTAATGATGACCAATTGAGACGATTCATTAAATCTCGACCTACCAGAGACCCACGGCATGGACTCGACCACAGTAAATCACCGACACCCCAACTCGCTCCCAGGCGAAGCCTCGTTGGCCATACGAACCACGCGTTGAAGTAAATAACTCGACAGAAAGAGGGCATTTATGTCATTTGAATTCCTCCGAAGTAATTCCGCACCAACCGCGTGGCGTGGCAAGCCAAAAGCCGTTACACCTCCCGAGTCGCAACGCACAGGAGGGTATTCCTGTCATTTCATCTCCCTACGGCTATTCTTAACTGTCTCCTTCACGGAGGTGAAAATTCGTCATTTAAGGCCCAATTTCCCTTGAATCCGTGTACGTATATGTGTCTATATAGGCGCCTCTTGCCTCGCCCCCTCTTCCCGCAAATCCTTCAGCTTCCTTCTTCGTCAGTTATTTCTCTCTGTGTCCGAAACACTCTCCCTCTCTTTCTCTCTCTAGTCTTCTTCTGATTCTCTTTCTCCGGCTTTCTCTCTCCTTCCCGATTGACATTGGTCTCAGCCCAATTGGTAAGTTATCCCGACTCTCTGATCTCTTCATGGCGCAAAAATTCGTTCTTTGCATTGGTTGAAGTTATATATGATCTGGTTATTCTTCAATTAGTTTAGATCTGTTAGATCAAGTGTTTTTATCTTGAATGCTGACGTGCTTTGATTCATCTTGAGTGCTTAATTTCATGTAGATCTGATGCATATGCGTACACATACTAGATTATGCTATATTTGAATTCGTGATTAATGATTTTTACCGTAGTAGTAGTGGATCCGGTAATGGTCGCCAAGCTTGCCTTAGGTTTCACTTGGATCCGGTCTTTTTCTTTCCTCTTTTCCTTATTCACTTTTTGTGATTAGAATAAGGGTTCTTTGTCTATGCTTTACTTTTATAATGCTTTTGATTGTTGGATCGGATTTGAAAACCTAGTTTGCAACCGATTGAGCCATTGATTATGTGCGGGAAGCATCCGAGTAACGTGTATTTGTACATAAGATTTGTGCAAGAATTCTACACCATTTGCTGTTAGGGTATTGCTTTGGAATGAAAATGGGGGGGGGGGTGTTACTGATTGTGTATTGTGTGTGGATTTTGTGCAACTTTTTATTCTGATTTTTTCCGCTTTTAATGAATCGAGTTTTTCGTTATTATTTTATTTTATTTTTTGGCAGCAACTTTCAGATTTCATTTGTGGTTGAGTTCATTTCTGTAATTTGTATTGCACAGAGGCTTCTCTGGTATGGCTACTTATTCCCCCAAGAACATCCTCATTACGGGGGCTGCTGGATTCATCGCATCTCATGTTGCTAACCGGCTCATTCGGAATTACCCCGGATACAAGATTGTTGTGCTTGACAAACTTGATTACTGTTCAAATCTTAAAAATTTATATCCTTCTCGGTCATCACCCAACTTGAAATTTGTTAAAGGGGACATTGGCAGTGCTGATCTCGTCAACTACCTCCTCATCACTGAATCCATCGACACGATAATGCACTTTGCAGCCCAGACCCATGTTGATAATTCCTTTGGTAACAGCTTTGAGTTTACCAAAAACAACATTTATGGTACTCATGTTCTTCTGGAGGCATGCAAAGTCACTGGCCAAATTAGAA
Organism: Vitellaria paradoxa; assembly: GCA_019916065.1. Lineage (NCBI taxonomy): Eukaryota > Viridiplantae > Streptophyta > Magnoliopsida > Ericales > Sapotaceae > Vitellaria > Vitellaria paradoxa. Next base: position 41,283,881 of record CM034234.1, read on the forward strand.
GGTTTATTCATGTAAGCACGGATGAGGTCTACGGAGAGACAGACGAGGATGCTGTGGTAGGAAACCATGAAGCTTCTCAACTCCTTCCTACAAATCCATATTCAGCGACCAAGGCTGGGGCAGAAATGCTTGTTATGGCTTATGGAAGATCTTATGGGTTACCTGTGATAACCACTCGAGGAAATAACGTTTATGGCCCCAATCAATTTCCTGAAAAATTAATCCCAAAGTTCATCCTCTTAGCTATGCAAGGGAAGCCTCTTCCAATTCATGGGGATGGATGTAATGTGCGGAGTTATCTTTACTGTGAGGATGTTGCTGAGGCTTTTGAAGTCATTCTTCACAGGGGAGAAGTTGGTCATGTCTACAATATTGGGACAAAGAAGGAAAGGAGAGTAATTGATGTTGCCAAGGATATATGCAAACTCTTTTCAATGGACCCAGAAACGAGCATTAAGTTTGTGGAGAACAGGCCATTTAATGACCAGAGGTACTTCCTTGATGATCAGAAGTTGAAGAATTTGGGGTGGTTGGAGCGGACAACCTGGGAAGAGGGGCTAAAGAAGACCATGGAATGGTATATCAATAACCCTGATTGGTGGGGTGATGTCTCGGGGGCCTTGCTTCCTCATCCTAGAATGCTTATGATGCCTGGTGGAATTGAGAGACACTTTGACGGGACTGAAAAATGCAATGATGGATCTTCTACTTTCTCAACTACTTCCAACGAGAAGCACATGGTGGTCCCTCCTTCCAAAGTTGGTGGTTCTCCACAAAAACCTCCATATAAGTTCTTGATTTATGGGAGGACTGGGTGGATTGGTGGTCTGCTCGGGAAGTTATGTGAGAAGCAAGGAATTTCATACGAGTATGGAAAGGGACGTCTAGAAGACCGGTCACAGGTTTTGGCAGATATTCAGACTGTTAAGCCCACCCATGTTTTTAATGCTGCAGGTGTGACTGGCAGACCCAATGTTGATTGGTGCGAAACTCACAAAACGGAAACAATACGTGCCAATGTTGCTGGAACGCTAACCTTAGCAGATGTTTGCAGAGAGCATGGGATTCTGATGATGAATTTCGCTACTGGATGTATATTTGAATATAATGCTGATCATCCAGAAGGTTCTGGCATTGGGTTTAAGGAAGAGGACAAGCCCAATTTTACTGGTTCCTTCTACTCAAAGACCAAGGCCATGGTAATCTAGCATCTCTGGTTTCTATTTTTTATTTCCTTCTAAAATATGTGTTTTATCCTTTTTTGAAGGTCACATTCACCATCGATCACTCACTGCAGTTAGTTTGATTTTTAAACCAGGTCGAGGAGCTCTTGAAAGATTATGAGAATGTTTGCACCCTCAGAGTCCGAATGCCTATATCTTCCGACCTCAACAACCCGCGCAACTTCATTACCAAAATCTCTCGTTACAATAAAGTGGTCAACATTCCAAACAGCATGACCATCCTGGACGAGCTTCTACCCATTTCGATTGAGATGGCGAAACGGAACCTCAGGGGCATATGGAATTTCACAAACCCGGGGGTCGTCAGCCATAATGAGATTCTGGAGATGTACAAGGAATATATCGACCCTGGATTTAAGTGGGCCAACTTTACTCTAGAAGAGCAAGCCAAGGTGATAGTTGCCCCTCGAAGCAATAATGAGATGGATGCTTCCAAGTTGAAGAAGGAATTCCCAGAGTTGCTACCTATCAAGGAATCATTGATCAAGCACGTGTTTGAACCCAATAGGAAAACTTCTGCAAAGTAAGCATTTTGAAGCTGTAAACTGCGAGGCTGAATACGCATATTTTCGGTTTTTACTTTCCAGTGTTGTTCAGTTTTAAGCCCCTATTGATTCTCTGCTTTGTTGCACTGGCTCTGTTAGTGCCGAATTTAGAATGCTGATTAGGATGTCTCTCTAGACAATATTTTTGGTTTTTTTGGTCCTGTAGTTAGATTTTAGATTTTCATGAGATTCCTTCCTATAAGGGACTTATATATATATATATATATATGCTACTAGCTTAATTGCTCTGGGTGTAACTTCGTTGGTTTTGTTTAATTGGATTCTTAGACTGCTTTAGTTCTTTTTTTTTGGGGGGGGGGGGGGTAAATGCGTTGCTTTTTTATATTCTAGCATATTTGGTGGATAACTAGGAATTTGCTATGGAGGTCAATTTTGAATGGAATGGAGAGTGACATTTGTTTTTATTTTTTCGTTATATATATATATACATACACACACATATAAACTAGTTTAATGATGCAAGAAAAAATGCCTTGAAATTCTCACTGTTGCAAATGTAGCTTGTTCCCTTTTATTTACTTTTTTAATATAATATAAATTTATACATGGACTTTCTGGGGGCAACCACATTAGATTAACTTTTAGGACCCGATTGGATAGTATTAAAATTTTAGAGGGATAAGTTTTAGAGGGGGTATAAGATAAGAGGGGGTATTATTTTTAAAGGATTGGCCCACATTGATGTAATGTTTATGGAGGGGGATAACTTTTGATTTGGTTTGGATGTTGTATAAAGAAGAGGGGGTGAAGGACGGAAAAAACAGTCAAATGACTCTTTTGTCCTTGTGGTGTCCCAAATTTGGTTACTTATTAAATTAAATATTAAATTACAAAACCCACCCTATTTAATTATTTTTGGACAATTTGAAGTTATATTATTTATTTCTTTGAAAATTTAATTTTTTATAAATTTATTTAAAAAACTTTTTTTTAAATATGTATTTTTGAATGGTTGATTATTATCTAATTTTTTTAATTATATTTATTTTGACTTGTTGGCCTATCTATTATTTTTTATTAACATTATATTTATTTTAATTAAGTTAATAATACCATTAACGAGGGTTAAAAAAGTTAAAAATTTACCCACTTGAAGGGAGATAATTTTTGGCTAACCTCAACTCAGCCCAAAAATTATTCCCGCGGTGACTAAAATGAAGAGGCGGTAAAACAAAAACCGGAAAAGAGGAGAGAAGGAATGGGTTGCTAAAACATGAGAAAGAGGTGGGGGCACGGGTAAAAGCTTTGAGGGAGTGCTTTACCCTCGTCCAAGCGAGTCTTTAAATCGTAAATCCCAGCCCTGTGAATGGGGAGGAAATTCGAACGGGAGACTCGTTTCTTCACCTCTGATCAGATTCTTAGTTTGATAGCTGCCGCTGCTTTTTATTATTTATTTTTTATAAGCAAAATAAAAGGGTTGTTTGAAAATTGTATTAAAAAAAAAGTAAAAACATTAAAATACTATGATATTTTTAGGAAAAAAAATAAAAAAAAGGGGTTTTCCCATGGCTCGCCTGTACAAGCTGATTTTTTTTTTTGGTGGGGTGGGGGGGGGGGAGATCTCTGTTTCTGATCGAATCAAAAGAGAACAAACTCATGGATTCATGAGCATGTGGTGCACCTTGCATGACTGGGAAAAGAAAAAAAAAAAAAAAAAAAAGATACAATGCCTGTCATAATTAAGCATCTGCTTTTGTATTAAGACTCTTAATATTAAATCTACACATTCGTATTGCTAATTTTTCTAGGACAAAAAGTTTAGCCACCTTGTCATGAATCCTAAGGTTTTGTTTGGCAAGTGAATTAACGTAACTTTGCTTGGGTTCATTCATCCACGGATTAGAGATAAGATGTACTTTTCTTTTAGTTTTACCCCTCCTTTCGTGTAAGGATGAAATCAGAATTTTCGATCAGAAGGGTTCAAATTTTATTTTATTATTCTTAGGTTGAAGTTAGGCCTAACAGAATTATAACAAAAATTATAAATTATATTAAGTAAATTAAAAAAAAATAATATATATATATATATATATGTGTGTGTGTGTGTGTGTGTGTGTGTGTGTGTGTGTATAAATAGTATAATTAATTGACTTTTAAAATTTTGAATTATATATAACAATTAATAAAAAAAATAGTTAAATTTAAGAAGATTAGTCCATAACTTATTTTGTTTTAACCCAAATATTTATAGAGTACATGTTTTCTTGATAAATGTAATTTTAAAATTTCACTATTTTAGCAATAATTATATAAGATGCACTTCCCAAAATTTAAAAAAGGAAAGAGAGAGAGAGAGAGAGAGAGAAAGAAAAAGAAAAAAGAAGTTGGTGCTTGTATTTGAATTCTTTTAGCAGGATATCGCAAGTCTTAACCGAGAAGATTCTCCCCCACTCCCCCTTAAAAGACTTTAATTTTTATTTATTTATTTATTTACCTGCAGTCAAAACTAAAAATTACATATAAAAAAAATAAATACTCATGCATCTAATAAAGTACCACTGCTAAAATTTTTACCTTGGATATGGCTCACAACAATGCCAGATAACCATTTTTTTTCAACAATACCACACGAAATGATTTTACACACCACTATTTACTAGAATGATAAAACAATGCTTTGTACCAACCAAAAATTGATAGAACTCACCTATATCTACCGTTTTATCACAAAATTTATGCTGACAAATTTCTGTAATATATATATATATATACTAAGACAATATATACTAATATTTTCCATACTAACATCTGATATAGCTTTACCTGCTGGAGCCATAAACAACCAACATCTCACTAGCGTGGTCGAGATTTTCACCATTTCAGAAGAAAAAGGAAACTACAAAAATATATAAACAATAACAGTAAATGATTTAAGAGAGAGAGAGAGAGAGAGAGAGAGAGAGCATTGGTATTTAAAAACTGTTTTCCAATATGCAAATCTAAAACTATATAATTTTAACAATAACAACATTAAAAGAGGGCTCCTACGCTTTTGGCTTCCAATTTTCACTGCTCTAGCAAGCTCGAGACAGATGCTGCCCCGGCCAGTTCCTTCAGAAAGGCGACAACTTCATCGGACGATCCAAGAAGGTACCGAGCATTGGTACGAGTTCGTCCAACAGCGCAAGAGAAGTAATTCTCTCCCTTGAGATCAAGCACGTTCCACGAAACCTTTTCCGGTGGCGTGCGCCTTCCAGTTCCACCACAGACGTGGTGGTGGTTGTTGCTGCTGCTGCCGCCGCCACTGCCGTTGGACTTCTTATGATCCCCGTTCGCCAGGGGTCGTTGAGTCTTGTTGTGAGATGATTTAGCGCCGCTCTTGCTAGCTGGAAGCTTCGTCGGAGGCGGCCTTCTGTCCCCAGATGGCTTTAAAGCATCAGTCACTCTGGCTCTCGGAGTCATACCTATTGGGTCCGATGGAAGCTCTGGCTCGAAAAATGTGTAAACATCCTCATCCTGAAAAAGCAAAGCAAAGATGATAATTGTCAGAGCAAGCAAGCAAGAATAGCAGCATATCATATTTCTCCTATTCACACTAGAACTAGCAATAACACAACTGTAGATCCATTGTATCCTTTTAAAAAGTTGAAAGCCTATCTAATGATGCCAGCGACAACAAATATATAAATACATATGTGTGTGTGTGTGTGTGTGTGTGTGTGTGTATACAGAATTTTACATTTCCCATTGGTTTGCAAACGAGCACTGCATGCGCCTATCTTCTATATGGTCCTACTTGGCCTATATATATTTCAGTTCCACAATTTCACTCTGCTGAAGCAGAGATAAGCAACAAAATGACAAATAGATTATTAGGACACATCCACAATCGCCAAAATCTTCATGAAGTGAACGAGAATAAGGTGGCGGAAGCCCAAAAACTAATAGTCTACAATACAAGGAAATCTGCGCCCATTTACATCAGTCAACAAAACTTCATCAAGATGAGGAGGTTGCCGTAAGATTTGAAAGTTAGTACCGTCTCGACTGCATCTGCACCCAGTTTATCTGCTCAAGAATTTGCTTCATGCCATGAACGAATCAATTGACAATACTATTAAATGTGATTGAAATTACATTAATTTCTTTTAAGACCAATTAAATAATTATATTATTTTAATTTTTCTAATTTATTTAAAAATACATAGGGTCAGTGGCTTAGGGTTAGTCTGACCCTGACTCGATCCGGTTTTCTTAGGGCCACCCATGTCTAGGTCGACCCCGTTTTCGGGTCAATCCATTTTACATGCCTAATGGCCGAAAACAGAAATTTAAGGGGGGGAAAAAAAAAGAGTGTGTGTTCGTTGTTCGAGATTTCCCTCCTTTATGTGGGAAGGCCCATAAACCAAGGAAGGAAGAACTTATAACGTAGAGAAATAATACTTTGGAGGTGGTTGTAAGAACAGAAGAAGAGTCTGTCCACTTCCAGGCGAATCAGTGGAGACTACAGTTTTAGGCCTACCTCTTATCCTCGACTACTGAGTGAGAAAAAGCTTACAAAACTAAATCCCAATGATGGAGGCATGTCCACATAGTTCCACTTGACAAAGTCAAGTTACTTTCCAACTTTAGGAGAATTGTTTGTGACATCTCCTCTTGGGTGAATGTGAATACTCAATATTGCGAAGTTATATATCATTTGGAGATATTCATTATACATTTATTCTCAATTGAGACTCAGTTTTAGCATATATATCTTACACTCTTGCATTTGTGATGTCTATGCATATTTAGCGTTTAGAGAACAAATTTAAGGCACAAAAGACATCAAAGATGCAAGAGAAAAAGAGCCAATGTGAGAGAGTGCAAAAAAAGGTACCTTTTGAAAGAAAATTCCCTGATAGCGCCAAGTCCAGAAACCAATATTCACATTCAAACATGAAATCATGTGTTTGAGTGCAGAAGTCTTGTGGTTGAACAAGACCAAGCCCTCAACAAGGCTAACATGCAGCCCTGAAATGTACATTATCCAGCCAACCAAAATCCACACATGCTGTTAACAGATGGATGCTGATAGAATCATCACACTAACATCCTGTCATTAGACGAAGGTTGCCATAACTATTCTCTTAATGCATTTTATTGCCCCGAGCTAGGAAGCACAGATACTCCAAAATGGGTGCTGTATCCATATCCAATACGCATCGGATACACATACTCTTTGAACACTTCAAGATATATATTGGATATGCCGTAGGACGTATTATATTATTTTATCATTTTTCTTTAAATATATAATTAAGACAAATCTAAATTCAATTAGTTGAAACTCCTAAAATTATAAAATCTCATGATTTATATTTTGTTATATTTTGTATGTTAAATTATATATTAAATTAATTTTATTGTGAATGTTATATTCATATATATAACTAATAAAAATATACAATATTTATATTTTTTGGTCGTATCCCTACCATTTCTATATTCTCATTTTTTTAAAATTGCTGCATTCATACCTGTACCGTATCTATATCCCATATCCGTATCTATACTTCTTAGGCTTCGAGCAAATGCTTTGCAAATTCATATTCCCACTCTCAACAGGTCAGCTGCCCTAAGTGGAATTATATCAGTCTTACCACCTGGAGTGGTTGTTCATATACTTCATGATTTTGCCACCCAAAGGGGACACATCTCGGCTCGGTGTCATTATCATTCCCAATAGATCTGCCAACCTGAGGTTCCTTGTATAAGAATCATCATCTTGAGTGGCCCTACCATTACCTTCAGCAGAATTGACACGATGACCCTATCTTAGCTGCCCTGAATGGCCGCATATTAGTTCAGATGCATTGAGTGACCCTATGTCAGCTTAACTGCAATGAGTTTCCATCAGTCTCAGCCACCTTGAGGGATTCCACATCATCTCAACTACCCTGAGAGAACCTTACTTAACGCTATGCAATCTTAGAAGGGAAAAAAAAAAAAAAATGTTTCATGTGAAATGACCTATCAAGAACTTCTCTTCCAACATCAAAGTCTAAATGGATCATCATTGCCCTAAGCAATACTATGGGTGGAAAAATGGGCGGGTTAAGCGGGGTGGTGATGGGTTTAAACGGGTTAAAAGTTAAGTGTGTGCAACCTAAACCTGCCCATTTAAAAGGCAAGTTGAACAAGGGTTAGTAAAAACTCATGAATCCGTATCCAACCCATTTACTTATTACCCAACCTACTTTAAAAAAAAAAATTAAAAATCTTTTTAAATTAATGTGTGTATATATATATAAAAAGGACAGAGAGCAAACCACAAACCACAGTGGCATTGCCAGCGTAAGCTGCTTGTGAGAGAGCTAACAAGCTGCTTGTGAAAAAGCTACCAATTTCTGACTCACAATCATAGCCATGATGAAAAGTGCTAGGAAAATTGATACATAAAGATACTGATAGAAGATTTTGAGCTCATTTGGTTGTCTGATAACCTTCATCATTTCATTAGGGTTACCTCGGAAATTAGGGCTGAGAGAACGCCGATGTGCTCTAAGATCCTTGAAGAAACCTAGGAGATTGAAAGTTGTCTAGTTGTATCCGAGTGAGGATTTGATCTCCTTGGAGTAGACTCCGAAGAGAAATGTCGTGCCAGCTCCGGCCATCTCACAAGTAGAAATGGAGATTATCAAACCCTTGGGGGGGGGGGAGAGTTCTAGACAGAGGGGTAGAGAACGATATACTATATATATTTTTTTTCTTTAATTTAATTGAGTGTTTTAACGGGTCCGGTTTAACAATCTGATTGCACCCATTTATAAATGAGTGTTTTATAAATTACCCAATAACAACCCAATTAGTAAAATAACATGACTCAAACCCATTTATTAAGGGATTGATTGGACGGGTTGATGGGTTTGGGTTAACTTTGCCATCCCTAGCAATACACCAACATCTCAACATGTTCAAACCAATAGGTTGAACTAAAATTGATCTGATTCTCCTAACACTAGCACGATATATAGGCAACTCGGGGAATATCAAAAACTGTTTTCTTCCAGGTTTACTAACAAGCTCCTATTAAAAATCACAACACTATTATTCAATTCAGGCCCAAAACTATTTTTAAATTTTCATCTTTCTGGCCAGCCAGTCCTAAGTCGCATTATACCAAGCTTGCGGGCCCATATCTCCCGACCCATGGGAATGCACCTTACCACGGGTGAAGTGAAATCTCAGTGCAACAAGAGTTAAGTGCCACTTCAGAAATTGACCAGATTTCGGCCCTTTTCATCTTCCACATTAGAACTAGGGATAGAATAGATCTCATGCACAAGGGAACAAAATATAGGGGACCAAGATCTCATTCATTTTTTCCCAATGTGGGGGTTGGTAGAATATATTAGGGATTTTTGTATTTTAAAAAATGGAAACCAAATATATGAAGCTATTTTACTTCCACCCACAATAAGTCGAAACCGTACCAGCTTAACCTAAGATTCCTAAACTTCAGTGAACTTTGCCCTACACCTTGAAAGCAAGAATGGAGAAATCATGTGCATGCGTGCAGGAACGAGTCCAATAACTTCCAGTCTCATCTTAGACCTACTTTTAGGATCAGTGAGCATGTTCCAAAAAAAAAAGAGTAATGGACATGGATAGAAAATATCATCACTGGTCCTAGTGAGGACCGAACTGATTATGATGCCAATAATTAACAATAATAACAGGAAAACAAAGTGCAGTTACAAATTTCCATTCTTCCTCCAAAACACATCCAACTACTAACATATGAAGTTATTAACATGAAGTCAAAAAGAAATGAACACTCAGCCCTACCATACGAACTACCGACTTGAGCTTCCATACAAGTAACTTGGCAAGTGATTATTTCCTTGAAAAATCATGTGATAATAAACATAGTGTACAATTTGAATCTAGATAAATTCAATGGTAAGGAGGGAAGAGAAAGTATACCTTCCCCAGAAAATGCCCAATGCATAGGACATAATCAATTGGGGTTGAAATGGATTTACTGTGAACTATCTGCCCCAATATACGATCCATGGCCGCACCCTGCACAAGGCAGAACAACCATAAGTTAGGAAAAAATATATCTACTGCATATAGACAACTTAAATTCAGAATATCTAAAAATTTCTGGTAAACTGAAGGTCCCATCACCTTTGTAACACCAACAGCTCGCACCTCAACAGAACGGCTGCCTTGGACAACTTCAACTGACGCATTAGAAATCGGGCCTGTCCAGAGATGTTGCAGCATATCCTTAGCTTGCAGTCTTCCAAATTCGTGATCTAGAAGTGCAATAAGACATAACACAATGAGAGAGAAAATTAGAAAATTTCAATCAGTAATGCTTAAAAATTATTTTGGAAGGGAAAACTAAGCGCCCCCCCCCCCCCCAACCAAAAAAAAAAAAAAAAATCAAGTACCTGCATACTTGTAATTCCATAGAAGTGAAGTTTCACGACGTTCAAAATGTGACCGAGGTGTTCTTTCTGTAAAATACTCAAATACATGCTGAAAAAGTGTGGAAGGCATCAGCAATGAGGAAGTTGAAGATTACAAAGGAAAGAATAATATCACGTACCTTAACACTATCAACCCAATCCATATTTAAATGCTCTGGCATTGTTGTCATCCATTCTCCCTTTGTGAAGCGAAGAAACATCCCATTTTCTGCTGCCAACCACATGTTGTACTCACCAAAGTTCTGTGAAAGCATAAGATTCAGACCTGGAAATATTAGGGATTGAAAAATAAAAAAAGACAGAAATGGGAGCTACATGAAATACTTCATCTAAGTCTTTTCTGCAACTTCCACTGAGGACAACAATGGTTGTCTTTGGATCACTAGAGAGTGCTGTTAGGGGTTCTTTAAGATCTGGGTGCAATTTAAGTTCCATTTCTCTAATCTGATCCCCTCCTCTTCTTCCTGGAGTATCCACTGGTTCCGTTAAAGTAGCATTGAATCCCTGTAGACACCCCAGATGACAAAGAAAATAATTAAAGCTTGTTAAGATAACCCAAAGAATGAAGTGTGAACGGCCTTACAAGCATTAAGATAGCATGACTCTCGAATGGGTAAGAGGCAGCAAAAATCATATAGCATAGGTACTAATACTTGATGTAGAAGAATAAATAAATATGGAGCATCATTATTATTGCGAGTGAGATATGCACCCCTTTATTTTTCTCCGTGGTATTTGTTTAAGCAATATTTGGAATATGGATTCGTGGAGGGAAAAGAAAAGCAAAGAGAAACTAAATTACTAATTTTTGTTATTTTGTTATACTTATCGAACTAAAAGTTACATTTTTTGACAAATATCTGTTAATTATTTCTCTTTTTCTAACTCAAACCCAAAAAATCAATAAATTTGACATCTTCACTTCATTTTACTTTCCTACCATTTTACCTTACTTTTATTTTCCTTCCACAAATTCATATTCCAAACAAAGCATAAAAGTATTATGAAAATATTTTCTTTCCCATTCCTATTTCCTAGTTTGTACAGGATTCTCTAGTTTTCTCCCATTCGTATTTCGTACAGGGTTCCAACTAGCATGAATACAAAGAATAGACAACAATATTTGGGTGTCATGTCATTTAATTAGTTCTAATATTTTGAATTGGTACCAAAGCCTATTTGAGTCTTTCTGCTAAGCCAACGGACATCCCTTTTTCCCTATTGAACCCATGTCCTGCTCTCAATTTCATACCATTAAGTCTCTTCACATGTTTCATTGCATATTTTGGCTGCTGTTTGTACTGTCTCAGTACTGTTTCGTTGTTATTCAGTCAGTTGTCTGGACTGTTGCGGAACAATTATTTTACCTTGGTTTGTTGTTGTCTTACAGCCATTTCACAACTCTTTTCAAAGTTGCTTTATTGTAGTCTTAGATCTCTTTTCGCTTGTTGTCTTGCAACCATTTTTGTAGCTGTTTCAATGTTGTCTTTGAGCATGTTTCAGTTTCATTGCTGTCTCGCAAATGTTTTCACTGCTGTGTCATTGTCATTTTTTTGTTGATAGCCCGCATTCTGTTTTGCCATTATTTTGACTTCCATGTTCAATTGGTTAAGGCATATGTTTCAGGAACTTTCTGTACTTTTAACTTTCAAACTCAACTTAGTGTCTTATTTAGCACCTTGAGTTTGAGAGAGTGAGAGAGAAGGGGGGTGTAAGGAGTATTGCAGAAATATTTTTTCTCCTATTCCCGTTTCCTATTCATTTCTTAATTTATGTAGGATATTATAGTTTTATCATATTCCTATTTTGTACAGAATTCCTACAAGTATAAATACAAAACATGGACAACCTATTAGGGTATCAAGCCATCACTTAATTCAAGTTTTTTGACAATATTAAAATGGATTATTGGTTCTTCACTTAATCTCCTTCTCCGGTTCTGATTTGTGACAAGTGGCCTTTAAGGCTTGTCTGGCAAAAATCTTTTCTGTTGCATTTCTAGTTCTTCCCTATTTTTTATTCTCTCATCTCTAATACCTAATAGAAATAAATGTCAAATCATGAGTGCTATTTGTTAAGTCACCAATTGTCTCAAAAACATAAGTTAAATACGAAATGGCCAACAATATATATCAAGTTAACTTCATACTCCCCTCATGTGCAACCCTATCTTTCAAGTCGAGTAGAGGGGCAAATCATGCCATACAGGTGATCAAACCAAAATAAAGTGCAAAAGATAAATAGGAGAACAAATATGATACTAAAACCTGAACCTATGGCCTCCTAGAGCTACCATATTAAGTCACCAATTGTCCCAAAAGTTTAAACTATTTGGAAATAGGGAAGCAATGTATATCAAGCTAACTTAAAAACTATTATTACACACAGCTTTCCAATGCTACCAAGAAACTTGATCTATCACCGACTTATCGCCACGTTTGGTGGTGGAACAAAATAATTTATTTTTTTCAACATACACAATCGGGACAAACATGGGATCAGGTAACCTAAACCCAAATGGTTGTTTCATCTTTTGTATGTTTATAGATGTTTACATTATGAATTAAAATGTTGATTTCCGATTATTTTACAATATTTTTGGTAGTTCTCAAAATATTTTTTTACCCATCCCTGTAATGCCTATGTTCTCATTTTTGTAACAATGTTGTGTCCCATGTCCATACTTGTATTGTGTTCATGATTTTTAGGCAGGAGCAAAAATCAGAAACAACATTTCAGAACTTTATCCTCACATGTTTTCTACGTTTTCTTTTCTTTTTTTCTTTTTTTTTCCTCCTCCCCCCCCCCCCCAAAAAAAAGGGGGGGGGTTGGAAGGGGACATAGAGAAACCCCTTCGGAGAGGGCTTCAGAAAGATATCATAAACTTCTTTGAGAAGGCTGAATTTATGTAGCCTTATTTTCTTGAGAATGGAGAGAAGCTGACCTCAACTGAGAGAGAGATATAATAAAAACAGTCAGGATCCATGATTTATAAACTTACTATTTAAACCTACTGTTGTTTTTAGTTCAAACTAAGTTGTTTCAACGAACACTAGCTATTGATTTAATATGTTCCAGAAAGTAATCATGATCAATGTCAATGCCCGAGTGCCATCCAAGTATTTATTCATTAACTGGATGTTCTAACTCATCCAGGGGTTGAGCTGTTATCGGATGAAACTTCAACTAATCAACTATTTAAGCAGAAATTATTTAAAAAAAAAAAAAGAAAAAAAAATAGTTCTCAGCTAAGTAAAATTGCTCAAAATTTATTAATCTAAACACGGAACAATATATACCAGAATAAGTAGTCTACTATTGGATTGCAAGTAATGTTTGATTGCATTTAACTGGAAGTGGAGGTGGAACTTGTCTTATCCTTAGCTGAGCTTCAACAACAGTATCATTCAGTTCACTGCAAACATCAATTAATTGCAGCACAAAATTCAGGTAAAACTGAGGTAATAAAAGCTTCTACACAGAAGGTATATTACTTGCAAGCTGCACAGATAAAAAAAGAAATTGCTTAATTTATCACTTAATTTTTAAACAAATTTCCCAGTTTCAGGTAACCCCGACTGAATTCGTATAAAAAAATTACATTGCCCACCCCAAACTCCGGATGGGCAATAGTTTCGTGCATTGGGACGCTCTTTATTAATTAGTATAAAGCACACAATTGCCCACAAGCCACATTGATCATGCAAGCATAGTAAAAGTCAAACTTGTAAGCAAGGTTCATCTTCATTCAGTCAATTACATTAAAAAAAAAAAAAATAATAATAATAATAATTTATAGTGATTGTTAATTGTTATTCTCTACCAGGTTGCCTTTACAGAATTTCTCAATAACCATCCTATTCTCGGCATACTTGACATGGAAACCAAGCAGTGGGAGATGCATGGTGCAGGTAAATGGCAATGTTGACGCGTTAGAGCTGTGTCAACAGCATAAGGGCCCTTGCCATGTCAGCACTATTAAGTCACTAATTGTTCCAAAAGCTTAAGCTATTAGAAAATGGGCCCAACAATGTATACCTATTTCAATACTCCCACTTACATGCATCCCCATTTTGCACGTGGTGGAATAACAAGCAAACCAAATCAAATAAAATGCACCAAAACAAGCAAACAAAGTGCACAGTAATAAATGAGGAACAACAAGATTCAAACCCAGAACCTCCTGGAATCAAAGCTCTGATACCATATAAAGTCACCAATTGTCCTAAAAGTTTAAGTTATTAGAAAATTGGTACAACAATGTACATCAAGTTATTTCAACAAGCACGTCCGAAGCAGACCATCTGACGTATCACTCCCATGGGCTCATAGTCATGACATGCGTGGAGAAACCTTGCAAATTCACATCCTTCGTGGGTCATCCTGTGGCACAAAGCCCCTCTTAACTTTTTTGCAATGAGTCCCTCCCTCAACTAATTTCCCACGGACCTCAACATTTAGCACTCATGAAACACTTATTTGGATTAGTAGGGTCCAAGGACCCCTCCAGAACTCATGAAACACTTGGAATGGCAGGGTCCAAGGATGAAGCAATTGGAAGCATAAAACGGAGGCCAAAAGTCAAATATTAGGTTTTCCAACTTACAAGTTACAATGATGACAAACATTCTAATGTCATAAATTACATTCCATGGGTTGGAACTATGGAATCCAACATGCAAACATATTTTACTAAATGAAAATTTACAAGTAACAACAGACATTGACACAGGGCAAGGAAGCAAGAAAGAGATGTGGAGAGAGTAGAGATGGGAAGAAGGTAAATAATAGAGGAAAGAGAATAGAAGAAGGCTAGGAATAGAGAAGACGAGGGGTATTCAATAATTTTTCTCAATTCATCAAAAGTTGCCAATTCATTATAACCTTAGCCTTTATATAGGCTATCCCTAAAATAAGCAAAGCATATTAAAATCCCTAAATTGAAAATAGAACCTCAATAAAACCCCTAAAATCTCAATAAAATATCACATGTTGGATATGTTCCCCATCACACAGAGATCAGATAATAAACAACTTGACTTCATATCCTGAACGGATAAAGGAAGAACCATTGTCGTAAGTTCAGAATTTGATGAAAGGAAAATTCAGAGACTTGCATAACCTCCTTCTCTAGTATTGTATTTATAATGAAGAATTACAAACGGAAAAGGAAATTAGGAAATTACAATCAACTCAAGTAAGGAAACCTAATTATACTCAAATATTCAATCAATCCTAATTCTACTCATATTTTGACACTCCCTCTCAAGCTGGAGCATAAAGATCAAACATGCCCAGCTTGGAACAAAATTGCTGGAATAGAAAGTGGGACAAAGGTTTAGTGAGTATGTCGTCCAACTGAGAATCTGAACGCACAAATGGGGTAGTAAGGTCCTTCTTAATTAGGAGATCTCGAATAAAATGGCAGTCCACCTCTATATGTTTTTCCTTTCATGAAACACAGAGTTGTTGGCAATAAAGATGGCAGCTTGATTATCACAATACATTGACATTGGAGTTGAAATTTTAATGCCAAAATCCTGTAGTAGTGAACGAACCCAAAGCATCTCCGCAGCAGTATGAGCCATGGCACGATATTCAGCTTCAGCACTAGAATGAGCAACTACTGTCTGCTTTTTACTACGCCAAGTCACAAGATTATCTCCAACAAAAGTACAATACCCAGAAGTAGATTTCCTATCAGAACGATTGCCAGCCCAATCTGCATCACTGTATCCCACAACATCTAATATGGTAGAAGGTCGATAGAAAAGTCCCTGGCCTGGAGAGCTCTTCAAATACCTCAAAATTCGACATACAGCATCAAAATGTGGTTGACGAGGAGCATGCATAAACTGACTAACCACACCAACAGCATATGCAATATCTGGTCGTGTCACAGTGAGATAAATCAACTTTCCCACAAGACGACGATACCGGCCAACATCAGGAAGAGGAGCACCACTCTCAGAATCAAGACGAACAACAGAATCCATAGGAGTATCAGCAGGGCGTGACCCCAAGAGTCCAGTCTCAGAAAGCAGATCTAATACATTTCCTCTGAGAGAGAGATATACCCTTTGAAGACCGGGCAACCTCAATCCCTAAGAAATAGCGTAGAGTTCCAAGATCTTTTGTGTGAAATTGTCTTCCTAGATGTTGTTTTAATTCATAAATGCCCTTCTCATCATCCCAGAAATAATAATTCATCAACATAGACAATCAAGATTATAGTACCAGTTGATGCATGATGTATGAATACTGAGTGGTCAGATGTAGATCGGTTAAAACCATAATTCAAAAGAACCTTACTAAAGCGATCAAACCATGCACGTGGAGATTGCTTGAGCCCATATAAAGCTCGATGTAGACGACAAACAAGGTGCTCGCTACCTGAAACAGCATACCTAAGTGGCTGGTCCATGTATACTTCTTCCTGAAGCTCACCATGTAGAAAAGTATTTTTAATGTCAAGTTGAAACAGAGGCCAGGACTTACTTACTGCCACTGCTAGAAGAATACGGATTGAGTTAAGGCGAGCAACTGGTGAGAATGTTTCCAAATAATCTACTCCATAGGTCTGTGTATATCCCTTAGCTACCAATCGAGCTTTGAGTCGCGCAATAGACCCATCTGGCAAATACTTGATAGTATACACCCATCGACACCCCACAGTTTTCTTCCCAGGTGGAAGAGACGTAAGCTCCCATGTATGATTTTGATGCAATGCACGCATCTCCTCATCCATCGCTGCCTTCCAGTTTGGTGATAGTAAAGCCTACTCATATGAGGTAGGAACGGAAACAGAGGACAAGGCACAAACAAAGAATTGTAGACGAGGTAACATACGATGATAAGAAACAAAGTTAGCAATAGGATGTTTTGTACAAGTACGTTTACCTCGGCATAGGGCAATAGGAAGATCATCAATAACAGGTTGAGGCTCAGGAGAGATAGTGTTATATTCTTCAGAGGTTTCAGGAACATCTATGTAGGTGATTCAGAATCCACAGGTGCAGAGCTGACTGGTGATGGAGCGATAGGACTAGACGAGAACGACGTTGATATACCTGTAAAGGAGGAGGCTGCTGCAAAGTAGGCAAAGGAGGAGGTACCTGTAAAGAAGGTAAACTAGGATTTGAAGCGAGAAAGATCAGGATTAGGAAGAGCATGATTATCCAAGATAGACTCCCCCTCTCGAGAGGAAGGAGAAACCTCCCCTCACGAAAAATAAGGTGTAGACTCAAAAAAAGTAACATCAGCACTGACAAAGATCTGCCGAAGAAGGATGATAACAACGATAACCCTTTTGAGTGCGGGAATAACCAAGAAAGATGCACCGTCGGGCACGAGGAGAGAGTTTATCCAAACCTGGGTCGAGGTTATGAACAAACGCAACACAACCAAAGGTACGAGGAGTAAGAGAAAATGGAGAAGTGGAGGGATAGAGAAGAGAAAAAGATGAACGATTACCAAGAGTAACAGATGGAACCCTGTTAATGAGATAACAAGCAGTCAAAACAGCTTCCCCCAGTATTGTTTGGGAACATTCATATTAAAACGCAAGGTACGGGCAACATCTAACAAATGACGATGTTTGCGTTCAGCAACACCATTTTGTTGAGAGGTATGAACACAAGTAGTTTGATGAATGATTCCCCTTTCAACACAAAAATTGTCCATGATGGATTTGGTATATTCCAAGGCATTATCAAACGAAGAATTTTGATGCGTTTGTCAAATTGGGTAAGAATTTCATTGTAAAACCGCAAAACAATAGCAGGCAATTCAGAACGATTTTTTAATAGAAATAACCAAGTCATTCGGGAAAAATCATCCACAAATATAACAAAATACCAATATCCATTAAAGGTTGAAACCCGTGAGGGACCCCAAATGTCCGTATGGACTACATCAAAAGGTTTAGACTGACGACTAGTATTGCTAGGAAAGGAACTACGGTGATGCTTGCCAAGTTGACAGGCTTCACATTCAAGACTTGAAACAGACTCTAAACTGGGAACTGCCAACTTGAGCCGAGCCAAGGATGGATGACCCAAGCGACAGTGCCATTGAAAAGGGGAAACAGATGTACTAAAAACAGAATGAGAAATAGAAAAACTGGTAGGATCCAAATAGTAAAGTCCATTCCGCTCACATCCCGAACCAATCGTCCTCTGCGTCCTGAGATCCTGAAATACACAAGAAGAAGGGGAAAATGTTATAGAAGCAGTTTAAGGATTTTGTGAGTTGACTAACAGACAATAAGTTAAAAGGAAACTTAGGACATATAAGCTTGAGGATAGGGAAAAGGAGGGTGAAGGCTGAAGTCGTCCTTTACCAGCAACAGACCGGCAGGACCATCAGCTAAGGTAATACGATGTGTAGTTTGAGTCAAATCAGAGAATAAGGATGGGTTACCTGAGACATGAGCACTAGCTCCGGAGTCAATGACCCACTGGGGAGCAGAAGTAGTAAAGCAAGTGGTACTACCTGAATGAGCCAGAGTGGCAGTGGAACTGGAGGAGCGAGAACTGCGGAGAGCCTGTACAATAGCATCTAACTCTGCTGTAGAGAAGGGATTCTGTGAATCAGACTGAGATACTGATGGTTCACTCGAGCTGACAGCACTAGTACCGGAATCAAGGCCTGTAGATTCCACAGCAACATGATTGGTTTGCTCAGGACGTCCATATTTCTTCCAACAATAAGGCTCTGTGTGATTAGTACCACCACAATGATCACATTTCTTTGTACCTCGTCCAGAGCCTCGAGAACCACCACGAGAATTACGACCACCACGAGAATTGCCACGAGAAGCTCCACCACGAGAATTGCCTCGTCCACCACCAACCAAGTTTGCAGAATCAAACCACCGGTGGAAGAAGGTGCTATCCGAGAATGATGACCCAATGAGGAACGCTGTAATCGAGCGTATGCATTAGCCATGGAAGGAATAATCTCTCCAGCTAGGAGCTGATCCCGATAGCCACGAAGATTATCGTCAAGACCAGCCAAAAAGCAACACAGTCATGAGTTCCTCCATTGCTTTATCATATCAGCCTTAGTTTTGGAAAAGGGCGAAACTGTAATAATCGATCACCAAGGCCCTTAAGAGTGCTATAATACTCAGAAAGAGGTCGACCATTCTGTCGAAAAGAGAAAAGTCTTCATATGCTTCAAATATCTCCGATACATTACTCCGTTGGGAGAAGGAATCGGCAGAGAGTCCCAAATTGCTTTTGAAGTCTCACACAAAGATACTGTGTGTAAAACAGATGGCTCAAGACTATGCCACAACCAGCTCATAACAACTGCATCTGCTGCCCGCCATTGTCGATAAGTAACAGACTTAGAATCTGGAGGTGAATCGATGATAAAATGATCCATTTGGCGACCAATAAGAAAAATTTTAACAGCATGAGACCAGGTTAAATAATTTGCTCCTTTCAATTTCTCGCTAAAAATTGATTTAGGAAGGCTGTCAGAAGGAATAACAGGAACCATTGAAACGGGAACCAAAGAGGAATCAACATCAGACTTTGTAGGATCACTGGCCATATTAACAACTAAAAACACCACTAATAACCGGGATCAACAGTAACCTACACAGCAGTCAAACAAACAGCTTTCCCCTCAAAAAACCGAGACTCAGTCTCGTATTCACTCCACAAAGAGAGAGAGAGAGAGAAACCAGCAATCCTCAATCTGGTAGCAGTCTTGTATCCAATATGCACAATCGAAGAGAGAGAGAGACTCAATCCAGCAGCGAAGCGCATCAATCGGCAGCCGACAACGGACGATGATGGATCAATCACAAGCGACACTCAACAACAAGCATCGATCGAACCGATCGGTTCAACGAGCAACAACGATGGGATCCAATCGATCCAAACATTCAGATTGATTCCAACGAGCAACGACGAGCAAGGAAACAATCGACAGCAACGGTGACGAGCTTCGATCTGGCAACAATCAACAAGAGAAAGAGAGAACGAATCAAGCGACGATCAGAGAGCATCAACCAGGAACGACGCTAACAGCCGAAGAGAGGATCGACGTCATCGAAGAAAAGAAATCTGGAGGCAACTAGGCAACAACCAGAAACGATCGATCGATCAAGTGAATCTGGAGGCAACCAGGCAACAACCAGAAACGATCGATCGATCAAGTGATGAAGGATCGATCGATCGTTCACATGCTGCGGAAGAGAGAAGAACTGGAACTCAAGAAGAACCCACCGACGCTGAGTACCGTGAGGTTTTTTTTTTTTTTTTTTTTTTTTAATTGAAGTGTATATAGAATTGCTCTGATACCAAGTTGAGAATTTGATGAACAGGGAAATTCAGAGACTTACATAGCCTCCTTCTCTAGGTATTGTATTTATAATGAAGAATTAAACGGAAAAGGAAATTAGGAAATTACAATCAACTCAAGTAAGGAAACCTATTATACTCAAATATTCAATCAATCCTAATTCTACTCATATTTTGACATCGTACAATGAAAAATGAACTGGAGATGAATTTGTTACTCATTATTATTTCATGGAGCCATTCTTCCAATAGTTTCACAAACAAGCATGGTATATACAAATGCTGAGAAATTTCTCATTCAGTTCCAACCCAATGTCATATTATGATACTACTATACCTCAAAACGTTTCAGCCCATTCTTGAGCAGTATGGGTAGTCACATGGGAAAGTTTATGCCAGTGCCTCTTCTCCCTTTCTTCAGCTGACATGTTCAAAGCTTGGCCAATTGACAGCAGCAACTTCAGTTATGTTCCAGGGGTTCACGAGAATCGCTCCAGCACCCAGAGACTGTGCAGCACTGCAAACTACAAAAAGGATGGTGATATGAGAGGAAAGATAAAAAAAAAAAAAAAAAAAGGAAAATCCCATGACTAGGGGAACGTATAGCACATTGATTTAACCAATCTTTTTTTTTGAAAAAGAAAAAAATTGTGAGTATCAATGGTTAATTAGTATCAGTGTTCTACAAAACAAGGAATAGGATAAACTTGTAATTGTACTTATTACACGACTAGCATTATACGAGTGGAAAATTCAAAGATTATTTAGGACAAAAATTTCTTTTTCTTTTCTTTTTTTTTTGAGGTGAGTTGGGACAAAAATTCCAATTTGTGCAAACGGAATTTTTTTCTTTGGAATAGAAACATATAAACGAAATTTTAGAACTCCATTTCATGTTGCAAAATTGTCCATGAAGCCACCAAATGGCTGTTTAAGATAGGTGCAATTTTAGAACAGAAGACTGCACAACAAAAGAAACAATGAATCAAAAACCAAAAAAAAAGAAAAAAATTGCAACGCCACACAGGCACAGGCTGATTACAGTGAACTATATCAAAAGTTAATAAAGCAAACAAGTTTAAGAAAAAAAGCAATAGAAAATAAATGCTACGAACTGGCATAGCTCCAATTATAGCGATCTATACCAATAGTTAATAAAATAATCGAGTAGAAAAGGTAATAAAAACCAAAAATTATTAACCCATTTCCACGATCAGCCCTCAGGATGTGTAAATAGAGATCGAAAGCCAAACATGATATAATTGTCCAATAGGACCAAAAACAATAATAAAGGATGAATAAATAGAAACTTGAGAAAAAGAGAGGTAGAAGTTTTATGTTATTAATTGCTTGTCAAGTAATCAGGATATGATTCATCACCAGTTACACATAATGTTAATATAGCCAGTAAAAAGAGAGCATTCACAGTTAGCTTATTATGAAGAACATGCTCAACACCAATTAGAATAAGAAGCACCAAGGAAAAACACAGACAAAGGGAAAAGAAAACTAAAGCAAAATCACATCACACCAGCTTATTTGACTTTAAAAAATGCATTTCGTTTCTCCTCCCTCTACAACCAGAAACCATTAGCAATACCAAGAATAATACATGAAAAACAATAAAGAATGCACAAAACAGTTGCAGGTAGTCATAAAATTACTTCACTCAGAATGAGGACGCCTTTCTTTGTGAATCTGGCAGGCCACAAACTCATAGCTGACGAGATTCATTCCATCCCGCAAAGATGTAACAAGTGCCTACATCTGATCACAAGAAAAAGTGGATGAAGATTACCACTCTAAAATCACTCAGAAAAATTCCTCACTATTTCATAGAATTTGCAGCCAGATAATGCACATAATAAACTGCCATTACAAATATATAACATTGCTCAAGTACGATTGATATTAAATGATTAAATAAGACTAACACAGTTAATCAGGCAGACTTTGCAATTTGAGGTCCAAAATCTTTAATGATATTTAAAGAATCAACTCCTCTAACAAACTTCCACACTTCAACCAGCGTCTCAATGAATTTCACACAATTAATTCAAAAATGATTGAGAATTTCATAAATATTCTACTTTGTGATGGACGCCAAGCAAGATGTGATGATAATCCAGGAATGGATGAAAAAGCATAATAGGCTTTCAATGCGCAAAATAAAACTACAGATCCATAACAGTGAAGCCTTTTTTGCTCAAAGGAAGCTCGTGCAGTTTTGAACATCTTAAATATTTCTAATTTACAATTACTATGCTGTGAGAGAGAAATGCTTTGGAGGTACGCATGTGAAGAAATAAGTTACAGAAAAGGGGCAGTGAAAGCCAAATATGGTAGTAGATGGTATTCTAATTGAGGTGGGGAAGTTTAGGGAATGTAAAGATAGCTTGGTTAACTAAACTAATTAATAAATTGTATGATGAAGAAAATGACACCTGAGTGGAACATTTTTTTTTGGGGGGGGGGGGGGGGGAGAACTTGTCAATAACATGAATATAAGTGATAAATATAAGAAGAATACTAAGGGAAGTGTGGTAAAACAAGAAAAAAATATATTAGGAATGACTGAATTCGTGAGATGGTGGATCATGCAACGACTGAGGATAAATTGACGGAAAATCGATTGAGACCATATGTCCATATACTAAGGAGACTAAAATGTGTGCCAATTAGGAGGAATGATGGTATTCAAATCATAGGTAATATGGGGGTGGCATAGACCAAAAATAATGTGGATAGAAATAATAAAGAAAGACTTAACTTGATGTAGTTTAATAAAGGAAATAGCTCTTAACTGAGCGGAATGGAGAAAAAAGATCCACATAGCCGGTTCCAGTTAGTTGGGAAAAGGCTAAGTTAAGTTGAGTTGAATTGTATGTGGTACGGAGAATAAAAGTTGGGAGTTATAGCTTAAAGGACAGTTTGCTCTTTTAAGATATTTCTTCCCCTAGGGAACTAAATGATTGTGTGATAGAGTTATTAGAATTATTCATCTTGCTTTATTAGATTCCACACATTGGAGACAGAGGAGGTTAAGTTCCAGTACATTCGAACTGTATTCTTTTTGCAGTGTTTCATGGGTTACAATGATTCTTCCCTGCCTAGGAAGGGGTGTTTGGTTAAGACAAAACCCTTTTAAGTTAGTTATTTTATTTATTGATTTATTTTGTGGATGGCAGCATCAATAACCTCATTAGAAGGTGTAAAATTCACGTTAGCTGGTGTTGTATACACAAACAAGACAGACATTGATCAATCATGTTTTAATCCATTGTATGGTGACCAACATGCTTTGTTCTTTAGTTGCATGTTTGTTTCACACAACATGTTAAGGGATCTTATCCATTATTGGAAAGGGGCTCGAGTGGATAAAAGGAGCGTGAGCATGGTTTTTGGAGCCATTGACCATGACTTGGATCATTTTGTGGAGCACATCATAGGGTTTTGACATAGAGGAAGCCTCTTTTTTATACCTATAAGTAGCATTTTATCCTTTTTGTGCAGTTGGTTTGGTTTTTTCTCAAATTAATTTTGAGTCCGTAGTCTATCTTGAATGAAATAATTTGTATACAGGTTGTTAGACTGGCACCCACTGTCTCATCTAAAATGTCAAACATCTAGAGGGGCAAATTTGTTACTTACAACATTACTTATGACAACAAATTTGTCATGGTCAAACACGCGTAACTACTGAATATTGATGAGACTGGAATGAGGACTTTTACTTAGTCACCATCTCACAGCTTTTAGAGACAGTCACAACTTTATAACTGATATTAAAATTTTTACACTCGCAAGAGAGACTATAGGATCTCTTTTCTTCTATATTTTTTTATTTTGTACCAGGTGCGCGCCTCAGGTGCCTTGTCATATATGTGTGTAACTATACTTGTTAAAAGAAATAGAAAAGATGTCAAAATCAGATCAAAAGGATATACAAAATCAGGAATGATTTAACAATAGTAATGGATGTAAATTACTGATTCATTAGGAAAATATTAAGCTGGTGGACAAAAGAGTCAAATAAAGAAAAAGAAAACTAAATAAATATAGCTAGTAACAGTTGTTTCAGTAGTTGAAAGGAACTGGAAGCACTAAACTATAGTTTCAACTTTTAGTCTTGGGCTTTACAGATCGAACATTTAATCGTCAAGGTTTCAAAATATTTAAAGTTTGCTCTAGGCCTAGAAGAGAATTTAGGAGGTTACTTTTAGGCTAGAGAGACCCCCTTATGAACTTTGGCTGATCTCAGTTGGCTGTGAGGAGCATTTATACAGTTCGTTGTATAAATTCAATCCATGCAAACAAGGGGCAAACTCGGATAATTCCCCTAGAAAGAATCTAGAGAGGATTGCTTCTTTCTAATGGCACAAATCAAATCATCACCGTATTTTGAGAGAACCGTGCATAAATGAAACTTTTACAGAAGTCATTAAAACAGAAGACATGCCAACAGACATCATGGAGGAAACTGAAGGCGAAAGTACAGTGAATGTGAAATTTATAAATGAGGTGGCTAAGTGCTCAACCTGCGTAACAAAATCAAAGATTTCTAATATTGCAACTCACTCTCAACATTTCTTCTATACAATGCAAGGAAGCTTAACAACTCTCACATATTGCTTTCAATGGATTGATGAGTTGGAGAATATGAAGTATCATATCACCACACAAATACAAGGATCAGTAACACGAGTACTCTACAATGAAAGTTGACCAAATATGAAATAGATTGGGGGATTACTGAACAGAAATCAGAAATGTAATGCTACCTTGTAATCAAGGAGCAATTCACATATTCAGAGAGAGTCATATGGCAAGTTAATGTCCGCCGATTTACATTTTTGTCTTTTCTCAATTGTAAAGCACAGTTATTTTATATTGTGTAACTAAAGCCCAAATGGGACTTAATTTAAATATGAAATTTCTAGATCTTTGGTCAGCTAATATTAAATGCTTTAGCAAGAGAACTATTACCAGTAACAGCATAGAGTGCAGCTAATATTAAATGCTAAAGCAAGAGAACTATTACCAGTAACAGCATCGAGTGCACAGATCTTTGGTCAGCTAATATTAAATGCTAAAGCAAGAGAACTATTACCAGTAACAGCATAGACTGCACATAATGCATGAAAGTCGAGAGAACGATCCTGTAGATATAGAAAATTTTGCTTTAGACAGAAAAAGTCCGAATGTACAATAAAATATGGACTATGAAAATATATATGAGAGAACATTAAACAAATCACGGTATGCTGCCAACAAACATACAAAAAATAAGCCAGTCAGTCACATGCTGCAATCAACATGATATTTGAGTTCAGTACATCTCAGCATATATGAGCAACTCTATGAGAGGAGTTTTTTTTTTTTTTTTTAAATTGTATTAAAAGGCATTGCGGGGATGCCACCCAAGTTCGAAATAAGATGAACAACAAACTTATCAAAAGCATATTCCAACAGCCATATTCTCTACACTAGGATGTCCATGACAAAAGTATTTGCATGCTATTGTAAATGGAAAGATGAACTATTCTGATAACAAATACAAACAGAAAGGCTTGGCAAAATGATAAATAAACTATACCAGAGTATATCAAGAATAAAAAAGCAGGTTAAAAAAAATTAGGGTTAAATGCTTTTACACCCCCTGTACTTAAGTCGATTTTCTTTACCCCCTCAACTTTAAAAACTAGCACTAATACCCCTGTACTGTGCACAAAAGTGTTACGGCAGACGCCGTTATGTTAAGTGATTAAAAAGTCATTTTTGCCCTTCTGTAAAAGCTCAAACCCTCGCCTGACCGACGGAGCAAATCCTCGCCCGACGAAGGAAACCCTCGCCCGACGAAGCAAAATCTCGCTTGATGGAGCAAATCCAAGGATCGGAACTCAGCTTGGAGTGGTATTTTGGGTCAAATGGATTGCAATGAGGGGTTTTGAGAAATCGTATCTCTCCTCTCTCTCTCTCTCTGTCTATATATATATCTTTCACTGAAGGAAGAAGGAGAAGAAGAAGAAGAAGAAGAAGAAGAAGGAGAAGGAGAAGGAGAAGAAGAGAGAGAAGGAATGTATTTTTCACTGAAGGAAGAACGGCCATGAAAGAAACCACCTAGGGTTATATATATATATATCTGCGAAGAAGAAGAAGAAGAGGGGGGAGACAAGGAAGGGTATTTTAGTCATTTTAGATTGTTAACGTTTCAGATTGATGCGCGTGTAAGCCACGCGCAATTAAAACTCACGGATTTACCTGCCATAACACTTTTGTGCACAGTACAAGAGATATTAGTACTAGTTTTTGAAGTTGAGGGGTAAAGTGCAAATCGCCTTAAGTACAAGGAGTGTAAAAGCATTTAACCCAAAAAATTATATTAATAACTTCAATACGCTTACATCATGCTTTTGATTGAATAACAATAAGTTTGTTTGTGCATGAAGAGAAAATTAAAGTCCACGTGAAGAGTATTAACTCAATCTAATTGCACGCCAAACTTTGGTAACTAAGGTAGTTTTTCAACCTAAATGGTAGTAGTTTATGAGCAATTAAATTATAAATGGACTAGAAGTAATCATTTAATATTATAATGGCTAAGAGAAAAAAATAAACTACACTGTCAACTTTCTTTAACAGATTCAAGATTTTGAACACTTGAAATGGTGGTAACAAATATGTTTCCAACATTTGTAATATCTTTCGGAAGAGTGCCTATGTGGAAAATTTAGGTACAACCTAACTGCAAATGGGTAATTTTTATCACAAGGCAACATTTTTTTTAATGATCAAATCATGTTTGTCAAATTATCAATTATCCCAAAAACTTAAACTGCTAGAAAATAGGGTCAACAATGTAAAACAAGCTAAATTAACACTCCCTCTCATGTGTACCAAATTGGTTAAACAGATAGACAAATCAAACGAAACAAGCACAACCGAAACAAAACACACACACACACACACACACACACACACACAAAGGAATAGGGGAACACATGATTACGACACTTGAATCTAGAACCCCTAAAAACTAGAGACTAGAGATCTGATAATATTTAAGTCAGCAGAAAACTTAAAATGTTACCAAATGAACCCAAAAATATATATCAAGCTGATTTAAAAATAGTAGTCTCGTCTTTACAGGATTAAAATACGAACTCAATAAATTTGTGGTAGGCATCACTAACAAATGAAATTCGGTTGTACCAAAATGATTTTGGACAAATACAAAAGCATTTTGGAAAGAGTAATGCAACTTGAGGACAATACCAAGGAGGGGGGGGGGGAACCCAAAAAAAGAAAAGGTGATGTTAAACAAGCATTCATCAGCAATCTAGGATATTAAATATTGGATGCTAAGTCAAAAGATTCACCAGATGATGAATTGGAACAGCAGTCAAAGTCCCAAATCTTCCATTAATTCGCCCAACAATTTCATGAACCTGGCTTGTAAGTTTTTGATCTGTGGAAGTAAAGCAAAGGCAAAATGAAATTCATATTTGTAGAACAAAAGTCAAGCAAGAGATATCATGGTTTAAGAACACACATAATTCATTGGAAGGGTCACCAAAGATTCTAATTGATTGCTCAAAATATGCATATTGTTTCCTGGAAAAAACGCCTTCCAATCAATACAGCTAGACAATGCAAACTGAATGGAATCGGATTGTGTGCAAACAAAACATATTTGACTAGATGAATTCATTATGGAGAAACGCATAGGAATGCTAGAGATTGTCATATATATGGAAAGCACTCAACCATCAAATCGAGACATGTATACTAACCCTAGAAAGAAGCTATAGCTCTTTTTTTATCCAGGAAAAAAATTGCATGTGGAGACTAGAGCTCTTATCAAGGCACAAGTATGCATCAATCCCCAAATTTTTTTTTTTTTTTTTTTTTTCTTTCTTTAGTTCATTCTGTATGGGAACTGATTCCTTTGTACCGCTGAAATACTTGCTAGTATTGTCAACATAACACCAAACTAGAGTAAATCGCTAAATTCCATATCTAAACTCCAAACTACTCAATAAATCTTTTTTATTAGAAAAATGACTAAAAACTTACACAGACAATATAGGCTCCGTTGGAGTTCTCTAAAAAAAAAATAAAATCCTACAGATCTCTATAAACACGAATTACGAGACATTAAAATTTAAATTCTTCACTCATTGCACGAATTACGAGATATTTACTTTTTCAATTTTATACTATTTATATACACTTTATACAACTCCAAACCACCCATATTCTAGACTGAAAAAGAAAGTTCCAGAGGAAGCTATTTGGCATATAATGGTTCCAAATATATAACGAAATCCATGGAAAGAATACTGTTATAATATTAAGGAACTATCATACATTCAGGAACATCTGTTCTTGTTGGCACAGCAATTTGCAGCAAACCACTGTATCATGCCAACTTGGGTTTTCCTCGAGAAATTTTTCAAATGCCAGTATCTTTTGAGGAATTCCTTTGATCATATCAAGGCGATCAACACCTAACATTACCTGCATGACAGAAGAAAAATACTGAATGATGTCAGAGACTAAAGACTCTAAACACAAAATGATCCACAATGCAAATAGATAACTACAAAATAACCACAAAAATGAGATCAGAGACAGATATAGCAAGCAGGAAGAGAGAGCGAGAGAGAGAGTCAATTTCAGTTAGACAAGTGCAGTCAAAACGTTTTAACTAAATCTTTTACAAGTTAATGATAAAATCAACAATCAAATTTACTTAAGATGTATTAAATGCCAAATTAACTAAAACTTCACAAAATTAATATGGAACCAAAGAAATATAGAACAACCTTTCGCCCATTAAATCTTTGTTTTTAAGTAGTCGATATGTTTCTGGACTGGTTCAGCCTCAAGGGCACGGATGAATCTTTCTGAGTCTATTCCAATAGGAAACTGAAATTCAATGAACATAAGAACAAGAACAACCTTAACAAAGTTGACATTAAAGTAGTTCAAAATGGAATTTAAACACTTACATATGCTACAAAATTATGCAACATCAACATATAAAAAGTGCTTCCAATTATCAAATACATAACAAGAAAAGGACAGGAAAAATAAATACTTTTAACTTCCAACATACCGCAGCCACACGAGTCAGCCTTCCTTGATCCTCAACTCCTTCAGGTGTACCTTCAGCCCAAGAATGGCGAGTGCAAGCACTAACAAAATGCCTTGCATAGTCGTAGGTGTGGAAACTGAAATGTAAAAAATCAAAGAGTTGTCCTTTGCAAGTATAGCAATGATTGCAACAACGAGAATATGAAATAAAATTATGGTTAGGTAAGAGAGAGTGGCAATTATATCACAGAACCAGTGGATTAAGTAGATTAAAAAGACAAGTAGTGGGGAAAAAAGGAAAAGGCAATCAACAATAGAGGTTAATTTGTGAAAATTCTGCAATGATTTAGTATCTTATCTTCCAGGCCCCAACTAATTTGAGATGGTACTAAGTAAATTGATTAGTTTAAGGTGATAAGAATGCTAGTATTCGCAGTGCTTTGGTGAGGACTCAATCATGGAGAGATGCAATACCCTTTGACAACACATTGCAATATTAAACAATAGCACTACATAGTACTTCAAAGTTTTTGGAAAAACAATTGTGCATTAAGTACAGATGGAACTTTTACATACAGACATTGCCTGATTGAATAATAACTAAATAAAGTTTTAATAATCAGCAAAGCACCTCAATTATCAGTATTCAAGCAGCCATCAGAAGTAGGAAAACCCAAAAGCATATGGGACCAGGCGCAACATTGAGCGAAAATAAATCAATATAAATATGAAACTTACCCCTTTCCCAAACAACTTAAGTTTTTAGATGAGATGACAATTTAATATTGTATCAGTGTAGGCAAATGTTTGAGTTCAAATATCACCATTACCAAAAAAAAAAAAAATAATAGTCCCACGTGTATGGCCCATCAGTCTAAACACAAGTAAAGGGGTGTATTCAGAGAAAATAATCAATTAAACAATAAAATTAATGTATTACACAACCAAATATATCGTAACTATGTACACCTGTTCTTCCATAAATTTTTAATATAGCACCAATATTTGAAGAATATTTTAAGAGGTTTAAATGGGTGATAAAAGTAATTTCAACAAGAAAAATAATAAAGTTGGATTTTTTTGTACAGAACAACTGAGATGGTATTCTTGTCAAAACAAAATATCCATGCAAGGATATTGTTCAAAAAGAGAACAAGCATTCAAAGGAATTATTATATTCAAAAACAGTAAACATGTGAGAAAGATCTGGAAGGACGAGAGGATGCGGCGACGATCTATGAGCGAGGGTCAACAATCGACATCTACATAATGGCAAGGCTGTGGCAGTGACTACTGATTGTGACTACGATTTGGGAGGACGACGAGGCTACGGCGATGATTGGTGAGGGAGGGATGGCGATCGGCGGCTACATCAGTGACAACTACAACAGCTACTATGTTTGCGACCAACGAACACCAATTAACTCTCTCTCTCTCTCTCCTCTCTCTCTCTCTCTCTCTCTCTGCTTCACATCTGGAATTTTAAGGCACGGCGAGCAAAGGACAATGATCGACAGCTACATCAATGAGAAGGCTGTGGCAGTGACTACTGATTGTGACTAAGATTTAGAAGGACGACAAGGCTACGGTGATGATCAGTGAGGGAGGGATGACAATCGACGGCTACATCGGCGACAACTACAACAGCTACTATTGTTTGCAACTAACGAATACCAGTTAGGTCTCTCTCTCTCTCTTTCCCCCTCTCCCCCCTTCTCTTTGCTTCAGATCTAGAATCTTAAGGCATCCTCCTTTTATATTCATCTCCCCCTTCCCCGATTAGGTCTCTCTCTTTCCCTCCCTCTGCTACAGTTCCATTTTTGGATCAACCCTTCTCGAAGAGAGCTCTACACTTTCCTGAGAAGCCTTCACCTTCCCAAGAGTATCTCGTTTCCACACTGTCTGCATCATCGAGATATCGCTACGATTTCTCCACGTCTCGAAATATCTTCGATATCTCAAGATATCTCAGCCACAAGAAGCCAATTTACATAGTTTCAGCGATAACCGTTGACTTGGGCTGAGATCTCAGCGTGGCCATTCACAATACCGAGCGGAGACACTGAGATACTAGTTGTCTCGGTCAATACTTCGAACCATGGTCTAATCACATGTAGGGTTTGTGATGAGAGAAAAATAGTCAATAAAAATAATAAAGTAGCCCATTTTCCTAATAACTTGAGCTTTTAGGTGAGAGAGATATGATGGGCAGTCATATGAAGCATCAGATAGAGATTATTACACTTCATTCCTCCTGTATTTCTCTTCGTTTTTACATAAACTTTATGAAACAGCAAAACTAAGAAAAACAATTAAGATATTTCTGGTTTAGTTCATTCTCTTCTTCAATTTCGAATCTTAACTTCGAATCAAATGGAGTGATGAATCAAACTGAATCTATCCAACTCTTACTATTTGTGCAATTTACAAAGCATGGAAGTCGATCCGGATTTTGGTCGGGTCATTCAAATCCAATTTGCATTATATGTATATTTTTCTTTCCTATGCATGTGTGTGTGTTTTTTTTTTTTAAACAAAGTTAGAGAGGATCGTAGCATACCAAGAATTATATGATACTTGCAAATAATCTTCACATAAATTATTTTAAACTTTTGGTATCCCATATTGCATTGGGACTAGGATCACAAAGGATACAAAATGGCTCAACATTTTCGGCATACAAATTTTGGCAAGACGATATGGGGTAGTAAGTAGGCAATGCATAAGTCATCAGTACGTTACATCCATTAAATTCTTTATTCCCACCAATAACATAAGTAGGAAATTTATAATAATTATTACTCAACCCAATTTTCCATTTAATATCAGCATTATCAAAAAGGAGTGGAATACATGGATGAGAATAAGTGACGAGTGATGATGTAACTGAACTTGTCAAATTAGAATCCCTCAAAAACGGAGGAATGGAATGAGACTCAATGATATCGATAGAATAGTGATAAGACATGCCACATATAACTTGTAAAAAAAATTGTTCAATGTATGCAAGAATGTCTCTGTTATACACTAGAAGTGAGGAGGACTCGTGTAATTGAATGATCTCACGGAAGAACAATTTGAACATAGACTCAAAGAACTCCCAACGGATGAAGTCACTAAGTAAAACTCTTGAGATGCTTAAATAATATCCCCTGAAAAAGTAACCATCACTAATGATAAGAGTCTATGTAATCTTGACGATCATTATTCATGATGTCCTCAAATAAACCAATAAAATCAATGTAAGATGACGGTGGAACCAATTCAACCACTTCAGACACATTTTGAGAATTTGGTGACTCGTCATAATCAAATGTCAAAAGAGGAGAATCAATAAGAGAATCACAAGTGTCAACAGAAACAATAGGGGCGCTAGGTTTAAGAGATGGACGTTGTAACTCAATGGTTCGTATAGGGTACTTTGACTCTGACATAGACTCATAAGACTCAAATTCATAAGATTTTTCAACTTCTAAAGCTTTGGAATAAGTTTCATTTAATGTCTTATGAGTGTATCGCTGAACTACCTCACGGATGCAAGGTCTTAGTCCAAGGACAAATCTACTGATGGCACAAGGCTCATTTTGAAAATTAGACCACTTCCTAAGAGTTTTAAAGTGATCAAAATAGTCATCAACAGAAGAATCCTCCTGTTTAAGACGCATTAACTGAGACCATGCCTTATCTATAAAACTTTTAGCAACAAATCGATCACTCAAAATTTGTTTTATCAAGCCCATTGAGTAACATGTCTATGGCATAACTCAACTGTTTGCCAATACGCTCTAACATAATTGGTCAATCTTGTTTTGGCCAGACGAATACATTGGTCATTAGACAGGTCGTGATAGTTAAAAATGTATTCGATATCATCTACCCAGTCAAGAAACTCAGGAGGATCGATAGTGCCACTAAAATAGGGAGGATCTTTGACGTAATTTTGATGAATAGAATGAAGTCCTATTTTATTATTCCAATATGATTGGTTTTCGAAATTCATGGCAAAAGGGCAGAAGTAATTTTTTTTTTTTAATGCTGATATTAAAGAAAATTGAAAAAGAAAGTAATAAAAATATAAAATCCTAATATGCTTAAAATAGGAATAACAAATCTAATAAATGAAACTCAACAAATAATTTAGGCAAGCAATGGGTGAGTGATTTTTTTTTTTTTTTTTTTAAGATGAGCAACAATTAACTAAATTCAAAAGGGAAATAGGAAGTAGGATAAATGAAACAAATAGGCAAGGTTCAAGTTCAAATTTATGCAATTCATGCTGCCATATGATATAAGCATTTATCATAATTAACAATGAGAGAATTGTATCTAATCCAAACCTTTGCTTCAAACTATATAAAGTGTTCACTTTTGAAACATCCGAATAAGTAGACAGCTGTCTTGTTGCTTAAAATTTGCCAAAATAGATTGACAGAGTGTTCTGGAATTCATCGAAAGTCACCGGAGGTTCGCCGGAAAAGCTGACAGAGGTCGCTGGAGGTCACCGGGGTCACCTGGTAGTTCACCGGAGGCAGGTGGTGTTGCTGGACTTCGCCGGAGTTCGCCGGAAAAGTCGCCGGAGGTTTTTGGGGTCACCGGTGAGTTCGCCGGAGGTAGGTGATTCCGGTGGTGTAGGTCGCTGGAGCTGGGTGTAGCCAGAAGTGCACGAAAGTGTATACGAAGGTCTTGAGAGTGATGACGCGTACGCGTATGGCAGCAGCAGCGGCTGTGGCTGCGGCTAGGGCTAGGGTTTTTTTTTTTTTCCTCACGGCTGAAAACGGTGATTTGATATTTTTCTTTTACACCAAGGATTCGCTCTGATACCAAGTTAATGTGGAACAACAATTGAAAGTAAAGAAAGAATAGAGAGAAAGCAAGAGAAAGAAGAAAGTAGAGAAGAAGAGAAGAAGAATTAGAAGAAAGAGGGGAAAGAAAAACACAGCCACCAATATTATTCAATCAATCAATCACTCAATCAATAATCTTCTGTTAACCCTAATTAGGATTTAAATAGGAAACATCATGGGCCTAACACAAAAGGCCTAAAATAAAATAAACCGATACTAAAATAGCCCAAAAACAAATGGGTCCAAATAACCTCTAATAATATAAACTCATTATCAATAAAGCCCAAAACAAATGGGTCCAAATAATAAATAATAATAATAATAAAAGAAATAAATTTAAAAATTGATGTCCTAGTCCCAATGCAATTTTTTTTCACTTTGCCATGTGATATGAGTTTTGTCGTAATTTGGCATGTAGAGAATTTGTTATCTTGTGGAGACATCTTTGGGTCACAAATATTGTCTGCAGGTTATGGAGATATTTTTATGCCGGTTCCCGTTCCTCCACCTTTTCAGCGGTGCCTATCTGTGTTCGATTTGAGGATCTCATTTTCTTTCCACTCCAAAGATGTTTTATCAAGTGGAAAATGCGACATTGTAACAGTGCCAAGTTTTCAACTCGACGGAGTCGAGTTCTTCTCAGTCCGGGAGAGTTGATGAGACATCAATTTTTAAATTTATTTCTTTTTATTATTATTATTATTTATTATTTGGACCCATTTGTTTTGGGCTTTATTGATAATGAGTTTATATTATTAGAGGTTATTTGGACCCATTTGTTTTTGGGCTATTTTAGTATCGGTTTATTTTATTTTAGGTCTTTTGTGTTAGGCCCATGATGTTTTCTATTTAAACCCTAATTAGGGTTAACAGAAGATTATTGATTGAGTGATTGATTGATTGATTGAATAATATTGGTGGCTGTGTTTTTCTTTCCCCTCTTTCTTCTAATTCTTCTTCTCTACTTTCTTCTTTCTCTTGCTTTCTCTCTATTCTTTCTTTACTTTCAATTGTTGTTCCGCATCAGGATCGTAGCATACCAAGAATTATATAATACTTGCAAATAACATAAATTATTTTAAACTTTTGGTATCCCATATTTTTTGGAAACTGCATAAACAATTAAAATACTGCCTCCTTAAACCCGCATAAATGTAAGATTCAGATTGACATTTCAGTCATATATGGGAAACCTTACAGCGGGTGAAGGGCCCCTCAAGTTTTCAAATTTTACTTTAATGTAGGTAACATTTGTTTTGCACTGTTCCATTTTATGAGGAGCTGGCTCCCCTAAATTTGTATGCATTTCTTAAAGTTGCCATTACCCTTGCTAAGTATAATTTCAATGATCGCCATTATAGCCATAAGGCGAAATTCTTTCCATTTAGACGTCGTAATCATATTAAATTATTAGTTTTCAAGCACAATAATGTTCATTATTCAATATCTTATATATTTTTAATGCATAACATTAATTTTCTATCATTTTCTAATTCTGTACCCAAACTTTCAATTCATGATTCAATACGATTCATGATTATCAACTATGGGTGTATGTAGATGCATCCAAATATAGACGTACAACTGTATTCTTCTCATGCCAACAAAGCCACTGAAAGATAGAGATATAGCACAATTACTCCTCATTAACTTGCAAGATTCACCCCTACTGGTAACAGTTGGATATGAATATTTTTACATTATCAAAGCATGCATGCGGTATGATTCTACACTATTTCAGTGGTGATGCGAGTCAGAAGTAACTCGTTTCCTAGGAAAGAATACTTCACGAGTTCATATATATTCAAATTTTAGGAGATTTTATTAGATAGCTAGCAGGTATCAAGCGTTCAACAGTTTAAACAAGAAATCTGTTCATATGATTGGGTAGATGCTGAGATTTCATATTTAGAACTTTGCAAGAAATGTCAATTTATCTGTATGACTATTGCCAGTTCATAATATTGACCATGATAAGCGAGATAAAGTTACCATGGGACAAGATTAAATATTGATACAGAAAACTACAAGAACTTACCCAATCAGGTCAGCCGCAAGTACTGCACGTAGCAGCTCTGATCGAGATGGCAGTGTCCTGTGGATTTCAGAAGATGGGAAGGGTGTGTGGAGAAACCAACCAACTTTCATTTTGTTGTTGTATTCCTTCAGACATTTTGGAAGGAACATAAGGTGGTAGTCATGGCACCAAACAACGTCACCCTCTTCATAATGCTGGTTAACCACATCAGCGAACATTTGATTTGCTTTCTTATATGCGGCAAACTGAGACTGAAAACTTCTGGTAGTGGCAAGACGGTCTTCTTGTGGAAGTCCCAGATAATGGAAGAGAGGCCATAATATGTTGTTGCAATAGCCATTGTAGTATTGATGAACAATTTCTTCGTCAAGGAATACCGGAATACATCTCTAGAGTGACGAAAAAGTAATAATAAAAAGCTTCAGCAAACTAACGATGCTCACAAGAATTTTTCATGAATCAAAAGCAAATATTTAGATTAAGAACGTCACATGGCTAGAAAAATGTAGAGGATGTATTAAGTTCAAACCTTTTCAGCCAGAGCTTTAGTAAGTGCCCTCTGTCCAGCCTCATCTGGCACGTTAACACCAGCCCACCCAATCCATCTTGCTTCAAACTCCTTCACACCTATAAAAGTGTCAATTAACAAGCTTTAGGCTTCTCTAGGGGTTGAAACATAGCACCTAAGGAACCAAAAGTGAGTGACTATAGTCATTGCATAAGGAAATTAAGATAAACAAGAAAAGTAAGAAAAAGAAATTCTACCTAAAACTTACCAAGAAGAGCAGTGACAAGACCCCCAGCACTTATCTCCAGAGACCAGGCCTCTTCACCTCTCCTAACTGCAGAGACAGGCAGCCTATTGGCCACCACCAAAAGTCTTTGCCTGAAAGGTCTCACATCTGGCCAGAGTGGCCTTTCCGATCCCTCATCAAATGGCCAGGCAGCCAAGGTCCCTCCATCTCTCAAGCGCAGTTCATGCTCAGAGAGCTCTGTCCCACCATTACAGTCGGTACCCTCATTTGAATGACAAGCCCTGCTGATCTTTCTTAGCTCCCTTTCTAGCAAGAGCCTCTCTAGTCTGTTTGGGTGGATGGGTAAGTTGCCGTTATACTTGTTCCCAGGCATAAGCTCGGTCTACAAGCAAACCTCTAACGCTAGCTTTAGTACGCCTTCTGGCTTTCCTCCAGATAATCACCTTCTCTACATTTTTAGTAAAAGCAAATTAAGGAACCATCAAATCATAAATCCCAACAAATTTTGCGGCTAAAATAAAAAAAAAATGTTATGACAAAACAAATACTAAATAAACAGTAAATATAAACAATTTAACCAAGACTGACCCAGAAAATCAAAATCATCCTTAGCAAACAAATCAAAAAACAAGAGAAAGACATTAGGGCGTACATGAAGAGATAACAGAGACAATGGGATCCATAGAATTGTATGGGAGAAAAGAATGGGGTCTACCATTGAGTACTGTACCATTTGATTTCAATAATTTAAAAAAACCCACATTATGCATATGGAGATGAAGTAGCACCAGCATCCTAAATAACTTCATAAAACAAGAGAGAGAGAGAGAGAGAGAGAGAGAGAGAGAAGGAAATAGGCAGCAAGAGAAGTGAATTACAAGATATATAATTATAAATTGTACATATATATAGGCTGAGATAATGGGTCATACGGAAATGCTTGAGGCGAAAAATTGGTCAAAAATTCTTCCGCTCGGACAACTCTGTCTGATGAACAAAGGAACACATTGCATGGGGGAAATTCAAAGAGCTTAATTCAATTTAAGTAACAAAATACTGTTTTTTGGGGTAAATTTAGAGCTCTACCATCTCCCTCCCCCCCAAAAAAAAAAAAAAAAAGCCTAGATTAATTCACAAAAATCCCAAAACGGCAAAGAATCAAAAACCCACAAAGAAGAGAAAAAAAAAGAAAAGAAAAGAACAAAAAAAGAAAAGAAAAAAAGTCGGTAAGGATAGGGAAAAATTATACGGCCAATATAGTTTCACCTAAATTGATCCAAATGTCGGCCTCCTGAGATGGTTTTTTCAATGGCCCCTCTCTCTGTACGGCCTTAAAGTCCTTGTGCGATTTCTCAGTGGGTGATGAAAGCAAGTTGTCGGGTGGGGATTAAATAGAGAGTTGGGGATGAGAAATCTCTAGAATCTGGGGGTGGTGGCCGAGGAGGACTATCGCAGTGAAAGAAAAGGAAAGGTAGCAAGCGAGTACTCGTGTAAGCTTCACAGAGCGCACACAGCACAGCCATGCATGTAACACCGAGGGATTTTGCTGGAAATGGGAAAAAAAAAATATTGTTTTAATGAATCGCTTTGGAAGCTTTAGGCGATGCTCACGCAATATACGAGAATCCCCAATCCCCACTGAAAGCAATCTACTTCACAAAATTAGTGCCCACAGATGACGGATTATAGGGGATTAAAGACAAAATCGAAGCGAGCCTTTCCTCTCTCTCTCTCTCTCCCCCCCCCCCCCCGGGTTTTGGCGGCTTTTCGGAGATTCTGCTTAGAGAGTGGGTTAATCTCGTGCTCTGCTTTCGGTTCCGCAAGAAAAATCATCTGCAAAGCATGAGTTTAACGCACGGTCGGAAAGCGTTATATCACCCTACCAGCCTCCCTCTATCTCTCACACTCTCTCTCTCTCTTCTTGTTTGAAGTAGAGGGTGAATAGTGAAATTATATTTTATTGTATATTTATCCTTCCCATCCCACAAAATCATCATTCGCATTCACATTCGCATCAATTACGATAAATCTTTAAATAAAAAAATTTTAGAGGTGCTTAAAATTAATTAAAATTTATTCATTTTTATAAATTTATTTATATTTTTTTAATTAAATTTTATTACACATTTGGGTCCGTTTGGTGTGTAATATTTTGTTAAAAATTTCTAAAAATTTCTATAAATCTCTGTTAATTTTATATCACATCAATTTTTTTCTCTCACTGCACGCATTACGAACTCTCCCCAAATCACAATTTATCTCAATTTATGTCATTTTTTCTTACTCCAAACAAACTCATTATTTTTATATAAATTTTTTATATTTTTATTATACTTTTTAACTTTTTTTTTTTTTTTTTTTAACTAAACAACTCCCAAAACAATACTATAACACATTTGGGCTGCTCCCTAAAACAATACCATAACACATTTGGACTAGCTTTTTAAGGATAGAATAAGGTTTAGGCTGAGCTTAGGACCCCCAAAAAAAAAAAACAAAAATTAACATTTTTTTTACCTAACTACTGGCAACTAACTTTTTAACTTACTTCACAAAAAGCTTTCCTCACTCTATTTTTTTTATTTTTCTTTTCTTATTTATTTTGTTGGTTTTAATGCATTCAAATGACAAGATTATCCTTAATTCATTAGTTTTATAGATTAGTTTCATTTATTATCAAAAATAATCTATTAACATAATTTAAATTTTTATAATAAATAAGAACTTTTTATTCTATCAACACAATTTAATTTTTATAATAAGAATAATTATTTTTCTAAATACAATTTCAATTATTTCAATTTACAAAAATATTTTTAATTTTAAATCTAGAAAGAAAATTTATACACCACAAATGAAAATTTTTAAAAATTATGTACATCTATTTTTTAAAACACCATATATAATTTTATTAATTAGCCTTTTGTATAGTTTTGACAATCAAATCTCGTTATTCACTTGTAATTATCTTTTTTTCAGTGCAAGGTACATGTATAGAACTAATTCATTGTCAAAATTATAAATTTTTTAAAATAATTGTAATTTTTAAAAGATTATCCTCAAAATTTTATTATATTACCATAATTATTCTTAATAATTTTATTATAAAAATATTCACATTATCTCTTTAGAAATTATATAATTTTCGTCATTCCCAACTAAAAATATTGAATCTACTCTTGAGCGTGTGAGAATATTACCTCTTATATACAATTATGGTGAATGAGAAAATTAAGAATCATATAATAAGTTTTATTTCTAGACTTTTTAAGTTAACTTTCTATGATCTAATTTAAGAATATTTTGATAAATTAATATAATTAATTGTTTTTTTAGTAAAGATTTTTTTATTTATAAAAATATGAATTGTATTAATAGAATAAAAAAATAATTTTCATTATAAAAATTTAAATTATATTAATAAATTATTTTTTATAATAAGTGGAGAACTATTCTATGCAAAAAAAAAAAATCAATGAATCAGGAGAAATTTTGTCGTTTGAATAACATTAAAACAAACAAAACAAATTACAAAAAAAGAAAAGAAAAGTAATGGAGTGGGGATATCATCACTCTTTATTTTTTCTTGTTAATTTGATATTTTTACCCTTTATGATTTAAAATAAGTAAAAATATAAAAAGTAAATATACTAATTAGAAAAAACAAAAAACTAAGTAATAACTATGGTCGTCAAAAACACACTTTGAAAAGAAAAAAAAAAAAAAAAGCTAGTTAGGAAGAGAAAAAAATTAATTTTTTAATATCTAACTTTTTAGTTTTTTATTAATTTGAACAATCCTGACCCCAAGATTTTCGAGATCTAAGACCAATTCTAAAAATAGGGCCCTTACTGAAAAATTTTTGCCAAGAACAACAAGATAATAAACAGGCTACAAAAAATTATTGAGCCTGATAAATTAATTATTTTTAAACCCTTAAAAAGTATTCAATAGTCATATTCAGGTTAAAAAAAAACTTCTATTCCACCCTAACTATAGAAACTAATAGTGACCCCCTTTTCGGGCAATTCTTTTTAGATCCTAAGCTTGGGCCTCTAAGTCTAGGCCTCTTAGACCTAGCTAAAGGGCGAAACCTGAATTTGAAAAAAATTTTAAATATGAGGTGATTTTTTTGTTTGATAATTAAAATATGAGATGATAATTTTAGTTATTTAAAAAAAGTTAAAAAATTAAATAGTCAAAAAATTAGTTTTTTTTTCTGGCTTTTACAGCCGTATCCCTGCCTCCTTTTCTTTCATTCCTTCATTTCATTGCTATTATTTCTCAATTTTCTTAACTGAATTGACAAAAAAAGAAAGCCAAAAATCGAAATTTAGTTTAGTTTTCAGCTGGTATGGTTTAAACCAAAATTAAAAAAATAAAAATAAACAAATTATTAAACTCTAAAAAATACAAATATATTTACTTGATTAGAACTTAAAACGAGTTTAATGAGATGAACTACATCTTAAAAAATATAAATATATAACATAAGATATAAAAATAGTATATAACTTAATTCTTAAAAAAATAAATAAATAAGCTTTGATTACTTACGTCAATGCAGCCCAAAATTTTTAAAAATGTTGAACTTAATTGAACGAATTAACCAAAAAAAAAAAAACAAATAATTTAAATGAATTTACTCGATTGAATTCGATTATTTCAATTGTTTCCATTTTCAGCCTCAATTTTAATATCTAATTTTTTAGATATCTCGTAAGTTGCTTACCAAACTGAGCGTTTATGTAACGCACTAACTTGGCTTCTTAAGATATTCCCTTTTTTAAATAAAAATAAAAATAAATGGAATAAGTACATGTTATTTTTACGGGATAATGTA
This sequence comes from Vitellaria paradoxa, assembly GCA_019916065.1. Classification (NCBI taxonomy): domain Eukaryota; kingdom Viridiplantae; phylum Streptophyta; class Magnoliopsida; order Ericales; family Sapotaceae; genus Vitellaria; species Vitellaria paradoxa. The sequence continues at coordinate 41,326,009 of CM034234.1, forward strand.
AAAATGATAAAATATTTTCATTACCCTCGTTACCCACCTCTTCCAGGAGTAAAAATTTATTCTCATATGAGAATAATTATTAACCTAGAGTAATTGTTATTCTCGTCATCGAAATAATATAATAAAGGGTAAAAATTACTCCAGTAAAATTTACCATCTGTTACCCCCAAAACAAACATCTTCTTAAAGAATATAGAAAAAAAAGGTGATTACATATATATTATTTTAGAAATATATCATATCACGTTATACACATACAAAATAAGGTTATGAAAAACGCATGTGACACCTAGTTACATACTTTGATTGTGATACCTAATTACACACTTTGATTGTGATACTTGTCTTTCAAATTATTTAATTTTGTTGATTAATAATTATTAAGATTACTTATCAATTACAATACAATTACCAATCATACTTATCACCTTAATATTTGAATTCTACATTTGATTAAATTTTTTATAATTCAATACTTAGCATTCAATATTTAAATTCTAAATGTTATAATTATCTAAATTAAATTCAACTTATCACTTATTATTATAATTTAAAAATAATAATATTTTTCACATATTATATGGATTAACATTTTTATTTAAGTTAGATACTACTAAAAATAATAATATTTTCAATGACTTTAATTATTTGATTTGCAAAAGCTTAATAATATTTTTGAAATATTCCAAATATTAAAATTTTTATTTAATTTGGATAACATAGCTATGCCATGTGACACCTATTTTATTACTATACTTGTGACACGTGTCTTTATAATAAAAAAAAGTTCAAAATTTTGAATTTAAGATATTTTTAACAGTTAGATTTGTTCAATAGCCAGATTACTTTTTTTTTCTTTACTTTGTTTTTTTGATCATTTCACATGGAAATACACTATCTTACTCTTCTCATATTTTTTTGAATACTTTTTTTGATAAAAGTTTTTAAACTAATATTCTTTAAAATATGATAATATTAGTAATAAATAATAAAATTTTACATATTTATCAATCACCGTATGAATACCTATGAGACAAAGAGAGTGTTTAGAATTGTAAAAGTTTGTCATGCCCTTAACCTCATAGTTTGTCTGAACTATGAGGTTAGGGGCATGATAGAATGGTATCAGAACGCTAGGTTGCGAATACTTTGGATCTTGGACAGTGAGGTTTACGTGTTTCTACTGTGTCTTATAAATTTTCTAACGTTTATTTCGTGGGTTTTGGATTAAAAATTATAGTGTTTCATGCTATGGTTAGTTATGGATGTGGTTGAGACTGTGATTTTGTCCAAAATAGTGACTCTATCAGTGAACGATGTGAAAATTTTGGAAACATCATAATTAATAATAGATTTAGGCGATTGATAACAGTCCAACAGGTCTAGATGTGATATTTATGAGGTTTTCTAATATTGGTTCCAATATCGAGATTGATAATTAGAAAATATTGTGAAATATGATGAGGATTTTGAATTTGAAAATTTAGAGGTTTGAAGAGTCTAAGTTAGTGATTTACAGATTTGTTGAACGTAGATTCCATTGTTAAATGGGGACAGTGGTGGAACGATATTAGAGTTTTACTTGGTAAATAAAATTGATATAAAAGTGCGAATGGGTAGGTTATCCACTTACTATGTAATAATTCTTTGTTACTATAGATTATTGGAGATTGCTTTATTTAAAAATATCATAGTTCAAGCCTGGGTTGAGACTAAAGACAAGCTATTTTCTTTGTTAGTTAATGTTAAAAGAGTTGAAAGAGTTTTTACTCTGATGGTTAGTTTAATGTTGAATGAGAAAAAGTCTTAATATTATTTTACAAAAATAAGCTGCGTTTCCTAAGGGGTAGTGAGGGTCACCTTCTTAGTGTGAGATTGTCTTTTTCATGGAATTTGGGTCATATGTCCTTCCTGTTTTTGTTGCTCGATGTCATATAACATCAGTTAAGTTGAGAAGGTTTAGAATGTGCTTGGATCACCAAAGTTTAAGGGTAATTATATATATAATGTAATTTAATTATGAGACAATATAAATGGATATAGTAGTTAGGGGCTTTAGTTTTGATATCCAGTGTTATGTTGATAGTGCCAAAGTAATAGTTGATACGTTGTATAACAAGTTGCATAGTTTGACAACTGTGATAGTTTATTTTCTGTAAAGTATTTGAGAGAATGTTAATGATTTTGAAATTCCTTAGACAATAATGATGATAAGGGTGAAGTAATTTCCTTGAGTTTGAATTATTGTGAATCACACCGATATAATGAATTAGAGTCTAATTCATTATAAAGGTCTAACAGTGAGATTAATTTTGTTAGAAAATGTGGTGTCATTAATTTTTTTAACTAAATGGTTGAAGGTTGTAGTATGTTATCATATGAATTTTGGAAAGTAATAATTAAAGATTTTCATCATTCGAGAATTGTGGTCATCCTAGTGGGATAAATATGCACAAAGATTTAGAATGCCCATAATGGTGGAGTGATTTTTGAGTAATAAGGTAAACAAGATTGATTTAAATTTGAAAATAAATGGACTATCCACTTAACGAATGATGGTTGGCTATCATTATGCAGCAGTAACGATCGTTTTGTCTGATGACTTCGTAGTTCAGATTCGAGATGAGACAAGTAATGTTACTTCTCTATAATTGATATTAAATGAATAGAAAGACCTCTTATTCATATGATAAGATGAGGTTGATCGAGAAGGGTTTTAATATTATTTTTCATAAGCAATGTATAGATTGTGGATGTGCTCCGAGGAAGTACAGAATCTAATCAAGTGGGTGTTGTTAAAGCCAGGGTTGTCACCAGAGACATGCACACATCGATAAGTTAACACAAAAGTTTTATAAAATAGTAATTACCAATAGTAAGTTTACAGATATATAAATAGATTATGTAATCGGTGGCAATCCGTGGGCCTAAAGGTGAGATTTACTAAGTGTTCCAACAATAGTAGTAGCATTGAGAAGGATGCTTGGAAGGGATTGTAAAGAAAATATTAATTTTAGATTTGGAAGTGTAGAAGTTTAAAGAGGCCAAATTTACAAATTTTGAAATTAATGAGATTGTGTGTTGCAATAAAATGATGTGTGGTTGTGTATCAACTTTGGACCTTTGGAAATGAAAACGTTGAAGTGATTTGGGAATGAAATGATGGTTCACTTTTCATAAGGGTTTCTGTGGTAACAAATGGATGCTATCGAAATCCGTGTTAGGTATTTGCAGTTGTAGATCTGACAAGTTATCACCGCTGTCCTATTTTGGATATTTTTCTAACTAATGGACTCATTGGCCTTGTCAATTTGAAAAACTACAGAATTTAGTGGATTATTATAGTTTTAAATTTCTAGTGTCATCCTGATAAGGCCAATGCAGCGGCCGATACTTAGATTAAGAGGTTATAGGGATTAACGACTATTATGGTTAGTTTTCTTTTATTTGAACTCGTTGAGAAATATTTAAAATGAGATTTTGAAAATACTAGATGATCTCTAATCGAAATATATAACTAGAGTTTAATTATTGGAAATGGGACATTAATCTTGAGATGTTATTTATGTTGATTCCTGCTTAAGTTATGCAGATGCCTAACTAGGGGTGTAATACGGTTGCCCACTTGTAATTATAACCTGCTTGAGGAAAGCTGATGCCTAACTAGGGGTATAACACGGTTCCCTAATAGAAAGATCAGAAGGCGTAACACAGTTCCCCTGAGTCTTACACCGGCGAGGGTGTAACACGATTCCCTACTTGGTAAAAATATATATTGAGATATTCATTTACTATAAGCGTAAATGATGCGGTTGGTGGTCCCACGTGTTTTGCTAAGTATCACCGGTCTCAAGAGAAAGTTGGGAATAGATGAAGATTAGAGATTATGCATTGGCATTACATTCCATCATTTCTCATTGCATAAGATTACATGAATTATTATTATGTGTTGAAATATTGGGATATTAAGATAATGTTGTTGTTAAGAAGTCGAAGCTTTAACTCTAAAATATGCTCTCGGTGCATTTTAAGGGGTCTCTCCACTAAAATGCACCATTTTAGCAACCTTCGGCATAATAGTTCATTCAAACAGCTGGATCAATCAGGAAAACTTTTCAAATTCATGATGTTACTATTGAGATCAAAGAAGACTGCAAGATCAAATGAGACTACAGAATTACCGAACGTGGAAGAGATTATGTTCGATTTCTAGTTATCTATGAGGAATAACTTAGATGGTTGCATCAGAAATGCTCGAAACAACATAGGAACATCAAAGGACGTCATCAAATAGGCAGCTTTAGAGAAGGAGCCAGAACTCTTGTTAGTTCAATTTTCTCATATGGTATTAACAGGAAATTTGAGCTGCGGCTGTTTGCACCTTATGGAAGAAGACAGGTTAGAATTCCAGAACTATCTTTTGGTTTAGGTTGGAGTTTTTTTACCGATCTCATAAGTGTCTTAATGCCTAGTGAAAGTGCTCTTTTATTCAACAAAAATAAGCTTCATGTAAGACAGAATGTTTCTTCTCATGAAGAAGCATTCAGTGTTCCAAACGAGTCCAAGTCGTACTTTCAAGTAGCTACTATCCCAAAATGGCAACTTGCAAACATCTGCAACACTTACAATGACCAGCATGTCATTCTAAACTATGAGGATGCTGTTAACCAGTATACTTTTGAAAAGGTGTTTAGTTGGCAGATTAGGAGGCCTTGAAGAAGTCAAGATGGATGCTACCAAAATTTTAGCTTGGGTAAAAAGAAAATGGAGAATTCCTGGAGGTGTCAGAGTTAAGGATTTAGATGGGGAAAGGTTTTTGTTCACATTTCCTTCCAAGCAATTAGCTGATAAGATAAAGAAGAAGCATACTATCATAAATGGGGACCCTCTTTGGTTAGATTCTTGGCATAACTAGAGTTGTTGTTCTAGAAGAGGTTGGAATGAAAAATTTGTCTGGGTCAAAGTGTTGGGACTGCCTATTTTTTTATGAAGCGCTAATGTTATTCAGAGCGTTGGTAACTATTGTAGAGGATTTATGGAATCCGAGCTTGATCCTTGCAACACTGATAGTTTTAGATGGGCTAGAATCAGAATTAGAGGAGATGGAAGAAATATTCCTACATCAGTCAAGATTTTAGTGGGCCAAGTTTCGTATGATTGTCCTATTTGGGTCGAACGTAGCCCTTAGGTTGATTGGGTAGAGGACTTTTTGAATTTTGGAGTTTTCCGACCACCGAGGGAAAGAAGAAGGTGGCGCGTGGCCAAGATGATGGTTCAATGAATATTCCAACTCTTGGAAATTGAAAAGGCAAGGAGTTATTACACCTTGGGGTTGGGAAACCTGGGAGAAATTTAAAGGCTTCTAGGAAAGTTCAATGGATTCGAATAGTTGGAAAATCCAATTCATTAATGAGGAATAAAATCCCAAATGCCTCTTCAATGGGCCAGCCAACAGTTAACAGATTTGAAACTCTGAGCGACCTTTACGATGAGAAGCAATTAATTGCTGACTCTAGAATTGTTTCTCATTCAAAAGACACTTCTAAAGGAGAAGCGGAAGTTGCCCTTAGTTGTTCAGCTGATAGCTGGAAGTTTTATGGGATAAAGTACAACTCTAGGAAAAAACCAAGTTCTCGGAATTCCTCTGATAAAATGAACACATTTCCATGGGTTAGTCCTCCTCCCGTGGAGACCTCTACAGTCAATTCCTTTTTGGAAGATCATTCTGTAGATGGTAATATCTCTTCTCTTGGGAACTTGTTGGTCCCATTTGGAATGTACGAAGTTGTAAATGAGGAAGCTCTAGAATGCCAACCTTTGGCTGCAGTTGGACCAGCTGATGAGTGGCTAGGAGATGAAAATCACCTGTTGTTAGAGAGTTGTGGGTAGGATCAAAACAAGATTTCTGCCTAGGTGATTAATCGTATGAAGTCTTTTAAGAAGATTTTGGGCATTTCAAGTGAAGGCTTTGAAGAACAAATTATGGATTTATTACAATCTATTGAAAAAAAAAAGAAAAAATTTAATAGTGGGCAGAAAAAACTTCAAAAGAGCCGTACCAGAAGATGAGTAAGGGAGTTGAGGAATTTACAATGTTCAATTAGTTATGATAAAGAAGACAGGATTTTGTTAATGAAAAAGGAAGAGAGGAGGAGACACTGTTTCTATGATTGAAATAAAACCAAAAATATTAAGCTGGAATGTTAGGGGCTGTTGTGGCAAGGAGAAAAGAATGTTAATCAAGTCTGTCATTGTCAAACATCATCCTGATGTAGTATGTTTGCAGAAAACCAAACTTAGCAGGAAACCAAACTTAGCAGGATTGATGATTACACTGTCAGGTCTCTATGGGGTGGTGGTTGGTGTAAGTGGATAGCTTTGGAGTCTGTTGAGACCTCAGGTGGTATCCTAATCATGTAGGTTAGCAGAAAACTACAAGCTGTGGAATCTGAGATTGGTTCTTTTTCCATCTCCTGCATGTTTCAGCATCTTGATAAGGACATAGCTTGGTCTTTTACGGGAGTTTATGTTCCAGTGGACAAACACTGGCAATTAGAATTTCTAGAAGAAGTAGGAGTTACAGTTTTTAGGTGGAACTTGCCATGGTGCTTGGGGGGTGATTTTAATATGACTAAAAGTATTGAGGATAAATGGGAATGCAAAAAAAGATCGAAGCAGATGGATATTTTTTCAGATTTCATAGAAGGCTTACAATGTATTGACTTGCCTTTAAATAGAAGCAGATTCACCTGGAACAACAGCATCTGTAAGTCTAGGATTGATAGATTTTTGGTTTCTTTTGATTGGAAGGATTTATTTCCTGCAGTTCTTCAAAAATCTCTTCCTAAGATTGCTTCTGATCATTTTCCTCTCATATTGGATGGAGGTGGAATAAAAGAAGGCCCCAAACCCTTTAGATTTGAAAATATGTGGCTGCAAGTTGAAGGATTAAAGATATGATTGCATTATGGTGGAATAAATATAATTTCAAAGGGTCTGTAAGTTACAGATTAATTTAGAAGCTGAAGAATCTAAAAACAGATCTAAAACATTGGAATTTTAAGGTTTTTGGAAGGCTTAAACAGCAGAAAGCTCAATTGGAGAAAGACATTCAAGGTCTTGATTAGTTGGATGATGGTGGTTTTCTATCTGATCAAGGAAGAATTTTGAGGCAAGACAAGATTTTGAGATTAACCAATTTAATTAAAATGGAAGAAAATAAACTGGAGACAAAAAACTAGAATTTGATGGCTCAAAGACGGTGATCGAAACATAAAATTCTTCTATAAAATGGTATCTGCTAACAAAAAGAAGAACTAGATTGATAAACTGAAAGTCAATGGCGAGTTAACCGACGACTAAGGGGTGATCAAATAGAGCATTGTGGATTTTTACAAGAAATTGTTTGCGGAAGAAGAAAATTGGAGGCCTCTAGTGAACGACACGGAATTTTCTCAGCTTTGCTCCCCCGCTGCAGCCAATATTAAGCTCCCATTCACAGAAACAGAGGTTTATCAAGTGCTCATGGAACTAAATGGTAATAAAGCCCCTGGACCAGATGGCTGGACCATTGCTTTTTTTTAAAACTACTGGAACATTCTCAAGGGCGATCTGCTGTCAGTGTTTGGTGAATTTCATAGCAGCTGCAGATTTATTCGAAGTTTGAACTCAACTTTCATTGCGTTAATTCCTAAGAAGAATGGAGCAGTGGAGTTAAAAGACTTCAGGCCTATCAGTTTGGTGGGAGCAGTTTACAAACTCCTTTCAAAGGTTCTAGCTAATAGGTTGAAATAGATAATGGACAGTCTTATCTCTGACTCTTAGCATGCTTTTGTTAGGAGAAGACAGATTTTTGATGCCATACTTATTGCAAATGAGGTACAAAATTCCAAAATTAAAAGCAAAGGTGTTCGTTTAATTTGTAAACTGGATATTGAAAAAACATTTGATCACATCAATTGGAATTTTCTGTTTTATCTACTGAGAAGAATGGGTTTTGGTGAAAGATGATGTCAATGGATTAATTGGTGCATTTCAACCGCCAGTTTTTTAGTTTTGATTAATGGATCTCCTAAAGGTTTTTTTGCTTCCTCTCGGGGTTTAAGATAAGGTAATCCTTTATCACATTTTCTTTTCATTTTGGTAATGGAAGTTCTCAGCAGGACGATGAATAAGGCAGAACAAACAAGTTACATTGAAGGCTTTTCTGTATTAACCAGCAACCGGAGCATCAGTGTCTCTCACTTTCTGTTTGCAGATGATTCCATTATTTTTTGTAGAGCAGATTTGTTATAGTTAGGCCATCTAAGATGTATTTTACTGGGCTTTGAAGTTGTCACAGGTTTGAAGATTAATCTCAACAAATCTGAGGTCCTGCCAGTGGGAATAATTTCTGATCTAGAGGATTTTGCTATAGTTCTTGGCTATAAAGTAGGTTCCCTTCCCACAGTTTATTTGGGTATGACTCTAGAAACCAATTTCAGGTCAAAACAAATTTGGGAATCTGTTATTAAAAGGTGCAGAACTAGATTGGTTGAGTATAAAATGAACTATTTATCAACGGGGGCGAGGATTACTTTGATCAAAAGTGTTCTCTCTAGCCTCCCCACTTATTTCTTTTCTCTTTTTCCAGCCCCTGTGTCAATTATAAAGGAACTGAAAAGATTGCAAAGAAATTTTCTTTGGAGCAGGAGTAAATGAGCCTTCAAGCACAACTTAGTGGATTGGAAAGTGGTTTGTAAGCCTATACAATCGGGTGGAGCTGGAATTAGATAGTTGAAGCTGCATAATGACGCACTTATGGAGAGGTGGCTTTGGAGATTTGCACATGAAAATTCTAGTCTTTGGAAAAGATTAATTGTGACTAAATATGGTGTGGAAAATGGTGGCTGGAATTCTGCTGAAAGTTTCTCCCATTTTGGTGCCAGTTTATGAAAATGTATAAGAAGGAATTGATCCAGATTTGTTAGCTATTTATCTTGGAAGGTGGGAAAGAGGGATAGGATTCTGTTTTGAAAACACAATTGGCTGGCTAGTGGCTATTTTTCAGAAGTTTTTCTTGAAATTTATGTAATTGCAATGGACAAGAATGCCTTAGTTTTAGATTATAGTATAGGCTTTGGCATAAATATAGTTTAGAATATTCAGCTGCGAAGGAGTTTAAATGACTAGGAATTGTATAGCTTCAGGACACTGATGGAATTACTCTATTCTTTACCAACAGAAGACACAGCAGATTCATTGATTTGGAAGCCATCTATGCATAAAGATTTCTCAGTAAAATCTTTCTATCTGTTCTTATAGAGATGAGAGAATGATGTCTTTCCTTGGATGAATTTATGGAAGGCCCTTGTTCTTACAGGGTTCACTTTTTTCTCTTGGTGTCCTGTGAGGGGAAGGATTCTGACTATGGATAATCTAAAGAGAAGGGGTTACTCTATAGTTAATAGATGCTCATTATGTCTCAAACAAGAGGAATCAATTAATCATCTATTCATCCATTGTTGTTGGTCCACTAAAATTTAGAGTCTAATTATTTCATGTTTTGGCGTTCAAATGTGCTTCCCCGTTAACTTAAAAAGCATTCTTTTAGCATGGTGGGGACAACCAATGGGTAGGAGGAAGAGGAATATTTGGAATCTGATCCCTTATTGTCTTTTTTGGTTGATTTGGAAGGAACGAAATAGGAGGATATTTGACAATGCAAAAAGGACTATATTGCATTCCAAAAGTTTATTCTTTTCTTGCTTGCTCAATTGGGTTGAAGAAGGAAAAAAGATAGATCTTAGTTCTTTTCTACTTTTTATAGCTAGCATGAAGTAAGTAGGGGGAAGTTTGTAATTTGCTCTCTTATTTTGGCATCCCTTCGATACTATTTAATAATACTTACTTATCATTTAAAAAAAAAGATAATTGTTGTTACATTTATTGATAAGATGTATGGATTATTCTATTGATCATGAGTTTGGTCATGAAATAAAAGATATAAATTAGGAACGATGGCGACCTAATTTTCGAAGTGGGATAAATAGGCAATTTAGGGTAAAGTAGCCTAAGTCCAGTCTTAACTATGGATAATAATAACTATGTTTATTCTTCTAAATTAAGAGTTGAATTATTTATATTATAGATTTTATGATCCATAGTGTGGGTCTACTTCTTATCCTTACAATATCATTATTTTGAGAGATATAAACATGATTATAATATAATTCTGACCGTGTAGACATTAGATGCTGTCATCGAAGATGATGTTAAGGTAGATTATATTATTATTTAATTGATGGTAATGTATTCAACTATTATTTTGTATAGGAATGAGGAATGATTTGGATACATCGATGATTAAAATTTATTGTAAGTTGATTTTGGATTGAATTTTATTTATTTATAATTAGTTTTCACATTTCCATGCCGTCCGTCCCAGACTATGAAGTTAGGGGCGTGACAAAGTTAGTATAAATTTATAAAAGTTACAGCCTTGTAATTCGTACAACAAATGCAAAATTTAGATTTTATGAAGATTTGTAGAGTTTTATGGAATTTTATGGAGATCCAAATGAGTGGAAAGTCAACTAAGATTTTTTGTTTTTAAAAATAATATTTTGTCTTTGGTTTTCTTTAAAAATGTCTTAAAAGTTTAAGTAATCTTCTAACCAAAATTTTCATTTAGTCAAAATTTATAATATAATTTTCTTTTGGTTAAAATTATGTTTTACATAAAACTTAAAATTTTAAATGCATACTTTTACACTCTTTGTACTATCTATCTAATAAAGAAACTCAAAAATCCGAATTTGGACTATTTTTAACTTTTAAATTTATTCACTTATTCGTATTAAATTTGGAATATTTTTAAACCTTAGGTTTGTTTTGTCTTTAATTTAATGTGTAGGATTCGAGTTTGGAAAATATAACTAAAAGGTCCTTAACTAAGATTATTCCACTTGAAAACGAACGGCCAGATTTTAGTTCTCTAAATTTCATATCCCGCCCAAAACTATCAATCCACTTCTGTTTCTGTCTCTCTCTCTCTCTCTTTCTCCCCCTCTCCCTCCCCCTTCCTTAAACTTAAATGTTGTAACCTTTGCCATCAAATCTCATTTTCTATCTCTTATCTCGCTGTAAATTAGAACTTCCACTAAATCTCATTCTCTGACTCTCATTTCTTTAATCACATCTCACACATCTCTCTCCTTTTACTATATCCTTTTATCAATTTCTCGACACTCGAACTCAATTGATCCTTATTTTTTCAAATGCATCTTAGAATTAATCAGATTATTTAATTATTGGTCTCGATGGCATTTTTTAATTGTTACAATTCCTTTTAGTTAAAATATTATTTTAACTTTTATTTATTAATGTGTTAATACAACTCAAATTGTGTGTTAAATAGGTCTAGTTTCTACGCAAACTAGTTTAGGATGAATCAAATTATTCAAGCTCTACTCCATTTAAAATTATGTGTTAATATTATTGTGAAATTATTCATATGAAGTCATTTTTTTTTTCTTTTTGTATTTTGTTGTGGGACTATATATATATATATATATATATTTGCCATTTAAATGATATAGGTTAGGATTATACTGTGCCTAAGGAAGTATTTTTAGACACGAGCAATATCCTAGCAACATAAATGTTGTATTTTAATATCATGAACTATATATTCATAGATTGTACTAGTATTATGTTGTTTATACTATTTGGCCATGCTATTGAATAAGTTGATTTTTTTTTTTCATGTAGCCTTGATTTGGTCAAAGTGTATTTGAATCATAGCAATATACATTACTCATTATCTCTTTGATTGGTAACCTTTTTAGTTTTGTTAAACATGTTTAGACTTTTGCTATTTAATTATTCGATGCTTTTTTTTTTTTTTTACAAGATTGAGTCAAAGTATGTTTAAATAATAGTAATGTGCATAACCTGTAATATTTTTTGATTAGTGATTTTTACTTTTATAGCTTTTCATGTAAACTTGATTTTGATTAAAATGTATTTGGATCATAATTACATTACGCTTAGTCTATTTTGATTAGTGATTTTTATTTTTACAGATTATTTTATAGTTTTTCATCTAGATTTATTTTACAAATTTATATTTGAGTTCTTTGTAGGTTAAATTATGTTTTTATGCTTTTAAGCACAAACAATTCCTATAATTCAATGTGTAACAATTTTATCTCTAAACTAAGAAATAACACATAAATAAGTTGCCAAACTTATATCCAATATACAAATACACCCTTAATGCAAAACTGTAAAACTGAGGATGTAAAGCCCACTTAAAAAAAAATAAAAAAAAAATCCAATCAAATAATGATCCTCTACCCCAATTTTTAGTAATCTTCAATTATTTTCAACCAAAACCCTAGGGCTACCACAGGCAATTAAAACCTTAATATCAAGTGTTCAAATTATTTCTATAACTATATACTAATGTTGTTCTTAAATGCCCAAACAAAACAAAACAATGTAAAAATAAAATAAACTTTTAGAAATAATCTAAATTACAAATCATAGAATTAAATGACAAAGGTAAAGTCAAGCACAAAAATAAAATATGTTATAAAGATTTTTAGCTTACTTCATTTTAAAATCAAAGGAGATCTAGCCAAATTAATTAATATCAACTTTTATTCATCTAACACACACACACTCATGCACACACTGTTGTGTTGAGTTACATTTCTCGCTATGATTCATTCCAGACGCATTTGTTCAACCAAAATATTATTAGAAACAAGCTAAAATAAATATTAAAATTTCGGGTCAAATTGCCATATTGGAGGCTGCCAAAAAGATGGTCAAAAGGAAACACTAAATTAGAAGGTAAGACAAGTGTGTAACGCTTTTTGTTTTCTTGATAGATTTTTTTATTGTCCCTTAAATTAGAAGGCAAGACAAGTGTGTAACGCTTTTTGTTTTCTTGATAGATTTTTTATTGTCCCTTAAATTAGAAGGCAAGACAAGTGCCTACATGGAGCTCGTTTTAAACTTTTCGTGTCCTCTTTTCTCCCGTCACATTATCAAATAAGAGCAGTTTGGTTTATCAAATTTTATTAAAAAATTACTAATTTCTTTTAATTAAATTTTGCAACATATTATTTTTATATTAATTTTTAAATTTTTTTTACTATCTAAAAATCCCTTAAATATCTAACTATGGAACTACTTCAGACGTTCAAATTTGAAAAGTAGATCTTGGCGACAACAATGCAAGATTATTAAATTAAAATTTAAGAGTTTAAATATATTCATATTTTTTAATTAAAAATATATAAATATATCTAGATCATTAAATTTTAATTGAATAATCTAAAATATACTATTTACACACTAACATCGTTTCGATCTCTATATCATCTTTATTCATTGTAACCAAGTCCTTAAATCCTTTGTGCCGCGGGGAGTGCTGGCATGCCTCCTTTGGCTTTGTCTAATGGATAAATTATATAAACCTTCCCTCCAAGTTTAATTTAGCACAATTACAGCTCTCTCCGTTTGAATATATTATAATAATATCTTGTATTTTTTAAATGTCATTTACACCAAGCCTCAACTAGTAATATTTTCTAACTATTTTGTCTGATATTTAAATAATGACATAACTAAAATATTTGCATAATGTAATTTATTTACCTTTCTTTGAACTTGTCAAAAACTCAAAATAGGTTTACTAATTTATCAAGATTTACAAAAAGGTGAACAATGCATATGATGCAAATATTTTAAAAATATTCCTACTTCAACTAAGGGTTGGAGATTTAGTATTAATAACATTTCTAAAAAAAGTAAGTAATATTTAAATGACTTACAGTATACTAGTATTTAGTCAGATATTCAAGGCAGATCCTTATAATTTATTTTTGTTTATTATAGCCAGGTTAAGTTGATTAGTTTAGATCAATTGATTTTGATCATTAATTTATATGGATTCCATGTGATTTCACATTTGAATCATCAAAATTTAAGGGTGAATATAGGCTCGACTCAACTTAATTTATTATTTTTTTTTAAATTTAAGAATGTTTATAAGCTCGATTAGTTACTCAGGTTGGATTGGAAATAAGCATCTGAAATTGGCCCTAAAAATTTTAAGAATATACTTTTTTGATATTTTTTAATATTTTCTTATAAAAAATTAATTTGTAAATCAAATTTTACAAAAAGTACTTATTTTAATACTAAACTATTTACTTTTATAATCGTTTAAAAATTTTTCTCCAAAAATATAATTTAACAAGTAATTTTAATTTTTTTAGGGAGCCCTGCCCGAATCGCTCGATCCCACTAACAATGCATCTGGTCATAGTTCGAACCTAATCCAATCCAGCCCACCTGGCCATTAGCAAGCCATATCAAGATTTTCTCTTGGTGATATTTGTGTAATTGATTATAACAGTTTGATATGCACGTGACGTTTAAAGATTCGAAGAATTTTTAAATAAATCAAATAAAAAATTAAGTAAAAAATAGCAAATTTTGATTGGAAGGTGGTTAAGATTTTTTTAAAATTTATTTTGAAATTTTTCAAAAAAATTTAAAGTTTCAAACAAAGAATGCCCTTTTTAGGGTAAACGCTATGGCCCAGCTGTTTATGCCGGGCAATAGTTCCCACCATCCGGCTTGAAGCTTCTCGGTCTGCTATGCCAAATGGTTAGTTTTTTTTTTTTTTTTTTTTTTTTTTTGTGATAGAGTGGATCTGCAGGAGAAACTTGACTATTGTGGAAATTATGAAAATTGTCCTATCCATCAATCTAGAGTTGGTGGTCAGCAAAAGAGTCTTTCCGCCAAGGAATAGAAACTCGTGGAATAGCACATTTTACCTAACCTCATCTCTCCCCCCAGCCGACTCTTCCACCTTCTCCTTCAATTTCTCTCTAAAACCTCCTATCCAAACAGAGTATTACATAACTAACGTTGTGGGTGGATTTAGAGTGATAAAAAATTAGTATAAATTGATACAAAATACAGACTTGTAATTGGTAACAGTATAAAAAATTAAGATTTTATAAAAATTTATAGAAATTTTTGGTAAAATATCACGCCTCAAACAGAGAACATACTTAAGACAAATTACAAAACCACAAGCTCGAGAGAAGCCGCCTTCCCTTTGCGCACGGAAACTAATGGCGCAAAGGCGCATGTATTGTTGTACGTGTCCAGGGCAGCTGCAACTACAGTATTTGGAACCTAACTTGTAATTAGGGTTTAGGGTTTAGAATTAGAATTATACCTACTGCTCTCTCTCTCTCTCTCTCTCTCTCTCTCTCTCTTCAAAGATACCCCTATAATTAACCCCGCATATATTTTATCACATTTCTGACTACGTATTAATTGCAAATAAATAATTTTCTATTCTGTTGTGCATAGTACAGAATATATACTCGTGCGTGAAGGTGTATCCAAACAAAAGCAATATTCAAGAACAGCATCACATCGACCATGAAAACAACATGGTATAGACTTCCAAGAAATATATAGAAATACTCACCTTTGTTAGCTGACTTTTGGGGCTGGAAGAGTGCCGATCTCTTGTGAGTAAGAGAGCCAGCCAAGAGCAGAAAAATATCTCTGAAACGATCAACATGAATGAGGAAGATGCTGCAGCCTTACGGATGTTCAAAATGCAAAGAGTAGAGGGAAAAGAGAGTGGGAAACAACCGTACCAAATGTGACTAAATAGAGGAATATTAGACCAATTGGATAGCAAAAAGTTGGGACAAAGGCCTTTGAGTGACCTTGTTCTTTTCTCTGTCAGGAAAATGCAAGTGGAGCCCGTGAAGGGGTCCGGTTAGTAACGGACGCAATGAATTTGAAGCTGCGCAGAAGAAGATAGAAGAAACAGGGGTGTCTTTTTCTATAAAAAGATATGAAAATATATGTCATGCATGCAGAAGAGTTGGTGCCAGGAGCCCCTAGCGTTGTGGTCCCGTGTGAGGGTGGGATATCCTGATATCTGATCCAAGTTACCCAATTCGTGCATGTTCTTGAGACTTATTTAACCACCTTCACCCATCACAGATTGACAGCCATAGCTATATTCAATGTGGAGACTAAATGCTTGCTATTAAGACAGAGTTTTCATTTGGTGAGAATTTTTGTCAATTATCATGTTTAGAATCAAAATTAAGCTACTATGAGTTAAATCTGATTCCATTTCATAGCGCAAATTCTGGGATATTCTTACCATTTAAAATCCAACCAACACGATAAAATTTGGTGAGAGTTGATTTCTACATGTCATAAGATCCTATTTATAACAAGGGCAAATTTAGTTTTTTTTTTCCCCTTCTCAAATCAATTTAATTCCACTTAAGTTTCAAACAGAAGAATTTCAATTTAATTATTAAATTCAAATATGTATTTTAAAAATAAAATTTTATTTATCAAATAATAATTAAATTCAAATATGTATTTTAAAAATAAAATTTTATTTATCAAATAAAAAAAAAAAAAGGATTTAACCTCGAGAGATTCACTCCCTAGGTCAAACCCCTAGAGAGTGAATCTCTTTTGGTTTGTGCCACACATACCGGCCCCTCAACATGTATAGCGGTCAATCGCGAACTCGCGTAGCGGCGGGAAGTCGGACCCACACCCAAGAACTGGATACGGTTCGTCCAGCCAAGGAGGTCCGTCCTACCAACCTTTACTACGCTTTGCGCCCGGGAGGCTGGCCCCAAGTTTTTGCTAGAGAGGAGACTTGAACTTGAGACCTTGGGGTGGTAAGCCCCTAAGTCCCAGTCCAAGACCATCCCATCTAACCCCTTGGGGTTTTTATTTATCAAATAATAACTAGATAGTAATACGGTGTGTTCATAATTATTCCTAGACATTCTTTATGACAAATATCTTGAAATTATGCATTGCATTAAACAATGTGAATAAGAGAAAACTTTGGACTTCCAATGTGAGACACAGCCCAAAACACCCCCGAAGCACTTAACTTTAGAAGTTATAAACATATTGGCTATGTTTGGAAAATGAATTTTTGAAGGGAAAGAAAAAGTGAGAAAATGGCAAGAATGTAAAATGAAATAAAAAAAAGTCAAATTATTTATTTTTTTATTGAGTTGAAAAAATAAGACTAAAATGAATATATATTTGTCAATAAAGTTTAATTTTTAATTGATTGATTATATAGAAATTACACAAAAGTCAATTTGTCTTTCCTCCACTAGTCCACCTACCAAACATAACATAATTATTTAACACTTTCTCCTTCGAAAAGATCAATAGAACAAGAATAAAGGGAAAGAAAGTCAGCAATGACTTTGACACTAGGTTCTGACAAGTGAGAATATGGGTTGCATTCATTTCCACCTTCCGGAATTGTTCAACTAACTGTGTTTTCTCCACTAGTGGATTCCAGGAGAATCAAGATCACGATTTTAAAAAATAGTAACGATTGATATAATCGTAATAAAAAATAACAAGAGTAATAAAAAAAAAAAACAGATAGTATAACAAGAACGAAGGGATCCGAAATTGTTACCTATTGCGTTACATAATGAGAATGGTCTATTTTTAAAACATTGACCAAAATACATTGAAACCACTGATTAAGGGTGCAAAAGTTCATTTATGCGTAGGGTCATTAAAACACACAAGCCATTCTATTCACCTAACAACACCTTTACCAAAGTTAGCTAAGGAAATGGAATAAGTCTTCTAAAAATGCGATTTTCTCCGCTACTACAATCCATTAGAACCAAGACAAAATCATAGCATTACTGGTAAAATGTTCAAAATTCATTTATGTAGGGTCAGAGAACCACGTTAAACATTCTTGACACTACATTCACCTAACAACATCTTTATCAACTCAACAAAGAAAGTAGGTTCCAATCTAGATAAAATGTAGTACCAAATTGAGCCTTTAAAAAAAAAGGGTCAAAGAGTAGATATCAATATCAAGAATATCAATATCCTTCATAATGTGTCTTCGAATTCAACATCCAATTAGAGGAAAGCAATTAAGATCCCTCCATATAGATTTGAAAATTAGCACATGATTAGACTAGCTAGGAAACATAATATACTGAAAAGAATGATGCTGAAAAGAATGATATTTTCAAACTTAAGTTCCACTATTCTTTTGAAAATGCACTTTATCCCCGATAGGCCAAATGAATAACTGAGACAGGTTTAGTAGAGGACTTACAAGCACAGGAAAAGGCTATCGCCATGCAATAGAGGTTGAAATTTTAAGAAGTGAGGGGTGACTTCAAAGGGTTTCCGACAGATGGTACTTAGCAGTGGACTGTTCACTGCAATATTGTGTTGGAGTATTCTCACATTAGTTGTGGAAATGGCTAGTTGTTAGTATATAAGTGTGAGGGAAAGTCTCACCTCATCTTTTGGGGTTAAGATAGGCTCGTGACCACCCGTCACTAGTACCAAAACTTCGGTTTATCATCAATATCGGAGCCTAAGTTTACCATCAATCTTAGCCTACCAAGAGAAATGGGTAATCGCTCTCTTCAACGCAAGACCTAATGTGTGAAGGGGGGAGATTGTTCGGTGATTTCATATCACCCAACACAATCTTATTTCTTTGTTTCTTATTTTGATCTGCAACAGGCCAAATGACCTTGAAAAAGCAAAACCCATGACCAAAAACACAGCATGGCACATCTGATAACTCCATGCAAGAAAACCAAGTATTAACTTCCAGGTACAACACATAATTACATCCTATACATTTAATAAGGACCATTCTACAAACACCGATACAAAGCACGTTTCAACTCATGAGTTTTTTGGGTATGAGATCCACAGGTTAGAATTTTATTGTATTGCACAACACAGGGCATGAACTGAAATTAACTGCAGATCACCCCACTGTTGTTCAATGAATTGTGATTTCCAAATTAAGGAATCTAACTACACGCAAAAACAAATTGTAAAATCATTCATTTTCATTTCAATAGGGTATGAACATCAGTACCCCATTTTGGTTGCTACCCGTAAGATAAAATAAAATAAAATAAAAAGTGGAAAAGGAAGCAAACAAATTTTTCTTTCAAGTCACAATAGTTTTAGCAATTGATTCTTAACAATCTTTACTTGTGATTTCCTTCGAGGCTACATTAGTGGAAAAACTACTTGTTATGTATCTTAGCCTAATCTTTCAAATCCCCATTCATTCTCTCTTATCTTCCATTCAACCCATTTGATGTCGTTGGTGTTTGGCTTGCCAAAATTCATCCAAAATTACAAAAAATTTTAAATTTTTTTAAACTTTCTCCAATTAAATTTTGCCACATGTCACTTTTACATTAACTTTTTTTATTTTTTTGTCATCCAAACACCTCTTTAATAATACTGGCTGTTTGATGAACACCAAAAGCTGGTTGTTTGTTTCCAAAATTAGTTTCTTTTCAAGAAGTTTCTAATTTTGTTAAGCACATAAAAAATTGACTCTAAGAAATTAGTAATTTTTGTTACAAAAAAGAGTCAATTTTTTTATAGTTTTTTTTAATTGTTACCAAGCATACTTTTCCACTAAAAAAACACAAAATTATTAATTTTGCCAAACGCATGAAAGGTCAACTTTCTATCACATTAGTATGCAGGCATCTTTTTCTCCAAAACCCCATTTTTACATGAAGTTGAAGTTTAACAAATGGGGCACACTGCTTGAAACCAGTTGGGGCAAACAAAGCCTAACCTCTCTAGAAATAAATAATAACATTTCACAAGAAAATGAAACCTGGCTAGTGTCCCCCCATTGGAGACTGGGATTTTCACGTAATACAATCATCAATACTTCCGTACACTTACCCAAATAGTCCACCACTGAATCATGTTTTAGTTCCCAAGGTAGCTATCAAATTTAGACTCATTTAATCAGATTATAATTACAATAAAAAACAAAAAACAAGAAATTAATTCTAAACAGCTCTTTATCTATGCTTCTAATTTGTCTAACTCAATGACACAGTTAGCTACAAATAAAGAGTAATAAAGGGTGAGTCTAATAAAAAATTAATCCTAAACAGTTCTTTATATGTGCTTTTAATTTGTCTAATTCAATGACACAATTAACTACAAATAAAAAGTAATAAAGAGTGAGTCTATTTACACTTCAAAAATAGTATCTTAACTCCATTTTATTTCTTTTTTATTGAGTTAAACTATAAAACTACCCCTTTGAAGTAGTTATTTTTATAACACTTCCACACACTTACATAAATAATCCATCATCGAATTATGTTTTAGTTCCCAGCATAGGTATCAAATTTAGACTCATTTAATCATATTATAATTACAACAAAAAAACAAAAAATAAAAAATTAATCCTAAACAGTTCATTATTTGTGGTTCTAATTTGTCTACTTCAATGACATAGTTGACTACAAAAAAAGGGTGAGTGTATTCACACTTGATAAATAGTCTCTCAACTCCATTCTAATTTTTTCATTGAATTAAATTACAAAAATACCCTTTTTAGCTAGCTATTCTTATATATAATTTATAGTGACATAATTACCCTTTATAAATATACATGTACAAATGTACAAATTTAGACAAACACCCTTATATTTAGTTTGGTACAAGAGAATGAAAAAAATACATTTTAAAGATTAAAATAAAGTTTATTTATATTTATATTTTTAACAAGCATGTTAAAAATATTTTTCATTTTATTTTGTTTTTTGACTTAATCAGATAAAAATATTAATTTCTTTCATTTATTTTTTTCTTTACAAACTTTTGTTATCACGCTCAAGTCACTTAGTGAGGATTCATATGAACATTTCAAAAAAAAATTTTAAATAAGTAAATCAATGTATCAAAAAATTAACTTTTAAGGAAAAAAACAAGAATTTATCAAACAAATCATAAATATCATTATTCTAAAAACTTGATTTGTTTTTTTATTTACACTAGAAAATATTATTTTCTTAGAAAAATCTAGAATTGAAAATTTTTATTACAATAACGCTACTCACATGTCAAAATATCTACTTGTCAAAAGTATGGTGGCAATAGCTCACTTGTCAAAATATCGGGAGACAAAATTTATTTTTGTCAAGTTTTCTTCTCAATTTTTTGTTTAAAAATATATTTTTTATGAGAGTACTTGTGATGTTATAATTATGTTAGATATTTTTCAAAATTAAGACGGCAATAGCCTACTTGTCAAAATAACTAGAAAAGCAAAATTATTTTTGACAAGTTACTTTCACAATATTTTATTTAAAAAAATATTTTTCTGTAAGAGTATTTACGCCATTAGAATTATACTTTGCCTTTGATCAAAAGCAAAACAGTCAATTGTATAATTTTAATTAATGGAAAGGTAAAATAATGTGCAGAAGAAACAAGTAGAGTGCAAATAGGCACCTACACACAAATAAATCTTCCATATATTTTATAAATATATACAAATATATATAAATATATATATACATACACATACAGAGAGATAGAGATATAGCCACCTGAGTGCAATTGCCATATTAAATCCAATTAATCAACGGGAGAAAGATCAACAACGGACTGTAGTTAAGCATTGATTCAATCCAATCAATAACGTATCTAGTTTCATTCAAATCTTAAATCTATTCAAACATAATTGAATTGTGAAGGTAGAAAACTGACCTGCTGAATTGTTGAATTCTACTGCACGGCTGCTTGCAATGCGCCAGAAGGGAAGCTACTGAGACTGCATTTCTATTTCTAGAGAGATGAAGAATCAGATATATATGTATATAGAGAGAGAGAGGGGAGGAGGGGTTTTTAGTTTTGCTTAAGAGAGAAGGAGAAGAGCTTTCGAGAAAAATAAAGAAATTTATATATATGGATACACATACATGTATATATATGTATGTGGATGCATAGAAGACACGCAGACAGTAAGGATTGAAGAATCGAAAAGTTAATTGGCAGACCAAGTTCCGGTTTGGTCGCCTTTTAATTTAACGCAGAGAGGGGGTGGGGATGGTGCTGGTGTCTTTGCTTTGCTTTGCTTAGCTGCCCAATCATTTGGAGGGAAGGGAATTTGTTCCTCTTTCTTTTTTTTATGAATTTAAATTATTTTGCTTAAAAAAAAAACAAATTTAGGATAATATGACAGTCAAAAATTCCGATTAAACTATTTTTATTTTTTTTATAAAAAAATAAAAACTTAAATAAAAATAAAAAATAAGTTTTCTCTCCCTTTTTTTTATAAATAGTTTGTCAATTTTAATATTTTTTCAATTTTGTTGCATCATATTAAATGAATTATTTTATTCAAATATTTTATTAAATTAAAATTATTTTTAATAAATAAATAATATATTATTATAATGATTATCTTATTAAAATAATAATTTACCAATAAATGATTTATTTTATTAAGTTAAAATTATTTTTTAATAAAATAATAATATTACATATTAAAATAATTTTTTTCTTAATTAGAATTCATTATTAGTAAAACAATAATTTATTATTTAAATTATTTATTTTATTAAATTAAAATTACTATTTAATTTAATTATTAAAAATTATTTTATTAAATTAAGCTTTTAATAATTTATTGAATTTGACAAATAAAATAATAATTTATTGTTAAATTACTTGACTTATTAAGATTCTTTATTAAAATTAATTATTATAAAATATATATATTTTATATCATTAAATAAAATAATTTAATCATATTTATAAAAATTCAATTAATTTTATAAAAATAATTAATAAATTTAAATATCTTATCAAAATAAAATTAATTAATGTAAATAAAATTGCATTACACACATATTTTTTGATTTTATTGCGAAGAAAAAATGACGACTATAAAAATTAAAAACAAAAACAGTTAAACAAAAACTAAAATATATAAATGTTACCAAGCAGGGCCAAGGAGTGTTGATTTCTCGTTTATTATTCTAATGATTTTTGGCTTATGAATTAATTAAATTTAAAAATATTTATTTATTTATTTATTTTCATAATGAATTGGTTTAAGATTTTACTCTAAATTGTTATTTAAAAAAATGAGAGTGAATTGATTACAATCTTAAATAATTAATGCAAACTTTATCTCTATTTTAATTTTTTTTTCAATGAAATTATCTAAATTTAAGAAGAATTTTAACGACTAATAAATTGTCTTTTTTAAATTCTTCAACTATTAGTTTATATTCATTGCACTTGTATACACACACAAAAAGGACGTGATCTCATTATCGCAAGAGGTGGACATCGGCTCCCAAACTCACGGGACCAAGGATGGCAATGCCACGGATACACGAACATACCTTGCCTCATTCAAATCCATAAAAAAAACCGGTCTAAAGGTATTTTAAGAAGATTGGGATGTGGCCCCGAAAGGGGTAGTCGGGTTGGTCAAGGGTCGGGGCCGTAGGGCTCGAGTCACGTGAGGTCTCAAATTCGATTTCTTTGGGGGCGGTCTTTTCCTCTTAATGTGGAGGCGATCTTCAACGGCCTTCTTGGCTGAATCGGTCAGTCAGGACTTACCTAAGCTGGTTTACCTCCTCGTGGTTCTTTACCGGCTAGGGCCACGAGACGGGTTTCATCCAATACGCACTCATGGGTAGCGGCTGCGAGCTTCTCCTCGACCCCAGAAGAAGATTGGGATGTGTTTAGTGTTAAAAATAAATAAGGATAAATTCAGGTTATTCGGACTAATTTACGAGTAATTTGATTAATTTTTAGAATTTTAAAGTTAATGAGTGGCTCGAATTAGTGACAAAAATAAATAAAATCTTACCAGTTAATTTATTATTCAGTATTACACATTTATGCTAACAGTATCCGAAACTACCAATTATTAATTACTTGATCCATATATTATATTATATATTATTACATATGTTATTATGTGTTTGAGGTTAACAGTGTCAACCTATTTTTTTTTATTTTATAAAAAAAAATATAAATGTTACAAAAATCTTTCGCCACTTCATTTAAAATGTGATTGTTATTATTTTTGGCAATTAAATGTAATTAGTAAATTTTTTTTTTTTTTCAGTATGATAATTGTGGTATTCTTAATTAGACCTAAAATATTTTTAAAAATTTTAAATTTGATATAACTTCACTAAATAACAAGAATCACCAAAACATATATTATGTGTATACATTTATAAGTAATTTATAGCATGTAAAAAATTATATCTAGAAGTTATACAAATGAACATATTTACATAAATTTTTTTTATTGTTTCACATACGGCTAGTGTATTTATATAATTTATATTAACTTTTATTATTTACTTTATACTTAATACAACCAAAAAAATAGCAAATTAAATCATTTAGTCTACTAACAAATAACAAGCTTATGTTACTTTCCTCTTCTAAAACTTGAATTTGATTATTTGGAAGTACAAGTTTTTAATACTTTTATCATAACGGATAAAAGAAATTAAACGGGTATAAAATAAGAACAAATAAAAAATAATTAAACGGGCTTAAAATAAGAACGTCAAATTTTACAAGTTTCTGCCTGTTTATATTTTCAGGCAATACCCGTCCTAGCTTATTCATGTAAGAATTGGACTCGTTTTTAGGTTGTTTGAGATGAATTTGAAAAAATTTTAATGCTTGTTACATTTGCTCGATACGTTGTTTGAAGCTCAACTTCAAAATATTAAAATATAATTTTATCACTTAAATATTATTGATATAGTATAAAAATTAAAAATATATATACATGCAAGCTAGATATACAAAACACATGCATCAAATAATAAATATTTTATTATTTGTTAGACTTTTGATCGAATATTTCAATTTAGTTTAGTTATTTGTAATTATGAAAAAAATATTATGTGATAAATGCTAAAAAAATAATATTTTTTAAATATAAAAGTAAATATATTTTCTCAAAGCATTTTACCAAATTTAAAGTCAAATTAATTTCTTTTAGAAACATCACATTACCAAATGGTAAATACGATCTTTACGAAAATAGATATACACGTAACAAAATATATATTTTCATTAGCGGCGGACCCATGCTGTGTCAACCGTGGGCCACTGCCTATACTAAAAAAAATAATAATTATATTGAAACTATGTTTGATGTTAAAAAAAATAAAACTCAATAAAATTCTATAAAATTCTACAAATCTCTACAATATTTAAACACTATACAAATTAAGAGATAAAAATTAATTTACTTTATAATCAGGTCAAATTGTATTAAATCGAGTCAATTTTAGGTTTACCTATTTATATTGTATCATATTTAAATTTTCTCTCAATAACTCATCATATAAGTATGTCTTGTTTGAGTTGTGTCAAATATTATTATCTCTATTTATATTACACTCAACTTTCAAAATTATTTTATTTAATTTTATTTTAAATAAGTTTACATTAATATTATTTTATCCTAACATTATTTAAGCTGATAATCAAATAAAGGAATAAAATAATTATATCATTCTCATTAAAAATAAATTTGTAATGTTTTTAGAATATGAAAGAATGAAAGGTATTATCGTACATTATTTTGTTAATTCAAATGTTATTTTCTATAAGAAATATTTAATATCAGTGTATAATATTTTATATTTTGTTATATTTTATATATTTACTTAAAATTTAAAATTTTATTTGTAATTTAAGGCTACGCTGGCTCAAATTTCTAAATCTGTTACTAATTTTCATGACGTAAAAATTTTATTTCTTATAATTTGATGGAAAAAATATAAAAAAAAATATATGGCAGGACAGCATATATATATATATATATATAAAGTCAGTTCTGAATTCTGACAATAACATTACCTGTTGAAAATTAGTGGACATACGATTCCCCAATAATTAAAAAAGAAAGAGGGAAGAT
This sequence comes from Vitellaria paradoxa, assembly GCA_019916065.1. NCBI lineage: Eukaryota > Viridiplantae > Streptophyta > Magnoliopsida > Ericales > Sapotaceae > Vitellaria > Vitellaria paradoxa. The sequence continues at coordinate 41,351,837 of CM034234.1, forward strand.
TTTATTCTTTCGAAGCTTTTTCGGAATAGGATCATTTTTGATATCTCACCTTTGTGGCTTTTGTCCACACAGTGGCTCGTGGCTGTCACGTGAGCAACCACTTCTTATACGCATTAATAGTTGCAACTTATTTTGCTTTTAGTTCGACTACTTCTACTGTACAATTATTTCATACTTTTCATTGTTTATGTTTTTATCGTTAATTTTTAAATGAAAAATATCATTCTATAATTATGATAATTTTGAACGAAATAAATTGATGATTACAAATAGTTATCAGTATAAATTAATGAACGACGACTTATGCAAGAGAAAAGAAAAGTAAGTATAAATTAAATCTTTCGCTTTCTCCCTCTGATTGACGTACGTGAGAGCAACCATGCTTTATACTTACGTGCCTGCCTTTACAAAAAGCTTTGTCTTTTCACTTTGGTCACGACCAACTTTATTAAGCCAAGACACCAAGATTCCACTCCCTTTAATATGGGTGAAAAAAACACACACCATGCGTTTGGTTCCGATATTCCTTTATTCAAGTAGAAAGTTTGCACTAAGTTGATTAATGGAATCTTTATCTTATGTGGATTAAGAGGTAATTGGTGGTTTAGTGCATCTTTTCTTTTTTTTTTTTCCCCTATAACGGAGGAAAATTGAATTGGGCCAGGTAATACACTTTTAGTCATTCAAAATGAAAAGTTCCATTGTGTGTTCCAGTTGTTCTATTTTATGTACTATATGCCACAACTTTTCTTACGTTCGAAATGTGACAGCTAAAAATAATGAATTTAACTTTAAATATATATAGATATATATATTCATAAATGACTCTAAAAAATTATAAGAAGTAATTGATTGAATGCATATTTTTTTTTTTTCATTCCCCATAACGAGAGAGAATTGGGCTAAAGCAACGCACTTTCAATCCATCTAAAACCAAAAGTTCCATTGTGTATTCCACTTGTTCTATTTGCACACTGTGTAAGTTACGAGTTTATCTTACGTACGAATTGTGACAGTTAAGTAGCTTATTTTTAGACACTTATTTTTGCAGTCTGCACCACTCAATTTAACTCACGAAAAATATATTTTTATTTTTCATCTTCTAACGTGTGCAATATATATTTTCATACTAAAGTGAAAAATATATATTTTGATAAATGACTTTAAATAAGTTTAATTGGTAGTTACACTTTGCCTTCTTATAGTTTGGCCAAATAACATATAATCTTTCTCTAATATAAAAGTCAACACATAACTCTTTCATAATTTAGATTAAAGTGTAAAATTAACAAAATTTATTAAATTTAACTAAATTTGCGTCTTACATTTCAACAAGACTTATATGTAATTGCACAAAGTAAATCGTTAAGAAAGATATATACTAATTTGTCTATGAATTTTGAGTTGACTTTCTTTAAGAATTGAAAAAATTATATTTCGTTTCAACATAAAGTTTTTTTTTTTTTGGTAAGTGTTTCAACATAAAGTTGGATAAAAAAAAATTACAGTTTTACTTATTAAAGTTACGAAAACCTTTTCCCTAAGCTAAGTTGGATATGTAAGACTCAAATTCAGGTAGATTTAATAAATTTTATCAATTTTGCACTCTAATCCAAATCACAAGAAAATCTCCTATTGATTTTTATACCAAAAAGAGGTCATATGTTTTTAAAACAAACTCTAAGGAGTAAAGTGCGACTATCCCTAATTAATTCTAAACAATTATTTTTAATAGTAATTATTTAAACTCCATAGACCATCAATAATTTGGGGGGGGGGCTTTATAATGAATTTCCAATGCAAACACAATATTACATAAATTCAATCATTTAATGTATTGATGAGAGGATCTTGAAATTTTATTTTAACTTTAGAAATTTGAAGTTGAATTTGAGTTCTTATATTTATATGAGGTGATCAAGATTAAAACATTATTATTCATTTGATAAACTTTCATAAGAATCTAACTGTTAAAAAAATGACTTTAACTTTAAAAGTTGTATCTCAATTTCAAAAATTCTCGGTCCTCTTTGATATATAAGACCACTATATCAACAGTCACATAACAAATGTACTTATCATTGGCCACTTGTAAAAATACACCAGTTCTTAATAAGAGTATTATATCACCAACAATGTAATAAATATATTTATCAGTGATCACTTGTAAAAATGTACAACAAAATTTCTCAACGTTATAATGGTTAGTATGAGATTAGAAAATGTAATTTACTAAAAAAAATTAATAATTACGTATTCATCAAGTAATTAAGTCATCACACATGTTAGAATATCCTAATTGAATAAATTTCATTCTCCTCTTTTTGATTGGAGATTGGACGTAGGAGCAAAGGCACCTGTTGTCGACAATATGCTCACATTTAGGGAGACCCCATAATCGCAATTTAATGATTGTTGTCTGATTACGAGAGAATTTTTCATGCATGCAATGCGGAATTATTTTTTTTTCTTTTTGGACAAATTTACCCCCCGGCCCCAACCCAAATCCTAATAGCATTATTATTGATGTTGACATTTTACCTTTCTTACGGCCCGTTTGGTTTGAGATTTTTTGTTGAAAATCTCCAAAAATCTCTATAAATCTCTGTTAACTTTATATCACATCAACTTTTTCTCTCACTGCACGCATTACGAAATCTCTCCAAACCACAATTTATCTCAATTTATCTCATTTTTTCTTACTCCAAACAACCCCTAAGTCGTCCATTGCCTAAATTATCCCCTCGTAATAAAAATGCCTATTGTCCTATTAAAGAAAGCTTAAACAAAAAAAGATGCTCCTCTCAAAAGTTGGTATTAGGTTTGCTTCATCAGCTTTGCTAGCTAGTTGATTAATGGATAAACTACACCTAGCACCTCTTAGCATTTAAAAAATTATTTTTATTCTCATTCAGTATTTAAAAATTATACTTATCTTTTTTACTTTAAAATATTATTAATATTAATCTATTTTCATTAAACTAATCATTAAAATTTAACAGAAAACATCAGAGTAACCAAAAATTTTGATACTTTTTCTGTTTTACGGCTCCATCTTTCACATTTTTATCATTTTTTTTTTTTTTTTACAAAAATTTTGAAAACAAAGTAAAAGCAAAAATAAAAATAAAAATTTTTTTAAAAAATCGACAAAGATGTGAGATAGAAAAGGGTAAAATAAGAAAATCATATAAAATTTTTATTGTTTCGCCATTTTCTATTAAGTTTTAACGGTTAATTTAATAGAAAGATATCAATGTTAATAACATTCCAAAACAAAGAAGATAAATTTGATTTTTAAATATTGAGGTATGATAAATGTAATTATCCAAATGTTAAGGTGAAGTAAGTGTAATTTACCCATTAATTAATCAGAGTAAGAATTTAGTGAGGAAAAACAAAAGTGAGAATATTTACACTCTTCCATTAGTTTCCTTCACTCCACATGGAGTGGGGTGAGAGAAACTAATAGAAAAGTACATTTATCATTTCCCAAATAAAAAAGAGGAAAGAATATCAAATATTAAATACATATTTTTTAATGAATTAAAAAATATAATCAAATAAATAATTTTCCATTAATAAATTAATTTTTTAATTTAATTATTATTTTAATTTTTCAAATCCCGTGTCTTTTTCTCTTCTATTGTCGCAAGCCAAACAAGGAAAGAAAGTTTAATTTATACATTCCTTTCATTTTTTTCTCAATAATTTTTTTTTTTTTTTATTCAAACGCAGTCAGTAACGTTCCATGAAATAGAGATGATGGCATTTATATTTAGGGTGTGGTTGGAATAATAAAAAGTAAAATACAGTGAAAGTGTTTGGAGTGATAAAAAGTAAAATAGAGTAAGATAAATTGTGAGTTCGTAATTTGTGTAATAAAATAAAAAATAATAATTTTTAAAAATTTTTAAAATTTTTTAACAAATCAAACACGCCCTTAATATCATGAAACTTAGGGCAACGGAATGAAGCATCGTAAGGTGAGGAGCGGTGAATCTCCTCGTAATTCCCTGGTTCTAACCTCACTAATCTGACTTCTATTCTCATCACAAATATTAGATGTCTTCAAAACTAATTGCAGAAACAATTAATAACTAATTAACTATAATAATTTTGCGATCTAAATTAAATATTTATGCAAACACTTGTATAAGGAAAAAAAAAAATTTTGGGATGAAGATTACAGAAATAATTGTTATCTCAGTAACAATTAAAGAATAGAAAGCTCACGATACTTATATTTAGAGTGAGAGAATACATATTATCTCATAATAATTATTTGAATATTGAGAGAGAATGTTGTTTAAGAGAGATGTGTAAGATAATGAAAAAAAAAAAGATACAATTTTCTTATTATTTCCCGTTATCCACGTCTCCCAACACTGACAATTTACCCCATAAGAGGGTAATCCTTATCCAGTGTAATTATTGTCTCCCTCTTCCAAACTAATGTGATGGAGAGTAAAAATTACTCCAATAAAATTTATCCTATATTACTCCAAAAACAAACATGCCATAAGAGAAACTATATCATATTATCATAATCATTCACAACTTTGAGAGTATGTTACTTTTTAGATAAGAAAAAAAAAATGAATGAGTATGAAAATTGGATAAGAATATGAAAAAAATATAAAAGAAAGTAGAAAACTCCTTGATTTAAATTGAGGTGAATTAAAACCTCTTAAATCATAAGATCAATGTTTGACTTATCTCCTCTCTCCTCTCTCTTTCACGAACAATGCAGAAAATTAACAACCCACTATCACCATTAATTAACCACCTAAAATAAATTCACCACTAAATGCACATATAACATTATCTAAATAAATTTAAAATTATCTAAATAAATATAAATACAAAATTGATTACGTAACAGAGTCCCACTGGATGTGGTTTCCATCCAAATAGATGATCGTCATGGTATAATCAAAACAGCACAACCATTCTTAGCATTGTAGTAGTTCTTATTACGCAATCCATTCATATATACACACACACACATATATATATATATATATAAGAAAAAGGAGGAGGAAGAGGCAGAGCTAGCGTATGGGGTGAGGGGACAAGGAGGCTTTTCCGATTGATCAACTTTTTTTTTTTTTAGGTAAGGGGAATGCACATGCGCAACCAAGAGCCAAGTTGGAGAGCAGAGACAGAGCAGAGGAGAGGTGGGAGGATTTGGGGAATGATTCTCTGGCTTGGAATCTGGTATGCAAGTGGGGCACCAATTTGGTCCCCCTTCAATGTACGGAGATTTGGCCCCCCCCCCCCCCCCAATTCCACCAATCACCAATTTCAAACACATTCCACCCCCCAACTTGCCCCCTACCTATTTCCCCCTATTTATTATTTTTTAAATATACATAAATAATCAAAAGATAATACATAAACCCAACTAATTAAAGAGTGTCAATGGTATCTATTTATATTCACACTTAAATATCTTAAATTTTTACAAATAAATATATCAGATAATTAATTTACTTACATATTAGATCTAAACAAAACTTGTTAATTTCATATTTCGAATTACGTTCTTGTCATTTCATATACGATACTATGGTCATAAAACAACTTTTCTTATTGTTTAATTTTGATTTAAAAATCTTAACAAATCTCAAAAATAAATAAATAAAAAAAGCAATTAGGAAATGAAGGCCTTGATTAATCAAAGTACGCACAAACTAATCCGAACACCCTCGGTTACCCAAAAAAAAAAAAAAATGGAAATGGAGAGCTTTACGTACAGTTGCTACTACACAATCTGAGCCGTCCATCAGAGTGGGACGCCCCAAATAGATATTGTACAATCAAGATAAACTGGGTGTGCTTAATTTGCTAAACCGATATGAGAACACAAGATAATTTGTAACCCTGAAATTCTGTCCCAAAATTGTTGGACCTCTTATACCATCACGCAAAACAAAGAAAACCTAAAAGTTAATTATGCTCTATAGTTCTCAGCAGGCATGAGGTGCGGTCACATGCCAAGAACTAGCTTGGAGAACTGATCATAACAGCAAGAACAATGCTAAATATATATATATATATATAGCTGCTTCAATTTTCACCATGGGTGTTGAAAAGTAAGCTGTAGGCTGTTGACAGGTTTGGGCAGGGTAGACATCATCAGTAAGATCCTCTTAAGATTTCCTCCCCGGGTCTTCTGCAAACATCATACTGAATTTTGCTAACGAGCAAAACAGACAGATTATTTTCACCATATGATTCTCCAATGGTCAAAAGCCTTGCCACATCAAACCATGTCGGCAGAACCACTAGACCAACAAAGCTAACCAGAAGTCAACTAGCTAATAATAATATCATGCAAGAGAAATATATAAATATATAACTAGAGTCCATGTAGCCGACCCCACCTAGTGGGATAAGGTTTATGTTGTTGTTGTATATATATAACCAGAGTACTAAAATGCTCAAGCATACTAAATTTTGTGAGCTTCATTCATCATCAAGTGGGACAAAAGTCAAGTCCCTTTCCTACCAGTAAGCATCGGAGCCTCAATGGCCCCGATATTGAAAGATGACAATCATTTCAACACAGCAACTACAAGTCATTGGTTCCAATACTCACTCCAGAATCTATCTTAATTATCATGCAAGTTGAAATGAAACTAAATTGATCGTCTCTAACTCATTTTGATCCTGATTCTGAAATTGACAATCAAACATGCCAGCAGGAGGCATCTAAATGGTGAAAGGAAACTATCCTTGAGTCAAAAAAGCATCAGAATAAGTGTTTCTAGTTCACTTATAACAAGCACATTTACACACAAAAGATTAAGAAAGAAATTATTCATCTAGCCTTTGACTAATTTGGACAAGCAAAGGAGAGGTTCATCTAGTAGCTCTACACCACCAACGAAACAATGCCCAAACTGGAAAGAATCAGACATTGTCACACGATCCGATGAGCAACCTTGCATGAAAATATAATTTAAAGAAAAAAAATTGTCAAGATCAGCAAAAGTGCGAGTTACTAGACATAAACAAAGGAAGACAGGGAAAAAGGCAAAACTGATAGAATCATACCATGGATACATTAACTTGTTTCAATGAGAAGGGGCAAAGGAGTTCGGCTCGAGGATGCGCTGGTTTCTGATAAAAGACAAAGACAATTTATAAAAATTTAATTTCCATACATGATAAAATTATCAGACCTGGGGAAAAATTAAAAAAATAAAAATAAAAAGGTTAAAGACTAACTGGAAATCCAAGGACGAAGATGGCAAAGGATAAAGTTCCCAAGTTAAATGCTTAATCTAGTGAAATTCATTTGTTAAATAAATGAGCAACAGTAAGGCATAACAAGTTCTTTTATGTTTAAAATAACTCAGATTTGGTTTTTCAGAACCATAAATAAAATGAGATGAGACTCAGCCTGAATCACTCCTAGTGGTTCTAAAATAACCCGGAAGTGAAGAAAGTTGAGCAAAACATTTATACCTTCTGGTTCTGCTCGCAACCAATCTTGCCCACATATCAAAGCTTCTCGAATATCTGGATTAAGTGAACTCCGATGACTGTCAAGTATTCTGCAATGTGTGCTGAATGCCAACTCTGGTCCTAGGGTTGACAGAGGTATCCCCAAAACATCACGTGCCATCATTGATAATATGGGGTACCTTGGAGTGTGGACTTTCCACCAATTAAGTATGTTGAAATCACAATTCCGTGGAAAGACAGGCTCCTCTAGATATTTGTCCAAGTCTGATGTTATGCATTGATTTTGCGAAGTTTCATGGAGGAACTTGTCGAATCCCTTTAGTCTATCCCTGGTACCATTGCTAGTACTAGGTAACCTGCTTCCAGGCCTCACTGCATCTTGATCAAGTGAGGTTGAGCACAAAGAATACTCGTTAAAAAGTTCCTTAATACCATCAGAAACTTCCTTGATGTGATCTGGTGCATCACTGCCATAAATTTGAGGATAGTAATACTCTATCAACTTCATTTTGAAACGGGGATCTAAGATGGCTGCTATTGCTAAAGCCAAACTGCACTTGCTCCAATATCTATCGAACTTGGTTTTCATCTTCAATGCCAAAGAGCTAATAAAATCATCTGGGTTCTTGCACCATTCAATCAATTGGACGTGAACATCACAAATCTCGGGAAAGTATATATTTGCTGTTGGATATTTGTTCCCTGAGAAGACATTGATAACTTCAACAAAAAGCTTCATGTAGCCAGTGACTAAGCTTGTCCATTCCCACTCTGTCTCTGTTACAGCCATTGTGTAGCCAGCATCCTGTTCATGCAGGGTAGAGAAGGCACCCCTATATTCCAGAGCTGTTTCAAGCATCAGATATGTTGAATTCCATCGCATTGGACAGTCGATAAACAAGTGCTTCTGACAATTGATACCAACTTGCTGAGCAATCTCACTGAACTTTCCTTGTGTTGCTTGTGAACTTTTAACATACCTAATACTTTCTCGGATTTTGTGGGTCACATCTTGAAGTGCCTTTGCAGCATCCCAAGCGATAGACTTTAGAATGCATGTTGCGCAGCGCACATCAAACAATTGACCATTTTTCAGAAGAGGCTTGTTTTGAGAAAGCCAATCTTTAATTTTGACGACAAAGTCATCATTGCTGAAAAAATCATCAAATGTCATGGCAAACAACATCCTGTCAACATCCCAGTCCATCACACATTTTATAATAATTTCTGAAACTATGTCATCAGTATGAGAAATGTCCAATGTTATGAAATTCAGAATCTTCTTCTGTAGCTTCCAGTCCTCATCAACATAGTTTGCTGTCAATCGCAAGTAGCCTGCATTTTCAGGTGAGGTCCACATATCAACCGCAAGGCTAATTCTGCCATGCAAAGCATGTATTGCCTCATACACTTTCTGTTTTTCTTTCACATAAATTGCCATACAGTCAAGTTCAATATTGCTGTTGGTCATCTCAAATAATGGCTGGAGATTCTTGACGAATATTTTGAATCCAAGATGCTCAACCATATCCAATGGGTAACCATGTAACACAATCATACGAGCAAGATCCAGCCGACTCCGCTCTTGATCAAACTTAACACTTCCAAGGTTCATGCTTCCAAGGTTAATGGATTCATCATTTTTTGGCTCTTGCTCAAACTTAACATTTATAGGAGTAATAATATCTTCTTTTCCTTGCAATTCATCATAGTCGACATTAGTAGCACTAAGGGTACTATCTTTTCTCTTTCTTTTTGCTGCAAGTATTTGAGAAACATCATAATTCGATCTCTTCAGACAGCGTACTAAATGATTTCTCAGATGAGTAGTTCCACTGTTACTTGATCCACTAAGTTTCTTTTTACAATGTACACAAACAGCATAACAAATGTCAGCCTTTCTAACTCTTTCAAAGTGATTCCACACAATTGATGTCAACCTCTTTGGTTTCTTAGCAGGTGAATCATTTGATATTTCCATCACATGGGCTCAAATCAATTAAAGCCTGCAAACCAAATAAATCAACTATGTAGAAATATCATCACCAGCCAACAACCAAATAAACACAAGCCATAGAAATAATTTAGCATGATATACTTTCAAACTCAGCCAGACATTAAACCATGATTCATGGTCATTAAGTGTCCATTTTGTACATAAATACTTTGCGATAATTGCTTAAGGAAATACAGAACCAAAATTTTATGTACAATTTTGGCTTGAATATATACGTCCTCAAATGGTTAACTTCCAAATCTTCCTTCTCCAAACTATATAAGAAGAGAATTTAAACCTACACGAACTGAACACCACTATGCACAAGTCTTGCTTGAGAAAAGTTCATACATCCATACATGCGTGATGCACGCCTGAACTTAACACCGCTACACACAAGTCTTACTTAAGAAGAGTACATATATCTATACATGCATGATGCATACAAGTATATTTGCAGGTTAAAAAACACAACATTTAACTCAACAAAGGGCAAAGGACCAAAAGTTGATGAGTCTCATCAATTATCTAGAAGGTACAATAAAGCCTTAAATGTACAAGAAAACTATCAGCAGCCCAGGTCCAGCAACTTCTAAGATAGTCAAGGACTCAATGGTTAACCAACTATCATTGAAGGACATACAGATTAAAAAAAATAAAAAATGAATAAAATATCAGCACATAGAGATACAAGATCACAATGCATGATTTCCTTGAGCTTCGGAATCCCCAAAGACCACTCAATTTGAGGAACAATGAATTTAAGAAGCAAAAGGCCACATACTAATACCCTTATGAAAACCTGCTCTATATTAATACACCAGATTCCATAACACAAAAAAAATATGAGATATTCCATGTCACATGATCCTAAGCTCCTGCCCCAAATTGCAGACCACAACATTCCTACCCTCATGTATCCCATCAATGTCCCTCGCTCAATTCGGTACTAATCCCACATGTGAACTGTCAGAACATAGGTGCTAAAAAGGTCAAGCTTTTAAGGATGGACTAAATAATGTATGCTATGTTCTCACATCCCCATTGCAAGCGACCTGTTTTGCATGTGAAGAAGTTCAAAAAACAAAAAGAAACAGAACATCATCCAAAGTAGACAAAGAGAATGGGGGGGAAATGCCAACAGAGATTTTAACCCAAGACTTCTAAGGATCACCATTGTGACCACTTATTTCAAGTCTTTATTTGAACATGGCTATTAGGTCAGTTCTAGAACAATTCTAGAGCCGAACTGCGAGAACCAAGAATTTGATTAGTTTGATTCCAATTTTTTAGAACAGACTAGAATCCGTTCAGTTCTATTCTGAGCCCTGAACCAACAACTCTATGTACATCCCTACCACGTGTTAGCCCCAGCTGGAATAAACTTTATCCTGGTGGGTGGAGAGCTTCTCTTCTAATTAAGACTGTAAATAAATATTGTTATTTATAAACAAGTCAGGCTGGGCTCACCAAAAAGCTAGATCTCGACTAGGCTCGTCTACGTATTAAACAAGTCAAGCTTGAACACAAATTTAGGCTCATTTATTAAGTGGCACAAAATTGCATCACAATTCCTAGATGATGAAAATATCATGAATCTCTAAAAGGTTAAAAAATTTCCAAATGAAACTACATAGCCATACATGATAATAGTAGACAGTTTGCCTTCAAAATTCAACCCTATATTAGATTTCAGGTCATACAAGAATTGTAACCTCAGGGAAAGTGCCTCTTCATGCTGGCTTAAGAATGCAGATACAAAAGATTCACCATACTTTCAGCACGACGGGACTTGTCCTATTTGGACATGGACCCAAAAGAACATCCATCAACATTCAACGTAAAAAGATCATTGTAAAGGAAGCTATGAGTCCTATCTAATAATGCTGTCAAGAAAAGATGTCATTCCATTCTAGCCTCTTAGGTTGTCCAATGGAAGAAACCATGATAACCATCTTAAATCCTAATAGTTTGGGTAAAACAGGAGTAACGGCGCAGCTGTGAAGGCTACTTTCTTTGCATGGTGCATGTTGTGGGATACCCACAATTGACAATCTCATCAAAAAATAGTTCAAGTAAAACTATAGATCATTTAAGTTCAAATAGGAAACCAAACCATCATACATGCTGCAGAACCCCAAGGCCCAATGACTAACCAATAATCCTTCATGAGAAACATATCGATTGTTTTTGTATTTATATTATGATAGAGTGTGTTTTTCATTCTAAAAATTACATTAAAATTTAATGAATTTTTAGCCGAATTATTTCTATATTAATAATTGCTTTTTAAACTATCACGCCCTAGAATAATATTTTAAATTTATATGTTATATTTACGTAAGTTATTAATTAGAGATATATAATATTTCCATAAATTTATGTGTTATATATACCCAAGTTATTAATTAGACCTATACTATTTCTATGCCTGTAATTACATTTGAAATATACAGATTAACATATAAATTCCAATAACTTAAGGTCATTTCTTGTAATTTACGGAAATTCACTTGACACGATAAATTTTTTTTCTTATAATACAAAAGATTATGAATGAAGAGTTATTCATCAATGGCTCAAGCTTGGCATAAGGTTTGCTCGAGCTCGTTCATTTACAAATGAGCCGAGCCTTTAAAAAAAAAAAAGGCAGAAAAAAAAAAGAAAATAAGGCTCATTTAGTAAAAGAGCCAAGCCTGAATAGCATCAGGCTTGATTCAAGTTGAGCTCATTTGCAGTCGTAATTGAATCGCTACATAAAAGGATAATAGAAAATGAAATATTTTGGAAGATGCAAAATTGATATCAGTCACAGGGAATTGCATGTCCTGAATGTATACGCGCTGTGGTCCACTTTGGGGGTGTTTGGTACACCAAAAAAACACCAAAAACTCTAATTTTTACCAACTTTTTTCAACTTCATCCAATTAAATTGCGCCACTTGTCACTTTTACCCCAACTTTTTGGTTTTTTTTGTTGTCATCCAAGCACCAACTCTACCCACAGATATATGTCCCCCTGCTTCAATCCAGATACAAAACAGTAGTGAAAATAAAAATCTATATAATCCATACAGGAATGCTTCAATGAATCAATATTGACTAGCACTGGAAAGTTAATGGGCCATATCATGGTTTGTTTGTCCCATATATATTCCAAATTATAATTACCCTTGAAATGGAAATCCTCCCCCACCTAAAATGTATCCACAACACAACTCATAGCCTCTGACTGATAGCAAATGAAACAAACCATTTCCAGCAACACAAGAAAGCGTCAAATTCTTAGACATTTATCGTTCGAACAATGTAAAACCAGTACGCAGATCTAGACTTCAATTTCCCATCAAAGTAACAACCATAAAAATCACAAACTCCATGAACACAACTCTAGTTTCAAAGATTGCACTTGCAACTCTAACTTCGTTAGTGAAGCGACGATTGCAACTACAAATCTACAAGCATCAGATCACCAAAGTTTCAACATTCCACACGAAGATTCGAACCCAAACCCGACGAAATTCAAATTAAAACAACAAACAGGACCACATCAGCAGCCAAAATTTGTGTGAAGAAATCGAAAGATTGCTTGAGATGAAACAAAAAAGAAGAAGATAATTCAAGCTGGTTTTACGCAGATTTGTTCAAAAATCGTACCTGGTGCGTGACCTTCAGAGCCGATTTTCAGTCTCTTCGCCCGTCTGGGTATTCGCAGAGTCCGATCGGACGATCCGGGAGAAAGAGGGTTAGGGTTAGGGTTAGGGTCTGGAGTGGCAGAGGAGAAAGAATCTGAACCGGATGAAGCGGAGTTTGGGAGATTCGGTACACCCGATTGGATGATACCAGATTGGCTTGCCTTGGTTGTGAGATTGGGTCGGTCAACGTCCGGGTTCTTATCAAGTTAAAATTCGATGGTTATATCTAACTATGGTTAAAACAGAGGGTTATAATTGAGTCAAGCCACCGACTTGTGTAAATTTAATTTAAAAATTAATAAACTTTAAAATATAATTTAACGAATTTATTTCTTAAGTGAATCCTACAAAATTTCAATATTAAATTAGTTGAATGTTTTAGTTCCTTGGCTTCAAAATTTATTAAGTTGAGATAAAAATATAATTTTTTAATAAAATTTTAATTGTAAAATAAAATACTTAAATAGTTTACATTTTATAATTTAGCTTTTGGTTAACATTGAATATAGTTTGATATTAGATGAATTTAATAATGTAATTATTTTGTGTAAAATTTTTTAAATTGAGATAAAAATACTTTAAATTTATTATTTAGTTTTTGGTTAACATTGAATATAATTTGATATTAGATAAATTTAATAATATTAGATGAATTTAATAATGTAATTGTTTGGTGCAAAATTTTCTAAATTGAGATAAAAATAAACAAATCCTAAAAATGTATTTAAATCTATTTAATTTACCAAACAAATTGAATGTAAATCATGCTCAAATAACTTGAGTCCCTTAAAATTTTAAGTCAAAACTGGTTAAATGGAGATAAAATTTAAAGAAAGTTTTCAAGTATGTTGGTTGCAAAATATTTGTATAACCTAAATATATATATATATATATATATATTTTATTCACAAATATGAGAAGGATAAAATCCAACAAAACTTTAAAAAGTAATTTGTTTATTAAGGCTTAATTTGGAAAGTAAAAAAATTAGTTTTCTTTTTTTTTTTGGAGGGAACTAGCTATTAGTTACCTACTAATTAATTATTAAAAAACTAAATTTTTTTTTTATTTTTTTAGGAAGAGAACAAAATTTAACTCTTTAATAGTTAACTTTTTAACTTTTTTTTTTAATTTGATATTTTTGTCTCTTGTGATTTAAAAGAAATTTAAAATATAAAATGATAAATTTGATTATTAAAAAAAAAAAAACTAAGTAGTTAGAAGTTAGTCCTTCCAAAAGACACATTAATAAAGTCATGATAACTCCAAATGATAATTCTATACTTAAAAAACTTGAGCTTAAGTTATTACGGTAGCGTTTGGAGTAGTAAAAAATAAGAAAAAATGTGGTTTGAAATAATTTTTAGTTTTTACCATTTTTAACCCAAATTACGATTTTTTGAAGATGAATAGTATAATTTTTGGACCTTTGTGGTAAAAAGTTAGAGAGAGAAATCGTAAAAAAGGTTTTTTTAGTTCATTCCCACGGATTTATGTCCATTTTTTTTTTTTAAGTTATTGAACTGTTTAACTTTTGTATGGAAAAATGAGAGACAAATTGTAAGAACGATTTTTTTGGTTTATTCTTGTAGATTTATGTCAAATTCGTTGAAATTTATTAAAAAGTTATTAAAGTTTATGAACAAAGTTATTAGGATTTGTAAAAAAATTATTAGGGTTTGTAAAAATTTGTTAGGATATGTAGATATATATAGAAATTTATAGAGATTCCGTAAAGTATGAAATAGCTAAAATGTGTTAGAAAATTTTAGAGAATTTTAAAAATTTTCAGAAATTTTCAGAGATTATTATTAAATTTTACCAAACAGAATTTGATTTAACATTTAATTTCTTCTGGTCACTAGACACTACAATATTTTAAGAGTTACTCGGGTAGATGTTAAGTTTATATTTACGTGATTTGTAAATCTTATAAATAATTTCATGCACTTACAGTTTAATATTTAAAAAATAGATTCAGTGTGGCTTAAAAAAATAAATAAATAATCAAAAAAATTGTTTATGAAATTTTTAACAAGTCTTAGATAACGGTGTTTTCTTATTTTTTCGAGACCCAATTAATAGTGTTGAGTAAAAAATAGTTGGCCAGGATTTGACTTTTTTTTTTAATTTTATATGGCTTTTTTAATTAATATTTAATTTTTTTATTTGGAAGCTTGCCATTTTTTTATTCTACGCGAATTTTTTTATTTTTTATGAATTAGAATAAAATATTTTAAAGTTTTTAAATAAAAAATTAAAATAAAAAAATTACATAGGAGAAAAAAATAAAAAAAATAGAAATTAATCCTTTCCAAACCGCCCCCAAGTTGGGTCCGGTTGGGTTCGTAGTCCGTACTCCATTTTTGCGCATGGTTTTGGTAGGTTATGAAAATGACATTTTGGAGCGGCGAAGCGGACCTTAACTCTGGAGCTTGGTTTGGGCTATCTATATAAAATGGTTGATTCCAGCTTTGCAACCCAGTGGGGCCGAGGGTCAACTTCTTAAAAAAAAAAATTTATTTCACATCAATACTCATGTGCCAAAGGGATTGATGAGAAATTGACACACGTCCCTTTTTTTATTCTTTTTGTTTTATTATTTTTGCCCTCCTTTTGTTTTTTTAAGGTAAGTTTGTAGTATCATTTTGATGGTATTTTAATCATTATTTGAACGAACGAATTGCAGCGTTTGGAGTGCTATAAAATTTTAAAAAATTCTATAAAACTCTAATAACTTTTATAACTCACTAAAATTTTTTATTATATTTTTATTTTTTTCACCTTTAATAATTTCAAAAAATTTCAATATTTCATTAAAAAATAAAAAATTCGTAATGAGATTAATCGAGTGCAATTTTTTTTTTCATAATCATATTCTTCACATCGAAAACTTTCAAACGGGTACCATTGTTACTAATTTATCTTTATTTTAATTTTTTTAAATCCGTTAAAACGGATTTGGACAAACCGTTCTAACAGTTTACTAGTACAGAATCCGTTAGAACGAATTTGAAATGCCGTTCTAACGGTTTTGACAGTGTCCAGAAAGAGAAGAAGCATTTTTTTTAAATTTATTAGAATAGATTTTGGAAACCGTTCTAACGGTTTTGGTACTGTTTATCTTCAAAAAACACGATTTGAAAACGCGATTTGAAAAGAAACACCAAACACCTCTCTTTATTCTAAACCACGTTTTTTCTTGCTTTTTATAACTCCAAACACCCAGTGCATATATTTTTCATTGACTTTTTTTTTTAATTTTTTGGGTTTTGAATATTAAAAATTTATCTATTTCAATGTAAAAATTATTGGAGAAATAATTTTACTTATATTTTTTTATAACATGAGTAAATATGTAAATATGTGTTCCCTTTTAAATAAGCAAAGCCTAAATTTATTTTTACATTAATTTCCTTATTAACTTAAAGATTTATGAACATTTCTTATTAGCACATGTTTTAACTTTTTTTTTTCTTTCTTTTTTATTAATTTTCTATTTGCGATTGGCATGCTCACCTTGACACGTATTCTAATTTTTTAGATAAGTTTTATTATATAAAGTTGGTAAATGTTTGTAATTAATTGATCTGTGTCATTAATTTTCTACTATAAGACTGAATTTTAATATTTTATTGTGAGATATTATTACTCCAATTCTGAGTATGAATGCTCGTCTTTTGTCACAGTTACATTTATAAAATTCACAATTGTCAATTGAATGCTGCATTCATGTTGGTAATTTATATTATTTTTCTTGTGGGTTAATGATAGTTGATTACACAGACTGTATGTGCCAATTTTTATCCATTATAAATTTGAATATATTACAAAAACTCGTAGTAATGTGTAAATATTTAACTAAGAGGCCGTTTGGAGGTTTAAAAATAAGAAAAAAAGTGAAATTTTTGGTAGTTTTTTATGTGTTTTTTTAGTTATATTTTTTTGTATGTTTGGTGAAACAAAATGTATTTTTTAGCATTATTTTTGTAACTTTTAGGTGTTTAGTAAACTTTTTATTGTTGCAAATAAAAAAAGTGGTAACTTTTTGAGTGTTTGGTTTTTTTTTACTGTAACAAATCAAAAAAGTGAGAAAAATTATGATTCTACCAAATGTATTGTATTTTTTTTGCTAGTTTTTGAGCCTCCAAACAGACCTTAATTTTTAAAAGATCGTCACATCCCGAATTTTTTTTTTATCTACGTCACGAAAAAAGTAAGGCACTCAAATTTATATTATCAATTTAATAAATATATATTTGCAATCAATTTAAATAAATATACTTTGAGATAAAAGCAGATGATTAGTGGAAAATAATTTCCATGTCTCGAAAAGAAAATAGGGTGTGTTTGAAGTTGTATAAAATTGTAAAAGTAAATATCTCATAATTCGTGCAGTGAGTGAAGAATTTAAATTCTATTATCTTACAATTCGTGTTTGTAATGATTTATAAGATTTTTTTTTGAGAGCTCCAAACGGAGTCATAGTTATCAACGCTTTACTATATTGAATTAAAATTGCAAAAAAAAATAATGTACTTTCTTGTGCTATTTGCCTTTGGGCTCGCATTGAGTTTTTTGGTACTGTGCCAAGGTTTTTAGGATCATTTGAAATCTCATTATTTTTGTAAAAATATTGATTTTTTATTTTTATTTTTTGATTTTTTATTTATTATAAAATCAATAATGGCAAATAAAAATTCTTCTAACTAATTGCCAAACTCCAATTTTTTTCTTGATTTTATTTGTTATATAAAATATTATATAAGTTAAGTTAATTAATATTTAATACAAAAATGTAAAATATATTAAGAGTGTGTTTGGAGTGATAAAAAATGAGATAAAGTAAATAAATTATGAGTTCGTAATTTATGCAATAAAATAAAAAATAAATAATTTTTAAAATTTTTAAAAATTTTTTAAATTTTACAGTAAATCAAACGGAAGCTAAACTGGCATCTTATCCACAACGTTCATTTTTCATATTAGGTCTTGAGGGTGGATTTGGAAAAAAAAAAAAAAAAAACCAAAAAAAAAAAAATTGACTTGTTACAATATTTATTTATTCTTTGTTAGTTTCGACGAAGCAACATCCAGGGGAGAGAGGATGGCAAGGAGGCGACTGCTGTTGCTGTTAAAGCCCTTCGATGTCTTCCCCGCCCAACGCCCCAACGCCAGCAATGGCTTCCCTCGCATCCCCAATCCTATGGTACGTAGCCCCAAAGCTCTTCTCTTTGAAATCACTAGGATGAAATGTGTAGATTACCTGTTTGATAAGATGTCCCACTTGGTAGCCTCGGCTTCCATTCTGGGCGTTCATGGTATTTGACACATTTTCTTTTAATTTTGGGGGGGTTTGATAAGTATTAAGACTGCTTATATACAGCCTTAGATGTTCTTGTGCCGTTTGCTTTGTCATTGTTCATTCCATCATTCAAGTATTTTAATTCCAGTGCCTATGAAGTTATATATTTCATTCATTTTAGTACTAGTTTGATCAAGATAAAGCTTGTAGTTGCTTCTTGGCTATTTGTTCTTCAGCAATGTTTGTTCCTTCCGCAGTTCCATTGCTTACCATGTATTCATTTAGGAATAAGATAGTATATTAAAACCCTTTTCCAATCCATCAATATATTCCCATGCTCCGCATGCATAAGATTGTTGGGACTCGGTTTCCAGTTGCCACTTCTCTGCTGTAAACTTTTCATCTCCATCGCCCAACAAAGCCCAGGAGATATTGAGAATCTGTTGTCAAATGAACCTACAATTTTCTTCAGACAGCTCCCTACCAACTGCCATATCCTGCTTTAATATCAAGTTATCAACTTTCTCTCCCTCCATGGATGGAAAATCTATTTTCCTGCTTTCACAATTTACTCCACATAATCATGGGAGGACCCTTGTTGAGGATGTATAAAAATTTACTTTTCTCAGACCCATTGTTGTTTTCCAAATGTATAAAAATTCCCTTAGGTGATATTTGGTTTGCATTTTTATTTTTTGTTTTCTGTTTTTGTTTTCTAATTTTTTGTTTTATGTGTTTTATGTTTTGAAATTCCCAAAACAAATAGAAAACGCATTTGGGTCAAAAAGGAAAAGTTGTTTTGCATTTCATGTATAAACTCATTTTTTGTTTTCTAAAACACGTTTTGAAAACGTGAGTAATCAAATGCATTTTCACCTTTCTTTTGTTTTAAAAAATGTAAAATGGAAAATAAGCCCAAAATAGGTATACCAAATGGCCTCTTAGTATTTTTCCGCCACTACCCATCCGTAGTCAACTCCTTTTCTTGGCACAGAGCACATGTACAAGGAAGTCCGCTTCCCAAGTTAAGATAATTTTGAATTTTTTATTACATTGCCATAATTACCCTTAAAACTACTATAATTACCCTTAAAAACACTTAATTTTATTATAAAAATATCATTTATTTCTCCCAATCAATTGATTGTATATAAATTTTGCTCCTACTTATTAGAAAATTCGAGTCTGCCCTCGTGCATAATTTTGACTTCTATCCGCAAATTGTTCTTTCTCCAATCTTGTTCTTCTGTGGTATGCTGTTCAAGACCATTAGCAATTCAATGCTTATGCAGCATGCTGCATGGATGCTTTTAGATTTAATCGTTCTTGCTAATCTTAAAAGTTATACATCTGACATTATTATTTGGGTGGCATGTTTTGGAATATTGCAAGGTGGCGTTTTAAGCAGGGGCATTTCCAACGTTCTAGAGGATGTTTAGACTTATTTTGACTGGTTAATTGTTGGATTTCCTTATTATTCGAATGAAATACTTGTGGATCAAGACTTGCTTCCAATTTCTTGCTCGAGATACTCTGTATCGTGTTCTTATGATTCTGGACTTGGAGTTCTATGTTTGCTCATCTTATGAAATTCAACCGTTTCACTCAAATCTTATTTTTCATCCTCGTAATATAGTTATTGTTGAAGACGTTGCAGGAAATGAATTATTTGGACAACAGGCGCGAGGTTCACAAGGAAGCCATAAAGTTTTGTCAGGATATATTGGGGAAAAAGCATGTTGATTGGCAACCTCTTTTACGCAGGGATCTATCACAGCCAATCCATGACGTGGATCTGGTTGTTACTATTGGCGGGGACGGCACCCTTTTGCAGGCAAGCCGATTCATGGATGATTCAATTCCCATTCTAGGAGTCAATTCAGACCCTACTCAACCTGAAGAAGTTAGCTCATCTATCTCTGATTAAATTTTAGATTGGTGGCCTTTGTTTGAATGCATAAGTTAGTCAATTTATCTGAGAATTTAAACATCTTGACTGGGGACCCTAATTTGCTTATATGTGTGTGTATATATATATTGTGTGTAGGTGGAAAAATTCAGTGGAGAGTTTGATGCAAGAAGAAGCACGGGCTATCTTTGTGCTGCCACTGTCAGAAATTTTGAACAAGTATGTGACTATCTTATTAGATTCTCTAAAACAAATGTGCTATTCAAAGCAGCTCGTAAGAAGTTTTCTGCATTAGTTCTTTTATAAGTTTGCATATTTTGTACAAGTTTGGTTATTTCGAAATTGCTTCTGATCTAAACAAGATGATACTTTTACTATTTGGCGGGGTCTAATTGGGTGAGATTTATGTAGCATTCCTTTTACAAACATAGAGGCTGATTGTGATCCCAAAGTACAATGAAGCAACCTTATCGCTAGGGGGTTAACATAGGCCCAGCAGTTTGCGAGGCTTGGCCTTGTCCTCATTTTTTTTGGGCTCGAAAAATTGTCGCATCTCGATTTGTTATTCAAGCAGGGCTTGGAATCTTGAAATTTTTAATTTTTTATATATTCATGTATTACTTTATTTATATTTTCTTATAAAAAGTTGAGTTCTTATATCAAAGTTTATAAAAAATATGTATTTTAATACTAAACTACTTGCTTTTATAAAATTTTAAATTATTTTTATCTAAAATATATTTTAAAAATAAACGAGTTTTTGTAAGCGGACTTGGGATTAAATTTAAGCTCGATTTCTTAGTGAGCCCGGCCTAGCAATTAGCCACCCTTCCCATTTGGATGAATAAATAGTGTATATAGATTATAGACTAAATGGTGGTTTAGTTTCCATTTGGGGGCAAATTCTTAAGTTGCTCCCACCAACACTCTGTGTCCCCTGGTGTGTTCATTTTCTGTCAAATTACATTTATATCAGTGATTGAGTTTTAGTTTCTGCATTTTTGGAGCTGCAACCTAATTATGTTTTTCTACACAAAGTTAAAAAAAAAAAAAAAAAAAAGTTCTTCATTTAATTGTACACAACAATTTCTTTCAGATGGTAGACAACATCCTCGAGGGTCATACGGTTCCTCATAAATTGTCAAGGATGTCAATTCGTGTGAACTCGAAGCCTCTGCCAATGTATGCTCTTAACGATGTTCTAATTGCACATCCATGTCCTGCGACAGTTTCTCGGTTCTCTTTCAGGTAAGGGGTTCCTATTGTTGCGGTAGAATTGTCATAATTTGGATTGTATGTTCAATCATTATTCATTTTGTTTGCAGAATTTGGAAAAAACGGCCAGCTGTGCTCCCCTTTGGTGCACTGCCGATCAAGCGGTCTCAGAGTCTCAACGGCTGCCGGATCAACTGCTGCAATGCTATCAGCAGGAGGATTTGCGATGCCCATTTTGTCCAAGGATCTCCAATACTTGGTACGGGAGCCTATGTCACCGGGAGAAGCCAATTCTAGACTGATGCATGGAGCGGTGAAATTTGGCGAGTCCATGGAGATTAAATGGTCTTGTAAGGAGGGGTTAATGTACATTGATGGGTCTCATATTGTCCATTCTATCAGTCATGGAGATACCATCCATCTTTCTTCCAATGCCCCAGTGTTGAAAGTTTACTTGCCTAACCACTTGTTATTGTAGCGTGAATGAGAAATGGAAATAGTTGCCGTGTAAAAATTTGAATGAAGGGTAAAATTTATATGTGAGAAATTATTTTGTATATAAACTTGCATCTTGAAGAAAGAACTACACTGAAAACGGGATAGTCCAAGACCGAATCTAGCATAATTCTAGCATTTCAGCTCCAAGTACATTTGAAGGGGAGAAAAAAGGGGACAAACTGAAGGGTATCTAAACTGGCTTCTACTGTAATACTGATGATGACTGCTTCAGCCAAGAACGAATCACCATACCTATACCGAAGGAAATCTTTTATATCCTTTGCCTCAAGGAAAACATTCTGGGAAATGGCCGGTGGCAATTTTTTTTCCCCTCATCTATCTTGGGCATGAGGACTGGAAAGGATTGGCCTGATGCGTTGAGCCTTTTTACAACCTGGAAAATAAAGAATTTTTTTTGTGATGCCTTTGAAAGGGGGAATGTTCCCGATATAACTATAAATGTAACATACTTCTCTACAACCTGGAAAATGGTGAATTCTCGTATTAGGCTGGTGGAACTAAGTTTTTAACTTACGTGAACATCTGGGGCCGGTTACGAGAAAGCTGAGGTCGCTTTATCGGCGAAAGAATTAGGTTCCTCAAGGTCATAGAGGGGTTACTGGCTCCAGCTCCAAAAACAGGATGAGCTGTGGCCCTTCTGTTGACGGCATCAACTGGAACTGCTGATTGTTTTACAGGTGAGACGCCGGGGATGTCAAAGGGGCCAGAGTTGGAGCTATTCTGTCTTGCTGGCCATACGTTCTCTCTAGGCCCTGGAGTTTCAGGAGTGAAAACCGACCAATCTGCGACAAATAAGTCAACTAGTATTTCTTGGAAGAATGCAACTGACAACTGGTTACCAAGCTACTACAATTTTTAATATGGCATGTTTGTTTCATGAGTTACGAGGCTAGATAAGTGAACAAGTATTTCTTGGAAGAATGCAACTGACAACCGGATACCAAGCTACTACAATTTTTATTATGGCATGTTTGTTTCTTGAGCTATGAGGTTGGATAAGTGATAGCGTTACTCTTAATTTTTATCTTATGATTGGTTACATTTTTTTTTCTCCGTTGGGATAATATCTCAATGATATGTATATGACATTATAGATGGTGTCTTATGAGAGATGTTATCCAAATAAAATAATATAATTAAATGTGGGATAAAAATTGGAGATAGGATGCTGTCTCCTATCCAACTTCATCTCCATCAAAATAAACATGTCTTTTTTTTTTTTTGGTAAGTGGAAATAAACATGTCATTAGCTAAAAGAATGTGAAATCTGTTCATGCTTATGGGAACGTCAGCTACTAGAAACTTTTAACACCTAGTAGCATCAACAGCTGGTTTCAAATGCTTTTAATATGAACGGGATTACCTTTCCTGATAGGTTCTCTGTTATCCATCATGTTTGGTGGATTTGAGAACAAGTCACTCTCAACTCTTGAATAAAAGTTGCTTGCAGGTTGGATGGCTGATCGTTTTGTTGATTCATACTCGCTTCTCAATTGATCATACATTTCATCAAGTTTTCTCTTTTGCCTGGTAATGGGAAGTAATAGTTCATGTCAAGGTTCTTGCACTGAAGCTATAATATCTAAGAGATGGAATCAGGTTTGAATAGCTTTGAAACAATAGTTTATAAGACTGACCTGGATTTCTCAGAAAATTTTTCTTGGAGCTCTTGCTTATCTTTGGATAAGCTCTCAACTTCTTGTTCCAGCATCTGGCACCTTTTGGCCATTTTCTGATATGCAGTGTGCACCTGCTCCAACTTTTCTGTGAACTTCTCTTGCATTGTCTCACATTTTTGCCTGCACTGAGCTACTATTCTGTTCATCTTGAATTGCATTTCCAGTTCCTTTTGCCCAATGTAGAACATCACACTTCTGTATGCACTCTTCATCACTGGATATGTTCAAGGAAAGATGTGGATCCAATGTGTATTTAAAAATAATATTACAAAATGTTCAAAAACCTCTACACACCATTTGGGAATTACAAGAATTATACAGATCAGTGCCCAACTGTTCTATTTTTCTCAGCATTATTTTTATTTTTCCCCCATTTGCTTCTTGGGATATTTATATTCGCCAAGGAATAATGGCTGTTGCCACAGCCTCATAGAAGGATGAATAGGCTGTAGAAGCAGCCACCATACTCATGGAGAAATCCTTCCAGTTTTCCCCTATGCACTCAATACTGGATGCATGAACTATAAATAGGATATATATTTTAACAGAAATTTCCTCCATACTTGTACATAGATATTTAACTAGTGTAAATTCATTGAAGGTAATAAAGTATACATATCTGTGGAGATATCCCAGCCATGGCCATCTGAAAAAAAATATGTAAAAAGGTCAAGGAAAGCTCAGAGACCTCTGCTTAAAATAGCAGAAAACTAAGGATGCTCCAGTTACAGAGTGTTTAACAGAGGAATGCTTGCTTACATTTGTCCATTCCTCATTTGGATTGATATCCACAGGTTTCATAAGACTGACAAATGAAAGCTGTCTCAGGTTAGAAGGCACTCAAATTACAGAACATGCTAAGATACATTAGCTATTTGTGATTCCAAAGCTTTGAAAGCTCAAGTCTTTAGGGATCAGTGGCTTGTATATTTGCATAACAACATGCAACAAACTAATGGCAAGTCGAAATAAATCTAGGGTAAACACACACTACTATCCTTCCATTCAACTAACTGGCAGACTGGATTCAATCCTTTCCCCCCGAAATCTGAATCCCGGGCAATTAAATCACCTTCATGTTTTAAGAATACGCAAGCAAATGCTAAAAATTTGTAACAGTGCCAGCAGAAGCCACTGACCTTTTGGAGAGCACTTGATCGCAGACAGGGCAAGCAGCATCACTACTGAGAATCTTACCAGCATCTTCAGTGCCTTTTACCACTGTTAAGGAACCCTCAAGCTAATGCACTGACTCTTCTATTTCTACAGTAAAAATATGCATAGAACATGAGAAAATTAAAACTACTGTATGCATCTGGATACACAAAAGGTGGCCACAGGTGGTGGCAATGGCTCGCCCTTCCAATTCTCGCCAGCATGCATTGCATCTCATTTCAGCTTTCAGAAATGATCCTTGTTATAGCTTGGAACCTGGAAGGCCAGTAAATCACCAAAGACATGAGCAAGGTTAGGGGTGACCCAAATTTTGTAAGCAGTGCATGTAAAAGTACAATTCTTAGCGAATGGGGCAAACATGAAAAAACAGTGGAGGCAAAAGCATATAAAAAGAATGGGGCAAAAATAAAATTTCTAAGTAAATGGGCAAAAACAATGAGTCTTTTTTTTTGATAGGTAAGCCAGGGGAGGGCCCCGGGTTCGAACCTGGGTGGTGAGTGGGCAAAGAATGGAGATCAACCACCGAGCTAAGTGCCTCACTCCACAAAAACACTGGACCTCACCTTGGTCTGTCCTTGAGCAAGGTCATCCGTAAGGTTTTATGCAGGTATTATGGTATACAGAACCAACGGAGCAGTGGTATGAGATAATTTATTCAGTTGATTTACAAGTTTTGATCAAAAGTCCATCTATGTTTAGGTGATTGGACTAATAAACACACGAGTTAGAACTCAAAACACATGCATATGTGGTTTCAAAATGCATGGTTACTCGAACTAGTTGAAGCTAGCAGGCCAAACTGGATTCAGAAGAAGCTAGAAAGTTAAATGATTACCCTCAGGTAGGTTTCTTATGAAGCGGAGTTAAAGAAAAACAAAAAGAAAGAGGTTAAAAGGAACATGATTTTGAATCTCTGTCTGGCATTATTTGGTTTTCCATTCAAACGATAACCTCAGCTCTAGTTCTGCTAAAGTCAAAAAATTTCCCTCTATTGAGGGTAATAAAAGCACCTCAAAGCCTCGCCTGGGTTAATTTAATTCCTCTTCTTCTTTTCCCCCCTTCATTTTCTTAGCGATCAAACAAATCATTTGAAGCTCCATCGCTTGTAATCAATATCAAACCTGATATCCAAACTTCATTTTGCCGCCTTATCTGCAAAGGTTTCAAACTCTGAAGCCAATACCTGAAAACCAGAAATAATTGCACAAGCAATCATCATAGGTTGAATAAATCACGGAAAAATGACAAGAGAAGGAAATGATTAGGATATAGTAGGATTCTAATTTCAAGCACAACGTATCGAAACAATTAGTAAGATTTGAATTTCAAGCCCATTGTATCGAAACAATTCAGTCAAAAAAAAAAAAAAAACGAATCAGATGCTTAAGAAATCACATTGCAAGATCAGAGACTCTAAGAAATCGAATCAGGACACTGCAAAAGTAGAATTCAAATAAATAATAATAATAAAAAAGAGCTGAAATTTGGAGCAACGAACCTCCGAGCACTGCTGAAGATGCTTTGTGATAGAGCAGACCTTCAAACCTTTTAGCTTTTTAGCGTTTTGAATCAGAGAACTCGAAATCGAAACGGCTCGAATGAGAAAAGCCTTTCCTGTAACCCTAGGACGAACAATTAAGTGGCCGCGAAGTCTCTCTATGCTCTCTTTCTCTTCGTTTTTATGACGTACTGAGATCAAATCGAAATGGCGGCAAAAGGCCATTCTGTTTGGCAGTTAATCGGTAACATGCCGGTTTCCGGTTCAGTGACGGGGAACTGTGACTAGCGTACGAAAGTGTTTAAGTCTCCGTGGTATAATTTTTCCAATCTTTACCTATAACAGTGGAACATTTTTTTTGAAAATATTCACCTAACAAACTAATATTTAATAATAAAAGTTTATTTTTTATATTTTTAACTTCTCACTTAATTTTTATTTTGGTGAACCTCACTACCATATATATTACAAAACGGTTTGACCATTTTAAATTCCATCCTATTTTAAAGGAGAAGAGATCATTTGAAATCAAAACTATCTACTTAAATTTCGTCTAATTATAATTTTTAAGAAATTAAACATTTTAAATTAAAGCATAATTTTTTTTTTTGGTAATTAAAGCATAAAATTTGTATTTTCTTTTGTGATACTTATCAAAAATTAATTAGAGATAAACCAAAACACATGTAATACCCGCTAGAGTCTAAATTAAAAAAAAACTAAAACTCATTAATTATCATAATTTTTTTGATTTGAACCT
Source organism: Vitellaria paradoxa (assembly GCA_019916065.1). Taxonomy (NCBI): domain Eukaryota; kingdom Viridiplantae; phylum Streptophyta; class Magnoliopsida; order Ericales; family Sapotaceae; genus Vitellaria; species Vitellaria paradoxa. Next base: position 41,379,064 of record CM034234.1, read on the forward strand.
TTTTTTTTTAAAACTTTTAACTATATAAGAAATTTAATATTAATTTTATTCAGTATTATAGAGACGCGTTATGCCCAGTAAAATATTTACGTTATTGTTGCGAAAACTTCCTAATTTCTATGGTACTTCAGTAGTGACTTGACCTACTCCATTTCAATTATTTCGAGCTATTGAATAGTTGTGGGATATATTTTTATTATTGGATCGTCTATTCAAAATTATAAATTTTTAAGAACTATTTTTTATCCTAAAAAATTATTAAAAAAAAAGCAAAATGCTAGAATCCTAGAAACAACTAAAATAATGTGTAGTCATCATTCCCCAACTTTACTAGTGCTACCCTAGGAGATTCTATTAGTAATTGTTGCAAGATATTTTAAAAAGTGTCTACTTTTATCTTGACTAATAATACTGTATTTTATTTGTACTCGAATTGTGAGTTATTGACATTATTTTAAACTTAGGGCGATGATATAAAGTGTGTTAATATCAGAATATATTTAATACACTTTTATATGTTGACAATTTTATATTTATTAAGTTAGTGAAGAGTTATGTCAATAATATTTAATTTTACTCGGCAAATCTAATGTAGTATTTATTATCTATTAAATAAATTAACTTTTATATTAGTATTTATTTTTTCTCTCTACTTTCTCAGAAGACTAGCTCTTATTCTTTTATCCTTTAAAAAATATTAATATAATAATAGTAATCAAAATATTCCTAAAAGCATGAGTAATTTGAATAATTACGTTTAAAATTTAAACTTTATAGATTTATATTTTAGTTATAAAATTTACTTTAATAATAAATTTTACTTATTAATTTAATAATTAAGGGAGTTTGAATAATTAATCTTAAAAATTACATTTTTTATATTTATCTTTTAATTTTGAAATTTTGATATAACAAATTTTACTAATTAATTTTCTAATTTATAAAAATATGAGTGTAGATTGATTTATTAATTAAGAAAGCATCAGTAGTTTGGATAGTTGGTTCTAAAATTGAATTTTATATATTTATCTTTTAGTTGTGAAAATTGATTTAATAAAAAAAGGTAAAGTACAAAAATCACATCTATACTTTACTTTCGACTTCACTTTGGTCCTACTAATTTCAATTATGACCGTCAAATTCTCACACTTTCAGTCAATCAATAATGTAATCCATTCGTCTACTACTCGTTAATTGCAACTATTAGGACGAGGGTAAAACTGTCATCTTTATAAAATTTTTTTTTTTTCTAACTTTTCTCACTATTCTTCATTTTTTGGCGAATTTTCAGGTGCCGTCCAGCCTTTTTCAATGACGCCATTGGACTCCATGCTTGCCGACTTTTCTCTTTCAATTTTAGGTAGTTGGGCTTGATTTTCCGGTAGCCTAGTAGCCATCATGACTGCTAAAGAACCCTCAGATCCGCCACATAACATTCTGGATGACGTGGGTGCAACTTTTAGCCATATTTTAGCCATTTTCAATCATCCCATGGTGAGTTAGGCAACTTCTTATGTGAATATCAGTTTGATCGCCTTTTCTCCGTCTTTGGTTACAACTCAAGAGAACTCTATAATATCTTGAATTTTTGCATTAATATATTTGATGATTTTTAACAAGTTTTAGATGTGATAATATGTTGTTTTAATCAATTATGGTCATTAGGAATGTTAATTGTTGAGATTTTGGAAGAAATGAGCAAAATTTCAAGACTTAGCTAAATTTTAGCACGGAATGGTGCAGAGGGCACCTCGACCCTCTATGAGGGTGCTGGGTGCGCGAGGCACCTCGCCTGTGTGAATTCTGACAGATTGATGTGTCTCAGTGCCTTTCAATCAGGAGTCATTTCCAAGGCAACCTTTAATCAAAGTAGGTAGTAGGAGAGATCTTAGGGCTCTGTAGCAAATTTGGGAAACAATTTGGAGGTTCTATATAGATGTATGAAAGAGGAAAGAGGGAGAGTTTTGGACTTGGAAGAGAAAGAAGAAGAACCGAGAGAAGAACAAGGAGCTTGACTTTGGTAAGTTGCTCCAGACTTAACCAAACTCAAATTAGTTTTGTAGAAATGAAATTGAACACCTATCGAATACAACTATATGATTGGTTTGCTTTTAGGATCAAAGATTTGTCAAAACAATCTACTCGAAGTTGGAAGCTTGAAACCGAGAGTTCACTGCCTTCGTGTTCAAAGCTTAAGGTAGAGATTTCTAGCTTCTAAATAGCATACATGAGATTTAGTGAACTAGAAAATGTTATTATAATGCTTATTTAGGATTTTGGAAGCATGAATGAATGATTCAAGTGAAGTTGTATATGTATATATGTGTATGTATAGGTTGGAACTAAGATTTTTATTTTGAAATACTAAGTTAACTAAAACTTGTTTTGATAGATTCATTGGTGTCTCATAGGTCCTAGACAACATATGGAAATGAAGTTTTGAACTAGAAAGTTGATTTGGTGAAGTTTGAAGCATAAGAGCATAAACCAGTGTTCAGACCAAAATAGAGGGAAACCACTTGAGTGTAGAGAGGGACCTCGACCCTCTGTCTGGGCACCTCAGGAAATTCTAGAATCACAAAAATTAGTCTCTTTTGATGTTTAACCCATTTATTCTTATCATACACTTAATATATGTTTAAAATAAGGTATTCTAACATTTCTAATGAGAAATATATGATCTTTGGTTTAATTTTAATTATGAATTAAAAGTATGTTAAGAAAAATGGTCATTTGATATTTGGATATGTTGAGATTATTGAATTGATTGTTATGATGAATTATGTTGCTCCTTGATTGAGTATGAGGTGAAATGTTGCTAAGTGAATAATGAAGTGTTAATATGAACAAAGAATATGTTAACAAGTTATTGTGATGAGTTGGAGTTATTAAATTGAATTTGTATGTGGAAATAAAGTGAATGAAGTAATGACAAGATTATGATAATGAAAAGATCATGATAATGTTGTGACATGGGGATGGAGGGTACAGAAAAATAAGAAAGGTACAGAGATTACCCTAAGGTTGAAAAATCCCAAACTTACGTAATGATTGGTGTCCATGCCAGTAAGTTAGTAGCCCACAACGTGACATATATTGTGGCTAATTGTGACTCTTAACGAAGATGTATATTGTGACTAATTGTGGTCTTAAACGACGACATGGATTATACCCACCTCATGGATTTAAATAGAAATGAAAATGTGATTGAAAAACAATGATGATGATGTTAAGAAAGATAATATTGGATTTAAATACTGAGACTTATTATGATGATTAGTACATGATTTAAATGTTATAATATGATGGTGTGGTGAGATGTTATTCACTTATTTGATTATGTTGATATTTGTTATTGATGATTCACTATGATTAAGTTGAAGATGTTGATTTATTTATGATAATTATACTGCATACTTTTACTTTACATATTATATATGCTTTGATGATGCTTTGTGGGTATAAGTGAATTAGTGTTCACATCTCTACAGATTTTGTTATATGAACAGATCCTAGGAATTGGGCTGGCATTTGGTGGGATTAAAAGTGTATAAGGTGTTGCAGATATTGGATTTCCAATTACTTAAGCTAAATTTTCTTTTGGGACTGTAATATTATTTAATTTAGAGATTTATTCAATTAGATTGTAAAGGTCATAAGGTTTTTGTTTATGTATTATTAGGGGATGTGTTAGTGCATGATAGTTTAGCAATAGTCGAGACTTGGTTTGTATTCTGTTCTTATCTTATGTGGATGTTGCTCCGAGATTGTTATATTGCTCTGATAAGGGTTTGGTTAATTAGTCCATGGTTTGTACGTTAATTCACTCATCCCTCGGATCATGAGATCCGGCGTATAACAAACTTCAGTCATGCTGCTGGTAAAAAAACTAAGTTTGCCTTTGGATTGGTTCATATCCATTTGAATTAAGATGAAATTCCTTCTTATTTTGCTAACTTCAATCGAATTTCTTCAATGATTCATACTAAGGTCAAAGAGATGATCGCTATTTTTTTTCAATCAGTATTGGGAAATAATCTCCAAACTGTCGGCGTTACTCCACCGAATTTCTAAGTGGATTTGGCTCCAAAAAAACTCTCGAATCGGCCTCCAAAGCTCTGGCCCTGTCTCTCTTGTTTTTTCAGCGATCTAAGTGACTCTAGCAACCTTTGGTCAGGCAACCAATCCAACTTTCGGCACGAGATCGTCAACCTTATAGTTCTTTAGCCGCCACCCCTTTCCCTCAAACCCTAATCCTATGGGAAATGACAGCTTTACCTTTACTCTAACAGTTGCAATTAACAAGCAACAAATGGAAAAACTACATTATTATTTGACCAAAAGTGTGAGGATTTAACTATCATAATTGAAACTAGTAGGATTAAAGTGAAATCAAAAGTAAAATGTAGGGGTGGTTTTTATATTTTATACCTAAAAAATTAACTAATTATTAGAAACATTAATTAGGACAATTAGTTCTTAAAATTGAATTTTTAATATATTTGTTTTCTAGTTATAAAGATTGATTTAATAATATATTTTATTATCTTATTTACCAAATTAAAGGAAACATGAATAGTTTGAACAATTAGTTTTAAAATTTAAATTTTATATATTTAAACTCAATTTAAATTTTATAATAGTTACTAATTAGTAAAAATTTTTATTAAACTCAATTTTCATAACTAAAAGATAAATATATAAAATTAAAATTTTAAAATTAATTATCCAAACTATTCATGTTTCCTTTAATTGCTAAATTAAATAATAAAATTTATTATTAAATCAATCTACATAACTAAAAGACAAATATATTAAATTAAAATACTAAAATACAGATATATTAAATTCAATTCTAATAACCAATTGTTTAAACTAATGTTTTCTCCGATCAGTAAAGTTAAAGATAAATATACAAAATTCAATTTTAGAACTAACTATCTGATACTTATATTCCTTTAGTTAGTAAATCAATCTACACTAATGTTTTCGTTAATTAGTAAATCAATTATTAAAATTTATTGTGACTATTATATTAATAATTAGTAAATTTAGTAGTATTTTGATTATTATAATAATAATAATTTTTAAAATAAAAATTAAAAAAAAAAGTAAAAATATGCTACTGTGAGAAAGTGGAAAAAAACTAATATTTTTGCTAATTAGTAAAATTAAAGATAAATATATAAAATTCAATTTTAGAACCATCTATCCGATAATTATATTTCTTTAATTTGTAAATCAATCTACACTAAATTTTCGTTAATCAGTAAATCAATTAGTAAAATTTATTAGTACTATTATATTAATAATAGTAAAATTTAATTAGGAGTATTTTGATTACTATTATTATATTAATATTTGTTTAAAATAAAAATAAAAAAAAAGTAAAATCTGCTATTGTGAGACAGTGGAGATAGGGAAATAAACACTAATATAAAAATTTATTTATTTAATAGATAGTAAATATAATATTAGATTCCTTATTAACTAAATAAGGATAAAATTATTAACATATAAAAAAGTGCATTAAATATTTTTTGTTTCACAGGGTAAAATTGTTAACATATATATATAAAGTGTATTAAATATGTCCCGGCATTAACATCATTTGTTGAGACATTATCACCATACCAAACTTATATTATATTATTATTTCTGATATTTAGATTTATACTAGATTGTAGATTATTTAATTTGTATTATTATGGGATATAAAAGGATGCATTAGATTTAGACACTGTTATACAATTACTATGAAATATTTTGGACAGATTTGACTTTACATTAGAGTCGAGACTTGTGCCATTAACTGGATTTTGATCACGGTGATTATTTCTTAATCAATTATTACATATCCTTAATCTCATATCGATCACTAGTGCCCTTAAGATTCAAGATGTGACAATTAAAAGCCATAAATCCAAATTATGCAACGTTAATTTGCTTAGTATCATAGCGGTCCTGTACTTGGATTTCTATTCAAAATTATTATATTTGTATCAGTTACTAAAAGAATATATTATTTTTTTTTCTCTCCTCATTCACTTCAATTTTAGGTGACATGCTTCTTTGATTACTATTTCAGTTTTTTTTTTTTTTTTAATAGAATTATTTATATTATTTTTTAATTTCCTTCCTTCTTTTCCTCTTTTTCTCTTCTCTTTTCTTATTTACAAAATTTTTATTTCTTTATTCACAGTATCATAATATTATAATTTTATTAATTTATTTATTACCTATAAAAACACCAAAATTATGAAATATAATTTTAATAAATATAAATAAACTCATAAATTCTGAAAAGTGACCTACTCTTTTGAGTTCTATGAATATATCCAGAAAGTTTGTGGCCAGACAGTGAAAGCAGCACCAAAACTGATCACATCAAGTCATATTGGATATCAACCAGAAATGTCTCTTTCCCCCCAATGGTCATTGCTTATTATTTAGTTTAGTTTCAGCGACAAGAAAGACAAACCCACCCACCCACCCACACATATAGTGTTGTGTTTAGATTTATCCCATATCGACTAGAGTTGGGGACTGAGGTCATCTTATAAGAAGTTTCATCTTTTCCCACTGGTATCGAGGCCTTTTCCCCACAGCGGGAAACAAAACCCCCGACGCCCTCGAGCCGCAGGAGGGGGACAATATCGACCAGGCGGGCCGCCAGTGGCGCGGCACAATTTTGTGCGTAACATTTGTTGGCCCATGTAAGTTTGACGTGGCTTGTGGTCCCCCAGTCCCCGACTGGGGGGCCATCTTGCGTCCAGATTTGTCCCACATCGACTGGAGTCGGGGACTAAGGTCACCTTATAAAAGGTTTCATCTCCTCCCACTGGTATCGAGGCATTTTCCCCACAGCGGGAAACAAAACCCCCGACTCCTCTCGGACCGCAGGAGGAGACAATATCGGTCAGGCAGGCCGTCGGTGGCGCAGCACAATTTAGTGCGCAACATATAGTATATCTATTGTCTCAAACCAATGGCCAGAATTAGCAATGTCCTTTGTACTTATGCTTTGCCTCTTGTGTTGATCATCCTATCCCATGAGGTCATATCCTGTGAGGGAACAAGGGAGTTGAAGGTGGGGAACAACGAGTGTAACAAATGTGCAGCCATGAATGAGGAAGCTGGCAGCGTTGGTCAACAAAGTGTCCCCAGCCCCGCCGCTAGTAAATCCAATGGACCTTCAAGTGCAGGCCCTCGAGTGTAGATCGATCATTGTTATATATATTATTGTGTGCTTGCCGAAAGTGAACTTGTTATAAGCACATCTCTGTACCTGAGCGCTATGTATTTAGATAAATTGGATAACTAGCTATCTAGGCTTTATCCTTAGAATATGTTGTGTGATATCTGCGTTCGTCCTTATGATTTATGTAAGCTGTTAATGAATTTGCATGTAAGCTCTTGTGTGTGTATTCCAAGATTTATATATATATATATATAGAGAGAGAGAGAGAGAGAGAGATAAATTTGCATGTGATATACATCAGTTGGTATATTATTAAGGTGTAAATATTTATATATTTGTGCAGATCTGCAATTAAGTTGTCTATATATATTTTGCATGTTCACAATATATTAAAGTTGACTCACATTCCAGGGATACAAACTTCACTAAGTATATATATTTTCCAATAAGTTGACTTAGGCTTGGTTTGCATAAAAAAAGCTAATTAATATTTTTGGTGTGTTTTGTAATTTTTTTCATCTTATATAATTTTTTTACTAATTTTTTTTTTTAAAAATTATAATTTTTAGATTTAATCGCATTTATAAAACTAAAAATAAAAATAAAAATCACGTCTGTTTAAATAAAATTATCTATTTAGAAAAACAATAAAAAATATTTTTTTTTTATTTTTTATAGCTTTTATATAACTAAACGAAAATGAATATTTAACTTTTTTTATGAATACAATTAACAAATCTAAAAGTTATACTTTTAAAAAAATTAAATTTTGATAAAAAAAATCACATAAAACATAAGAAAATTAATTTTGGACCCAAATGAAACTTTATTGCATTGACTCTAATTTCAATCACAACCATCGATATGCTTCCCAGTTCCCAGCTGCAGTTACATACGGTGTGTGGGACAATTTTTTTTTTTTTTTTTTTTCCCTTTCTTTTATTACCAGCTCATTCACCCTGGGCGATCATCTCTTAACTAGCAGGGCACTTATAATTAATTTTTATTTTATTTAAAAAATTTGAAAAAACTGTCTCAATTGGTAATCTTAGGCACTTAGTAAAACCAACGAAAATTTTTAGTAATTTTTGATAACTTTTTATGTATTTAAAAAAAATTTAGTAATTTTGAGTTAGAATAAAGTGAAATAATCATTCTATCCCTTGCCAACTCAGTAAAATTTAGTGTATTAGCAACTTGTCATGTAAAATTATTGACAACTTTTGCAGGGACGGAGCCAGAATTTTTGTTGAGGGGGGCACCGGGTGCTGAGGGGGGCACCGAGCACCCAAAAAAATAACAATTGACTTATTTTTTTATTAAGAGTAGGAGAAAAACGATGTTATTTTTAGAGAGAAAATAAATTATTCTTGAGTATTAACTAGTAAATATATTTTTCATGGTTAATGGTTCAAGCATCTGAAGTTTATTAGAGATATCCCTCACTATAAAAAATATAATTATTATCTTAAATAAAATTAAAATAACAAGAGGGGCATTTTAGTAATTTTATCTTAAAAATTGAGAGGAGTCACTTGCCTCCTTGCCCCCATGTAGCTCCGCCCGTGAACTTTTGGTATTTTATGAAATACCTAAAATACCAAAAAATTAGTATTTTTTTTGGTTGTTTTTCTACCCCTCTAAATGGGGCCTATATGTATCCAAACCTACTTAAATAATCTATATTATTATATATAACAATTCAGATTATTGATTTGACATTTATATATTTTCAAATTTAATGGTCGGATTATTTATTTCTCTCTCTACTTTAATTATCTTTTCAGTTACTTCACATAAAAATATAATCGCCCAATTTTCTCATATATTTTTTTGAGTAATTTTTATATATAAAAGTTTTTAAATTAATATTTTAAAAAATATAATAATATTTGTAATAAATAATAAAATTCTCCAAATTTATTAAATATTGTATGAATACTTATTAGACAAAATCAATTAATTTTTTATTTTAAAAAATTATATTTAAAATTTAATTTTCTTTAAAAATTTATTAAAAATAAGTATTTAAATTAAAATTTTAATTTTAACGTACTTAAAAATTAAATTTTAAAATTAAAATTTTAAGTATATGCATTTTTACACCATTTGTGTCATTTATAAAATAAGGAAGCTTAAAATTTTAAATTTAAGATATTTTCAACCGTTGGATTTACTTAATGGCCGTGATTATTTTTCTTTTTCTCTCTATTTGGGTTGTACTTTTATCATTTCATATGAAAATATATTATCTCACTCTTTTCATATTTTTTTGAATAATTTTTTATATAAAAGTTTTAAATTAATATTTTAAAAAATATGATAATATTTATAAAAAATAATAAAATTTTATATTTTTATTAGATATTGTATATATGAATATCTTAATATCTTTTAATTAGTGATTTTTATTTTTATAGGTTATTTTTATAATTTTTTTATGTAAATTTATTTTATAAATTTAAGTTTAAACTATTTGTACGCACCTTTAGATACAAGCATTACTGGTAAATTCAAATGCCGAATCAGCTGGACCTCTTGGCTCATGCTGGCTTTTCCATATTATCTATTTCTCATTCAAAGGATTAGTGGGTTGACAATATATATATATTCCCCCCGCCCAAAAAAAAAGGGGGCCACTAGGTACTCTTCAGCCCATACCTTCCGGGGGAAAAAAAAAAAGAAGTAAATAATACTTACCTCAGTTGAATATTAGACATAATTCAGAGACTTTTCCCAACTACTTGAACCTTATACTTACTTCTCCCAACTCTAATATTTGTAACACTTATCCCTTTCTATTAATTTTGTCTGTAATACCGTTAGAGTGCCATTGTAAAAAGACCAAAATGTTCCTGATTAGTTTTGAACGAATCTCTCTCTTTCTCCCCCCTCTTGTTTTTATTTTGTTAAAGTTTTAATAATTTATTTTGTTAAATTTAAAATAATAATTTATGATTAAAATGATTTATTTTACTAAATCATAATTATTTATTAATAAATAATAATTATGTATTAAAATATTTATTTTAATAAATTTAAAATTAATAATAATTACAAATTAGAATATTTATTTATTTTTAGAAATGATAATAAAAAATCATTAGATTAAAATATTTATTTTATTAGAATTAAAACTACTTTTAGAATAATAATTATGAGATGGTTTATTTTATTAAATTATATTAATTATTTTAAATCTAATAATTATTGTTTTTAAATTATGTTATTTTTTTGAAACTATTAAATTATGTTATTTATTAATATATTTTATTAAACTAATTATTATTAAAAATTGAAAAACTAATTATTAACAAATCTACAAGTTACAATTTGCAAAAAGAAAATCAAATTTTGGTGAAAAATATATAAAACAAAAAAAAAAACTATCAAAAATTACTTATTTTTTTTAATCAACCAACCTTTAAAATTAATTTTTTCCAACTGTTTGATCTCAATGATTGTTGGTCAGTAATAGCGGAAAAGTCAGAATCAGCAAGACAACTCAATTCAGGACATTAACAACAGATTTATAAACCCACTCATACTCCTGGATAAATGAAAGCCCCTGGAGCCCTCAAGATCAAACAAATCACAAAAAATGAGCACATAATCAGTAATAACTCAACCAAAAATTTATCATTTAACAATAAATCCGAGGATGAAACTTATGAATTTCAAAAGTTCATGTAATTCAATCATATTCATTTAACAAAAATAAAAAAACTCACAAAATTATAAAACCTTGCTCAAAATTCTCGTATCCTAACAACTCCCAAAATCAACTGCTATGACCTATAATCCAACAGACTCATTAGCAAGAAATTCTAATGGATTTAATTCAACCAAAGTCAATCAACAAAAAATAAAAAAAACCCAAATATATAGAAGTTTTTTTTTTTTTTTGGTAAGTCCAAATATAGAAGTTTCAGAAACTAAATCAATAATCTTCCTTCCCACCTAAAATTCAAAGTAGTCCAAAACAAAAGTATTAAAACTCGAGACTTTTTTTGGTCAATCTTTGAAGAATTGATCGTCTAATTGATTGACCCCCAAAACCACCAAGTTCAAAACCTAGCCATGACATCAAGGAATCCTTTCAAAGCACCGAAGTGTCATCAACCAAATAAATTCGAGCATGTTCAGGGACCCCACCACCAGTGGGCTTAGCCCCGATGGACGGTGGAGGGTGGTGGTCGGCAACCATACGAATCGAAAAGGACTAGCAGTTCTATATACCAGCAAGGACTTTGTTTAACATCCCTATTGTACTAACGATCGGACGGTTAGGAATCAGGCAAGGTGGGTCTGAGAAAATTGGTAAGTGAAAGAGAAAACTAAAGGGTTATGACTCGTGAGTACTGTGGGAGATGTTGCAAGCTTCGTAGTGCAGATTCGGCAACACGACGCGTGGCAATAGAAACAAAAGGACTTGTGGCTTACACCACGTATGGCGAAGGTAAAGCCACCCGCGGTGTGTGTTACATGCGGCAGTAGTAAGGAGCATAAGGGGGCTAAGCAGTGGAGCAGAGCGGCGGCGGCGAGGAGCAGCTGATCCTCTTAAAGGCGACGAAGATGGAGAGAAAACTGGCTATATTTGGGTCCAAGGGAACCAAAACCATCCACGACTTCCCTCAAATGGTCTTGCTATATTTGGGTCGGGGATATATTTTGTCTTTATGAAAATTAATTTTGGTTGACTTGATTTGACTATTAAAATTTAACGATCTAAACTAACAGATTAAGCTAACTATGACAAACATTCGGGTTTAGAAAAGGTAACTATCAGGTTCAAAAAGTTGGAGGAGGTCTTTGAGTTATGCCTAATTTTTAGGGGAGGAAAGTGTAATTTACCCAAAAAAATGTTATTTCTCGATCTATTTAATTACTTTGAAAATAACTTGGCAAAACTCATTAAACATTTAAATGTCGTTCAATCATAAAAAAGGTGCATGCCTAAATAATTAAGGCATTTATTAATAGGTGCTCAAGAGACACCCATTAAGATTAATAAAAACATGCTTACACTTTTTATATGTATAACTTCATCAAAGTGACATTAATTTTTAGTAATGATTTTATTAAATCTTAATAATTAACAATGAAACAAAACTTATCACTTGCCCTTTCAAGTGCATTAAAATTCTTTACCTGCTTTAATATATGGTAAATAATGTCTCCTTAATCTTTCATTAATAGTCTTTATCAACTTTTATCTAAGTCTCCTCAAGGTTACTAGAGATTTACCTTCAGAGTCTTAGGAATTAGTCGAGAAATGCACAAATTAGCCGAGCACTGTAAGTGATAAAAAAAAAAATTTATTAAGTATTTCTAAAGTACATATTTTAAGTTTGTTATAATTATTATACATAAATATATTTGTTGTGAATTTCAATAATATATAAGGAAATAATAAATGCACTCTATTTTTAACTATTCACATTCCATAAATTAATATTTATTGTGAAAAAAGAAAGAATACAAGAAATTAAAAGTGAAATGCATTCATTATCTTCCTACTATACACACACACACACACACACACACACACACACACATATATATATGTAAAATAAAAGAGGACCTTTTTTTTAAATATACCTCTCACAAGCTAAGATCTAACAGCTAAGAACTATTTTTTCTTTCATTCAACTATTGAGATCATTTCTATATTTTGAACTTCTCGCTTAATTCTTATTTTAATAGAACCTACTACCATCTATCTCACAAAACGGTTTGAACATTTTAAATTTTATCAAATTTCAAGGTGAATATTAAATGCAAATCAAAACTGTCAACTTAAATTTTGCTTAATTATGATTTCTAAGAAGTTGAACATTCTAAATTAAAGCACCATAATTTATGCTTTCTTTTATGGTACTTATTAAAAATTAATTTGAGAGAAATAGACCAAAATACATGTAGTAGTTGGTAGAGTCTAAAGTTAAAAAAAAAAAAAAATTAAAACCCATGGATTGTTATAATTTTTTCAATTTGAACTTTTTGTCTAAAGTTTCAATTATATAAGAAACTTGATACTAATTGATATAAGGAGACCCTGTGACAAGCCGGGGGTATTTAACAAACTACCCGTATGGCCTTTACTCGATCAGGTCATCCGAGTGAGCGTACCCCAACCGGGGAAGAGTGTCCGATTGGGGGCATCGAGTAAGGACATTTCCAATCAATCCTGGTCATCCGACTGGATTTTGACTGGGTATTTTGGTAGGACTATTTTTGCCAAAGTAGCCTACAAGTCGTGCGTACAACCCTCTTCTGACAATTCTGATAGATACGCCTATAAAAGTGCTGCCACAAACCATATCAGATGTAACACCTTGTTTAATAGACTGAGGAACTAACCTTGAAATTTACAATGCAGGTGGCATCATTTTGTTAGAGTGGGGGAAAGCACATTATATATAGTTACATGTAACTACATGTAAACCATTCCACGTGAGGTTTTGTATATTTAAACCACCAGTTCACAATAATAGATGTACCTCTCATCTAGCTTACCGAAATTCTGCCAAAATATTCTCTCAATACCCTTGCTAACTTAAGTATTGGAGATTCTTTGGTAGGCACTACACCAGTGTTCTAGACAACTTTCTAGACTTGGATTAGATCTTCAAGAGGATACGAAGTTATTGATTTATCAGTTGGCGCTGTATGTGGAAAGTCAACTTTTCTCGCTATTTTTGTGGTCCAAACTAGATCCGCCACAAACACTCAACCACAATCACAACCAATGGAACCAATGGAGATTCAGAATGATGAACGGATTAATGCCATTGAGAACTAGATGCGGGACATGATGGCAATCACACAAACTTTGGTGGCCCAGATTAAGCGGTGGTTCAGCGACAAAATGCTGTCCCTGTTCACGTTCCACCTCCTTTAGTAGATCCCTTAGTTAATGAAGCACACAACGGGAGAATAGTTAAAGTGGACGGAGGAAGAAATGGAAAAGGATAGGAGGTGCATGAAACCGATGTCACAAGGGAAACGAAATCCCCGTCAGGCAACTGGAGGAATCAAAAAGACAAAAAAGAATAGTTGCAGCTGATGGTGGAGCTAACGATCGTCTTGAGGCGTCACACACGAGGCGGCAAACGTGAAAGACGCCAACATTCATCCATGGGAGGAACCAATGATCCATGCCATTCTTGTGGTGGTTAAAGGCCCTGGCGTAATGGACGAAGCAGATGCTGATGTAAACTCTCCGTTTTCCTATGCGGTGATAGCTTGCCCCCTACCGCCCAAATTTAAAATGGTAACGCTTGACTCCTTTGATGGTTCAAATGATCCCTTTGACCATTTGGAGACATACAAGACTTCAATACGTATACACGTATATCATGATAAGATCCTATGTCGGGCATTCCTCGACAACACTCGAGGGCCCTACTCCTCTGTAGTTTAATAAGATCAAACTAGGCACCATCTCTAACTTCTCACAGCTTAGCATACTATTCGTAGGTCATTTCATTGGAGGAAAAAGGCAAAGAAGACCAGTTATCCACCTCGTAACGATTAAATAGGATAAGGAGGAGACCCTCAGAGATTACGTTAGGAGATTCAACAAAGAGATTTTAGAAGTAGACAAAGCTGACAACAAGGTGGCAGTTACGGCCTTCATGAGTGGGCTAAGGATGCCCAGATTTATAGCCTCGCTCCTTAAAAAGGCTCTAGCCAATATGGCAAAAGTAATGGTTTGGGCGTAAAGCCACATAAACGTGGAAGATAGGATTCTCGGAGTTCTAAGAATCGAAGGTTCGAAGATAGGTTTGACTAGGGTACACCACGATATGGCGATCTTGACCGTAATTTCATTCCTCTGAATACTAGACGAGAGAAAGTTTTTTTATGAGATTCAAAATGACTCGGCCTTGAAATGGCCTGAAAGGATAAAGACCCCAACCGATAAGAAATTTCGAGTGAAGTACTGTTGATTCTATAGGGACCACAGGCATGATACATATGATTACATTGACCTGAAAAAGCAGGTTAAGGAGTTGATTAGACAAGAAAAGCTTGGCAGTTTGTAGCTAGACGAGACAATAACAGAAGGGCAGACCAAAGAAGTCCTGGCTGGAGAAGCCCAAGGAGGAGGAGTCCCAATCGAAAAAGCCCTAATTGAGCCCCACAGAATCAGCAGCTAATTGGAAAGATAAGGGTTATCTCAGGAGGATTTGCAGCAGGGGGCAAGTCCTCGACTGCTAGAAAGAAGTATATCGGAGAAACAAGTAGACTAAGAGTAGTTCTAACAGCTAATCGACCATAAAAGAAGCCCAGAGCAAAGTCCCACCTAATCACCTTCACAGAGGAAGAGGCAAATGGGGTATGCCCATAATAACCCACTCGTTATTTCATCGATAATTATGAATTTCAAAATTTAGAGGATTTTGGTGGATAGTAGGAGTTCAGTCGATATTTTATATTGGGAGGCCTTTGAAAAACTAGAGACTGGCAAGGAGAAATTGTAACCAGTTTCTTCTCCCTTGGTTAGCCTCACAAGAGATCGAGTAGCTTCACTTTGATACATCATATTACTAGTCACACTGGGAGAATGACCACACCACGTCACTAGAATGGTTCACTTCTTAGTGGTGGACTGCCCTTCGGCATACAATACCATTCTGGAAAGAACTTCGTTGAATTAGTTTAAGGCAATCATATCTACTTATCATTTGAGGGTCAAATTCCTGACGAAGATTGGTGTGAGGTGCATTAAGGGTGACCAGAAGGTTGATCAGGAGTGTTATATGTCCTGATTAAAGGAGGATGTAAGAGAGAGGCGTTGATAGTAGAGGGGCTAAAGGTGAGAGAGGATAAGGAGTTAAGAAGTAGAGAGTCAGAGGAAGAGCTGAAGGATGTTGTGGTTGGCACTCCCGACCAAGGAAGAACTGTAAAAATAGGCTCGATAACCCTTGACAATTTGAAAAATGAGCTAAAAAAGTTCTTGGTGGAAAATACGGATGTTTTTGCTTGGTCTCATGAAGACATGCCTAGCATTGACACCAAGGTGATGGCTTATCACCTGAATATTTTCCCCAATCACCAGGCTAGTAAAGTAAAAGAGAAGGATATTTGCTCCTGAGCGGAATGAGGCAATCGAGTAGAAAGTTGATAAATTTTTGAAAGAAAAATTTATTTAGGAAGTCCATTATCCTATATGGCGAATATGCATGGATTTCACGGATCCGAATAAGACATACCTGAAGGATAGCTTTCATCTACCAGCGATTGATTTGCTAGTAGACTATGAGCTATTATCATTTATGAATGCTTTCTCATGATACAATCAGATCAAAATGGCTGAACATGACCCAGAAACACGCATCATTTATCACAGACCGAGGTCTATATTGTTATAAAGTCATACCATTCGGACTGAAGAATGCTGGAGCGACCTCTCAAAGGTTAATGAACAGAATGTTTAAGAACTAGATTGGGAGGAATGTGGAAGTGTACGTAAATGACATGTTTGTTAAAAGCAAGAAGACTTACTCCCATGTAGTAAACCTGAAAGAAACCTTTGATACCCTGAGAAAGTATAGGATGAAGTTCAACTCAACTAAATGCGCATTTGGAGTTACCTCGGGTAAATTCCTTGGCTTTATGGTATCCAGTCAGGGAATTGAGACTAACTCAAGAAAGGTCAGAGCAATTATGGAGATGCAACCACTGAAGACAACAAAAAAAGTACAAAAGTTGGCCGGTCAGGGGGCAACACTGAATAGATTTATTTCCTGATTGACCGATAAGTGTTATCTTTTTTTCAAGATCTTGAGGAAAGTGTTTGAATGGACAGATGAGAACGACATAGCTTTTTAGCAATTAAAAGAATATTTGATGTCTATCCCATTGTTCAGTAGGACCACCCCAGGGGAAGAGTTATACTTGTACTTGGTGTCATCAACAACAGTGAGTTCAGCCCTCATTCGAGAAGAAGATAGAGTGCAAAAACCTGTCTATTACACAAGTAAGGTCCTTCAAGGTGCAAAAGAACATTATCCAAAAATGGAATTGGTGGCCCCTGCTCCTGAAACGGCAACTTGGCGACTCAGAGTTTTTTTCCAAGCCCACATGATCGTTGTTCTCACTGACCAACCCCTGAAGAATGTTTTTCACAAGTCAAAAATCTCGGGCAAATTGGTAAAGTGGTCGATTAAGTTTAGCCAATTTGACATTTAGTACTGACCACGATCAGTAATTAAGGGACAGGCAGTTGTAGATTTTATTGTTGAATTCACAACCCATTCAAATAGCCCACTCAAAGAAGATGACATAGAGTTCACCTGAGTACTTAATATGGATGGTTCGTCTACTCGAATGGTGAGCAGTGCAGGTATCGTTCTTGTATCGCCTGATGGTCATAAGATTGCATATGTCCTATGTTTCAGGTTCTCCACCTCAAACAACAAAGCTGAATATGAGGTACTAATTGCTAGCCTCTTGATGGCTCGGAGAATGGGGATAGAGCATATTATAGTCTGGAGCGACTCACAGTTAATGGTAGAGCAAGTACATGGAAACTATAAAGAAAGAGGATATAACATAACCCAGTATTGTTAGATGGTGAAAGGTTTGGCGACGATGCTTTCAAAGTTTCAATTAAATGGGTTCCAAGGCTACAAAATAATGAGGCTGATTGGTTGGCAAGGATTACATCTTCTAGGGAGGAAAATTCAGATGTTCTAATCGAGATACTGGATTTCCCGAGCAACTGAACCACAGAAATCAACCAAGTGGAAAAAGACGTTGAGTGGGCCAGACTGATCAGGAAATATTTAGAAATAGGAGTTTTGCAGAATGACAAGAACGAAACAAGAATAGTCCATTACCAATTGAACAGGTATCTTATAGCAAATGGGATTTTTTTGTAAAAAAAAAAAAAGGCACAATTCTTCATTACTCAGATGCGTCAATGTAAGAGAAGCTAACTATATCATAAGGGAAGTTCACGAAGGTGTTTATGAAAATCACTCGGTGGGCAAAGCTCTAGCCAAGAAGATTTTGACGGCTAACTATGACTGGCCTATTATGGAGAAGGATGCTCAGAAATTTGTTAGAAAATATGACAAGTGCCAAAGATTTCCTAACATTCTAAGGCAACCCGCTTAGGAGCTAACACCTATCCAAAGTCCTTAGTCGCTTAGTAGAAAATTGATATTGTGGGGCCATTTCTACTAGGAAAAAGATAGAGGAAATTTACAGTAGTAGTGATCGACTATTTTATTAAGTAGGCTGAAGCCAAAATCTTGCTAATCATCATTGAACAGAACATGAGAAAGTTCCTGTGGCAGAATATAGTGTGTTGGTTTGGCATTTCCAAAGTGATCATCACAGATAATTGTAGCCAATTTGATGGAAAGTAATTTCAACAGGTTGTGTAAAGAGCTGAGAATTAGCCATCATTATTCATCTCTCGATCACCCTCAAGCTAATGGCTAAGTGGAGGTCACCAATTGGTCTCTCCTCGAGATTAGTAAAACGAAGCTGGACAAAGCTACAAGCCTGTGAGCGAAGAGCTACCCAGTATTTTATGGGCTTATCAGACAATAGAAAGGGTGGTGACTGGTCAGATGCCATTTTCTCTCACATATGGGGCCAAATTGTGATCCTAGTCGAGATTAGACTTCCTAGCGTAAGAACGCAAATTTTCGATCCAAAAGGGAACAACAAAATGATAGAGGAGGAGATCGATTTGCTTGAAAAAAAAAAGAGATTACAAGCTGTGATTAGAATGGCATTCTAACAGCACCAATATCACAACTCTAGAGCTTGGCCAAGGGAATTCGGACCTGGAGATTTGGTGCTCAAGAAGATGAATCGGTCGACGAGGAATCCTCAAGAGGGAAAGCTTGGCCCGAATAGGGAAAGACCATATGAGGTACTAGGCTCCCCTCAGAAAGCGACTTACCAATTAAAGACGTTACCCCACTCATGGCACGTGAAGCACCTGAGGAAATACTATGTATGAAAAATTTCCTTTGTAATTTTATTTAATTAATCAATAAAATGCCATATTTTTGCGGGAATCTATAGAAAATAATTGTATTTATGATGAATGACTCGACCATACAAGATGTCCTATTCGACGTATGTGGCTAAGTAGCGTAGAGATTCTGCTCAGCTTACGAGGCTAAGCAGTGTAAAGTTGGCTTATGAGACCAATGCCAAAAATGGCAAGGATTCCTACTCGGTTCATGTGGCCAAGTAACATAAAGATCATACTTATCTCTCGAGGCTGAGCAGTGCAAAGTTAGCTCATGAGGTCAATGCCTAAAAATGGTAAGAATTCCTACTCTGCTCACGTAGTCGAGTAGCGTAAAGATCCTACTCAGCTCACGAGGCTGAGCAATGCAAATTTAGCTCACGAGACCAATGCCAAAAAATGGCAAGGATTCCTACTCGACTCACGTGGCTAAGTAGCGTATCCTCTTGACTCAAGGGCTAAGCAATGCAAAGTTGTGAGGCTAATGCCAAAAAATAGCAAGGATTTCTACTTGGCTCACATAGCCAAGTAATATAAAGATCCTGCTCAGCTCATGAGGCTAAGTAGTGCAAATTTGGCTCACATGGCTAATGCCAAAAAATTGCAAGGATTCCTACTCGACTCACATGGCCGAATAATGTAAAGATCTTGCTCAACTCACGAGAATGAGCAGTGCAAAGTTGGCTCACAAGGCCAATGCTAAAAAATGACAAGGATTCCTACTCGGCTCATGTGGCTGAGTAGTGTAAAGATCCTACTCAGCTCACGAGGTTAAGCAGAGCAAAGATGGCCCACGAGGTTGATGACTCACGAAGCCAGTACCGGACAAATGACAAAGAATCCTTGGATTTACAGCACCCTCCTCGGCTTTACGGTACCTTTCAATTCGTTTTGCCTTCTCAGCTTCGTATTTTCTTTTCATTTCCTCAAGCTAAGAGGCACATCTCTTCTTCTCATTTTCTCGGGCCACGAAGGAAGCATCTCTCTCATAGGCAATAGAGGAGATTTGTGATTTTTGGGCTTCAACTTCAGCCTCTAATTTATAAATGTGCTCCTCATAGGTTACTATCGACCTCTCAACCATCATCATTTGGTGGACCAGAATGGCCGATCGGGTGAGAGCCTGTAATATAAAAGAGAACAAAAGCTTAAGTTAAAAAAAAAGAAAAAAAAAAAAGAAAGAAAGAAGAGAAGAAGAGAAAGAAAATAGAGAAGAGGAAAAGTTTGTGGCAATTATCTCCATTGACCTCCTCCAAGCTAGTTGGGGGTCATCAACCAAGCTGATGAACTGAAGAAGATGAGAATGAGTGATAGGTTGGGAGGGAGATCCACCCACTGTATCACGAGCGGGTGAAGTGATGACCATTGGGTCTTTAACAGTGGCTCGAGGCATAGGAGGGTCATTCTTTGCGCTGGAGCCTCCAATAGCAGCTGATTTTAGCTTGTTTGGGGCGTTATCAGCTACAGGCTGCTTGTTTTTCCTTTGAGTCTGTCAACATTGAATAGAGCTATAGCTGCTGGAGGATTGGGCTGAATATGATTATTTGCACAGAAAAACAAGACCAAAGTAAGAACAAAACATGAAAAATGAAGCATAAAGCAAAATAGTAACTCACTTTGCTCACCTTTGGTAATTAAAGCCTTTCTAGTCGGCTCAGGGCTGAGCATATTGTGGCCAGGGTCTTGACATTGATCAAGCAGTCAGACTCAGACATTAATCAAGCAGTCGGACTCATGGACATAACCAGTGAGAGAGTTAGTGGGTTATATAATAACCAGTGTAAAAAAAAAAATCTTATATCTTTTTTCGTCGGACCGCCACATTACCTTGGGACCCTAACTACCAACAGGTTGGAGGCTTCCACTTTTGGAGCTCCCATCTAGTGCCATAGATGAAAAAGAACTTATCTTTCCAACCATTGTTGGAAGTTAGTATATAGGTTACCAAGTTGAAGTCCTTATCTCTACCCGAGAAGAACCACCAGCCCTTACCTGCCTTGGTGACCTTGTAACAATAGAGGAATTCCTCGGTCGTGAACTTATGGCCGCTCTCCAAAAGATGGCATAGCTAATCATAATTCTCCACTCTTTCAAGAGAATCTGACCTGGTGCCAGGTCAAGTCAATTCAGGATCGCCCAAATGGACTTTATTAGTGGGAATCGGAGACTGCAGATGAGGGCACTCTCATAAACGATTATTTCTCAATCCCTTGGTCAACATGCCCTATCCCTTTCTAGCAGAACCCTAAATGAAAGGGTTTGAGGAAACTGGAAATTGGACCAGAGTTGTCAGATCTTGGTCGCATCCAGTGTAGACTTAATGTCTTTAGCATAAAATTGGGGCCGTACCCTTCGAGGGTCACTCGACTCACCAACATCTGGCTTGAAAACATCTACTATTGGCCCAAGCCATTGGCCCAAGATTTTCGGCTTAGGCCTCAATTCCAACTGTGACTGGGATGTAAATATGGTTCTTATAACCCTAACCAGGTCTCCTTTGAGTTTGCTATGGATATCAACTCTGGGTTGCTAACCGTTTGCCTACTATTTAACTCTCCTAACCTTTCAATAAATGAATCAAAAATCAAAACACCAAAGATGGCCCTAATTAGTCAAGGGTCATTCACAAATCCTTTCAAATGAGGAATCTTACGATGTCTACGGTAGAACCGAAGTCTATGATGTACGAAAAAGTGCATATATGGAAGAGAAAAAAGATGAAAACTGAAACTCACGAAATGAAGGGGGAGGATTGCCTAATGGAACGAAAGATTGAGCGCAAAAAGAATCAAAATGCTAATGAATTGTCAGTTAAAAGTGAAAACAAAAGGTTTCAAGTGGGGATATAAAAATCCTGCTTTGAATTCAAGGACTGAGATTCAATTAGATAGATGGCTAGGATTAATCCATATGTTTTTTTAAAATTCCAACATATATAAAACTGACAAGTGATAGGGAGAGATAAAAATGTGTCTCATCAATGCCGCAGTAATGGACAGTCGAGCCTACGGCGCATTAAATGCACACGTGGTGCCAAAAATAGATAATTGACAGATTCCCCTAATCTCGCTCGAGAGACCAGGGGAATTGGGGGCATCTAATAGAGGGAGACCTTGTGACAAGTCGGGGGTATTTAACAAACTACTTGTATGGCCTTTAACCGATCGGGTCATTCGAGCGAGCGTGCCTCGACCGAGAAAGAGCGTCTGACTAGGGGCATCTAAGTAAGGACATCCTTGATCAGTCCTAGTCACTTGATTGGATTTTGATCGAGTATTTCGGTAGGACCATTCCTGCCAGAGTAGCCCATGAGTCATGCGTACAAACTTCTTCTGACAGTTCTAATAGATATGCCTATAAAGGTGTTGCCACAAATTGTATCAAATGCAACACATTGGCTAACGAATTAAAAAACCAATCTTGAGATTTACAATACATGTGGCATCATCCTGTTGGAGGGGGGAAAGCATGTTACATGTAGTTAGATGCAAATGCATGCAAACCATTCTATGTGAAGTCTCGTATATTTAAATCACCACTTCACAACAACATAGGTACCTCTTATCTACCTTATTGAAACGTTGCCAAAATATTCTTTCAACTCTCGTACAATTTAAGTATAGGAGATTCTTTGACAGATACCATGCTAGTATTCTAAATAGTTTTTCTGGACTTGGAATGGATCTTCTGGAGGATACGAAAGTATTGATTTATCACTAATTTTGTCTAGAATGGATTATTAATAGTTTATATTCTATAATTGTGTCTATATTTCTTAAAAAAATATATTTTGAAAAAACAAGGTAAAAAAAAAGGATAAATGATGACTCAAAAGCTTTTGGTTGCATGTGTTTTTTTTTTTGGGAATAATTTTTAGTAAATACCATCTCACCGCATCATATATAGGATTTGGGTATGCAAGCTTGCAATATTCGTTCATATACTTTAAGATTTAAATTTGATTTTAGGCTATTTGGATAATTCTCGCAAATATTTTGAGCTCAATGTGTTGCTTGAGTTTTGGTATTAAAATATTAAAATTTAATTTTATTATTTATATATTAATTAAGTAAAAATTTAAAAAGATACAACTAAAATTAGGTGTACAACACTCAAATGAGAAATAATAAATGATTTTCTTAGGTTTTTTTTCAACTTTGTTTAATTATTTTTAGCTGTGTAAATTGTAAAAATTCATGAGATGAATAGTAAAAAAATAATTTATAAATTAAGTAGCCATAATTAGATGAATAAGGGATTTAAGAACTAACATAAGGTTAGGTTTGACATTGAAATATTAGACCGACTCAACTTGAGCATGGCCATCCCATTGTCAAACCTTTGAAATTGAAATATTAGACCGACCAACTTGAGCATGGCCCTTCCATTGTCAAACCTTGATCACATGAAGTGAAGTTTCACTTTATTCATGTCATAAAAGTAATTATCCGTTGACATTTTAAGTTTGTTTTTTTTAATAAAAAAGTTATAATTAGTGAAAAATAATAAATTTAAAATCGAAAACATACACTAAAAGTGACAAATAAAAATTGGTCAAAATTAAGTTTTTGAACCGAATCATTCATATTTGATTTAAATAGTTCTGTTGTGTCAATGCAATAAGATGGAATTGAAGTTTGGGAAAATTTTAAATTTTAATTTTTAGTTTGGTGTCTAAAAATAAAAAACCAAAATAATCGAATTTCAAAGCGAAATATTTCAAGACCCGAAAAGAACAGTTTCTCAAATATTCTACCCGTTTTGTTCGTTACGTTCCAACCCTAACTAGCGGCTTTTGCTTGAAAAGAAAATGAATTTTTAATTTTGAAAAAATTATTTGAAATATCAAAAAAAATTTATTTTCAAATGAGACTTATTTAAGTTCCGATTGGAACTTAATTTATAGAGTGGAAAGACAAAAAAATTAAAAAGATAGAAAAATAAAATGAATAGAAATACATTAAATTTATTTTATTTTTAGTTGATTAAAAATAAGAAAAAAGTAAACAAATATTTGTCAGAAAATTTAATTTTTCTTTTGATGAATAATAAAAATTAAATTTTCCCTTTCACAAATATTGGATGCAAATAAACATCATTACTAATTTTTTTTAGCGTAAATTATGCTTACCTCCCCTAAACATTAGATATAATTTAGTGATCTTCCCCAACCATTTGAATGTTACACTTATCACCCCCCAGACCTTAATGTTTAGAGTACTTACCTCTTTTTTGGACTGTTAAATTTTAATAGAGTCATCAAAGTCAACCAAAATTTTTATATAGAAGACAAGTACATCCCTAATCGAATACAAACAAAACCCAAACCCAAACCCAAATTGTGAACTCTTAAAACACCCACACCCATAAACAATTCTACAAAATCTGATGCTTCGCATGATAAGAAGAGCACTCCATCCTCTCTAGCCACCGCCCTTGCCAATAGGGTCTTCCCAATTCCGGGAGGTCTGACCAAAATACAACCTTTTAGAATTTTTGCTCCTAGAGTAGTGTACTTGTCTAGGTTTTCAGAAAATCAACAACTTCCTGCAATTCCAATTTGGCCTGATCGGCTCCAGCAACGTCGGCAAATGTAACGTTGGTCTTCAAAACCTCCTAAAACCTCGATTTTGATCGACTGAAATCCATCGGCCTGCCAAGTCCACTGGGGCTGCCAGGCCCGTCTTACATTCAGCGAAAAAGGAAGAGCAGTCCGGTGAAAGCAAAGAAAGGGAACAATAAATTACTGATGAAATTGAATAACCCATTACTTGAACCGCTCTTCGAGATCGATATATCGACGCCGTTCGTGGCTAAAATGTCAATAAGGTTGGGGTTGTTCGAGACAATTACGGTGGATTGGTGGTCGTCAATGGCAATAAGTTGAAGGACTCCTCTGTCTTTGCTGAAGCAAACTCTTTACACCTTACCATTCTTTATGGAATTCAGAAACTCACTGTACCTCCATCAGAGGTCAACTGGGTTTGGGACAATCAAGAGAAGGTTTTAAGAAAAGGGCAACGAGTTTGAAGGGTTGGATTTGAGGGCTTCAGCTTGAATTACAGGCGGAGCAATAGGTAGGTTATTGGTGTCTAAGGCTTGGGCTTGTGGGGGCAATTGAAGTAAAAAACAAAGCAGCTAAAGTGGCCTAAGATGGTATGTTCTTCAAAATATCAGATCTTCTGTGGAGAATCGATTATGATATTAAAAATTTTCTACAGCAAAGAAAAAATAAAGATTTAGTTGTTTTGGGGGTCAAAGGAGAGAGTAGGATTTGGTTACCATGGAAGGCCGAGGATAGCAAAGGGTTAGCAACTTCCATGAATTTTTATCTTTAGGCTCTGCACTTTCTTAGGAATATAAATGGGTCAGGTTGGGCCGAACTCGCCCCTTAACTCAGGGCCAACTCGACCCGGGCTGACTCGCCCCAACCGTCTTTCCATATTTTCAGGTCAGGTCGGGTCGGGCCAAGGTCGCCAATCGCTACCCCTCACCTGTCGCAGCTGACCCACTCTATTTTTGTAATATTTTTTAATTTTCTTTAATTTTTTAAAGTAAATAAAATACAAAATAAAACTCAACCAAACACATTAAAATAATTATTGACAAAAATTAAAATTTATTAAACAACAAGAAATTACATAATTAACATTAAATTTAAAATTACAATTTACAAATGTAGAATTATTAAAAAAAAAAATAAATGCTAGAGTAATAAATAGGGGTATCACTTCACGTTTTAGACATCCCAACTAGGTTGGCGCCCATAAGAGTGACTATCATTTGCAAATATTGCTCTATTTATGCATCATTATCATTCATCGCTAAACCCACTAGTATGTTCTTTTCTTTCATCTAAATACATTACATCAAAGTCAAATGCAAGTTACTATTTTTTAGCATCTTCTTATTGTCTATTTTCGGCGAGATAACAATCTCGTAAACACATTAAGGTTTCTACTGTCAGAGGGGCCAGTCGACTCCTAAATTGATTAATAACTCGCCCACTTGCACTAAACGCTTGCTCGGATGCTACAGTAGAAACTGAAAATACGAGGATATCACAAGCTAAAGCTGAAAGAACTGGAAACTTAGATTGTTGTCCCTTTCACCAGTCTAAAAGATTAAAATCATCTTCATTTTCTATCGAAGGTATACGGAGATAACATTGCTGGTCGGATGAAGTTGATAAACTAGCACTTGTTGATGAATCTGTCCGCCGAGTTATTCTTCTCCAAATGGATGTATTACCACCAAAGTCACGGTGAGAGGAGGACATTGTGGTGGTAGTTGTTTGGGCAGTTGTACGATTAGTATTATACCACCCCATTAGAACTTGTATTTGCTCTTTAATATTATTTAATTGTTCTTATGCACTTTCAGGCCCATACATCATATCTAATAATTGAAGAAAATGATCTTCTTTATATCTATGGTCTAAAATAGTGACAATACCAAACTGTATGGGAAGTGGGTTAAAATATTTATCAAAATTTTCTTTCATTGTAAGAACCATAGCAGAATAATATTCTTGGACAAAATATTTTTTGAAAATTTCATCAATAACCTCCAATTGATAAACAACAGTAGAAGAAGTAGGATAATAAATTCCACAAAATATTTTAGTAGCAACATCAAAATCATGTAAAAAAATCCCTTTAAAAAATTACATTTGCCCAATCAATGGGCTCAATACTATCTAAACCAATAGCTTGATTAATTAAAATAAATAAATCAATTACTTTTTGATATTTAATAACAACTTTTAACATAATATAAGTTGAATTCCATCTTATATTAATTTCCACTGGTAATTTTCTTGGTTTTAAACCAATTTGAGTATATATGTCAGCAAATAGATTAATTCTTTTTGAAAAACTCATAGTACAACCTACAGTTTTTTTTGTTTTAACAATAGAAGATTCATAAATATCCAATCCATCCTTTACAAATAAATTAAGTATATGGACACAACAACGCCCATGAAATAATAGACCCCTCGTAGGCAAAACATTAGATAAGTAATTAAAATAAACATCATTATATGAAGCATTATCTAAAGTAATAAAAAATACATTTTTACATAAATTCCATTATATAAGTTCATTACAAATAAGTTCTCCGATACTCAATCAAGTCTAGGGTTGTTCAACCAATTTAACTGAAAGAATGCATTTATTTAGTTTCCAAGTTTTGTCAATGTAATGTTTAGTTATACAAAGATATTTAATATCTTGGCAAGATTTCCACATATTGGAGGTTAAGCAAATATTTCCTTCAAAATTGTCAAAATAAGTTTTTAATTCATCTTTTATTGTTTGAAAATCTCGTAAAACTTTATTTTTGAAGTATTTATTGAAAAATCGCAATATTGTGGCGTAAAACTCTCGCGAATAAATTCTTCAAAATGTCGATTTTCACTTATTGTGAAAGGTTGTTCATCTTTAACAATATATCTAACTAAATTGTTTTGTGCTCTTGTAGGGTCATAAGAAAAAATATTTAAATTATCCACTTCGTCACCTAATTGAGTTTATGTAGCACGTGGAAAATATTGATTAATTACAGAATTGATGCAGGGATCATGTCGGTGCTTTCTATTTAAATGTCTTCTTAGGGGACTAGTTCTAGAAGTAGTCTACCATCTAACAAATCCCCACAAATGTTGTATTTAGCCTTATGCATTCCATCATTGCGTGGAATTCTAGTAAAAAAAATCCCATATTTTTGAAGAGGTACGCTGTTAGTCGTGGTGGGAAGATGATGCATCAACATTACCATTTGTGGTAGCAGGTGTTGGTTTTTGTGATGATGCAAATTGTTCCATTTGTTCTTAAGGGGGAAAAGATATTGTTTCCACACCCTCCAAATAAAAAAAATAGATGTATCTAAGATCCACTTAGAAAAAATAATTTGATGGAAAAATTAAAGTATGCAAATTAAAAAAAATGTATGTATGCAAATTAAAAAAAATTAAATACTAACTTGAAATAATTTGAAACTTTGAAACACTTGATCTTTAAATCTTGACTTCAAATTTGATAGAATTGGATGCACTTGAGCACAATCGAAGAGCACACTTGAGAGTTGGTAGCTTTGTAATGTAGAAATTTGAGAAAGAATTTGTTAGTTTTTTGTAGATTTGAATGAATATGTGTATGGGGTATTTATAGTGGAAGGTTGGGGGGGATCTTGTAAGTTTTTTGGGAAAAATTTTGTAATTAATTTTGGGTTTGGACCGTTGGTGGTTGCTAACGGCTCACTGCCAGTGCACCCCTAATAGTTGGAAATTAAAAAAAAAAAAAAGAAGAGGCTGCAACGGTAAAAAAAAGTGGGGAGGAATCTACCTCCAATGGTCACTGACTGAGGGAGCACGTGCAGGAGCCGGGAAAGAAGGGGCGAGCAGGTCGGGGCCATGCAGGATTGGGCCAAGCCAAGCGGGTCGGGCCTTGGGGGCTGGGTCTCGGGGAGGGCCATACCGACCCAAGCCTTGACCCGGGGGAGTAAGGGTTAGGTCGGGCCAGGCTATACGGATCGACGGGCCGGGCTAGGTCGATGCAAATTTTGGGTCAGATCGAGCCGAGTCTCGGGCCGACTTGACCCATTTCCATCGCTACACTTTCTTACTCTTCTTTCTTTTTTTTAAATACAATTTTAAATTGAAAAAATTATCAATTATTTAAATTTTATTTTATTAATTTTTTAAATAATTGAATTTACTAAAATATATTTCATATTAATTTAATTAATTGATAATTTAACCATTTGGTTAATTAATTAATTTAAGTATTAAAAATAATTATAGTTTAATAAAATATTTAAATTAAATAATTTATTTTAATATGATGTAATAAAAATAAATAAAGTGTTACATCATTTGAATACAGAGAGACTCTTAGGATTATAGAGGCATTTTATTCATCAAGCATGAAGTAATAGCATTTATGTCATCTTACTATGGCATTGTTAAATTTTAATGGTCAAACTAATGGAAAGGGTAAGTATTTCAAATATTAAGGTCTAAGAGAGGTAAGTGTAAGGTTCAAACAGTTGAAGAATGCCCCTGAATTATGCTTAATATTTAAGAGAGATAAGTGTAATTTAGCCTTTTTTATAGCATATTGTGTGGAATATTTAATGGAGAAGAGTCTATTTACAGTGCGTTTGGCATGGTGACAAAAATAAAAAAATAGCAAAAAATATGATTTAAAAAATTTTTTGATATTTAGCGCGATCACCATAAACCACATTTTTTGGAGAAAAATTGTAGCTCAACCGTCCTGACAGTTGGGATTCGTTGGGACATTTGGAAAAATGATTTGAACTCTACAGCTTTGGAGAGCATTATTGACAAGTGAATAACTACTCAAGGTAACGTAAAGGTGAGTTGTCTAACCCACACGCAAGCATATGACAGAAAGAAGCTCGTTCAAACGATAATTTGCTTGACGTCGGGACGGTTTGGGAGAAAAATAGACTAACAATGACACATAATTTAGCATGAACAGAATGGAAACTGTCTAATCGTTAGCTAAAAATCTATTGGGAGGACTATCTAAAAATTTATCACAGTGAGTGTCATTTAACAACTTGAAAGTTTGTGATAATAATAGCAAAAAAATTTTTTGCTATTCAATTAACTGAATTTCAATTATTCACCTTTTTTTTAAGGTATTAAATTTTTTTGAAAGTTCGAGAAGGTGTAAAGATGTAATAAAATTTTTCAAAGATTTTTAAATGTATTTAAAAAATTTTCATCCAAATTTGCTGCGCAAAAAAGCAGCCTTTGTTGTTTCTCAAAGGCGATGGTGGCGCGTGGGAAAGAAGATGCGTCCTATAGGGCGACGGCCAGCTCAGGTGGTCCCCTCCAGACCAACGGCGGTGGAAAATCGACACGTCACAAACCGTCTTAGCCTCAGAAAAATATCAGTTTTGAAGAGTCGTAATTAGGTGCGAATCAGTATATGTTCTTAAACCCCCTGCACTTTCTATTCTCTCTTTTCTCTTTCTCTCTCTCTCTCCCCAATTTTACTCCTAAAACCTCTCTGCACAGATTCTTTCTCCAACTTCTATAGATCTCCACTGCAGGGTTTCTGATTCTCTCTCACATCCGATACAGCGAGAGAGAGACGAACGGAGGATGAAGATTCAGTGCAACGTCTGCGGGGTTGCGGAGGCGACTGTGTTGTGCTGCGCCGACGAGGCGGCTCTGTGCTGGGAGTGCGATGAGAAGGTTCACGCCGCGAACAAGCTCGCCAGCAAGCATCAGAGGGTTTCTCTGTCTACCTCTTCCTCCCCTATGCCTAAATGCGACATCTGTCAGGTATATCTGTTCAAACGATAGCCTGTCTTTTGTTATTAATGGATAGTTTTAGTTTTGGTCGATATCAAGGCCTACAACTTGTTGAACGTGTGGTGGAGATGAGATGATGTTTTGTTATTCTACTATTTCAAAGAGGGAGAAAAGAACTTGTTTTTCCGACCATTTTTTTTCCCATTTTTAGTTTTGATGTGGATTGTATATGTTTTACTGCGTAGAGAGGGAATTTGATATGCATATTTGTTTAGAGGTGTTACTGATTTCTGAATCATAGTTGTGTATGGAGATATAGGCTGTGAGTTTGGTTCATTAGATGCCTTAAAGGTTAAAATAGCTCACTGTTGGCTTATTGTGTTATTTTAAAAACTAGTTATTCTAATTGGTGTATTTAGATTAATTTTTCTGTTTGTTGTCATTGTGAAAACTGTTCCTCAATAAATAAACACTATCAATTTAATGCAACAAGCATTGTGTTTAATCACTTGGGTCCATGAAACTGTTCCTGAAAATTGAAAAATATGATTAATTCAATTTAGCAAGCCTTGTAATCCTAATTACTTGAGACGGCTAAATCTAATGTGACTGTTTTTCATAATGGTCAACTTCAGTCAAACTGAAAGTGCATTAGAATGTCTAAAAAATTCTAACCTGAGCCATCCCATGTTTTCATTCTTGCTCTTGGAAATTCTTATGTTATCTTGGTTGGAGCGGCAAGATTTGGCCATTGTATAGATGTTTTCTCTAGTGGTTGGCTCACTTATTAGGAACATGGATCTAATTCTAAATGCTGCGTTTAATTTCCTAGTGATTTTAAATGATATCTTGATTTATATTGGAGTTTGAATCTTGTTGGATCCAAAAATGACAATGGTTCTACTGCAACCTGGGGGTCACAAGTTCAAACCCTGGAACAGTCCTCTACCAGTAGGGTTAAGGTTTACTCAATGTGGGAGCCTCGTGCACTAAGTTTCCATTTATTTTCTGTCCTAGTTGGAGGTTTATTTTTGCTCTCTTGGTAGAGATAAATGTTGCTTTTTGTTTGCTTTATTGGCATTTGGCATGTACTTGTGGAATAGAACTTTTGGTGGTGCTTGGCTACTTGCTGTCAGTTAAGAGCTTGATAAGTGAAAATTTGAGCTTTATTGGTCTTTACATAGTACAAGTGATTATGGAAATTTGCTTCTGTTCCATATATTTTATTATTGATAATCAGATTTTTCAGATTAATAATGACTATTCTTTTCTAAGTGAACTTTTCGTCACCAGCATCACTATATTTGCACCACATCTTTGAAGACTTCCGTCCTTGTTTGCTCCTTGTTTGCTACAATTGAATATTTTCAATATTCCCCTAAGTTTTCTTAGAGAAAATAGTGTTTAAAATCTTCATCCTGGAACTTTACATATTGACTATCTCTCTCTATAACAATTTTCAACATTGAGTTGAAAGCAGGCAGTAGAGTGTTCTGAAGAATTGCATGTGTAAATGATATGATAGACATGAATATACTGAACTAAATATGCAGATTGCAAAAGAAGAACAATGGTAAAATAAAAGTAAAAGAGCAATTACCAGGCTGCAAGAAACAAGGAGAATAATAACCTATTAGATTTTATGAATGTATCAGTAGGTTCTATTGATACAAATACAGGGAAATTCTGACAAAATTAAGCAATACCTAATGAATTGATTGGTTAGATATTGCTTAATTTTTCCACCCTACCCCTTTTAGAGGGTATGGTTTGACCTAGCTTGACATAATAATGTTTTTCCCATTTTACTGACAAGTTAATTTTATTCTTTTTGAAATAATTAACCAGTAAGTTCTATGTTTTTGTTTCTAAGTTGTGATAAAAGAATTTTCATGCCTTGCAGGAGACGGTCGGCTACTTTTTTTGTCTTGAGGATCGAGCTTTACTTTGTCGGAAATGTGACGTTGCCATACACACAGCAAATACATATGTGTCAGCTCATCAGAGATTTTTGTTGACAGGAGTGAAAGTAGGTCTTGAACCTACTGAACCCGGTGCATCCTCTTCATTAGGGAAGTCACACTCTGGTGAGAAAATCTCACAAACAGAATCTCATTCTCTTTCTAGAAGGGGTAACCAAATGTTGTTAGCTGGTGAGTACAACAAAGTTTTACCCATCCAAGTTGGTGGAGCTGGGGACTTTTCACCGACTAAGTTGCCATTGACTGGAGGGTCTACAGCTGGAAGTATTCCGCAGTGGCAGTTTGATGAATATCTTGGACTAACTGAATTCAATCAGTCCTATGGCTACATGGATAGCTGCTCTTCCAAGGTATACTTATTTACTCTCACTGTTTGCTATCTTGTACATTGTGAATACATGTGCTTGCTCTTCCACAATGTGGATTTACACCCCAAGTACAAGGTAGTCTGATGTAGCAATTTAAATTTATAATGGTGAAGTACTGGTAATGCCCACAGGGAGAGGCGTAATAAACTCACAAGTTTTCTTCTCTCAATTAGTAGGTGTCACGCAAGAAAAATAAAAAAAAGTGGTTTGAATTTTGAAAATAAAATCTACTTAGGCATTTTGTCTAGCACCTAGGAGGCGACAATTAAACCTAATGTGAAATAAATAAAAATTGAATTAAAATCATTTTAATGAAAATGAATTAAAATATATGAAATTAAAGGGGTTAGGAACCAAGGCTAAATCATCTAATCATCATGTAATTGAATCAATTTAGAGGGCGAACATGTCTACCTATATGCATCTAGGCAAACCATCAGAAGGTGGGTTGATTTAGAGAAATGAAATCCAATTGCTAGATCACTTAGGGAAGCATAGTATCAAATATATATGGCATGCATAATTGATCTAGGAATGTAAGTATTCTAACAAGAACTTAATATGTAATCACACTCAACACAGATACTATGTATACAAACACTTGGCATGCATACAAAGTCTAGAAAAGCATGTACATGAGAGGTTTTATGTAAATCACTCGTGGAGACATTCTATCAAACACTTAGTGTGCATACTATTTCCACATAAGTACTAAACATACATGGCATGAAAAGGCAAGGTAGAAATTGCATACAAACAAGGATTTGAAGGAAAAATCTATCAATCAAGATCTAAACATGTGAAAATTGGAATTAAATTTCAAAGATACCTCAATTGAATCCATTACAAGAAGATCTTCAAGGATCCCAAGATTCTTTGCCTTGATCTACTCTTAAACATAAGAAATTGAAGAAGAACAAAAAGAATTACAAAAGAAATTGAGACCCAATTGAGGAGAAGAGAAAGACCTCCAATCCTCTCTCTAACCTATTTTGCTTCTCACTACAAGATGTATATCTATCTCCCCCTATCTGTAATGTAGCCCTCTCATGTATTTATAGTGTATTTCATAAGTACAAAATTGTCTTTCCAATTTACAACTAATTTACAAAATAAAATTCTTTGTATCGCTAGTTGGTTCGAACGCATGTTCAAACAAGATTGTGGTTCGAACATGTGTTCGACAAACTTTCCTCATAATTTTTTTTCTTTTTCTTTTCCTTTGCACTGCTTCAATGTTCAGCACCAATGTTCGAACTTGACATGGTTTAAACATGTGTTTGAACTATTTTGTTGAATTTACTTCGTCTGGTCTAATTTTCATCATTTTCTAGCTCAAATATCTGCAAATCACACAAAATTTCCATTACTGCAAGAAAATTTATAGTTTCATTCATTTAATGTAGTAATTTGCATAACAGTTCTCAAATTTAAGCTTATGATTGTACTTTTTACAGTACAATTAACATGTAAGCATTGCCTTCTCGTGCAAGGCTCTTAATTTGTCGCTTTTGTTCCCTTCAGAATCCCAATGACACTATTCTTGCCAAATTGACCATCAGATACCCTCTCCCCTTGGCATTTATACGTTGATGGTAGAGAAGAATATTATATAAATATAAATCACAACTACCTCAAATAAATGGTTACAGACATGTACCTGCCTATGTAAGTAGTCCACAGATATTAATTCTTTGCCTCTGGAGGTGAAACTACTTAACAGATTCTGGTATAATTTCAGCTAGGATGCTTTGAAATGATGTAATCACATTGCCTCCTATTATAGTAAGTTCTACAAGCTCATGGCCACGAGATAATTCTTGTGTTGGTCAAACTAACAAAGCATTGTAATAAGAAAAATTGCTTTGGCTTGATTTGGCCCTGACATGCATGTTTATTTGGCATGTTACCAATTTGGAAGGCCATGTTACCAATTTTCCAAATGTACCCTGGTATGGTCATTTGGTCCTTTGTGTAGCCAATTGGAGCTGTTGGGCTTTTGAATGTTTTTGTTTAGTAGTTAGAATTTTGAATTGAAAACTATGTAAAATAAAATTTGAGTTGAAGATTAAATAACGCATAAAATAAATTTTGAGCTGAAGATTAAATAATGCATCCTTCCTAGTACATTTTTGGAACAACTTGTTGAGAAATTTAGCATACCTAGATTAGTTGATGGCATTGTCTAAGGCCAGTGGCAGACCCAGGAATTTGGGTTAGGTCCAAATCACAAGTAAAATTTTAAATTTCAAACAAATGTATAAAATACGATAATATATAAAATACTATATATTGATATCAAATGTTTAATTAACCTTTAAATTAACAAAACAAGCTTCAACAATCCCCTTCATTCTTTCATATTCTAAAAAAGTTACAATTTTTTTTTTTTAAATGGAATGACTATTTTTATTCATTTGTTTGATTATCAATTTAAGTAATGTTAGAATAAAGTAATATTAATTTAAACTTATTTAAAATAAAATCAAATAAAAAATTTTGAAAGTATAGTGGACGACAAACAAAAATGATAATATTTAACACAATTCGAACAGGATAACCTATATAATGAGTTAATGAGAGGGAATTCAAATTTGATACAATATAAATACGTGAACCAAAAATTGACACGATTTAATATAATTTGACTTGATTATAAAATAAATTAATTATTAAATATGCTCATTAAATTTTAAAATATTTAAGTACTTATACACAAACATGAATCACCACTCTCAGGGCGTAGGTACATGTGAAAGTCATGATAGTGGTGATACAATATAATTTTTTTTTTTTCGTTTTATATAAGTCCAACTTAGGCTGTGGCCCACCCTCTACTCACCGTAGGTCCGTCACTGCCTAAAGCAGTCATTGTATTTCTGTTGAGAGTGGATATTGGGCATTTAGTTTGAATTGAACATGCTTCTTCATCTCTTGTAATTCAAAGACCTTGTATATTAGCGGGGGACTTGGCTAAAAGCCTAAGAATTGAGAATACTCAGAAGCTAGGAGTCAGCATACCACTGCTTGTGTTCTCAGAAAAACCGAACACAAGTTTTCACCCTTTTTAATGATTATATTGGTTGGAAATCCTTGATTTTTAAGTTTCTTTCAGCCATCCTAAAAACGTTTAAAATTGCTCCAAATGTATTGTCAACGGAAAATAAAAAGTAGCCTCAAGATGTTTCTTCCTCGTGAAAATGGAGTTTTGAATCCACTGTAGCACGTTGAGCAACTTTAAGCTCAGCTATTAAGCTTATTATCTCATGCCAGCTAAGCTGTGGTTAGTTTTCAAGGAGAAAACTTTACTTACTTCGGGCATCTTAATGTTTTGTACTGATATATATATATATATATATATATATTTTCAAAAACCTCCTGATTTTTTAGGCGGAGATCCAAGTTCACCGAGGATGGATACATTGTGAGCTAGCATTTAGCGCTTTACATTGTTTGTTGAAAAGCTTAGATAATGGTTGTTTTTCTCCAGGTGTATAGGCATAGCAAATGAAGTCCCTAATATGGTGTCTTATTTGTGAGGAATTCTTATCAGGCTGATAGCGCTAAGCTTGGAGACTCCGACTGCTCCCCGATTTTAAGGGCTGGAGAAGAACTGGATGACGACGAACGCTTGGGTCAGGTACCAGATGCATCCTGGATGGTACCACAGGTCCCGTCCCCACCCACAGCTTCAGGGCTTTACTGGCCGAAAAATTATCGGAATCAGTCTGACACAGCAGCAGTATTCGTCCCTGACATCTGCTGCTCACCCGTGCAAAATCATCCTTGTTATCAGCCACCTGGCACCAGTTCGAAACGGAGAAGGTTTTAATGATCCCCCAAAGCTTGTTACTCTGTTTCCTATCTATATAGGCTATAGCTGCAGCGACACACCCAATGTGCATTGTTAGTCTTCAGAATATATACATATTTCCCCCCTAATGCATTGGAGGCTAATGCTTGGAAATGGGCCCTGAGTGGAACCCTCTTTTGGTGGGGATTTCCTCCAGGTTAGAATAAGTTGTTTGAACTAATATTTGAACCGTGCTTGCGTAGTGTATAGATGCCTCTGGTTCCGCTGTTCTTGTGTGGGTAGTGAGATATATAAAGAATTATTTTAATATTCTTGAATGTAACGTGAAAGGGAGGGCATTGTTTTATCATATAATTATTTATTTTGTTTGCGATTTTTGATCTGTGATGCGGCAAAAGGGACTTTTATTGATTTTGATATTTGGGAGCGAATGATAGTGAGATTTCTTTTAACCCCTATATAAGATTATGGTGTCCATTTTAACTAGTAAGCACGGTTTATTTACTACATCCATGATTTGAAAATATATAACAACGTACCTGAAAGTCCATAAAATGAGGAAAAAAAAAAAATTGTAACCCAAAAAAAAAGAAATGGTTGATCAAATCAGAGAGAAAAGAAATGGAAGTTTTTATTTTACCTCAAAAATGACAAGCAACTTCACAAAGGAAAAAATTATATTACATACATAAGCTCTGTTTGGAACTGAAATTACAATTAATGAAAGAACTGACGTTTTACAGGCCACGGCTGAGTCACTTTGCTCATCAAAGAGATTGGTTTTTTTTTGTTTGGGGGGGGGGGGGGGGAGGGACTTACAATGTTAGAAAACAACATGGCTTGAAGGTGCTTCAAGATTTCCAGCGATCGTTCTTCGCAAGTACGCGTACTCCTGCCCATTGAATTAGAACAAACCACGAGCACAAAAGCAATGTATTCTCACCCCTGCTAAAATAGTTTGGCTTTGGTTTCCAGTTTTCGATCGCAATCACAGATTTGGAAAGCAAACACAGGGCTAGAATTGCGCCTTTTGCCATCTGGAGAAACCTTAAGACGCTTGATTGTGTGAAACTACGTGCACCGGTTTTGGAGAAGAAGTTGCTGCATCAGGATTGCCAAAATACTACCCATTGATACGTTGATGATGTTAACGGCATCATTGTTCAGCTGCAAAATCAAAACCAAAAAGTAAGGATTTCCTGAGTGTTTTGTCTTTCTTGGTTAAAACACACACACACACACACACAAGGCAAAGAGGGTGAGTTAAAATTGGAAACAGAAACGGCAGGTGAACTGCTTAGAATAAGCAGAAGAACTAGTTTCAAGCTGCAAAAGTTCAGACCCCACACCGAGCCGAGGCATAATTGCCCCCACGGATCCGAAAAAAAATATACTAATGCTACGTTTGGTTGGACATTAGATTCAGGAACCAGAATGGAAATTCTGGTTGACCAGGGAGTTCCGATGTTTGATTAATCCTTGATTAAGGAACTTGATTTAAGGAATTCCATTTATTTGCGAAATTGTAAATTTTTAAGTCTAATGTCGTATTTGAAAATTTTACAAAAAGAGAACTTTTTGGAAGGCTTGAATTGACAAAGTTACCCTACTTAGTTTAATGTGCTTCCAAAAGAAAAGGGTAATTTTTTTAACTCATATTCCTGTTTCATTTCCAATATAATAAAAAAAGGATGGTTTTTCAAAATATTACCCTTACAAACTAAGATCCAATAATTAAAAATTATTTTCTTTCATTAAACGATTGAGATTATTTTTATATTTTTAACTTCTCACTCAATTCTTATTTTAGTGAATCTTGCCACCACCTATCTCACAAAACTGTTTAGGTATTTTAAATTTCACTATATTTCAAGGATGGGGATCTTACGCAAATCAAAACTGTCAACTTAAATTCCGTCCAATTATAATTTTTAAGAAATTGAACCTTTCAAATTAAAGCACTATAATTTGTATTTTCTTTTATGATTTGTGTTTTCTTTTATGGTGCTTATAAAAAATTAATTGAAGAAAAAGAAGTCAAAACACATGTAATAACTTTTACAAGCTAAAGTTGTGGGGGAAAAAAATAGATTATCATAATTTTTTCAATTTGAACCTTTTATCCAAAGTTTTAACCACATAAGAAACTTAATACTAATTTTGTTCAAAACGCTATAGACACGGGTTATTACTAGTATTAAATTTTAGAAAATGAATTTTCATTCTAATTTCTTGATGTACCGAATGCTAGAATTTTGTTCCCACTTCCATTCCCGTTCCCATTGGCAACCAAACATAGCCTAGGACCTCATTATTTTTATCCTCATTCATCTAGAAATTTCACTTTGGCCCCATAATTTTTCCATTTTGTCTTCATTTACTTGAAAATTATACTTGTGCCCCCCAATATCCCCCCCCCCCCCCCCCAAAAAAAAAAAATCTGATTACAAATCCAAAGCCGACGTTCTCAGTCATCCTGAGTTCAGATTGTTCAACAGGCAACAGCATTCTCTTAATCTTGGACCAACCAATTATGAGTCAATCAAAATCAAATAAAGAACTGAAATATAAAGATCAACTGATAATTTGTATTGGCTACCTACCCACTGGAATCCTTCCTTCTCTTGGAGGGCAGCACCTATCACGCTCTCACCAAGATTAGCAATCTGGGAAGCTACAACACAGATCACAGCTTCTGGTACATTTATCTGTTATTCATTTTTTTTTATTTTTTAATGGAAAAAAGAGTAGTTGTTTGGTCAGAATATCTTGCAAAGATATAATAGTTTCTGTGAACAGATGATAATAACACAAAGCTTAAAACTAGCATTTTCCTGACAACAAAATAATGATTTTGACAATAATAAAGAATGCAACATGCTGCTACGGTATTAAAAATAAATAAATAAATAAAAGTAACATGCCCCTGCTACTACAGATCTGCTGCATGCGTCTTATTTCCTCAATCAACTATTGTTAGAGCCATTGATTAAATCATAGTATATCATGTTCCTCCAACCGGAGTCATTGATCATGGTTGTACAAGGTACAACATGTTAATGCTCTTTGAACTTTGCTCATAAAAGCAACAAGCAAAATGAAACAAGGGGCAAAAATTCCAAGATGTGAAGAAAATCAGTGTTTTTAAGTTGTAAAGAATATTAAATATATATATATATATATATGTCATACCTCACCCATCAGACAGGCAGCAAAAGAAAGAAGAATTGAAGCCACAAGACCAGCAAGGGTTCCCTCAATACTCACAGCTCCTTCAGTTCCCCTTGGAACTATCTTAAATGTCGTGACTAGATACCTGTATTAGAAGCACAAATTTTACAACGTGCAGACTGTGTGCATTTCCTTGAACATTTCGTAGGAGGTCATCCTTATTTGAACATTTAATGGAAATTACAAAAGGAATTTGAAAGCTGCACTGTTCCAGGATAGGCAGATTTAAATTCAATTGAGCTACTTGTAGAACCACAAAGGAACTGGGACAAATGCATCTAAAATGAATCAGGTATCATATTAAAGATTCAAAAACCTGAAACACTATATTTGCTAATAACTTCGCGTGCAAATAACACAAATTGAAGCTTGCCAAGATGCTACACATACTTCCTTGCAAAATCTATCTAATGGCAGTTAAAACCTTAATTTGGTCCCCCCACTCACCACAAAAGGCCAAAAAAAAAAAAAAAAAATGTACAAAAGAAATGCCACAAGTGAAAATGGCCACCGCCATAGTGAATGCCAAATATACTAAAATCTAAAGAATCTGACACTTGGCACCCTTCTCATGGTAACAACTGGACAAAAATCAAGGGCATAAGTAGAGTTTGTGGGCTAGAGTTTGTGGGCCTCATTTAATATGAAAATTGCTATAAGCTCAGATTCTCTTAGCTAGGATGATTATATGGTATATATAATACCAATCTGTACAGTTGGTAGTCCCTTTGAAATCTCACCCAGTGACCAACCATCAATGCAGTTTCTATGTAATGGTGTGGAGACGGGGAATATAGTCACCCCAAAAAAAAAAAAAATGGTTATACATGATAAGAACAATTAAGGTCCACAATTACTCTGGTCTAGAAAGGCAAATTCATAAATAACTAGCCTAAAGAGGCTAGGAGACCAAGTTAAACTAAGGTAAAAAAAAAAAAAAAAAAAAGGGTATCTATACTTACAAAAAGCATTACTTACGTTGTGTTGCCGTATGCTTTTCCTATTTCACTTGAGACAGTATCACTCAGTTTAGTACAAAAACTGGCAACAAACCCAAGTTCCCAAAGCCGAGAAAATGCTTTTCCACCAACACATAATATTGACAGGAAAGCACAAACACAACCGGCTGAACCAGAACCAATCACGCTTCCTGGTCCTCTTCTTCCTTTCCTCTTCTCAGCAACCCCTTGAGCCTCCTTTTGTGCCATTTTCAATTTTGTAGCTGCTGTGCCCTAACAGATGCAAAATGACTGATAGCATTACATGCAAAAACCTTGACAATGAATTTACTAATTAATTTAGTGAAAAAATGAAGGAATTTCAAACTTCAAATCCCATAGTTAAACTCAAGCTTAACTATGATATTAGCAACGCGGAAATTTTCTCTTCATTTTCTTCCATTAAGAACCATTTCCTTTGTCAAATCACATCAAGTTATGCCTATTTTTATTATTTCTACCCACTTTAGTTTTAGTTTACCCCACTCTCTTGCATTACCCACGATCTTAATGTTATCACTACTCTTAATTAGCGCCCGTACTGATCTCTATCATACGTGGCCAAACTCCCTTAATTGAATTTTGCGTCAATTTATCTTCAATTTGTTCTACCTCTAACATCTCATGAAATCAGTCATGCCTAATCTTAGGTTTCCTCATTTTGCTACAAATCCACCTTAGCATTCTCATCTCGGCTGCCTTCATTTTGTTAAGGAGAAAAATGACTTCCACTCTACTAGTGTCTGTATAGGCTTTGTTAATTGGCAATCTCCGAGCAAAAACTTTTCTTGTAAAATGTTTATTCAAAAATGTCACATTGTTATAGTAATGATTCATGGACACATGCCAAAGAGTGTTTGTGAATCGTTTAGTTTGGTTGGGAGAAGAATAGAAGTTGAAAAAGGATGTGTCAAAGCTGATTTGAAGTCTCTGCCCATAAGCATCCTCTGTTTTTGTTTTGAAAAAGTGTATTCTGCTAGACAATGTGTTTTCTATGTGCTCTGCAAGCATGAGAAGGGAAGCTCGCACCTGCGAGCATCCCTCAACGAGACCTCTTGTCCGGAGTGTCCAGTATGCACCAATGTGCCTCGCGAGCATGAGAAAGGAAGCTCTTGCCCAAGAGCTGCACCTGCTGTCTCGCAGAAATTTTTAAAGAATGTCAAATGACTTTTTTATCCTTTTCTTTTGATATAAAAAACCAAAAATCTTTTCCTAACCCTAAGCTTTTGAGCTTACGCAGCCTTCCCTATTGTTTTGAGCAAAAAATTTGAAAGGGTAACGACGGGCAAAAGCAAATGTCAATTTTGACATCATTTTCCAACTTTGGCAAAGATCTACCAACATCTTGCTCAAATTTGTGGCGTGGTATCAGATCGAGGAACTTTGTCTTCAAGGGTTGAAGGCTGATTTCTTTACAGGTGGAGGTGACTTGCGGTTGTCTAGCAAGCAAGGTTAGGGAGTATAGTTTACCAGTAGATCAATGGGTTTTGGTCAGGGAAACTTTTAATGCTTGTCTTTTGGAACACCTTGCAACCTCCTTTCTTTATTATGAAGATCTCTGGTCTGATTCGTTCAAGGATCTAGATTGTTTCTCCTTTGTGCTCAAAAGAGTTTTTACCCTTGTTAACAAATCCTTGTGTATTTGTGGTGGGTGATTGAGTCAAGCTGATTTTG
Organism: Vitellaria paradoxa; assembly: GCA_019916065.1. NCBI lineage: Eukaryota > Viridiplantae > Streptophyta > Magnoliopsida > Ericales > Sapotaceae > Vitellaria > Vitellaria paradoxa. The sequence continues at coordinate 41,421,629 of CM034234.1, forward strand.
GAACATGAATGGTTATTAGTTTCATCTCTTACTAGTTAGTTTTGGATACCTACAGCTGTTTGGGACTTTCAATTGGTATCAGAGTCTAGGGTGCTCTCTGTTTTTGTTTGGACTTTGTGTCTGAGAGCAGATCTGTCTAGTATCTATGAACAACCAAAGGGAAGGCCAGTCAACTGTGAGACCCCATTTTTAGATGGTTTAACTACCACTATTGAAAAGCAAGAATGAGAGCCTTTCTCAAATCCATGGATGAACAGATTTGGGACTCGGTCATTGATAGGTGGAGACCTTCTACTGTGAGTGACACAGACCTCGCACTGAAGCCTAAGAGAGAATGGACAGCCGATGATAATGAAGCAACGATATGGAACAATAAAGCCCTAAATCCAAGTTTTTGTAGTGTATCCCAAGATGAGTTTCGAAGGATCTCTAACTGTGAAGTGGCTAAAGAAGCATGGGATGTATTGCAAGTTACTTATGAAGGTACCACTGCTATTAAAATTGCCAAATTGTAATGCTTAACCACAAGTTTTGAGGTCATTCGTATGGCCGAAAATGAGACCTTTGATCAATTCTACATCAAGCTAAGTGACATTATAAATTCATCTATTAATTTGGGTGAAACCACTTCTCAATCTACAATATTTCGGAAAATTCTACGGTCTCTACCCGAGAGATTTCAGCCTAATGTCACAGCAATTGATGAAAGTAAAGACGTGGACCAAATGAAGGTTGAGGAATTGGTCGGGTCATTGCAAACATATGAAGTAAACATAAATCAAAACAGAAGAAATAAGGGGACTGCTCTAAGTTCAATGAGTGAGGAGCAAATGAAGATGTGGATACATCAAAGGGAAGTGCTAATGACATTGCTTTTCTAGTCAAGGAGTTCAAAAATGTCTCAAAGAAAACTCCCTTCCAAAAATCCCTCAAGGTTTAACAAAGGCATGAAGAAAAAACTGGGGGAAAGCTCTAAGAATGAGAAATAAGAGAATTCTGGGGTTAAACAATGCTTTGAATGCAAAGAATATGGTAATTTTGCACGAGTGTGCAAATAGAATGAAAAAGAACAATAAGAAAGTCTTTGTAGCTTCATAAGATAATGACGATGACTCAAAAAGTGAAGAAGAACAAGAGGAAGATGATTCAACGAGGTCTGAGGATAACTCTTCACAGGTTCTAGCCTTCATGGTAAAGACTAATGAATTCTCTCCAAAGAATAATTCTAGGTTCATTGATTCTTTAAAGAATTCTGTTGAAAATGACAAGAGCATCACCTGAAGAAGACCTACAAGAGCAATTTGAAGTGTTACAAGATAAATACAATGAGTTGCACCAACGGAGCTTAATTCTTGCCAAACACAAGGCCAAGGCTCTTTCTAAGCTCAATGAAGTTGAAATTGAAAAAGAAAGCTTGATGAATGAAGTTGAGAGCTATAAGACCAAAGTCGTTGAGCTAGAAGAATTGGTTAAGTGCATGAAAAAGAGTGAGGAGAAATTGACATCTTTGAATTTAAACTTGGAAAAGGAAGTGGAAGAATTGAAGGAAAGAATTGCCAAGACAACAAGCTCACTCAAGAAATGGGATTCAGGAACCAAGAAGTTAGATGACATTTTGGAAGCCCAAAGGTACCTGAGTGATAGAACTAGTCTTGGGTGTGTAAAGAATTTCTTAACAACTTCAAGTCAAGGAACGGGTCCAATCAAGTTTGTTCCTGCAACCAAGAACGGAGATGGTGCTCAAGTGGAAAAGAAATTGAAGAAGAAGTCCGAAAGATCTCACTCTTTACCTAGCTCCAGAAACTCTGAAGTTGGAAGCTCAAAGAAGAACACAAAAGGGATCCAAACCTCCAACGAAAAGAATTCTATGGTGCAAGTAAGGTCAAGAGACACATAAGAGGTAATGCTTTCCAATTACTTACCAAATTATGGAGGTAAAAATTTCTTCAGTTCTAACATGTCAACCTCAAAATTTGAACATTCTAGAAAGTTTGTTCCCACATGTCATCATTGCAGTATTAGGGGCCACATTAGACCACATTGTCATAAGTTGTATGGGTTACTCTTAGACTATATCAAGTCTAAAGTGAATCCCCACAAAAATCTCAAGGGAAGAGTATTTTTGTCTAATAGGTTTAGTGGTCTCAATCTTTGTGATAAAGTTGAAAAAAAAGCTCCATTCAAACTCAAGCAATTGGAGGACTCTCTGTAGATCCATGTGGATAGCTTGCAAATGCATCTCATGGAATGTCTGGATGCTGCTGCCCAATTTGCTGCCCGTCGTGAAAAACATGTTGTTGAGTTGTCCAATCTGTGAATGGCCTAGTCTCACCTGGTCAAGCCAGCCTTGTTGAAGTTTCGAGTCGAGTACAATCTCTAGCCAATGATGTTGGTGACCTCAATCGCACCTTTGTCCAAATCGAACAACTTTATCGCCAAGGCGCTCGTTGATACTTCTATTGGAATGTTTTGTCTGTCTTCTAATTATTATCTTTCGATAGGATTTGACATTCTGTTCAGTTTTTTATCGGATGACAGTTTAGACCATCAACTACTAAAAGTAATCAACTTCTTTTGCTTGATGTTTCTAGATGGTTTTACTTTTGTCATTATGTTTTTATTTTGAACTGATGTATGATCGATATTAGTAGTTCCTTTTGATGTCTATGGTTGCCGGTTCAACTCTTTTATAATGTTTCATGTTATATGTTGACGGTTATTAATGTTTTTTTTTTTTTTTCCTATGTTTCATACATCCTATCTCTTTGTCAATTCTTCACAAAAAGGGGGAGAGTGATCTCAATGATCTCACAAGAACAACAGGAGAGATCATTTTGAGGGGGAGTGTTACTATTGTTGCATGACTGTGTACTTAAGGGGGAGCTTAAGCATATGCATTTGAAAACTATCTGTTTATATGTTGATGCATTGATGTGATTATTTAGTGTTTCAGGAATCTGCAGGTCTATGCTCAAGATTGCTGGTCAACTCTATTGTTGAACCAGTGACATTTTTGTTTTTCTGTAATTTTGGGGGTTGGGTGTGTTTTGTCTCGGAATTGCCAAAAGGGGAGATTATTAGTGTCTGTATAGACTTTGTTAAATGGTAATCTTTGAGTAAACACTTTTCTTGTAAACATTTATTCAAAAATGTCACATGGTTATTGCAATGATTCATGGACATATGCCAAAGAGTGTTTGTGAATCATTTAGTTTGGTTGGATGAAGAACAGAAGTTGAAAAAGGATGTGTTAAAGATGATTTGAAGCCTCTGCCCATAAGCATCCTCTGTTTTTGTTTTAAAAAAGAGTATTCTATTGGACAGTGTATCTTCTATGTACTTTGTGAGCATGAAAAGGGATGCTCGCAGGCACACGGGACCTCTTGTCCAAAGTGTCCAATATGCACCAGTGTGCATCAATGTGCCTCGCGAGTATAAGATAGGAAGCTTTTACCCAAGAGCTACTCTTGCTATTGCGCAGAAATTTTTTAAGAATGCCAAATGACTTTTTTTTACCCTTTTCTTTTGATATAAAAAGTCAAAATCTTTTTCCAACCCTAAGCTTTTGAACCTGCGCAGCCTTCCCTACTATTTTGAGCAAAAAAATCTGAAAGGGTGACGATGGGCAAAAGCGGATGTTGGTTTTGACATCATTTTCCAACTTTGGCAAAGATCTACCAACATTTTGCTTAGATCTGTGGCATAGTATCAGATCAGGTTGAGGGCTAATTTCTTCAAAGGTGGAGGTGAGTTGCGGTTGTCTAGCAAGCACGGTTTAGGGAGTATAGTTTATAAGTAGATCAATGAGTTTTGGTTGGAAATACTTGTAATACTTTCCTTTTGGAACACCTTGTAACCTCCTTTCCTTATGGTGAAGATTTCTAATCTGATTCGCTCAAGGATCCAGCTTGTTTCTTCTTCGTACTCAAAGGAGTTTTTACCCTTATTAACAAATCGTGTATTTGTGATGCGAGTTTGAGTTAGGCTGATTTTGGAACATGAATGGTTGTTAGTTTCATCTTTTACTAGTTGGTTTTGGATAGCTGCAGCTGTTTGGGACTTTCACACTCTACAAGGCAATATGCAAACACAATCAGTCATCAATCAAAGTAACGGGAAAAAAATTAAAATAAAATCGAGTTCATAAAAGAATACCAGACAAAAATTGTTGGCTTTCACGGAAATGCTATCAATTGAACTCTTTACAAAATGGTAAAAAAAATAAAAACCCTAAGCTCACAATATGAAATTTATCATAAAAAAAAATGCAAGCATAAGGACTTAGCATTGAACTCCAACACCATGATGACGGCATAACTGATAAAAAGAAGAAGATTTCAGTTTAGCTTGTTTCAATACTGTAATTTAATTCATGAAAGGCAACAACTTGAAAAACTCTGCATTTCAAACCCATAGCTTCAATCAAATCTATACATACAGATGCCTATTTATACATATAACAAAAGAAATCCATTGGATTTGATCTTACAAGAACGAAATAGGTTGCAACAAGAAGAAAACCAGAGGGTCCGAAAGCGCGCCAAGTGAAGGTGCCGAGCAAGAAGGAAGCCCCAACGCCGGGAAGGGAGAGCCCAGAGCGAAGAATCGGAGAACCTAGAATGAAAATGGCGAGATTGCAGAGAATTGCCGACTCCCATGTGGGCGGCGAAGCTTGGAACCACCGTATCGCCTTCTGAACAAGCCCCGGACTTGCTTGAGCTCTGATTGCAGAGAGGGCCATTTTCGGAGCTCGAGGATGTGGGTCGTGGGTGATTACTGCTGAGATTTGTGATTTGGGTAGTGAGAAAAGATTCGATTTTTGCCGGGAATGGAGGAGAAGAAGGAGTGAGTTGGGTGGTTTGAGGATTATCAACCGAGTTGAGAAGCCTGCCATTTTCGAAGTGAGACAACGAGAGTGATTCTTCCCAAATCTCAACTCGGTAAGCAAGGAGGGAACAAAATATACTATCGCCCCACCGGACGTCGCAAAACGGTGGAAAATGCCATAAATTTTAAATTTATAATTTTTATTAAATTTTATTATTTTTCGACATCCTAAACTCAGATACACACACACACACATATATATATATATATATTTCATCGCGTCATTTATTTTATACGTGAAATATGTTAATTTAAATAAGTGTTTTGTAAAGCTAATAGATTGAATTCATATATATATGCTCTTTACCTTTTTTAATATATAAAAATAAATAAATAAATATATATATATATATATATATTTACAAAGGCTATTATGCTCATACCATTATTATTCGGGAATTTATTTTTTTACAATAAAATGAAAAATTTTCAACAAAAGTTTTATTTGAATGAACTGAAAATTTTAAATTTTAAATAAATAATTTTTTTATACTCCACCACACTTTGAGCAAAAATTAATTTCACTTTGTTTAGAATTTAAGTATACTCATTTGCACTTAGAGTAAAAATTTATATATTTATAATTTGAAATTTTACTTTATTAAAATAAAATTTAAATTTACAAGATTTCTTAAAATTCTATATTATCTCTAAAAAAATTATTGTTTTACTATTCAAGAAGAGAGGGTTTGAATTTTTAACGTAGGCAGTTCTTGCCATTGTAATAATCAAAAAAAAAAATTTTTTTAACACACAAATTTGTTTCATGCTAAGAAATGACAAATTATAATGATTGTTAAAAGAGTATATTTAAAAGAATTAAAAGAATGATATAAATAAACTTACATTACGCCATATTTTCGTACTCTTGATTTATAGGAGGTGACTCTAGCACAATTTTATGAAAAAAGATATATAGTAAAAAATGAAATTATGTATAATATTACTCTTTTCTACAAATATATATATTATATATAAATGAAGGCGTATAAATTGAAATTACAAACATTCTTATGTATAGCTGGCTAATGTTGGAGAAAATGTTAATTTTACTAAATTTGAGAGTCAAATAAAAGTGGAATCGATTATTTTGTTGGGTCATTAACTTATATAGGTGTGTTCTACTCCACTAAAAGATTAATATATTCAATTGCTCAAAATGAGTAAATAATAAATGAGAAAAATAGTTTTAAAGTGACATACTGGAATAAATAATCTCATATTAGAATAAAAAGAAATTTATTAAAATGACGTAATTTTAATGCGTAGTTGCAATGTTCAAAATTACATCATTTTGAACAAGTTTTCTTCTCTAAGTATATCTGTTTAAAATAGAGAATATATATATATATATATATGTTCATGAATAGAAGTGACGGTTCCATTGATAATTATTTGAACAAACACTTAGTTTTATAAATTCATCATTCCACATTAGATTTTATTTATTTAAGTTTGTTGTCCTCTACATTATTGCATTAGAATTTGAGAATACAAAACATTGTTTCAATTTATTGCGCAAATATAATACTGTATTGCTTGTATTTTTACATTTGATCACTGTTTCCTGGAAAATAAACATCAGAGAAATCCAATAATATCAGTGTGGAGGGTAAATTTTGTCTTAAGGATATAAATCTAATATTAACCTTGGTCAATCAATTATATTCAATCTGTCTAAATTTTTTCAAAAATTACTATATTTATTTTACTTTAATTATAACACAATAGATACAAATATAATCGAAATTACAATCTCAAGACAAATCTTTAATTCTCTATCCGTGTATTATGTTTATTGATTTGGATAAATTTCTTGCACTGATTTTTGTTCTAATTTTTTTTTTTGCACTGTTACAGTAATTTTTCTTGCACCAAAATAAAAAAAAAAAGAAAAAAATTCTGCACGGTCTAAAACTGCACAGAAAATTTTCAGCACAGTAAAAAAATTGCACAAAATATTTCTTGCAGTGTATTTTCTGCACTGTAAAATTTTTACACACAAAATTTCTGCATTGTAATTTTTTTTTTCCTGCATAGAAAATTCTGCATTGTGAAATTTCTACACAGAAAATTCTGCATTGTATATATAAATCATGATTTTGTTAGTAGGTTGTGTTTGGATGAGACATTACGCGCGCAGTTGTAATTGTGCAATTTAACGATCTCCCTCCTTTTGACTGCAAGCACAAGTCTCCCTAATCAAATGGATGACCCAAATTGCATAGCCGTAACACTGATTAATTTATATATTCATAATTAATGCTAAATTTTGGTTATATCCATATAATACAAACATGGCGATTTTTTAAAATGTCCATTTCACAAATTAGGATCCAATAGCAAAAAATTATATTTTCTTTCATTCCATAGTTGAGATCATTTTTATATATTTAAATTTTCACTCAATTCTTATTTTAGTGGATTCTACTGCTATCTATAGGCCTTGTTTGGCATACTAACAAATTCTATAAAATTCTATAAATCTCTAACAATCCCTTTATATCTAATTTTCCCGCAATCACTAATTTCAAAAAATTCTAATATTTCACTAAAAAAAAAATCTGAAAATAAATTAACTGAATATGTAAATTTTTTATACAATCATATTCTTCATGTTGAAAGTTTTCAAATGAGTACCATTGTCGCTATTTTTTGTCAAATTTTTTGAATCCGTTTCCACGATTTGCTACTTTTTAGAAAAAAAAGGACGCCAAAATTAATACCAAACCACATTTTATCTCAATTTATTTTATTTTTTCTTACGTCAAACGGGGTATAAAACAGTTTGGACATTTTAAATTTTATCATATTTCAAGGGTGGAGATTATGTAAATCAAAATTGTTTAACTTAAATTCCGCCAAGAAGTTGAACTTTTCAAATTAAAGTACCATAATTTATATTTTCTTCTATGGTACTTATCAAAAATTAATTAGAGAAAGAGATCAAAACACATATAACTGTTAGGATTTAAAATTTTAGAAAAAAAAAATTAAAACTCACGTAGTATCATAATTTTTTTAATTTAAGCTTTTTGTCTAAACTTTCAACTAAATGATAAACTTAATACTGCATTTGTTCATAATACAGTAGGCATGAGTTATTGCTAGTTGATGTACAATGGATCACCATGACATTAGATGGGTCTCCGCATCAATATGTACTATGTTTGGAGTAGAATTGTGTAGAGAATTAGGTTCCAAGTATGAGGGACACCAGCAAGGCACCAGTGGCTGCAGTTTATCTTACTCCCACCAGCATATATGCTTGGATGCTCATCTTTTCTCAATTTAGTGAGCAATGCAATGTCCAGCAAACTCACAACTGGCTTCGTCATATTACTCAAAACACTCCTCACCACTGCTTCTCCTGGTTCGTGCTCCCCTGCGATAACTTGACCCTTCTATGGGCTTGGTTTGCCCTTTACAGTTCCTCACTCCTGGCTCATCCCATTCTTTTACACTGCAAGGGAATAATTAAATATATATAAAAAAGGGGTTATAGTTAAAGAAACTAATTCATAATTTGAGAAATGTAAATTATAACAGCTAGGACGTTGATATGATCTTACTAGTGTTAAATATTTTTATACTTATTAATCAAAATTTCCATATTAATCCTGTAAGGATCAAATTGTCCATAAGTTATATCATTTTAATGGGAATATTTTAGTTAATTCATATGCAATTCATCTGATGTTAACAAAACTCTCTACAATTTTTAGCATTTTTGTCTCATAGTGAGTAAATTGTTAAGAAAAATTTAAAAAAATTTAAAAATAGGGAAGATCACAATAATTTTTCAAATATAAGGAATGTTGTCTAAATTTCGATGAAACTTCATGGAGGTCAGTATAATTTATCCTAAAAATATAAACTAAAAAATAAGAGCTGTAATCATGTTGCGTCGTGCTTGGGTTTAGATTTATAACTTGAATGAATTCATGTTTATACTCAAATATCTTATAAATTAATGAAGATGTTAAATAAATATTAATTGTCTTTAAAATTAGATTAAGCCGGCTTACTTTTGGGTAAAAATATTTGCATCATGTTGGATTCATATTTTTTTCTTAGTAACTTCATGTTTGTGTCTAGGGTATTTGTTTGGGTTAGGATTCAAGTCATATCAATATTGTCACATTTATCATATAGTACAATCAGAATGATGTAACTAATTATGGATAATAGTATTATAATTAAAATATACTTCTATTGGTTTATCATTTTGAAATGATAGACTCGTAAGTATTTTATATCATTCTAAAAATTTTAACTGGTTATATAATATTACACAAAATTTAAATGCAAGTAGTTAACAAACTATATGTACATCTTATCGACTTGTTTTAAGCTTCTAAATAAATGAAAATAGACATGGATAAGAGGCAATGATCCAAAAAGCGATATGAATTGCTGACGAGTTTACTTGTAATGAGTAGCAGAAATTCCTTGGAAGAGGACACTAGTCTTAGGAGGATCAATATTTGAATCAACCCAATTTGCCCATGTTGTCAGAGCAATCTTGTAAGCTTCCATGTGATCCATGTCTTTGATAATCTTGTCACCAACTTGAAAATAGTCCCATCTGCCCAAAATAATAATAATAATAATAACAACAACAATAATTACACTCCTATAGTCCTATATATATATATATATATCTGTGATTTAGAAGGCTAATTGAAGAAGAAAATGAAGCAAAAATTCCAACTTTTGAAGGCGGCCCTCGTGAATCCACCTGTGATATCTGTTGAAAATCAACACATCAACTCCTTTCCATTGGCTGGCAGTACTGAGGGAATCAAGCTTCAGAACTCGACCTGTTTTTTCTTTCACCAACTCTACTAGAAATCCATCTTTAAGCCACATTATGGATACCCCATATTCCTTCCAAACAGGGGAAAATGTAAAGCCAAAGAAGATCAGGAAAAGGTCCCACATGCATATATATATATATATATATATATACACACACATATATGTGCTTACAGTACTCTATATATGGATGCAAATACAGAACTGTAGATATATATAAAGAGTTTTGAGTAGAGCCTAGCTAGCTCTTTACGGTATAAAATGCTGTTGGTGATTCCACACCATGTTCTCAAAAAGTAAGAAATTGCATATATATCAGAAGATAACATTGTAGTTAATTTTGGTTGGATTATTAGACAAAAAATGCATGCAGATCCAGGATTTAGTATTTTCTCGAACCAAAAAAAAAAATTTACAAATAGAATGAATTAAATTATAAAATATTAAACTGAATAAAGGGTTTAAAGATAGAGCGGCTTGAGTGACAACTTTTTGAGTGGGTTAAATTAAAAAAATTTTAAACTAAAAAAATTTTTTTGAACTAGGCTATCTAGTACCCTAGGGGGTGATGTTGTAATTAATTCAAAAATTAATTGAGCAAATAAATGAAAAAATTCAAAAGCTCAAGGAAGTAGACAAACAGGATGCAGAAACTTTACCGGTAATGAAAATGTGGAAAGGCGGCCACGGCGGGGGGGAGTTGTACTTAGAGGTTGGAACTGCAGTGTGCAGCATGCAGGTCAATGACTGCCACTGGTTGTTGCTTGGAGAGTCACCCACAACCACACATCACTTTCGTCCCTCTATATCTCTCCAAAAATTCTTTACCATTGAACCTACAACAAAGGAAATGACTGAATAAATATTGAAATGCAAGGATATTTCTACTCAAAACTAATGTTCGAAGATTTATATAAAAATTAAAAAATGAGGGAAAAAAAAAGAAAAAAAGTTGAAACCAAGGGTGTTGGTGTATCCCTAACCCTGAATGTCAATTTTACTTTGTTCATTAAACTTTATCTGAAATCATTTTATTTTTTAATAATTATAAATTTTAACCCCACGTCTTCCTTAGTAATTTAATTTTTTTTGTCCTCGTATTTCATTGGCATGAATTTAAAAGTAACGCTACACTTACACTTTTTTATTTACATTCTTTTTACACTCCACTAGTCATAACGTGTCATGATCAGTATAACTTACTTAAAATCATCACAGCCGCACGTAGAAGGTGATATCCAACGGCAGTAATGATCATGACCAGTAGAATGTAAAAAAAGTATAAACAAAAAGGTGTAAGTATAGTATTACTATAAATTTAAAGAGCAAAAAAACCATTCAGATGATATGATAACTAATAACGAGCTTAGGACTTATTTATTTATTTATTTATTAAACTAAGATCTTAAAAAGTAGATTTTGGTATACAATCTAGGCTCATTTTTCTTGGGGGGACTATATTGTGAAATTATGATGTGTTTTTTTTTTTTTCTAACAGTGTAATTTTAGCACAGAAGTCATTCAAGCTTCGTTTGGTAATGGTAGCTGAAGTTACCATGCCAGCTATTAGTTTTTTATTTTTTATTTTTTTCTAACATGATCAAAGTTACTCTCTTACGTGTTACAGGTTTTTTAAACATTGAAGAACAAAAAATGTCAAATTAACAAAAAAGTAAAAAAACTAATTACCAAAAAATTATTTTTTTTTTCCAAACACAAAAAAGCTAAATTTTTAATAATTAATTAATAACTGGTAGCTAAAAAAAGAAAAAAAATTAACTTTTTTAATTTTCAAACCAAATCTTAGTAATATCACAAAACGAAAAAGGTCAAAAGAGAAAATTATTCTTTTAAATTTAAAGAATATATTTTGGGCAGAATATATATGTTACATTACGTATAACGTGTCTAATCTCAGAGATGGAAGAACAGAGCTTGGATTTATATATATATGTTAAATTCTGTGTAACGTGTCCGACTCTTATTTTCTCTCTCTACTTCTCTTTACTTTCTTTCCTCTCTCTCTTTTTGCCCACCGCTAGCCGATCGAAGACAAAGGAAAAGCAAGAGAAAGTAAGACGAAGGAAAAAAAAAAAAAAAAAAAAAGGGCTCACTCTCAAAGCCGAAACACAATTTGAACATCGACTAACTCAGTTTGTTGATGGCTTGGACTCATTTAATTCAATACATATATAAAATATATTAATTAAATATTTTGCATTTAATATTATTTTTTAACATTACAATTTAAAAAAAATTACATTACAGTTACATTAATATATTTAATTAATGTAATTTGAAAAATTACATTACAATTTATTATTTTTTTAACTAAAATCATTTCTGTGTTAGTAAAATTTATATATCATATCTATATAAGTTAGTAATTATACATATATAATATTTTAATATTGTTAATTACATTTGAAATTTATAAATATATATTACGTATAAATTAGAATAAGTTATGGTAAATTTATATGATTTACTGAAACAATTATTAAATTATGATAATTTTTTTCTTATAATGCAAAAAGTTACTAGTAAATAGTTTTTCATGAATAATTCGGATTTGGCTTGAATTCAGTGTAAGGCTGTCTCGAACTCCATCATTTACGAGCTAAGCCTAAATAGAGTCATGCTTTGCTCAGCTCATTTTACAATATCGGTAATTATTTTTGGTTATTTATTGAAATTTTGAGTCAATTAAATATTTAGATCTGAGATTTAGTTCAATTTGTTAAATTTATTTTATTTTCCTAGGCCCTGTTTGGCTCAAAGTTGTTATTGGGCTTGAGGCCCAACTCCTTTTCTTTTTTTTTTTTTCCTTTTTTCTCTTTTTCTTTTCTTTTTTATTTCTTTTTCTTTTTTATTTTCTGTTTCATACAATTGCCAACTGTGAGGAAGAGAGAGAGAAGAGAAAGAAAGTGAAGGCCAGATATAGATATTGACACCTTGATCATCGTGGTGGTGTTTACTTGTCATGGTTTGGCCCAATGTGAGAGATTTGAGCTTCTAAGAGTTGGAAGATATTTTAGGTTTTCTTCGATTTCTTCTACTTTCTTCATATTTGAGGTAAATGAGACTTATTTACTTGTTTATCTTTTGTGGAGAACATGATTTTAAATATTATATATATATTTGATTTGGTTAAGAAGGGAAGAATATATGTGTTAAATATATATATATATATATATATATATGTAAATATATGCATATATGTAACAAATATGCTGAAAATTTTGTGTAAAATAATTTTTATTGCGTAGTTTAATCTTAGGTTGAGATCTTTTATGTTTGTATTAATGAGTTTGAGACTCGAAGAGATCAAATTTGAACCTAGAGTGGCCGGAGACTATTTGTTACGGTACAAATCCAATATGCATGCTAAAGCTTGAAGGTTTGAATAGAATGTGAACAAGGTGTGAGGTAGCTTGAGAGTTCAAGCTGCCCGTGCATGGGTTGTGAGGCTTTCTATTTTAGCTCGAGTAATGTTTTTGCTTAGTTTTTTATTTCTTTTGAGATAAGACTTATTTTATGAAATAATTAACATATTCAAGGGCATGAATTATGTAATTTATATGATGTTTAATTAATGAATCTATATTAATAAAATGTGACACGATTAAGCATATTATATGTATAAAGTTGAGGTAGTGGTTTGCATATTTTATTAAGCATCGTCTATATTAGGATAAGGTTAGAGGCAGATGAAGATTAGGGAATGCATTAGCTATTGCATCACACTTGTATTGTTATATTTTATTTTGTTGAGATTATTATCAATTATATTATAAACTTGAGTTATGTATACTTGTGCACACTTACATAATCTTACCTACTGGATAGCTGTGCTCACCCCTTCCATATTACAAGTGACCACAACTAAGATTTGAATATGTATCATTATGATGAGGAGATATGTTGTGAACCCTGCGACTATGTAGATTTTGAATGTTGTCACCGGTGACGTTAATTTAATTCATGTTGATGTACTTTATTTTATTTTAATATAGGAATGAGGGATATTTAATAGTTGCTTTGATAAATATTTATTTTGTTGACTTAATTTTGAATTTGATTTTTTATTAATTTTTATTAATTTTTATATTTTCATATTATTCGTTCCGGACTACAAAATTAGGGTGTAACACATTCACATCCGTATAAAAAATGGATAAGTTAAATTGTTGTTGACTTTGATAAAAATAAAAAATAAATAAAGTTCAACTTGAAACAAGTATGGCCACAGAAGAATTGCTAGCTAACATAATTATTAATTACCTTGGTATGTTAACATAGCAAGTCATAAAGTAGTTGGCTGCATCCCTTAATTGACATTAATTCTCTGTTTGATCCGTGGATTTTAACGATGAAATTGAATAGAGGACAAATCATTTTGCTTAGTAGGTCTCTCTCTCCCTCTCACTCCCTCTCTCAATTATTAAGGTGGCATTTAATTTATTTTTTTATTTTGTGTTTTTTATTTTCATTTTATGTTTTAAAAATTTTAAAATAAAGAAACTAAAAATGTTATATTTTCATTATTTTTAAATCTTCCTAGTTTTGGATTAAAAACGTTTAAAATGACTTTTTGTCATTTTTTACTTTGTGTGTAAGTTTATTTTCTATTTTCTAAAACAAATTTTGAAAACACAAGTGACCAAATTCATTTTGAGCTTTTTCCTTATTTTCAAAAGTATAAAATGAAAAATGAGTTCAAAATAGAAAACAAAAAATAAAAACAGAAAACAAAAAATAGAAAAATAAACCAAATGAGTCCTAAGCATTTTAAAAAGTTTTGATTTTAATTTTTTTCGAAATCATTTATCCTTTACCTTGCAGTCTATATGAAACAAAATAACAAATGGAAGTTTTATGAGTTCATCGTTGTCATCAAAATTGAATTTAGCATAGGTCCTTTGCACATGCAACTAAATTTATTTATACATATATAGTCTTTAAACCCAAAAAGTGTTTTTTTTTTTTTTTTTCTAGTTAAATTCCAATTAGTTCCATATGCCCAAACAAAGATTACTTTAAACTAATGATCAAAAGAAAATGTAAAAAAAATAAATTCAAGATCCTCATCATTTAAAGTTGGAACTCCTTATGCACTGCCAAAATAATTTTTGATAAAAATATTCAGCACTACATATCAAAATAAGACAAGAAATCATTCAAAATATTGCCCAAATCGTCAAAAGGTTACAATAAAAATTGAATTTTACTATTCACCATCTACCTAAATTATGGATGTTTTACTTGGCAAATAATCTAAATTAATCATACTTTTTAAAAATCTTTTAACTTGTGATTATGCAGTGAAAATCCTGTGAAGTTTTAAGGCAAAGAGACTTTGCATAGCATAATTCTCTTTCAAGTCCGGTACACCTCCCAGAATATCTCTGAACTCAATTATCAAAACATTATAATTGTCTCAATATATGTATTTTAATTTTCGTATTAAGATTTGGATAATTTAGCCAAGGGGATCACTATTTTTAATAAATTTTTCGTCAAGCTTATCTCAGATAGTGTAAGTGACTTTAATCTTAAGTAAAAAAGTAAAAAGATAATTAATCTTATTTTTTTTTATTCAACCATTATGGATGTTTCGACTAGCTTATCCTTATTGCAATTAGTTATTTTTTCAGCCTAGTTAAGAGTAAGCCATCCACATTTAGTACTGCAGATATTTACCAGTTAAGTTAATGTATCGAATTAACCTGCAAGTTCGTAGACTTAATTGATCTAAATTTACTGTGATGCACAATAATTTTATCAGTGATAATTTTTCAAAAAAAATAAAAAAAGCACCCCAATAATTGACAAGAAAAAAGAAGAGGGTATCTTACCTTGGAAGGTCACAATCATCAGGCTTCCATCTATACTTGAGGTACAACTTATCAGGCCTACCATTCTTCTGGCACTGGAAGCCTATGAATGGACAATTTGATTCATCATAGAGTGGATATGAATCATCAAAAACCCAACTGCCGTTGAATAGATTTCAGTCTTTTGATTGCTTGATTTGTTCATTATAAAAGTTGGCCCCATGCGCATTGGGGGCTAGAAAGGTGATTAGTATGATTTAAAAAAGTGGTAATGAGTATCATAATAGTAACAGTTGTAATGACGTGAAAATAGACTGTAACGTATATTATGTAACGAAAACAAAAATCGGAAGCGTGATTTTTTTTTTTAAATTCACACCTCACTTAAATTCGATAGTTTTTTATGATTTAACAATTAAAATACATAAATATAAATTATTAGTGTTGTTTAATAATTTTTTATCATTTAATAATGTTATATTTATATATAAAAATATTATTTTTTTAAACACCTTCTACATAAAAATATATTTATATATATATGAATTATTAACATTTATACAATAATAAATATAAAAATAAATGTACAACTATTAAAATAACATAATATATATTATAATATACCAATTACACTTGATTAATAATTTTAATATAAAATACTTGATTTGTTACAATATATTAGTGATACTTAATTAATAACATTTAATATAACTAATACAAATTACATAATATTATACTATAAAATTTTATTATAATATTTAATTATGATTAAATATAATTGAATATGCTTATACTAAAAAATAAATAATATACTTATATATTAATATGTATATATCATAATTATATTTATTTATTTAATTAGTTATTACAAAGACCAACGATCAGCTGATGAGCACAAATCGTTTTCCAAGAAGCACACCCACCTCCCAAATATCTTCCCAACATCCAAGAAACCTTCCACTGTTCTTAATACCCAAGAAACTTACCGTCTAAATCACTTCCCAATACGCCCAAATCACTTTATCGGTCTTCTTCAAAATTTTCAGTCTCTTTTCCTCTTTCGCCATTACATGCCAGTCTTCTAAAAGCTCAAGTCAGATGGATACAAACGAATGAAACTTTTTTTTTTTTGCTTAATCTCGACTGGGATCAGAAGGCTTCAATGATTTTGTTCTTCGCTGTTTGTTTAATCTCGATCAAGAATGGAAAGTATCCAATGATTCACTTCTAATTTTTATTTCTTTCACAATTTTTATTTAGAACTTCTTGAATCTTTTCTTGTTTTTAGATTTTGGATCAGAAAAATAAAGTTTTTTTTTTTTTTTTGGTTTCAAATCTTTGTTAAAAGAAAGATCAGAGGGTTTCAAATAGAACTTTTTCTTCTTAGATAGTTATCGTGTTTCTCACTCTGTTTTTGGTTGATTTTTTTTGTCAAGAACTACTGTTACATTAGTGTAATGTCGCCGTAATGGGCGTTATGGTATGATTACCGTTATACGTCAGGTAACGTGGCAGTAATCATCTCAGATGTTACCGATTCCTTTACATAATTGGCGTTTCCGTTATGTAACGGTAATTTTTAATACCATGACTAGGGAGAGAGGAAGGGGAGCAAGGTTTCGAAGCAACCAAAAGCACAGGGCCATTGCTAAAACAGTTACTAAAACCAAAGAGGGATGCATTTGAGCTAGAATGCAAATATATATATAGATGCGTGTATGTGTGTGTGTGTGTGTGTGTGTGTGTGTGAAGGGACGGCACTGAATTCTGGATATATGAAGGGAAGATTGAGAGAAATGACTTCTTATGATTGTTTTAGCTAGCTCATTGTCTCTCATTTGGAGGAGTAAGGGAGCGAAAAAATCAACTTTTAATGTTTTAAATGATTAGTAAAATACTAAAAGTTGTTAATTTTGTTGAATTGACATATTATTAAAATACTAATTTTTACTAAGTTGACTAGACATATAAGGGTCATTTTACTTTAATTCAACATAAAAATTAATAATTTTTTTTTATCAAATATTAAAAGTTGTCAAAAATTACTAAAAATTTCTATTTATTTTATCAAACACTTAAAAGTTATTAATAATTACTAAAATTCCTATGTGTCTTACCAAACACACAATAAATTTTACCTGCTAATTTTTACAAAAAAATATCAAAAAATTACTAAAAATTTGACTCCCAAACCCCACATGTGGATTTAATGCCAAAAATTACACAAAATATGTGTATTCTACTTTCTTTCACTTTTTATCTCTTTTTGTTTTTGTATTTATGCTAAGAGAATAAATTTGCCATTATCCAATTTTAGTGGCCATTGATTTCGTGACATTTAATTATTAGATGACAATTACTTTTAGGATTCAGGATTTTTATCCAACTACCTCTAAAATAAATAAATAATTAATTAATATATTTTCACTATTATTTATATAAATTTGGTGAATAAGCTCATAATTAATATCAGGTATTATTTTAAAATTATTTTCTTTCTAATACAAAATTTAATTATAAAATTTTAATTTTGCTATAAAAACAACCACACCATAAGGGGAAACTTTGACCTATTAAATGTATTTTAAAAAAAAATGTTTTATCTTTTAAAGAATATTTTTTTTTCACAAATTTAAAAAGAGAAATGATATTAGCACATTTCAATTTTAGTCTCACAATAAATAGTGATTATTGGAGTGTGAAAAGTTAAAAGTATAATGCTAATATTATTTTCATTTCAAAATTTATTTTAAGCAAAATAATGAGGTAAATCTATATTAAGTATAGACATTATTTGGGCATATATATTTAACATAAGAATGTTTATGTTTTTTTTTCAAGCAACCCCCTCTCTCTTTACATGGATAAGTCGGAAAAATGTATGCTATCCCTCACACACATCTCACTTGAATAGAAATCAAATCCGTGTAATAGCTGTGAGAAACAACTTAAGATTACTTAGGTTAACTTCAGGTAGCACTTGATGATATGTTTATTAAACAAAATTAGAATTAATAATGAAACAAGGTAGTTAAATTGAATAGAAAGTAATAAAAATTAGATGGATAGGTGGGATAAAGAGATAAAATAATAATAATAATTAATGACTAAATTAGAGTTTTGTTATAAAATATTGGAGATGAGATTATAAAGATTAAGGGATATAAATCAGGAAAAAGTGAAAATTTCACCTACAAATATTTTATTTACAATATTTGATCCTTAAAACAAGATCATTAATATACATATATATATATTATACAATTATACATATGCATATATCTTTACATATTCGGAGTTTTGAGTTTTTCTGATTAATCAAATATATTACTCAATTCCAAACCAAATTAATTTGAATAGAAAATTTTTAGTCCACACTCAAATCATATTTGTAAAAAAGCTAGTTATAATTTTGTTTTTTCTCAACTACGTTTGGGAGGTTCTGGTTTTGCTGGTTTAACTTGCATCCCTAACGTTATCCAATCGAAAAAAAAAAACATATCATGGGATCAAGCTCTACTAACTATATAAATTGATGAAATACTAACAACATTTATACTCTCAGCTGTCTAATTTTATATATATATACTCTCAGTCTAATTTTGTTCGAACGAAAATTGAACTATTCAAACAATAAGTCATTGTCATTTGCTATAGCCTACTTATGTTTTGCTATTTTTTTCAATCTAAATTAATCTAGGATTATTTTAATTCGATTATAATCCTTTTATTGTAAATTAGAAGACACATTATAACATACTCCTATGTTAAATTTTCTCTTAAACTGTATTTAGTAGGAGGAAATGAGTTGAAATGAAATTAATGCTTATTCTCATTCCCTTGTTTCGTATGGTTATAGAAAGTAAAAATACTTATTACCGTGAAATGCTATATAATTCTAGCAAAAATATGGAAATAACAATTACTCCTTTCAAAAGAATGAATGATCATTTCTACATTTTCATTCATCCATAAATTAAGGAAGAAAATATGATAAATCAAAAGAGAAATGTATAATTTGAATTCCATACGTTCTCATTTAATTGGAGTGACTATCGTTTTTTCATTAATTTCAAAAAGATCGACAAAACGAAGCTACGAGCTGTTGTATAATGGTAGCATAATATAATCAGCATCAAAAAAGAGATCAAATCAACCATCAATGAATACCAAAGAGAAATACAAGCTTAGATTAAGGCTATATGATAGCAGACTCATATATAATAATATATGTAATTTCTCTCATTCATATATATATATATATATAATTTTATTACTAATCCACATAAGTAAAATGGTTGATCATAAATTTAACTAAGTTGATAAAGAATTTGGTTCCAAGTATCAGGAACTCCAGCAACACACCAATGGGTGCAGTCCATTCCAGCTGCACCACCTTGTCCATAAATAGAAGGATGGCCATCTTTTCTGAGCAGTGAGAGCATTGTTATATCAAGCAAAGTAACATTAACATGCTTCGTAATCTTGTTCAAAGCCCTCTTAACTACTTTCACCGGGGCAAACGGGTACGGTCCTGGATACACCGAGCCTGGCACTGGTGTTGTTTGGCCTTGACACTTATTTGCTTCGGGTTGTCCCCATTCAGCCGGACTAGTTAAAAAAGCACGGAATATGACATAGTTAATTCAAAATTCCTTACTAAAAATCTAGCAACATAGCGTGTGGACAAAAAATACCCCCCTTATCAGAAAATGTGCTTTCTCGACCATAAAATGTACCACCCGGCTATAGGTTAATTATTTTTTAGTTAAATTAGACTAAATAGTTTGATAATTGTATGATATAATTACTTGATTCAGTATACTCAAATGTCTTATGAGATAAGACTATGAGAAGAATATATACAAAAAGGTTACTTTAAAGTCACTTTCTCAACAATCCAAATACTTACATATCACTAATATTTAATACTCTACCTACGTCATTATAGTCAAATCAATGTAAGACCTATGAGACATTCTATATCTATAAATACTAGAGTCATATGCAAAAGAAGTGTCAGTTTTAATTCAAAAAAGTCTTCTAGCTTTTTTGAGTAGTTTTCTTTTTCTTTTTAATCTTATATATATTTTTTTTACCAAAATTTGATTTTCTTTTTAGAAACTATTACTTTTAAGTGTGTTGATCGCATTCATAAAAAATTAAAAAATTCTTGTTTGTTTGAGTAAAAGTTACCTGTTTGGCTAAGTAATGAAAAAGCTAATTTTGTTTTTTCCTTTTTAATTTTTCTCTAAATGGATGTAAATTTTTTAATTTTTTCTATTATTTTTTAAAAATGCGGTAAACACACTTAAAAATTACAATTTCCAAAAAAAAAAAAGTCAAATTTTATTTAAAAAAAAAAAAAAACAAATGAGAGGAATCTAAACAAAACTTAAGAGTCTTTCAAACTCTATCTCTATTTCTATCTGTATGAAATTATCAATGTTCTTACATACTCCTAACTTGATCATTGGAGTGTCCATGATTGAGAACTTTCTCCGACCACTTTATTTTATTATTTTCTTATGTGTAGATCTGCATTGAGAGTGAGGACAAAAAGGATGAAAATTTCCTTGCACACATAATATTACTTTTTTTATTTTTTAATAACAGTCAATAGCTTAATTTTTAAAAGAATTTAAGGGATTTAGGAAACTTTTTTACTTACAAATTATATGAATAATTGTAGCAAATGCTGCAAAAGCTAGCGAGGTTAATAATAGAGAGAGCTTAGTTATAACGTACAGGTAATGATCTGGAGAAATCCCTTGAAAGAAAACCTTCGTTTTGGCTGGATCAACATGGGTGCTCACCCAACCACCCCATGTAGCTAGCGCTAAATTGAATGCTCTCAACCGATCCATGTCCTTCACTATCTTCCCTCCTACTTCAATATAATCCCATCTGCAAAATTAAATTATTACACATCTTCATTCTATCAACTTACTGTTTTTTTTTTTTTCTTTTTTTTTTTAAGATTAGTGGAAGAGAGAGCCAAAAAAAAAAAAAAGAAAATGGAGTTCTTGCTATAATTTTAATGAATATATAAATATATATGTATATGTGCGTGTGTGTATACATATACGTACATTTGTTGATCGCCTGTATAAGCCCACCAATGCCACGTGTTGAAGATTAGCATGTCCATGCCCGTCCAATTCTCTCCATCTTCAATCGAGTCGAGTTTCAAGATTCGTCCCATTGTCTCGTTTACAACATCCACCAAGAACACATTGTGATCAAGCAACACTTTAACGTCATATTCCTGCAATATCACATACATGTATCGTTTAGACAAAAAGGAACTTGTATTATTATATGAACAAAAACGTTAATGACAGCACCAGTTTGATCAATTTTAATTATTGATTTATGTTGTTCAAACCGCGATTTTATTTAAAATTAATGAAGAGTCTCAAAAATCAAATTTTAGAATTTTTATTTTATACTTAATAAATAAAAAAATTTATTAATAAAAAAGTTATAAAAAAAATATGTACCAAGAAATTGAATTTCATACATAAAAACTTAACTATGTCAACAAAACGAATTTTTAACAAAATTTACAAAAAATTCTATATCTGATTCTATACTTCCTTTAACCCAATTATACAATTGAACCTTTAAAATTTTGGTATAACTTGTACAATTGATATTAAAATATTGACTTTACTTTATCTTAATTTTTTTACAAGATTTGAAATGTATTTGTAATATTTTATTATAAATATCTTAGTTTTCATCCTACTTGTTACATTTAATTTACATTAATTAATTTGGTAGAATAATAGACATGGTTCTTAGTATAGCATATAAAAAAATAATGTTATAGAATTAAAAAAATTTTAAAAAAAAGTAACAAGTGAAACATTTATGACCTATCACTTAAAAAAAATATAAAATTTTATTTTATTTGACAAAATTACATAAAATTGCTCAATTTTTAAAATTACCTATAAAATTGAGATTTTATTAATTTTATATTCTCAAATCAAGATTTTACTTATTTTACACTTATTAACATTTTATATAAAATTAAATAAGTTTTCTTCATCTACCATCGTAAAATCATAACGATTTGAGCTGTACTGACATATCTACCAGGACGAGTAGGTCAAATTTTAGGTTGAGTTAGGTTGGATTGATCAACTACTGGCCATCCTTCTCATTTAGATCACTATTGTATAATTAAAACATATTCAACCCATACAATATACACTTATAAACTGTAACGTTCTCATGGTAAAAATAGCAATTCATACAATCCATACTTCTAAACTGTAGCGCGATCTTGGAAAAAAACAGCAGGAATTCAAATGGATAGAGCATATATATATATTTGTATATACCTCGATTGTGAATGTTGAAATCGGACCAACCATCGTGAGATTGTACGTTAAATTGGGTGCAGCATTATAGAGGATGCACGTCAAAGACGACCATTGGTCTCGACTCAATGAATCTCCAACAAACATGATGCTCTTCCCTCTGTATCTCTCCAGGAAGCCTAAACCATCAAATCTATAAGGACAAAAAATTATAAATTAGTAATCACCTTTGTTTTAAGATTAATATATAATGATGACATCTTATCCGTTTGATTCAGGTGCGTTTAGAGTGATAAAAAGTGAGATAAAATGTGATGAGTTGAATATTCGTAATTGGTGCAATGAGATAAAAAGTGAAAATTTTTTTAAATTTTTTAATATTTTTCATTATTTTTCAAAATTTTTTGTCACTCTAAACAAAGGCTTAATGAGTCCCACAGTAAATGCAAAACTTACATACAAGGGTGGTCGCAAGGGAGATGAGCGAGATCACAGCGTCTTGTAAATTTTGAAAATTTTTTAATATTCTCGTAGATTTTAAGATTCTTTCATATAATATAATGTTTGGTCCACTAGCAAATCCACATTAGACTGAGAGTCGGCGAAGACCTACGCTAAACTTTTATAAAATATATATATATATATATATATATATATATATATATTACATCAATGGTTGTGGAGGATGGAATGGTGGGGCCGCTGTAATTGGTAGACTGAGATAGCGAGCTTCATACTAATTGGTGTTTGTACTTAAAAATAAATTTTCATTCTACCTTTCTTTACATATACGAAAATTTAAACTTTTTTAATCATTTCAATATAATAAATTAAAATTTTCGTATCTAAGACATTTTTCAATTATTACTAAAATAATAGTAATGGAGTTTCAAATTTTTTTAAAAAATTTCAAAAATTTTAAAAATACCTAACTTTCTCCAATCAATTTCATTATCTGTCATTTTTACATCACTTCAATAGCAATTTTTTTTTTTAACTTTTTCAAAACTTCAAATGCCTCCAATATTTCATTATAAAAAATTAATTGTTTGACACATTTGATTAATTTTTAAAACTATTTTATATTTAGCTGCTAAATAAAAATAAAACATCAGCAAATAAGATTTTAATAATTAATACATAAATTTAGTTGTTTTTTTTTTGTCCAAATTCAATTCGTTGATTTTAAAATAAATAAAAGAAAATGATCGAAATTATTGGAGAGCAGGATGTTATTATTTTTTTATGATCTATTAAATAGAACTTAATTTTTGACAAATGTCTACACAATTTTTTTAACATATCAAAACTAAATAAAATAAATTTAAAAATTTACTTGTGATTTAGGTCTACACTGACCCAAATTTTTAGATCCGTCACTAATTTGACCTTCGAAAATTTTTAAAATTTTACTTTACTCCCTATTCAATGCAAAATTTTTACATTAAACCCCTACCCAAAATCTTGGTCCGCCACTGCTTACATATATGTATAATATATGTATGTATGCATGATAAATGAAAACAGAGAAAAGATAATTACCGTGGCAAATCGCAGCCAGTGGGCCGCCACCTATATTGGAGATAGGAGGTATCTGGGCGGCCATTCCTTTTGCAATTGAACTCTTTCCCAATAAAGGGACATCTTGAGGAGTCGTAGAGAGGGTAGGAAGGGTCAGCAACCCAACTCCCCTGGAAAAGGTCACAGCTGGCGCCTAAAGAATTCTTCCCATTTGCAAGTTGAAGAACTAGGACGATGAAGAAGATATTGCATTGTCTATCTCTCAAGGCCATTTAGGGACAGAAGAAAGAATTAAGATGTATATAGCCAAACACCTCCTCTTTTGTTGCTGTAGTTTATCCTTGCATATGTGTGTTTATTTATAGGGTAATGCTATACAAGCATAAAAGATATTATATTTTCTCAAAATTTTAGTTTAAGTTTGGAGCGTTAAAATTTGGGTAAAATTTTTCAATTTTTCTTTAATTTTTCTAATTTTTACTAATTTTTTTTACACTTTCAAAAAGTACATCAGCCATCTAATAATTCAAAATTTACCTATATTTTATTATTATTATTATTATTATTATTATTTTGTCAAATTTTAATACTCCATGCAGACACATGCCAAATTAATGTGTAACATATATATAAATATATATCAATCGCTTTGAAATAAACAATTCAAAATATTATTACTATAATAATATCACCAATGCATCATTCTTCTTTCATTTTTTAGTAAAACAATTATGATTGAATAGCGTTTTCCTTGTATATATAAATATATATATATATATTTGAAGAGAGAGAAACTCATTAATATTATGCATTTCTTTATCACCCCAAAAACCAAACTCAGAAATTACTCAACGCCATTTACTGCTATCAGTACTTGGGAATAATATTGAATTGTTGTCAATATATATGTCGTCATGAAGAGGGAGATCGAGATTAAAAAAAATATTAAATATGACCGTTATTTTATTTTTCGCCATATTTATTTTTTCACTTTAGAAAAAGTATTCAAGTCTTGAATGTGAGATGTTGAGGCGATAAATAGGATTAGGTGTTAATTACATTATTTTTTTTAAATCAAAATAAAGCTTTTAAAATTTTTGTAAATACATGTAGGACAAAGTGACAAATATATGGGATTGTACGTTACGTTAATTCTTTAATTAATCGAAATAAGCTTTAAAATGCTCGTAAATTCATGCTGGCCGGACATGATCACCCTGTATTGAGTGGCTGTTTGGAGTACAGTTTTTAGCGGAAAAAAATTATTAAATTTTGGATTTGTTGATTGTTTGGTATTTTTTTTTTTGAAAAGTATAAAAAAATTAATAAAAATTGAAAAAGATCAGTAAAAATTAGAAAAAATTGATAAAAATTAGAGAAATTGATAAAATTGGAAAAAAAAATTGAATATTCTTAGTGTGAAGGCTGGAGAAAATTAAAAGAATTTGGAGAAATTTAAAAATTCTTGATCAAATTTAACACTTTAAACTCACACTGAATGTGAGAGAATGTGTTGAAAAATAACATTACGTGTTATGTTATTTTTTCAAATTAAAATAAATATTGAATATTTATAAATATAAGAACATTGTATTTGACTCAAAATAGAATTATGTTATGTTATTTTTTTTATTCATAAAAATTAAGCGTTGAAATATATTATACTTTCATAATATATATATATATATATATATATATATATGAATTCTATATCCATATACTTTAACCATTTGTATACATAAGTAGTTCATTCTTGCTAACTATCATTGTGAGTCATGTGACTAATTTCCTTCTAATCTTTTTAACTTTCATAGTTTTATTAAGGCCCTATTTTACATTCACTAAATGTGTAATAATTAAATAATTATAGAAGCAGCTAAAACTTAAAATCTTGAATTCAATAAGATTCTAAAATTAGCGCATTAATTATTGATTTTAATTTTTTTCAAACAGTTACTTTCATTTTATATGTTATAATATATATATTTATTTATAGATGGATGAAACTCATGGCCATCGTCCATTGTATTCATAAAAAAGAATGATCATATGCATTTTTCTGGCTATTACCTCAATCCTTTCAACTAGTAATTAAAATACGAATTACTAATAATCATAATACTTCATTTGTAGATATTAATAAGTATAATACATTTTAAGTACAAGGGTTCTCCGGTAAAGATTTCATAGAAAAATCTAATGAGATAGAATTTAGCAAACAATAATGAACATGCCTTACTTTTTTTTTTTTTTTTGTAACCAAGTGAACATGCCTTATTTAGTAAATTTTTTGTGCTATTTACGGGTTAGGAAAAATATAAATTAATGGAAAATAAATTTAACAATAAAATACGAATAATCCCACTAATTAATTTATTCATTTTTTGAATAATGACAGTAACTATTTACTTTACATTTAATGCGTGTCGTTATTTTCAAAGTGATAATTGAGATGTGACATATTTGAAATGTATAATTATTACTTTATGTCCCCTATTGACAAAATAAATAACAAATTGAATTATGATAACGAACCAAAACTAATTAATTCCTCCATTTTGAACTAAGTCACTGAGATCGATCGAGAATGAATTGAGGTTGGGGTTGATTTGTACCTAAGCTCGAATGTCGGTACTTGGGGTGATAGTCAGGTGTCCTCAAAGAAAATATCACGTGTTCAATATATATTTTTTGTACTAATAAAAATTTAAAATATCAAGTTTACGGACTGATTAAAACTAATTCGGTTGATTAGGATGGGAAGTAGTTTGCTCATATATCCCAGTTATACCAATTACTAAATAACGGAAATTGTCTGGCTTAGTTACTTTTGTAATTGAAATTTTAGGTTAATTCTCTCTGTATAGTCTGAGCGTTTAAAAAATTATTACCTAGTTGAGGCAACTGTTTGACCTAGTATCTTTTTAAATTTAAAAAAAAAAAGAAATAAATAATAACTTTACTTTTAGGGAGAGAAATTACAGAGAAATGTAAGTATGATCTCTACAAATTATATTAAATTATAAATTACATCAGGTTAATTGTTCCTTGTCAGACATTTAATAGTATCAACTATTTAATTGATATTCCAAAAAAGAAATGATCAATGCTTTTAATTTTGTTAACCTTTTATTTGTTTGTGAAAAATGTTATTATACTTAAAATATATATATATATATATACATATATTAAAACCTTCAATTATGATGGGACAATGAAATTAATGTTAAAAAAATATTTTAATGGATTAAAGATATAAATGCCTAAACATGAATATGTCTTACTATACAAAATATTATCTTTTAATTTTCTGATGTTGTGCGACTTAATTTCTCTTGTTTCCCTTTGCAAACATAACTTTTTTGAATTAGTATTGGACCCAAGGTCATCACACACGTGGTAGTTAGTCTATTGCATGAAAATGAAATATATATATATATATATATATATGTTTACAAGGCAAAGCTGTCAGGTATCATTTGGGAACGTCGGGTGGCACCTGTCAGCTAACTGGCTTTTTTTTTTTTTTTTTACACTGTAACAGTTATTTGTGAGTCTTTTTAAATTACGAAATTATCTTTTCTTAAACACTGTAGACAGGTGAATTTTTAAACCAACAAATAGGGTCGATTTCATTATGAAAAGGAATCGACTCATTTTGTCAATAAACATGTAAATCTTTAAACTAAACAAATACGGTCGATCTTATTAGAAAAAAGAGACCGACTTTTTTGCTAATAAACATGTGAATCCTTAAACTAAACAAATAGGGTCGATCTTATTAGGAAAAGGGACTGACCCTTTTTGACAATAGACATATGAATCCTTAAACTAATAAATAAGGTTGACTCTTTTTTCCTAATAGGGTCGACTCCTTCTGACAGTAGGTATGTGAGGGGCCATGGCATTTGTGCGCTCATGATCAAGAGTAGTTTTGAAAAATAGTATGAAGTATCAAGAGCACATATGTCAATACATTAATTTATTAGAAAAAGTTCGGACCAAAAAAGTTAATTATCTTAACTTCCCAAATACAACAAAAGCTAGTGTTTTTGTAGCTAGCTATTTTGATTGCCAAACCAAGCCTAAGGGTGTCCTAGGCTGCCCCCCCTAAGTTTTAAGAAATATTGTCTACATATATAAATTTTTGATTACAAAAAATTATTATTATAATTTGGGCCCCTAAAATTAAAAAAATAATTAATATTGATAAAAAAAAATACTATTACTAGTACATATAAATATTTGAATTAAAGAAAATTTAAGTTATGGGCTAATTTTCTTAAAATTTAATTATTTTTAAAATTTTTATATATAGGGTATGTTTGGAGTGCAAAAATTCTCAAAAAATCTCTAACTTTCTTAAAAAATTTACAACTTTTATCAATTTTCTCTATACCAAAAATTTTTAACTTTTACCAAAAATCTCTAACTTCTGCCAAATATTTTTAATATTTTTCAACTTTTACTAGTTTTTTAAAAATTTTTACACTTTTCGAAGAATTCAATAAACACTCAATAATCTAAAATTTATTTATTTTTTATTTTTTTGTCAAACTGACACTTCAAAAGCTGCCATAATTCAAAACTTGGAAGTCTAACTATGCATATATATAACTTATTTTTATTCACTAAATATAATTTATAATATTAATTATAATTTTTTTCTAGGCTTAAATTTAACCTAAAAAAAAATTAATCCCACCTAATCAAAAATCTTAGTTTCGTCCCTATATTTATATGTATAAAACAAACTAATAATATGATTGAAAATATCAAATTTCATTCATTCATACTCTGTTGTTTGATGCATCCATGCACCTAAAAATTTAACAATTTGAGCATAAAATTTTAATTAGCTGACTTGCAAAGAAACAGGGACACAGGCATCATTGGTTGCCGATATTAATTAAGGCCGATGTGGTTGTCAAAAATTAAGAATTTTTTTTTCTTTCTTGGTGTGTGACAATACCATCAAAAAGTTATTTTTTTTCCTTAGTTTTTTAACCAAATAATTAAAACTTAATAAACATTATTCAAGTTACAAGAAATTTTAAATTTTTGCAAAAGACACCAAAATTTTTAATCATTAAAAATTCCTAAAAATTACACTTTTTTTTTCGCGCTAATTTCTTTGATACAAAAAAGTTCGACATCAAAAGACAACATAAACTCGAAAGGGGTGGCCACTCAAAGTCAGCAAAGTTAAATTATTTTCAAAACCCATGTGAAACTATTGCTTTGAAAAACAAAAGTGCACTGCAATTCGAATAAATAAGGACCTGTTTGAAAATGTCATATTTGACAAAACTTTTAATTTTTACTTTTTGTTTTTGTTTTTTGAAAATTCAACATGAAAACTCATTTGGTAAATTTAATTTATGTTTTAAATTTTTAAAAAATAAAAAATATTTTCAAAACTTTCAAAAATTATAAAAATATAAAAAATATATTTTCTCAAGTTAATTTTTATTTTCAGTTTTCATTTTTTTCTACAACTGCTCAGTGATAACCATCACCCACCAATAATACTATGCTTACTCCCTTCACTTTACACGCACTTTAGGAAATGTGGGTATAGGTGAGAAAAGTCTTCCTCGCTAAAAATCACATTTTTCTAGCTAAAGGTTATAAGTGAGGAAGTATACTCCTTACATATTTCCTTGTCTATCTTCCATTGCCTATAATTTTTAGCAAAGAACATTTATTTTCCTCACCTATTCTTAGCTTTTGGCAAGAAAATAACTTTCATTGCCTATTCTTAACTTTTAGTCAAAAAATAATTTTTGTTACCTATTCTAACTTTTAGCGAGGAACTAAAATAAGAAATAAAAAATAGAAAAGTAAACCAAATAACACTTAATTTTTTAGTCTTTTTTAAATAATCAAATTTATCTTTTTACATTTTAAACTTATTTTAAATGTTGAATAAAAAAATGTTAAATTAACCCAAAAAAAAAAAAAAAAAACTAGCCATTTTTTTTTCCCAAACTCAACCCAAATCACCCAAGCCTCAATCAGTTGCCGTCCCAACACCATATATAATGCCGTTCTTTGGCCGCGAGTCTTCTTAAGCAAGTCAAAGTGTTTGAGATAATCATATATCAGCAATTAAATTTTAAATGGAACCGCCTTGATTCAGATGAGGTTATATACTGATTAGGTAACTATAGAAATTAATTTTGTTTTTGAATGAAAAATTATTTTAGAAGTTCTAATAAATAAGGACTTTGATGTTTCCGTTAAGATTAATCAGAAAATAAATCAGAATAAAAACAATAACAAACATACCAATATAACATGATTCGACATTATTTAAGTTTTTAAAATCATGGAAGTGCTTCGATGCGAAGATAAATTCATAGGTCCTCTTGTTACTCTTCGAACACTCCTTTGTGTTTTAACGTAGTATTAATATAGAAACTTACATATCTATATATATATATATATGCTCTCATTCTAATTTCGTTCAAGTGAACTATTCGAACAGTATACAGGCACCGATTGGTTATTCGAACAGTATACAAATAAAATAAATTTCTAACAATCTTTATAAAATACTAAAATTCTCTATTACATATTTACACATTTTTACTTTACTAACTTCAATTTGATGTGCCAACAAATAAAATAAAACAAAATAAACCTCCAACAACTTCTATAAATTACTAAAATTTTCTATTACACATTTATACATTCTCACTTTTACCAATTTCAAAAAAGTTCAGTATTTTGCTAAAAAATAAAAATTTAGAAGTAGATTAACTGAGTGCAAAAATTTTTTTGACAATCATGTTTCCCAAGTAGAAAGTTTTTGAACGAGTACCGTTTTGGCCTGGGCTCACGAAACCGTTCAATCCATTAAAACAATTTCCCCAAATCCGTTCTAACGAATTCAAAAAATCCTCAAATAATAGTTCGTCTTTTTCTCTCTCCAAATCTTATCTTTTTGAGATGATCCGTTAGAACAGTTTTTCCAAATCCGTTAATAGTTCTTCTCTTTCTCTTCAAATCTTATCTTTTTAATATGAATAGTAGTAATCCGTTAGAACAGATTTAGGAAAACCGTTCAAATAGATTATCACTATTTATCTCCAAACAAAAGTAATTTGGAAAAAATCAAGGGAGAGAAGACCTATTATTTGAGAATTTTTTGAATTCGTTAGAACGGATCTAAAAAAATCTTTCTAACGGATTACATTGTTCATCTCTAAAAAATGCACTTTAGAAAAAAATACTAAACGTCAAAATTTACCTAAAATCACATTTTATCTCGTTTTATCTTGTTTTTTTCCTTATTTTTTTTCCTATTCCAGACGCTACTATAATTGCCATTTACATTTTTGCTATATATGCTTTTTTTCAGTCTAAATTAATTTAGAATTATTTTAATTCAATTATAAGCCTTTTATTGTAAGCTACAAGACACATTATAATATTTTAGAAACTAGGAATCATGTTAAATATAAATTTTCTCTTACACTGTATTTAGTACGAGGGAATGAGTTGAAATGGTATTAATGCTCATTCTCTTTCCCTCATTTGGTATGGTTATAAGAAGTAGAAATATATTTTGCTGTGAAATGCTATATAATTTTAGCAAAAATGTGAAAATAACAAATTTCACTTTCAAATGAATGAATGACCATTTCTACATTTTCATTATACCATGGATTAAAAGAGAAAATATGAAAAATCAATGAGAAATGTATAACTTGGATTCCATAAGTTCTCATGTAATTGAAGTGATGATTGTAGTTTTATTAATTTCAAAAAGAGTGACAAAACGAAGTTACAAGCTGATCTATTATAGTGACAGAATAATCAACGTCAAAAAGACATTAGATCAACCATCAATTAATCCCAAAAGAGAAATACAAGTTTAGATTAAGGGGATACAACAACATACTTACATATAGAGTATGTCTGAAGTAATAAAAAGTGAGATAAATTGTGAGTTCGTAATTCATGCAGTGAGATAAAAAGTAAATAACTTTTAGAATTTTTTAATATTTTTCACTATTTTTCAGAGTTTTTTGTCACTTCAAATAGAGTCATAATAATATATTTAATTTTTCTAATACATGTATA
The DNA here is from genome assembly GCA_019916065.1 of Vitellaria paradoxa. Classification (NCBI taxonomy): domain Eukaryota; kingdom Viridiplantae; phylum Streptophyta; class Magnoliopsida; order Ericales; family Sapotaceae; genus Vitellaria; species Vitellaria paradoxa. The sequence goes on from CM034234.1 coordinate 41,454,114, forward strand.
TATGTATATATATATATATAATTTTATTACTAATCCACGTAACTAAAATGGTTGATCATAAATTTAACTAGGTTGGTAAAGAATTTGGTTCCAAGTATCAGGAACTCCATCAACACAGTCCGTTCTAGCTGCACCACCTTGTCCGTAAAAAGAAGGATGGCCATCTTTTCTGGAGAGAGCATTGTTATATCAAGCAAAGTAATAGTAACAGATTTAATCTCCCTCAAAGCCCCCATAACTGCATTCACTGGGTCAAATGGGTATGGTCCTGGATACATTGAGTCTGGCAGTGGTGTTGTTTGGCCTTGACATTTATTTGCTTCAGGTTGTCCCCGTTCAGCCGGACTAGTTCCAAAGCAAAGAATTAATATGACATAGTTAACTTAAAATTCCTTACTAAAAAAATCTAGTTACATAATATGTGGACAAAAAATATCTTGTCACATGTTTCTATGTTAAAAATGTACTTTCTTGAACATAAAATATACTACTTCGACCAAAGGTTATGAGTGTGTTTGAAAGATAAAAAATTAGTAAAAAAGTAATACGTCGATTATTTTTTGCCGTTTGAAGGGACCAATTCAAAATTTCTGATAGAACTCGTTCGAACGTGATTGAATGACCTGTTCAAACGGATTTCATATGCTGTGTTAGATTTTTAAGCAGACAAGATCTATTCAAACGTGATCGAATGATCCGTTCAAATAGTTTTGGTTAAAAAAAATTGTCAAAAAATTAATAAAAATTGGTACAAGTTGGTAAAAGTTTGTAAAATATAAAGTTTAAAATAAACACACCAAAAATGAAAAATATGACCAAAAGTTAGTAAAAGTTTGGAACGTTTTGTAAAATTTAGACTCTCAAATACCCCCTAAATTCTAGTTAAATTAAAATTAAATAGTTTGATATTTACATAATATAATTATTTGTGTACTCAAACGTATTAGGGGACAAGATTAAAAGAATATAAACAAAAAAAGTCACTTCAAGGTACTTACTCACCAAGCTCAATACTTACGTCACCACTAGTATTTAATCGGAGCGGGGGCTGTAGTAGTCAAATTAATGCTGTCGCAACAGTAAGAAAAATGGCAGCGTTTTGCTAAAACCGGCAACGTTTTGGCATCCGAAAAAACGAACCAAAAGGAAGGGTGTAAAGCCTGTAAACGCAAAATAAATAAATAAATAAATAAATTGGGATGGTAGAGCGAAAAAAAAAATGAATAGTGTGTTCGGTGATTAAAAAATTAATCTTTTTACAAAAAGTCACTAATTTAGTAAAAATTTTATTTTTTATTTATTTGATAAAATTAGATTTAGACTGAGTTTGAAAAAAAATTAACTTTTTTTTTTTGTAATTGCTTACTAACCTAACTATTAAAAATTTATTTATTTATTTTTTGTATTTAAAAAGGAAAAGAAGCTAAATTAGTATTTGATTTACTTTTCTATTTTTTGTTTTCTCCTTTTATTTTGTATTTTTTATTCTATGTGTTTTATGTTTTGAAAATCCCAAAACATGAAAAATAGAAAACACATTTAGGTTAACATTTTTTATTTTTTGTATTTTGAGGTTTTCTTTATTTTACGTTAAAAAAGTTTAAAGTGATTTTTTTCATTTTTTATTTTATGTATAAATTCATTTTCTATTTTTTAAAACAAATTTTGAAAACACAAGTAATCAAGTACGTTTTGAGCTGTTTTCATTATTTTAAAAAAATAAAAAATAAAAAATTTAAACATTGATGAGTAAAAATGTTAAATTAACAAAAAAAAAAAAAAAAAAAACTAACTGCTAAAAAGTTAAGTTTAAAAATTTAAACATTGAAGGGTAAAAATATAAAATTAACAAAAAATAAAAAAACTAACTACTAAAAAGTTGAGTGCAATTTGGTATACTTGTTTTGAACTCATTTTTCATTTTGTGTTTTTTAAAATAAGGAAAATAGCTCAAAACACATTTAGTTACTTGTGTTTTTAAAATTTATTTTAAAAAATAGAAAATGAAAAAAATCATTTTAAACTTTTTTAAAATCAATTTTTACAAAATTAGTGACTTTTTGTAAAAAGATTAATTTTTTTAATCACTGAACACACCATTCGTTTTGTTTTGTTTTTTTTTGTGTTTTTTTTTTTTTTTTTTTTGCTCTACCATCCCAGATTTATTTTTATTTATTTATCTTTTTTTTTTTTTTTTTTTTACGTTTACGGGCTTTACACCCTTCCCTTTGGTTCATTTTTTCGGATGCCAAAATGCTGCCCTTTTTCTTACTGCTGCAGCAGCAGTAATTTGACTACTGCAGCCTCTCGCTCTGGTATTTAATGCTCTACCTTCCATCACTACAGTCAAATCAATATAATGTCTGTAAGATATTTTATATCTGTAAATGCTAGAGTCATCTATAGAGTAAGACTCCCTATCTCTCTCTACGAGTTTATCAATATTTTTACTTACAAATTATATGAACAATTATAATTAATAAACACTTCAAAAGCTAGCGAGGTTAATAATAGAGAGAGCTTAGTTATAACGTACAGGTAATGATCTGGAGAAATCCCTTGGAAGAAAACCTTAGTTTTGGCTGGATCAATATGGGTTCCCACTCAACCACCCATGTAGCTAGCGCTAACTTGAATGGTTCCAACCGATCCATGTCCTTCAATATCTTCCCTCCTACTTCAATGTAATCCCATCTGCAAAATTAAATTATTACACATCTTCATTCTATCAACTTACTGTATCTAGCATTTTTTTTTTCCAGATTAGTGGGGGAGAGAAAAAAAAAAATTGAGTTCTTGCGATAATTTTAATGAACATATATATACACATATATACATTTGTTGATTGCCTCTATAAGCCCACCAATGCCATGTGTGGAAGATTAACATGTCCATGCCCGTCCAGTTCTTTCCATCCTCAATCGAGTTCAGTTTCAAGATTCGTCCCATAGTCTTGTTTATAACATCCACCAAGAAACCATTGCGATCAAGCAAAACTTTAACGTCATATTCCTGCCATAACAAGTGAAACAGTCCAAGAAACCATTGCGATCAAGCAAAACTTTAACGTCATATTCCTGCCATAACAAGTGAAACAGTTGTGACTTATCAGTTGAAAGAAAAAAAAATTATAATCAAAATCTGGGTCAAATGGGGCTGGACCGAACAATAGCAATTCATACAACCCATACAATAGCAACTCATATAATATATACTTATAAACTGTATCGTTCTCTTAAGAAAAAAATAGCAAGTCATACAATCCAAACTTCTAAACTGTAGGGCATTCTTAATTAGAAAAAATAGCAGGACTTCAAATGGATAGAGCATATATATATATATATATATACCTCCTTTGTGAATGTGGATGTTAGAGTATTTCTAGAATATTTTTATATATATCCTAAATTAATACATATCTTAAATTAGTTATCCTAAATTAGTTATAATCCTATTAAGTTTAAGTTTCTTATTTACCCTATAAATATAGGATTTCGTTGTACAATATTGATAATCAATATTAATACATAATTCTTTTTCTTCTTCTTTTATTCTAACTTGATATCAGAGTATAAGGTTTTTGACCCTGGATAGTTTAAACATTTTCTCGATATTATGACAGTGATCACTACCATAACTCCTTCTCTTACTACTAGCCCTCGCTTTTCCTTTCACAATTCACCACCTATCTTGCTGTACCAACTTTTCAACGTACTTTCATGCGTTTTTAACCTTTCAACGCGCCTCTCCGTGCTTCCGTGCGCCTTCAACCTTTCAACGCGTCTCTCTGCGCCTCCTTCAACGTGCCTCCGTGCGCTTTCAACCTTTCAACGCGTCTCCTTCAACGTGCTTCCGTGCGCCTTCAACCTATCAACGCGCCTCTCCGTGCCTCCTTCAACGCGCTTCCGTGCGCCTTCAACCTTTCAACGCGTGTCTCCACGCCTCATTCAATGCGCTTCAACGCGCCTTTAACCTTTCAATGAGCTTCTTTGCGCCTCTTTTAATGCGTTTTCATGCGCCTTTAATCTTTCAACGCATTTCTCTACGCTTCCTCAATGCATTTTCATATGAACTCTGCTGCTCAAACTGTTGATTTATTTTCCAAAGCTCTTTCTTCTAGACAGTTTCATGAATTGGTTTCCAAACTCAAATCGATTTCTCCTATACGTCCTTGAGTTTGCTGGGAGGTGTTAGAATATTTCTATATATATCCTAAATTAATATATATCCTAAATTAGCTATCCTAAATTAGTCATAATCCTATTAAGTTTAAGTTTCTTATTCACCTTATAAATATAGGATTTCATTGTACAATCAATATTAATACATAATTCTTTTTCTTCTTTTATTCTAACAATGGAAATCATACCAACTCTCGTAAGAATGTACGTTAAATTGGGTGCTGCAGTATAAAGGATGCATGTTAAAGACGACCACCGGGCTCGAATCAATGAATCTCCAACAAACATGATGCTCTTCCCTCTATATCTCTCCAAGAAGCCTAAACCATCAAATCTAAAAAAAAAAAAAAATTAAAAATTAGTCATCACCTTCGTTTTAAGAATAATGACCAAATCTCATCCGTTTGATTCAGTAAGTCCCACAGTAAATGCAGAACTTACATATATATATATATATATATATATATATATGCATGATAAATGAAACAGTAAAAAATATAATTAGCGGGACAAATCGCAGCCGGTAGGCTGCCACCTATATTGGAGATAGGAGGCATCTGGGCGACCATTCCTCTTGCAATTGAACTCTTTCTCGATAAAAGGACGTCTTGAGGAGTCGTAGAGAGGGTAAGAAGGGTCGGAACCCAACTCCCCTGGAAAAAGTCACAGTTGGCACCTAAAGAATTCTTCACATGTGCAAGTTGAAGAACTAGGTTGCAATGTCTATCTCTCAAGGCCATTGAGGGGCAGAGAAAGAATTAAGATGTACATAGCCAAATACTTCCTCTTTTGTTGGTGCAGTTTATCCTGGATTCCTTGCATGTGTGTTTATTTATTGGGTAATGCTGTACAAATAAAGACTATTTTTTCAAAATTTTTAGTGTAAGTTTGGTCAAAACTTTCCAATTATTTTTAAAAATTTTTAACATTTTTAAATTTTTTCACACAAAAAATTTTTAAAATTTTCAAACTCATACTAATTTTTTTTACATTTTTCAAGAAACGCATCAAATACTCAACAATTTGAAATTTACTTACTTTTTATTTTTACTTTTTTTTACTAACATTTAATACTTTAAATGAGAACATACTAAATTGGTGTGTGACATATCTATTCTATATATATATAATTTACTTACTTTTTATTTTTATTTTTTTTACCAATATTTAATACTTTAAATGGACACATACTAAATTGGTGTGTGACATATCTATTCTATATATGTAAGTGGGAATGTTAGTTTAGCTTTCAACGTCCTTAGTTTTTTTCACTTATGCCCCTATTGTTTTTTACCTATTACCATATTGTTTTTTGTCTTTTCTATTTGTTTACTTTTTTTTTGTTTGTCCTTATTTTAAGAGTAAAGAATAGATAAATACATAAGGATGTGACTTTTTCGTTTGGAATTATTTTTTTCCAATTATACCACTACTATTTTTTACTTATTACCATTTTATCATTTTGTTTTTTTTTATTTTTTATTTTTATTTTTTATTTTTTTAAGAGTAAAGACATTTTGGCGCCATTATTTATTTATTTATTTATTTTGACCTTCATTCTATTTAAGGTTTATTATCATTTTACCCTTTTGTTTATCTTTTTTTAATCTTTTTTAAGAATTAGTTTTTTAAATATTATATAACCGGGAATGTTGGTTTAACTTTCAATGTCCTTAATTTTTTTCACTTATGGCCCTATTGTTTTTCACGTTCTACCATTTTGTCTTTTGTCTTTTCTGTTAATTGTCTTTTTTTTTTTTGGCCTTTTTTTTAAGAGTAAAGAATAGATAAATACATGGAATGTAGCTTTTGGTTTGGCATTACTTTTTTTCAATTATGCCCCTACTATTTTTTGTTATTACCATTTATCCTTTTATCTTTTTTATTTATTTTTATTTTTATTTTTTTAAGAGTAAAGACCTTTGGCACCATTATTTATTTATTTATTTTGACCTTCATTCTATCTAAGGTTTATTATCATTTTACTCTTTTATATATCTTTTTTCAATCTTTTATAAGAATTAATTTTTTTCCATGTTTATATATTTCTGGTAATGTTGGCTTAGCTTTCAACAACCTTAATTTTTTTCACTTATGCCGCTACTGTTTTTCACGTACTACCATTTTGTCTTTTGTTTTTTCTATCTGTCTGTTTTTTTCCCATTTTTTTAAGAATTAAGAATAGATAAATATATGGGACTGTGACTTTTGGTTTGGTATTATTTTTTCCAATTGTGCCCCTACTATTTTTTTACTTATTATCATTTTATCCTTTTATCTTTTTTAATTTTTTAAGAGTAAAGGCCTTTTGGCACCATTTTTTATTTATTTATTTTTGACATTCTTTCTATTTAAGATTTCTTATCATTTTACACTTTTGTGTATCTTTTTTTTTTTTTATCTTTTTTAAGAATTAAGTTTTTCCATGTTTATATATAGCTGCGAATGTTAGTTTAGTTTTCCACGTCCTTAATTTTTTTCACTTGTACCTCTATTGTTTTTCACATATTACCATTTTGCCTTTTGTCTTCCCTATTTGTCTGTCTCTCTCTCTCTTTCTTTTTTTTTTTTGGGTGCCTTTTCTTAAGATTAAAGAATAGATAAACATATGGGGATGTGGCTTTTGGTTTGGCATTATTTTTTTGTTCAGTTATGCCCCTACTATTGCTTTTGCTTATTACCATTTTATCTTTTTGTCTTTTTTATTTTTTTAATTCTACTTTTTATAAGAGTAAAGGTCCTTTAGCACCATTTTTTTTAATTTATTTTGACCTTCTTGAATACTATTCAAGGTTTATTATCATTTTGCCCTTTTGCATATCTTCTTTCGATATTTTTTAAGAGTTAGTTTTTTCTGTGTTTATTTTTTTATTTATATTCTATATTTCTATATATTTGTTCTACATAATAAGCGGTAATACACTTTTAACGTACATAGTTTTACTATTTTTTATTTTTCCCCTATTTTATATTTTTTGTCATTTAAGTATTGCTATATTTTTTTAATAAGTCGTAATACACTTTTAATGTATATATTTCATCAATTTTTTTTCATTTTGCACTTATTTTATATTTTTTCATTCTTTAAGTGTTGTTGTTGTGTGTGTGTTTTTTTAAAGCAAATGGACTTTTAATGTACATATTTTACCCTTTTTTATTTTTGTCCTTATTTTATATTTTTTGTCCTTCAAATGTTGATGCATTTTTTAAATAATAAATTGCAATGCTCCTTCAAGGTACATATTTTTACCAATTTTTTTTATTTTTGCTCTTATTTTATATTTTTTGTCCTTCAAGTGTTGCTTTTTTTTTTTGTTTTAGAGTTTTGATTTTTTAGATAAACTCAAATATCATTTTATTAATTATTTTTTATCTTTTTATTATGTTATTTCATATTTATTTAATTTTCCCTCCCACACGTGTCTTTGTATCTCTCTCTCCATGTATAGAAAAAAAAAAGAGAAATAAATAAAGATTCAATATTTCTTCTTTTATTTAGGTTGTCTTGATCAAGAATTGTTATCATGGAAAAAAAAAGTATGGATTCGAAATTCCTTCTCTTGTTGAAGTTACGATACAAAATGTAAGGAAAAATATATGACATACAAAAAATTAAATTAAATAAATTGATATATTAATTAATGTTTTTTATTTTAATTTTTTTAATCCATTTAGATAAGAGCATATATATATATATATTAAGGATTTTATGATTTTTTCATTGTTTTTTATCTTTATCTTGTTATTTTAACTTCATTTTTTTTGGCACCAAATTCTTTCTCCAAACACATTTTTTTTCTTTTAAAGTTTTAGATTTTTCTTTGACAAGTTCAAATATTTTTTATTAATTATTTTTTTCTTTTTTATTATTTTATTTCATGTTATCAATTTTTGTTTGTTTTTTTTTTTTTTTTTTTTGGCTCCCACCAATATTTGTTTCCCCATAAAGAATAGGGAATGGATGCGTATAAAAAATTTATTTTTTTGTTTGTGTTATGATGGATGATAAACGAAAAAAATGAATGAAATTTAAGAAATTAAAAAATTAATATATTGATGAATATTTTTTATTTTATTATAATTTTTAGTCTATTTAGATAAGGATAAAATATTTTTTTTGTAATTATTTTTTCTACATCTTTTTATTATTTTATTCATTTTTTTCTCTAACATCCGCTCAAATTTTATTTGACTCATCTTTGTTATTTACTTGCATCTGTTTTTTTTTCCCTATTTATTCTCTCACTAATTTTTTCTTCAAATACTATTTAATAGATTTATATATATATATATATATATTGATATTGCAAGGTTAAATATCTACTTACTCCTTAAACTATCAAATTTTTGTTACTTCCCCCTTCAACTATCAATTGAACTGCCTTTCCCCTTCAACTATCATTTTCTTTTTTACTAAGGACAAATCATGTTTTTCATCCAAAATTTGTGACAGAAACTGTTAACTATTTTTTTTTTTTAACTAATGAAAAAAGAAAGAGTAATATGGACATTTCATACGCTAAAAACAACTAAGGGTTTTTAATTTATTGATTAAAGCAAACTTTTGCCGATCAAACCAAATATTTCTGAAGGGATTCAAAGCAAACTTATGCCAGTCAACTCTATTGTGGGATCTTGATGGTTGGTATAGCAAACTTATAATCTTCTAATTGGTTTAGTAAAGTAAACTTATGCCGGTTAATGCAAACCTATAACCTTCTAATTGGTTTAACAACTTGGAGACCTTTTTGATTTTAAATCAATTGGGGCTATTTAGTTCAGTCACCGTTTTTCAACTCTATTGCGAATCTGAAGGGTTTTCATCAATAAAGCTAGAGTTTCAAAAATAACATAGGTCTTGAGGGCTCTCACCGGAAGAAAACCGACTTGTAAGTATCGCGTAACACATTTTTATTTCAAAAAACCTACTTTTCGGGAGTTATTTTACATTACAATTGACCTACTTTATATATAATAATAATCTTACCAGTTTGATTTAATAATGGTGATAATGGTGGTTTTCATTTAATTAGAGACTGGAGCACACACGATATATGTGTAAGTCGGCATCTGACAAAAAAAATTCGCACAAAAGCTACTGGCTTATTTTTTTAATTGCATAGGCATCGCATAATTTATTTTTTATTTTGGCAAACAAACAAATTGTAAACATCACCTGTAAAAATAATGCGATGCACACGCAATAAAAAAAATAAGTCATTAACTTTTGTGCCCATTTAGTTCAATGTAGATAAATCCAAAATACTCTCGTTCTAGTTCAATTAATAGATAAAAGGGAAAGTAAAAAAATGTAATAGTTTAAGGAGCAAATGGATATTTAAACTAAAAGACTAATATAATCTTGGGACTAACTTTTTTATCCATTTATTGGATGGAAAATGTGATTTGTCTTTATTAAACGAAAAAATGATAGTTGAAGGGGGAAAGGAGTTCAATTGGTAGTTGAAGGGGGAAGTAAAAAAAATTTTGATAATTTAAGGGGCAAGTAGATATTTAACCATTGATATTGCACGAGCCTTTTCACTAGTATACAAATATATATATCAATCACTTTAAAATAAACAGTTCAAAATATTTTTACTATAATAATATCACCAGTGTATCGTTGTTTTTTCCATTTTCTAGTAAAACAATTATGATTAATTGATTAGCTTTTTCTTTGTATACATATTTACTAGCAATTGTTCGTGCCTGAAGACACAAAAATATAATTTGACGTATAAATAACTCAAATTTAAATTTACAGAACAAACTTAAATAAAAAAGTGTAAAAATAACCTATAAAAAATTATTAATTAAAAGAGATTAAGGTATAAAATTTTATTATTTATTATAAATATTATCACACTTTTTAAAATATTAATTTAAAATCTTTTATATAAAAATTATTCAAAAAAATATGGGAAGAGTGAGAGAAAATAAAAATAATCTTGACCATTTAACAAATTCAACAATTGAAAATATCTTAAATTTAAAATTTTAAACTTCCTTATTATATAAATAACACGTAATGTAAAAATGTATGTTACATTTTTTAAAATATTAATTTAAAATCTTTTACATAAAAAGTATTAAAAAATATGGGAAGGATAAAAGAAAAAGAAAAATAATCCTGCCCATTTAGCGAATTCAATAGTTGAAAATATCTCAAACTTAAAATTTTAAACTTTCTTATTATATAAATGATACATGGTATAAAAAGTGTATGTATTTAAAATTTAAGTTTTAAGCACATTAAAATTAAAATTTCAATTTAAATATTTATTTTAATAAAATTTTTAAAAATTTAAAGTTTAAATATATTTTTTTAAGTAAAAAATTTAATTAACTTTATCTAATAGGTGTCCATACATTATTTAATAATAATAGATAACATAAGTAAAATATAACTTGTATAATTTTACAAAATATAATATATATATATATATATTTATTGATTTATTTGAATTTCAAATTTTGAAATCAAAGGATATGTTTTATTATACATATATGTTTTGAAGAGAGAAATTAATTAATATTAGCACCATTTGATAACTCAATTTTCATCGAAAAATTACTGAAAATTACTTATTAGGTGTTTGGCAAAACACTAATTTTTACTACTTTTCTGCTCAATTACAATAACTTACTCAAATTAAAAATTACTAAAAGTTATCAAAAATTTTACCAAATACCTAAAAATTACTAAAAATTGTTACTCTTTCTATTATCCCAAAAACCAAACTCAGAACCTACTCAATGCTATTAACTGCTAACAGTGCTTGGGAATAATATTGAATTGTCAATATATATGTCGTCAAGAACGAGGGAGATCTTAAAAAATATTAAATATGACCGTTATTTTATTTTTCTCCATATTTATTTTTCCACTTTAGAAAAGTATTTAAGTCTTCGATGTGAGATGATGAGGTGATAAATAGGATTAGGAGTTAATTACATTATTTTTTTAGTCAGAATAAAGCTTTTTAAATTTTTGTAAATACATGTAAGACAAAGTGACAAATACATAGGATTGTGCGTTAGGTTAATTTTTTTAATTAATCAAAATAAAATTTAAAATGTTTGTTACGTGTAATGTTATTTTGATTTTAAATCAAAATAAATATTGAATATTTATAAACAGACACACGTTGTCTTTGGCCTGAAATAGAATTATGCTACATTATTCTTTTCTATTCATCAAAAATAAGTATTGAAATATATTATATTTTCATAATATATATGAAATCTATTTCCATATATGTGCTTTAATTAACCATTTATATATATATATATAGATAAATATATATATATACATATATATAACCAGTTCATTGTTGCGAACTATCATTGTGACACGTGACTAATTTCCTTCTAATTTTATTTTATTTTTCTAATCTTTTTGCCTTTCGTAATTTTATTAAGGTTATATTTTACATAAGCACTAAATGGGTAATAATTAATTAATTATAAAAGCAGCTAAATCAATAAGTTTTAAAATTAGCGCATTAATTACTGGTTTTAATTTCATCCAGAAGATTACTTTCATTTTATATGGTATGATACTTACCTTTTTAGTAAATACTCATTTAGAAACTAGAATTACTAATAAATATAATACTTTATTAGATAGATAAATTAATAATAATAATAATAACAATAATAATAATAATAATAGTACCATTCTTCTTTTTCATCATATATATATATATATATATCTTTAGTAACGATTTCTTTTTATCAACTATTTGAAACACTATTAATTTTACATTTAATCACATAAAAATTGAAACCAAGTGAACACCTAATTAATGTTTGTTAAAAAAAATAAAAAATCAAATTTATGGACTGATTAAAATTAGTTTGCTTATATATTCTTTGAAATCCTTCTGTGCTATATAATATATATATATATATATGTATATATGTATGTATCATATCATATCAAAATTTTAAATTGATTATTACCTTATTTTGTCAATAATTATTTATTTTTATAGAGTATTTTAGCTATTAATTCTAACTTCTTTTTACCATTATATATACCAGTTATTGAAATTTTAGGTTAAGTCTCTCTGTATAGTCTGAGCGTTTAAATCCTAGTTAGGCAATTGTTTTACCTATTATCTTTTTAAATTAAAAAAAGAAAGAAATAAATAATAATAACTTTATTTTTAGGGAGAAAAATTAAAAAGAAATGTAATTAAGTATGATCTGTACAAATTATATCAAACTATAAATTATTTTCAAATCCCATGCGAAACTATTGCTTTGGAAAATAAAAGTGCAACGCCAATCGAATGAGTAAACTTTCACTTAATGCCAAACAATAACAACATTAATTGTTAACTCCGATTTCCTATTCAATTAACGAGTAATAAAAAAAATATACAAGAAAAGTTAACAAAATGATGTAAAATATTTGTGAATCTCTATCACTCTATTTGGAATTATGGATTTAATAGAATTTGATTTCGTTTAGTAAGAATTTTTACTAATTCTTATATTTGATATTAAAATCAAATTTTATAAGATTCATTTGATTTTATTTCATAATTTAAATTTTAAGATTTTATATCATTCGAAATTTAACTCAAAATAATAAAATTTGATGAGAAATTATTTTTTTCTTAAATTATTTAAGTAGACAAATTTATTTTCATATATCATATTTTCCATTTCTTTTTGACATGGTTAAAATTAATATTTCTCTTAAATCAATTCAATTCAATTTTTAAATTTAAATATGCATTCCAAGCACAAAATTTCATTTATCAAATCAAATCAAATTAATTATTTATTTTAACCATTGAAAATTGTTAGGGTTAAAATTAAAAATTGGCAAAGTTATAGTCAAAATAGAGTTTTGTAACTTATTAGATTTAGATATAGACTAAGACATCAGAGTTTCAAATTAGAATCAGTTGTAAAAACTTTAGAATAAGTTTGAAAGCTCGCACAGATAGAACAAGCTAGAATTGTCACTTTGTAGGAATCCTCACAAGAAGGCTGCAAGAAGCTCGTAGGATAATACCAAGAACATGTTTTTGGGTTTTGGCTATGCGAGAAGACCGCGAGAGGTTTATCCCGCGAGGTTCACGACTTTTGTGTTTCAAGCTACGTTTTGTAGAACCTGTGCATCCGAATTTAATTCTCCACATATTTGGGGACAAAGCTAGGATTTCCCAATAAGGGAGAAACAATTTTAGAAGAATAACAAGGAGCAATTAGATGGTGTTAACTCAATTACTTAACCAAAATAATTGAACGTGATTGATTTGAAATAGCTTGACTCATGAGGACTAAAGATTCAACAACTGTCGAGAATTCGGTGTGTGTCTTTCGAGCAACCAAAAAAAGTATTCACTTAGGAGTTAGTAAATCGAGAAATCGAAAAAAAATTCAACAATATAGAGTCGAGTAGTCGAGTTTATTGCAAGATTGAAGTTTTGTAACTAACATATGTTTTAGTGAAATTTTTTGAGAATTTTTTTTTTTCTAGATAGAGTTTTTCTCCTTATATCTGTGTGTTCTAGGCTTATTTGTTGTTATGGTAATTGCATCATCTAGCATATAAAAATTTTCAAAAATAATAAAATCATAAAAGCACATTTTAATTACGAATAATGCTAGGCTGCTAGCTAGCTAAAATTTTTCATAAGAATTATCATCCCATAAACTAGAAAAAAAAATTATCATCCCATACATAACATAGAATTTGTTAGGGGCGTTTGGAATTCCAAGTTTTACCAAAAAATAATAAAAAATTTTTAAAAATTACATAATTTTTATCTCACTATATAAATTATGAGATTATAACTTTTATCAACTTTTATTAACTTTTTGCCACTTCAAACGTCACCTAAAAAAAATGGACCTTAATCTCTCCTCTGCAAGAAATCAGAATTCAAATTGATCGGGTAGAGATCGGAGGTAGATGAGAGGGAAGGGGGGCATGGCCAGTCAGATGAGGAGTCGGCAATCAGGGGGGCAGTCGCATTCATCTTCTTCAATTCTATCTCGTCGGTCGAATCGCTTGGAATGAAAAGCAACAGCTCTTGAACTTCTATTTCGCCTTCAAGAGCGCTTACAACTGAAGACATAGCAGGCCTGACTGCTGCAGTTGCATTAGTGCATAGAAAGGCTATCTCAATCATCGCCATTACTTCTTCTCTGTTAAAATCTGGTCCCAACTTTGGATCCACCAAATCCATCAAATTCCCCTTTTCCTTGAAGGCCAGTGTCTAGAAACAAAAATAAATAAGTAAATAAAAACAAAATTACCGCCTTAGGATTCAAGTGTTCATAAATCATATATTGTTGGATGAAGGCAAAAAAAAGAACAATAAAATATAAATTTTCCTTTGAATGCTCGCGGACCCATGTATGGGCTGTCCCGGACTGTAATCCAGGTAACCTAGTCCAAAAATATTTTTTTTCATTCAAAAAATATGTATATATTTGTTAATTTAACCTACCTTATATTTTTGTAGCCTTGTCTATTTTGTTTTTAAACTATTTGTTTAGCCTATGTTCATTCTAAATTTTTGGTTTTGTTTGGCAAAAAAATTTTGAATATAAATTTACCAACTTTTAACAAAAAAAAATATCAAAAGTTATTAAAATTGAACTTTCAAACGCCCCCTTTATAGCCCAGCCCACTTTATTTTTAAATTCTTTATTCAACTTAGATAAATTCAAAATCTTGAGTCCGCCTTTACTTCTCCAAAACCAATTGAGATGATGGAAACTTCTTGGAATGATGCTAAAATCTCAAGATTTTCTATCAATTTAAGGAAATGTAGAAACTTCTAGACATGAAGAAATCCGCTCAAGTCTCATAGTTTCCAGATGGCTTCATTTGAATTAAGGGGCAATACAAAAATGAGAAATGATAATGATAATGCGAGAAAGGAAGAATTTTAAGTTACCCATTCTAGAAGATTAAAGCGATTCTCCTTTGTTGTTGCACTCTTCCCACTTACAATTTCTAAAGCCACGATCCCAAAACTGTAGACGTCTGCTTTATTAGTCAAGTAACCCCACATTGCGTATTCAGGTGCTATATATCCACTACAAAATAAAAACAATGCTAAAACATTTTTGTGTGACATATGAATGCATATAAGTTTCTACTTCAGAAACAATTTGGGAAAATATTCTTGGTTTTGTTCCAACGAGGATATTTCTAAAATGAGGTTAGGATCTCCAAATATCAAGTGAAAATAATATGAACTAGAGAAAATTTTTGAAACTATGGACGGTGAAGCCATTGCCTATAATAACAATAATGATAATGTTAATAGTAATAATAATAATGACTATGATGGCAACAACAACAGGATAGAAATATAATGAATCAATCAGTAAAAAAGAATAAAAAAAAATAAAAACATGGTGACTCACTAGGTTCCAGCAATGCGGGTGCTTATGTGAGTGTCATCTTGTTCATCGAGCTTGGCCAAACCAAAATCCGATATCTTAGGATTGAGATTCTTATCAAGCAGCACATTAGTTGCCTTGATGTCTCTGTGGACGATCTTAAGTCTTGATTCTTCATGGAGATAAGCCAAACCTCTAGCTATACCTATGCAGATCTTGTGCCTTGTCGGCCAATCCAATTTCAACTGGCATTCTTCTGGACCTTCAATAAGCATATAGAAGTAATCAGCTGAATTGTGCGCGCTTAAATATGTTCATACACGAATGTTCTAACACCAAAAACAGTAGAGTAAAGCTTGATATTTACCAAACAAAGCTCGAGCAAGGCTATTATTCTCCATGTACTCATAAACTAGCAATAGCTGATTTCCTTCAATACAACATCCATACAGCTTGACAAGATGAGGGTGTTGGAGAGCAGAAATCATTCCTATTTCATTCACAAACTCACGATTTCCTTGCTTTGATTTGGAAGAAAGCTGCTTTACAGCAATTATGGTGCCATCTGATAGAAGTCCCTACAATTTAACACAAGATGCAAGTTTTTTATTTTTTACCTTCACCAGAAATTTAAAATTTTAAATTTCAGGAATGATTGTGAAAAGGGAAGTATTTTTTTTTCTGTTTTAATTAAGCAAATGAAAATCCTATCTATCAGATCGTTGTCTATTTCTTTTCTTTGTCGAACTCACTTCCCTTTTTCATTGTGAGTTTTGGGAATATCCCCATTCATTGGTCCGAGATCCACGAATTGAAAGGTCCGAACAATATATTATTATGATAAGGTAAAGTCATTATCAATGTAAGGATAGTAATCCATGTATGGGATACCTTGTATACAGAACCAAAACCACCTTCTCCAATCTTATTAGTAGCATCGAAATTTCTTGTGGCATCTTTAATTTGCCTCAAAGTAAATGAACCAGTCTGCAAGTCTAGACCCTTTGGATCTGTGGACAAAACCAAGTGAGACGAGAATTATGATTTCTAACAAAAATAAAAACCATAATCCTAATATATGTAGAGAGATTTAAACACTAGACCAACGCAAAGCTAACATCAGCACCTGCAATGCAAGCAGAGAGTAAATCAAGCCTTTTCTTGCAGCACAATTGTTAAAAAGTTTGATATCAATACTAGATTTGATTAACAGATTTTACTTTATTTTTATTTTTTTTAACGAGTTGAGATGCATGGGGACATGAATATAAGATTGCATGGAACTTAGGGACAAAGGATTCTAGGAAATCTGTTAAATTGTCAAGATGAAAATGGAGATATAAAGAGATTTGCTGTTTACTACAACTTTAACGGTCGCAAATACCTCGTTCCATTGTATCTTTTTTGCTTCGTAGGCAGCGTCTCCGCCAAAGAATGCCTAGAAGCAGGATGATGACAAAAGCTACTGCAACCACGATCCCAACCACAGTGCCGACAGATGTGCTTTTTCCATGTTCTGATTCCTGTTCATCTGCAAACACGGAAGAAAGGGGTAAAAACACCAGGGAGATTACAATTAATTATGAATAGACCCAATTAATTGACAAGAAATGAATTCATCATTACAAATAAATGTTTTATACAGGCAGCCTGAGCATATTACAATGAATGTCAAAAGACTTGCAAAACCCTTTTACCCTGCATCCTATGGACACTAAGTAGTGTCTTAATGCATATGAAAGCGGGGCGGAACCTCTATCAAAATAAACCAATCATCTGCCATCAAGATGAGTGAAACCATGGGGTATCCGAAGCAAGAATGAAATAAAAATAATTAAAAAATTGATATATATATATATATATATAAACATATAAGAACTTTAATATAATAATGTAAAAAATTTACAGTGACGTTACTCCTAATAATGTGAAAATACAAATGAATATTGTAAGCAAAATACAAAAGCATATATATTCCTCTTATGGGTTCGCCGGTGCATCATAAATACATAGAAGGAAGGGTGATTAAGGGTCTATTTGGCACCATAAAAAAAAAAATAGTAGTATAATTTTGCATCAAAATGCCACACGTATTATGTTAGTTTTTAACTGAGCGTTTAGTAAAAATTTATAAGAAATTAAAAAAATTAGTAAAAATTAAAAATGTGTTTGATAAAGAATGTCAAAAAAAAGTTAAAAAATTTGGCAACAGTTTGTTTTTGTTTTTTTTTTCTTAATAAAAATTAGTGAATTAAACACCCTCTATGTTTTGTGTTTTGAGTAAATAACATATAAGAGTTTTTTATAGAGTACTAATTTGACATTGGAACCATTTTTTAAATCATCACATTTTGTCTCTTATACTTTTAAATTATCTTACTTTACTCTTTACATTGGTTATTATTAAGAAAAAGAAAATTTTATGAAATAAGCTAAGTGTCTATTGCACACAATGAATACATAACATTTTTTTGTTAATAAATTTGACAGAAGGGATAAAACAGGACGATTTAAAAATAAATGAGTCAAGGAAATATTAGAAGTAAATTACAAGAGTACGAAGCCCAGTTTACTCTTATATTTTGCGTCTTTACATGTTATAAACCCTCAATATCACATTAATCCTTATTTTTTAAGTTGTAACAATCAATTATTTATATCAATCACTTCAATTTTGCCCTTTAGTCAATTTGATTGACAAAAAATAATATATGACTCATACACGACGGACGCAATAATTTACACCATATTTACTTAACATTTATCGATTGAATGATCAAATTAAAACTAAATCAAAAGTAACTATTATAATTAATTAAAAATACATGAGTCAAAGTATGATTATCTATGAAGTATAAAAGTGTAAAATATAATTTAAGTCATAAGCATTAAAGCAAATCATTCTTCACCTTTCTCCTAGTCACTTAAGTATACATCGTGAGTTGTGAAACCGCACCTTTTTTTTTTCCTTTTTCCCTCACTACATGCAATTTTTCTTATTATTTCTCAATTTTGTGCATTCCAAATTTAAAATTCCCACAAATTTTTTTGTATAAATAAATCTCCAAAATTATAATATTTGTACAATTAAGATAACCTTATGTATAGAACGGTTCCCTGGTAAGACTTAGTTAAGGAAACAAAAAAAAAAAAAAAATTTAGCTAGTTAGAAGTTAATTATTAAAACGTTAATTTTTTAATAACTAATATTTTAGTTTTTTTGTTAATTTAATATTTTTGTTCTTCATAGTTTAAAAAAAAAGTTTAATATGTAAAATGATAATTTAATCATTAAAAAATAAAAAATTAAATAATTAAAAGCTGAGACATTTCGAAAGGGGGGTAAATGTCAGAGTTCACATATATAGTTTACACAAGGTTTCAAAACCAATAATTATGATATATACACATTAATTCATACCTTCATCAATACCTTCATCATCGGGGAGAAGAGTGTCTCCGGAGGCAAAAATTGTGAAGCAAATGAATAGAATAACCGAAGCATTAATTTGTGGGAATATCATATTCGGAGATGCTCTTGGAGGAAATAGTGGTTGTTTACGAGCTTAAAAGATATTGAACACGCCACATATACATACTATTATACATATATATATATAGAGAGAGAGAGAGAGAGAGGAGGGGGGAGACTTCGAAATTTTGGGAGAGGCATATAATCTTCTGACCAATAATGTATAGAGGAACTTCAAGATAAAGAAGACTTGGTTGGTTGTGGAGGGTAATCACAATAATGATTCTGCATTGAAGTTTGATTTGGTTGTTTAACTAATATCACGTGCTTAGTCAAAATCCCCTAGGACCGCTATTTATTTCCTTAATATTATGGTTTGCTTTTCTTGAGATTACATTTCAAACAATTTTATATAATAAAACGTATCATTTGGTTTAACATTTATCTCAGTCATCACTAAAATTTCGTCACGTCATTACTTTTTATGTATCTACAAAATAAAACATATTCTTTAAATTTAAAATTTAAAATTTAAATAAATATATTTTTATAATAAAACACATCATTTGATTTGACATCTATCCCAATCATCGATAAAGTTTAGTCACGTCATTACTTATTATATATCTATATAATAAAACATCATCATTTGTTATATATCTATATAATAAAATACATCATTTCAATTTGAAATTCAAACAAATATATATACATATTATATTTTGTAAAAATATCTATAAAACAAGACACATCATTTGATTTGACATATTTTTCTTTCTCTTACTCTTTTCATATTTTTTAATACTTTTTATATAAAATATTTTAATTAATATTTTAAAAAATATGATAATATTTGTAATGAATAATAAAATTTTATACCTTAATCTCTTTTAATTAATAATTTTTATTTTTATAGATTATTTTTACACTTTTTTACATAAATTTACTTTATAAATTTAAATTTAAGTTATTTACACGTCAAATTATATTTCTGTACCTTCAAATACTGTCAATTGTTAGTAATTAATATGGAAAAGAAAATTTGAGTGTTTGGAATTATATGAAAATGAAGATAGAGACACCCTATTTAGTTAATTCTATTTTGATTTTCTTATTTTCAAACTATCATTTTCAAATTAATGTCATTAGAACTCTAGCACTAACGGGCGTTAAAAATAGTAATATTCCTATATATTATTAGAAATATTGATTTTCGCTCATATATACATATATATATAAACATTAATTAAAAATTAAATGACAAGATTAAATGCATTTTATTTTTAACTTCTCATACTTAAAAAAAAATAGTATTTATCATGAGAGGTGATGAAGTGTGAAAAGTAAAAAATAAAATATATTTAGTAATAAATAATTATGAATAAATAGTGAAATTCAATAAAACTTTGTTCTTATCTTCCGTTTGATTATTTAAAATAAGTTGGCTTCTTTTGGGCTATTTTTTTTTAATCTTATATGACCTTTCTCACCAAAATCTATTTATTTTTTATTTAGTATTTTTAAGGCATGATAACGTAGTACTATATATTTTTAAAAATTTATAATCACTATTAAAATAGTGAATAAAATAACATACACCCACACATCTTGTTTGTAGATCTAGTACATCATCTTTACAGTGATTTATTATATACTTATAAATTTATAATCTTCACCTACTCATAAAAATATTTCGGTCCTAATTTAGACCAATTCTCATATTTTGGGCTGTCTTTTTTTTTTTTTAATCTTATATGACCTTTCTCACCAAAATCTATTTATTTTTTATTTAGTATTTTTAAGATATGATAACGTAGTACTATATATTTTTAAGAATTTATAATCACTATTAAAATAGTGAATAACACAACAGACACCCACATGTCTTGTTTGTAAATCTAGTACATCATCTTTACAGTGATTCATTATATACTTATAAATTTATAATCTTCACCTACTCATAAAAATATTTCAGTCCTAATTTAGACCAATTCTTATATTTTGGGTTGTCTTTTTTTTTTAATCTTATATGACCTTTCTCACCAAAATCTATTTATTTTTTATTTAATATTTTTAAGGCATGATAACGTAGTACTATATATTTTTAAAAATTTATGATCACTATTAAAATAGTGAATAACACAACATACACCCACACGTCCTGTTTGTAAATCTAGTACAACATCTTTACAGTGATTCATTATATACTTATAAATTTATAATCTTCACCTACTCATAAAAATATTTCGGTCCTAATTTAGACCAGTACTCATATTTTGGGTTGTCTTTTTTTTTAATCTTATATGACCTTTCTCACCAATTTATTTATTTTTTATTTAGTATTTTTAAGGCATGATAACGTAGTACTATATATTTTTAAAAATTTATAATCACTATTAAAATAGTGAATAACACAACATACACCCACACGTCTCGTTTGTAAATTTAGCACAACATCTTTACAGTGATTCATTATATACTTATATATTTATAATCTTCACCTAGTCATAAAAATATTTCGGTCCTAATTTAGACCAATTCTATATGAGAATGACCTCCCTATTGTAACATATATATATATTATTTAAAAGAATAATTTATTTTTTAGAGTTGATATCATGTCTTTAATCTCGTGAGCTCGTGGGTATATGATAACTCATAATATGGACATCTTATGGTTAAAACCAAAATGTTTATAACTTCTCAAGCATAATTCAAAAATAAATTTTTATAATCACATTTGTATTGAGGTGTAACCTTCATGTAGTAATAAAATTTATTTGGTACTAACAATAATATATATAGAGAGAGCGAGAGAGAGAGAGATTCTAATTAATAGAATAAAATATAATTGAAGAATATATGCAGGAATGAGGTCCACCGTGCACTATATATATGTATATCAGTTGTAGAAGATAATTTGGGGTGTTTATGGGGTGTTTGATTTATCAAACTTTACAAAAAATTATCATAAGTTACAAAAAGTTCGGTGGCATTTGATTTACTTTTTTATTTTTTATTTTTGTTTACGTGTTGAAAATCTCAAAATGAGAAAGTATTTGAAATTTATCTTATTTTGAGATTTACCTTATTTTTTGTTAAAAACTTTCAAAATAACTTTTTATCATTTTTCATTTCACGTGTAAATTCATTTTCTGCTTTCTCTTTTTGAAAACAAATTTTGAAAACACAAGTAACCAGATGAGTTTTGAATTATTTTCCTTATTTTTAAAAGCATAAAATGAAAAATGAGTAGGGATGTAAATGGGTAAGGTACTTGCCTAATTAGCCAATCTCATTACTAAACTCGTTTATTTTTTGGTTACCATTACTGTCCCAAACCTGTTTATTTTTTTTAATTGGAATCCCAAATCCTTCCTATCCCAAACTCGTAAAACTCGTCCCAAACCCGTGAAACCTATTTATGTTCAATTGATCAAATTACTCGTTAAATATCCGTTAAATACCTGATTTGAGATAAAAAAAAAAGTTAGTAAGTGACAAATATATTAAATTTATTAAATTGAACAAATTAATTGGTCAAAAAATCTCCAAGTTTTCTTTTAAAGGTAAGCAAAATATATTATAAATAGTAAAAATAAATGTACAAAATATATAGGGGCATACCTTTGGAATAGTATAATAGGAATCACAGTTTATAAAGGGCTTCTAAATCCAATATGGAAGTTGGAACAATCTATGACATGTGAAAATAACATACAACAAATCATAAATTAAACAAGTCCAAATGAATTATCCTAATAAAGCCAAGAGCAGTTGCCAAAAAAGTATAAATAATCTTGACTTCAGAAGTTCAAAAATTTTATTTTAGGGATAAAATTGTAATTGTAAATATATAAATATATATTTTTTATTTTATTTTATTTTATTAAACGAGTACTTTCCAAGTACCCTACGGGTATCGGGTATTTGGTACCTTATAAGTATAAACAGGTATTAGGTATCAGGTATTGGATACTTTATACAAAAATCTCAAACCCGTCCCAAACTTGCACGGGCATTAAATTTCAATTCCAAACCTGTCTTAATCCCATTAGAGTATTTTTCAACGGGTTTTTATCAAGTTTAGTCGAGTACCCATCCCATTCACATCCCTAAAAGAGAGCTCAAAATAAAAAGTAAAAAATAAAAATAGAAAATAGAAAAATAGAAAAATAAACCAAATGACAGCTAATGTATTTTGTCACATATCACTTTTATATTAACTTTTTGTCATATATAACATTTACATCAACTTTTTTCACTTTTCCTGTACTTTTTAACCATCCAAATGGTCCCATAGTAAAATTTAGTGTAAGATTTGGATGACAAAAAAATAAATAAATAAAAAGTTAGTATAAAAATGATACATAACAAAATTTAATTAAAAGAAGTTAGAAAAAATTCATTAAATTAAATCTTTTTATGTTTGTTAGTAAACCAAACACTCTCCACTCAAATAAATATTTCAAATTACACGATTAGATCATGTTTACTTTTTTTTTTTTTTCATGCATGAATCGTTAATTGTGGCTTTATTTAAAATGATTAAGTTTATCACTACTAAGGGTATCGGATCACTTAAATTTTGATTAACTTGGTTGGTCTAGTTTTGGAATTATTTATTTTCTTATTTTTAATTACGGTTTGGTGTAAAAAAGATTAAATTTAAATTGACTCAAATAACTAATTAAAAAAAATGATAAATTCATTTTTTTTATTAATTTTTCTCGCACCACAAATAGAGTGCAAAATTTCCAATTCATAACTAAATTTTATATAGGCACCGTTTAGTGTGCCAAAAAATAACATAAAACAAAATAAAACTCTAACAACCTCTAAAAATCACTAAAATTCTCTATTATACATTTATATATTCCCACCATCATTAATTTAAAAAAAGTTCAATATTTCGCTAAAAAAAAAAAAGAAAATCCAGAAGGATGTTTATTGAGTGCAAAAAATTTTTTTGGCAATCATATTATCTGCATTGAAAGTTTTCGAACGAATACTATTGTGGCCTGAACCCACAAAATTTTTTTGAATCTATTAGAATGGATTTGAAAAAACTGTTCTAATGGTTTACCACTTGACAGAGAGAAAAAAATTATTAGGTATGTAAAGATTTTTTGAATCCGTTATAATAGATTTGGGGAAACTATTCGAACGGTTTACCACTGTTCATCTCCACAAAACACAATTTGGAGAGAGAAAGAGAGAGAGAGAGAGACTATTAGGTGTATAGAGATTTTTTGAATCTGTTAGAACAGATTTGGAAAAACTATTCTAATGGTTTACTACTATTCATATCCAAAAACGTGACTTGTGGAGAGAGAAAAGAACTATTAGGTGTGTAAAGATTTTTTGAATCCATTAGAACAGATTTAAGAAAATTGTCTTAACAATTTATCAATATTCATCTCCATTGAAAAAACCGTTCTAACGATTTTACCACTATTCATCTCTAAAAAGCGCAGTTTAAAAAAAAACATTAAATGTCAAAATTTACTTAAAGTGACATTTTATCTCGTTTTATCTTGTTTTTATTTTTCTTGTTTTTACTACGCCAAACACTACCATAATATATATTAAAGTAGATAAAAATTCAGCTGACTGAATTACAAATCAAAATTTTTATTAATCACATTAAATATTTTATTTGACTACTTCAAGTATGTTTTTCATAAATAAAAATTAATTATTTTAATTGGTTTCAATTAATTTAAAAATGGGAGAAATTAAAAAGCGGCACGCACACCTCTGACCAGACAGTGCCCGCCACCGACTTTTGCTAAAGTTAATAAAGCTTTTTGGGTGGACCTGTCTTGTCAGCCGGAGAAGTAAACGCCAAAAGACTTGAGAGTTCGGAGTCTTGTATTGGACCCGACCCGACCCAACCACCACCATGCACTGATTAGTTGAATATTTACTAATCTTCTAGATTTGGATGGCTCCAGTCTTGAGACTTACAATACCAAACTAATATTGACCACGAGATCGTAAGAACAAGTAAAACCATGTGTCAAGTCCACAAAGAAAGAGTAAAACCATGTGTCAAGTCCACAACCAAACGAGATAATTAATTCTCTATTAATACAGCAGGATATATATATATATATATAACCTAGCTCGCGTCGAGTTTCATGGGTTTGAATTTGGCTTCAGAACACATGCTTGTGCGTCGTCATTCATATCCTGAGCATGAGTATTATATATGTGTTATATTACAATTAAGGTTGTGCTATTGGAATTTTTTTTTTTTTTTTGGATTCATTATCCATTAATTAGTTTTATTTTTAACAAAAATAAATTAAAATCAAATTAAAGATGAAATACACATGATAAAAAAAGAAAAAAAATTAACGAATTACCTGGTAACCCATTCAGATTAATGAATGGATTAAAAAGACCTTTAAAATTAACGAGTCGTGTCCAACTTTACCCATTTACCCGAATCATGATCATTGCACACCCCTGATTAATATAGTTAAGAGGGTTAATTTTAACTGCCAACTTGGAGCTTGATTATTGCACACCCATAATTAGTACAACTTAATTCCACTTGATATATCACACTTTAAAGCTGTTGTGGAAATGCTTATGCCTAAATCTATTCAAAGCAGACAATGTTATAGCTTGAATTAGGCCGTCCCAAATTGGCCTTATTTTTTGGGGTTAACTTGGCGTCCAAATCCAATAATGGATATAATTCATACTTACGCGAGCCCAACACTAAATGGGATGAGAAAGCCCAATTAATGGACCTTGCGGCATGCTCGAATACGGATGGTAATAGAATAGGTAAATGAGAGTACTTAATCTAATCAAACTTGTTAAAAATTGTTTGAAAAATATTCTAATAAGATCAGGACAGATTTAGTATTGAAATTTAATATCCGTGTGAGTTGTACCTGTAGGATAACCAGTATTTAATACTCAATATTTGTTTATACCTATATGTTATCCGCTAGATACCCATTTTATATAATATAATATATTATATATATTTATACATCTGTATTTTCAACTCTAAAATATTAAAGTCTTGGACCTAGGGCAATTTATGGTATTTTTCGTAATTTTTGCCTTAGGTGAAATCTATCAAATTCATTGTTTTCACTCCTCAATCCTCGTCATTGGTTACAAATTACTTTGATTATGTATAGATTGTTGTCAGGTGATTCATATTTTGAAATGATGATTAAATGATTAGTTTTGTGAAATCATTTGAATATATATGTCACGCGCCAGATTTTCATAACTGAATGCCCAGGGGTGACTTGGAATTTATTTGTTAGGTATAAAAATAAGATGATAAAAACACGCTGTCACACCCCAGAGTTTTCCTCTAGATTGGGGTTGACCCGTAAGAAAATTTTAAGATAGTCAAAATCTCATGTTTATCCCAAACAATATTTAT
Organism: Vitellaria paradoxa; assembly: GCA_019916065.1. NCBI lineage: Eukaryota > Viridiplantae > Streptophyta > Magnoliopsida > Ericales > Sapotaceae > Vitellaria > Vitellaria paradoxa. The sequence goes on from CM034234.1 coordinate 41,480,569, forward strand.
AAGTCATTGGACTGAACCATTTGATGGGATTTCAACAACAGGGCACAAAATAAAGATAGAGAAAAATATTACAGAGCCATCTAAGTGTCCCAACCACGCGATTAACATTACATAAAAGTAAATTAGGTCTATGCTTAATAATTACAATCATCCAACAATTATTACAGACCAAAAATAAAGTCCTCCAGCTCTATGCAGGAAAGAAGAAAAAAAATAGATAACTCTTCTGATGGAATATTGAAGAGAAATTAATCTCTTTCCAGCTCATCTTCTGTATTCCTGTGCTTAATATCCTGAAAAAAATATTCCCACAATGGGTGAGCTACTAAAGCCCAGTAATTAGAATCTCCTAGGTGCCTATATGCAGTGGTTGTAATACTACACTGTATAAGTGAATGTGTTTAGGTGGCATACTATTTATGCAACAATTAATTCAATAGATCTCAACTGAATAATGTAAATTATACTTACAACGGTTCGATGAAACCGTCACCGTAACTACTATTTTACTTACATGTAAAATAGTTTAAATACTGATGTGTATACCACAATGAAGTCTGTGTCGCAGTGGTAGGGATCTCAGATTTAGATCTTCAAGGTCTCGGGATCAAACCCCGTAGCGATACAGGTTTCATCCATATATATATATATATATTTATAAAATATTAATCGATAGGAATTAAATATAATTAAATAATTCCAACACGTCATTCATACATAACAAGAGAGGTTGCTAGTCACAATAAAATTTTGTAAAGGAGTTTAATCTAAATCCTCCTAAGATAATCATACTCCTATCCTCCTCTACCCCCAGCCTTGGGAACCAGTGACTTTACGGGCTTAGCATCCAATGCATACCGACGGTGTCACCTACCAAAAACCTAGCCGTCGCGACCGGCTACCTGACTGGCCAGGTCAGAAGGGAGCATCTCCCAAATAAAATACATGTTCCCATCTTCATCTAAAAGGTCATTTCTACCCACCCATCACCCCATTGCCAAAAACAGCTTTAGCACCAAGTGCCTTAATTTCTACTCACCCTTTTACATTCCAAGGGTACCTTGTATGGAAATCAGACATTTTTAATAACAACCGGCAATGTTCCCGGGCGATGAATCAAAAGTGAGATTATTTAGTCACATGCAATATATTTTTAAGCACTTTATCTATATCCATACTTTAATAGAAATTCTCAATAAATCAAAGATTTAACATAGTCATCAATATCATTATCACAAAGGTAGGCACTATATGTAAATTAACAATTAGCAAGTAAAAAAAAAAAATTTAGAATACAAATTAGTATTTTAGTTAATTGTTTTGACAAACTTACCGTACCAAATTTGATAAGAATAAAATTATTTCTAATGGTATATTAATTAGGCCGAGGTTGGTAGCTTAGTGGGTGGGCGACCCTAATTGCGATTTAAAGTCGCAAGTTCGAACCTCATTGGCTGCAAATCTCAGTTTTTGCTCCTTTTACCTTTTATTTTATTATTTTATGGAATATGAAGATAATAAATAGCTCTTGGACTTATATTTAATTTTTAGCAAAATTGATAAGTTTTATTTTATTCAAAAATAATTTAAATAAATTTCCAATCATCATCTTATTTATAACCAAACCCTTATCATAGGTTTTTGGCTTCAAGATATCCACAAATGTCCACAGAATTATCCCAATGTTTAGGAAGGTATTAAATGAGTTTCATTTAATTCACTTAATCATAAAAATATAATTATATAACTTGCTAGGTTGACAAAACAATGCCAAAAATAAATCAAATTCATTTAAGAAAGACCAAATGAGAAAAGAACGAGTCCATTGTTTCTTTTGGGCATTTTATCAAATACTAGCATTTTAGTTTGAATAAGTCATCCAACTATCCATAATGAAACTGATTATCTAAGTCAATTATCATCAATATTAGAGTGTCAAATAATACATAATATCTAGTTTAAAATAATTTCATATCAATAGAAATTATTAACATGACAATAACTAACAGAAGGAAATTGGAAATTTAAATAAATCTTTAAACATAATATTCTAAACAAATCCAAACAAGCATCAATTAAAGCTAAGCAGAATAGCAGCTTGAAAGAAAATTCATATAAAATAGAGCAAGACTCCAATATTTATAAACTTTATATCTGTAGAAACTAGACTTCAAGACCTACAACTTTCATGTTTTACACTTTTTAAAATTCTAAGTTCTAAAGGTACAAAAACAGCTTTGAATTCAGTTTGTTCAGAAAATACAGTTTTACACGTGCTCAGTATTTTGGGCATAACTTTTGACTCACAAATCGGATTGATGCAATTCTTTTTGGGTTGAAAAGAAAACTGAAAGGGCTACAACTTTTATGTTTTAGCCAAAGCCTAATTCCACCGTTTTAGGGGTTAGAAGCACATAAGAAGTTACAACTAGAGAGCTGTCAGATACTGAGTTACTTCAGTCAAAATTTTGGCTTCCCTACCCCCAATATACAGGTATTTATTTTTATCACAATCAAGTTTCATACTTCAAACCAGAAAATGCATCAAATATATTTTAGGAGATTCATCATCCTACCTCAATGAAGATATTAATGACCAAGTCTGAGAAGGAAAAATGAGTTAGCTTTGAACACCACCCAAATTGAAAAATTCCAAACCTTTCTTCTTCCTCCAAGCAACACCAAATCTTCAGCCTCACTAATCAATAATTTATTATTATTTCTCTCTTATTTTCTTCTCTTGGAAGACACACAATTTATAGGGAGTGTAGAGAAAATTATTAGTGGAGAAAAAATCAACTAAGGTAAGATCATGCCTATACAATTGGTAGCATGATCCAAGAATCATGCTTACTTTTTGACTATCTAACCATATCATTAAAGAAAAGCATTGGGGAAGATGTATGGAGGTGGCATGATCCGGGAATCAAGCTAACTTTTTGACAAATTTAAACAATCATGCTAGCTTTTTGACAATTTAACCAAATGCTTTAAATCATGCTAGCTTTCAAACAAAATGCTTTAAATCTTGTTTGCTAAATAATTTGAAAAAGATGCTTTAAGGTCATCAATGTGGATCTTCTATTTGTCCAATTAGTCAAATAATTTTGAAAGATGGTAAGAGTGTATGGAAGATGGAAATGAAGTTGTCGGGAAATAATTTAGAGTAACTATTCATGAGTCAATTCATTGAGTGATAAAGTGAGTTGAAGTGAGTTGAGGTGAGTCAAAGAAAAGGGTTGACCCATGGGTTAATGGTCTTGGTTTGAACCAAATAAGTAATTGGGCTAAGAAGTGTTTGGATAAAAATTTTAGAAATCTACATTAAACTCCCACATAGGGTGAAATTAAATCCAAAAATCTTTCCAACCAATTCCAAAAATTTTCAAATCCTCAATTTTCTAGATTTTTATTATAACAAGTATCACGACCACACTTAAGCAATTTAATTAAGAAAAAAAAATTCAGGTTATTACAATATAGATAGTGACTGAATTTATATATATTTTATTTTTTTTGTAATTTATTTGAAAGAATATAATTTTTTAATTTTTTTGACAGGTGAAATAATAGAAATATTGATAGTAGAATTTGAATGTTGCAGAGCACATCAATTGTCAAAAAAAAAATCAATTTAAATGAGTATTTAACAAGTTCTTCTAAACTAATGGATGGAACAGGACGTGTTTGTAATTTTGATTAAAAAAATAAATGAGTTTGTGATGGTAACAAATAAGAGAAAATAAATAAATTTAATAATAATAATATTAATAATAATTAACTCGACAATTACCTTACCCATTTATATGTCTGTGCCTAAGAATGGTGTGGTAACAGCGGGATTAAGTATACATTTTAGTGCCACCGACGATGACAAAAGGTTTAGGACAGAATAAAGCAACAAGTCCACGTTAATGGCCAAAAAATATATATAGACTTTTTCACTGACTTATTTTTTTCATTACTCCGGGCGGTTCAGACCCCTGCTTTTGGATGAAAAGGAATGAACAATTTTTTTTTTTTTTTTTGGTAATTAAAAGAATAAACAAATTAGTTCTGAATTCTTATCCCTTCTGCATGGAAACTTTATCTATTTGACCGTGTTCATGGGGCGGTTTAGAGCTGTCTACAAATTTTTATAATTTTTTATAAAATTTAAATTTTTTATTTATAGTACAAATTATAAGATTATAATTTTTACAAATTTATACTAATTTATATTATTTCAAATACACCCAATATGTCAAATATACAATAAAGGGCAACAACAAACAGTACTCAACTAGTCAGCCTTTCCAAACCAGAAATAAAACTCTTGACTAATGCAGTAATTAACACAGTGGTTGTGCTGAGAATAAGGCTTTGTGGAGACAAAACAGAAAAGTGAAGAGAAAAGTATAGGGAAAAAGTGTAAAATGACAAAATTTATTTATTTAATACAAATAAAAAAAATTTATAGTGATAATTTTATAAGAATTTGTAACAAGATTTTATGTTACTAAATATATTAATTACTGACGGGTTTAGTTATCACAAAAAGTAATTCTTTTATAATGACATGTGCTTATCACTGAAAGTTAAGTTTTAGTGACAATGACAAATTATTGTTACGTTAAATTTTAGTAACGGAATTATAAGCGACAACGTTTAGTTGTCACTGATATCGTTACTCGAAAGTTTTTGTGACAAAAACCAAACTTTCAATGACAACTTTTGTTGTCACTGTAAACATATTTTCTTATAGTGCCACCAAAAACACTTTATGATCAAGCAACACTTTAACGTCATATTCCTGCAATTTCGTACACAAATCGTTTAGACAAAAAAGGACCGGTATCAATATATGAACGGAAATGTTAACGAGAGCCGCAATTGGTCAATTTTAATTATTGATCTATGAGCCTTGTGTGCAAGTTGTTAAAATAGAAATTTTATTTAAAATGGGTAAAAGATCTCAAAATTATAAAATTTTATCTAATTTTTGTAACATTAAACTATAGTTTATTTTTTTACAATTTTTCATTTAAAGTTTTTATTTTTGTTTGATAAATAAAAAATTCTATTAATAAACGAAGAGAGAGAAAATATGTATCAAAAAAATGTCATAAACAAAAACTTACTCGTATCAACAAAATAAATTTTTAACAAAGTTCGCGAAAAAGTTTATATTTGATTAACCAAACTATATAATTGACATATTTAAAGTGTTTGACATAATTTATACAATTAAAATTAAAATACTAATTTTATTTTATTTTAATTTTTTATAGAATTTAAAATGTATTTGTAATATTTTATTACAAGTCTATTGGTTTTAATTCTACCTACTATATTTAATTTACGATAATTAATTTGATAAAATAATGCACATGATTCTCAATTAATATAACATATAAAAGAATAATATTATAGAATTAAAAAAAAATTACAATTAAAAAAAGCAGTAAGTGAAACATTTGCAACCTATCACTTGAGAAAAAAAAAATTATATTCAAAATCTGGGTCAGATGGGGTCGGACAGAATAATAGCAATTCATGCAACCCAGACGATAGCAACTCATACAATATATACTTATAAATTGTATCGTTCTCTTAAGAAAAAAATAGCAAGTCATACAATCCATACTTCTAAACGGTAGCGCAGTCTTAGAAAAAATAGCAGGAATTCAAGTGGATAGAGCATATATATATATATATATATATTATATACCTGGATTGTGAACGTGGAAATCATACCAACTCTCGCGAGATTGTACGTTAAATTGGGGGCTGCAGTATAGAGGATGCATGTCAAAGACGACCATTGGTCCCGAATCAGTGAATCTCCAACAAACATGATGCTCTTCCCTCTATATCTCTCCAAGAAGCGTAAACCATCAAATCTATTAAAAAAAAAAAAGAAAAAAATTAAAAATTAGTCATCACCTTCGTTTTAAGAATAATGACCAAATCTCATCCGTTTGATTCAGTAAGTCCCACAGCAAGTGCAGAACTTACGTGTGTATATACATATATTTATATACACATATGCATGGTAAATGAAACAGTGAAAAGATATAATTACCGGGGCAAATCGCAGTCGGTGGGCTGCCACCTGTGTTGGAGACAGGAGGTATCTGGGCGGCCATTGCTCTTGCAATTGAACTCTTTCTCGATAAAAGGACATCTTGAAGAGTCGTAGAGAGGGTAGGAAGGGTCAGCAACCCAACTCCCCTGGAAAAAGTCACAACTGGCACCTGAAGAATTCTTCACACTTGCAAGTTGAAGAATTAGGACAATGAAGAAGATATTACAATGTCTATCTCTCAAGGCCATTTAGGGACAGAAGAAAGAAATAAGATGTATATAGCCAAATACCTCCTCTTTTGTTGGTGTAGTTTATCCTTGATTCCACGCCTGTGTGTTTATTTATAGGGTAATGCTATACAAATAAAGAATATTTTTTCAAAATTTTTAGTGTAATTAAGTTTGGTCAGAACTTTCCAATTATTTTTAACATTTTTTAATTTTCTCACACAAAAAATTCTCCTTTTTTTTAACTTTTATCAATTTTTTTTACACTTTCAAGGAATGCATCAAATACCAAATAATTTGTAACATATCTATTCTATATATATAAGTGGGAATATTGGTTTAACTTTCAACGTCCTTAATTTTTTTCGCTTATGCCCCTATTATTTTCACGTATTACCATTTTGTTTTTCGTCATTTTTGCTTATCTTTTTTTTCCTTTTTAAAAGTAAAAAATAGATAAATATATGGCAATGTGGCTTTTGGTTAGCATTATTTTTTTTCAATTATGCCGTCACTATTTTTTTTACTTATTACCATTTTATCCTTTTATCTTCTTTATTTTTTTTATTTTTTATTTTTTTAAGAGCAAAGGTCTTTTGGCACCATTTTTTATTTATCTATTTTGACCTTCATTCTATATATATGTATTATTAGTGTATCCTTTTGTGTATCTTTTTCCAATCATTTTTAAGAGTTAGTTTTTTCAATGTTTATATATAATTGGGAATGTTGGTTTAGTTTTCAACATCCTTAATTTCTTTTTTCACTTATGCCTCTATTGTTTTATATGTATTACCATTTTGCCTTTTGTCTTTTTTGTTTGTCTTTTTTTTTTTTTTTGCCTTTTTTTTAAAAGTAAAGAATAGATAAATATATGGAAGTAGCTTTTGGTTTGGCATTACTTTTTTCTAATTTTGCCCTTACCATTTTTTGCTTATTACCATTTTATCCTTTTGTCTTTTTTATTTAGTTTTAGTTTTATTTTTATTTTTTACTTTTTACTTTGTTAAGAGTAAAGGCCTTTGGCACTATTTTTTATTTATTTATTTTGACTTTCTTTCTATTTAAGATTTATTATCACTTTACTCTTTTGTATATTTTTCCAATCTTTTTTAACAGTTAGCTTTTATATGTTTATATATAATTGAAAATAATTTTTTCCATGTTTATATATAACTAGAAATGTTAATTTAACTTTTAACATCCTTAATTTTATACACTTCTACTCTTATTGTTTTTCTCGTATTACCATTGTACCTTTTGTCCTTTCAATTTGTCAAGAATAAAGAATAAATAAATATATGGGATATGGCTTTTGGTTTGGCATTACTTTTTTTTCAATTATGCCCCTACTATTTTTTTTGCTTATTATCATTTTATCCTTTTATCTTTTCTATTTATTTTTATTTTGTTAAGAGTAAAGGCCTCTTGGCACTATTTTTATTTATTTATTTTAACTTCCTTATGGCACTACTTTTATTTATTTATTTTGACTTTTTTTCTATTTAAGATTTATTATCATTTGATTTTTTTGTGTTTCTTTTATCGATCTTTTTTAAGAGTTAGTTTTTTCCATATAACTAGGAATGTTGGTTTAACTTTCAACGTCCTTAATTTTATCCACTTTTGCCCCTATTGTTTTTCTCGTATTACCATTTTGTCTTTTGTCTCTTTTGTTTGCCTGTTCTTTCTTTTTTTCATTTTTTTTAAGAGTAAAGAATAGATAAATATATGGGATGTGGCTTTTGGTTTGGCATTACTTTTTCCAATTATGCCCCTACTACTTTTTTGCTTATTACCATTTTATCCTTTTGTCTTTTTTATTTATTTTTATTTTTATTTTTTATTTTGTTAAGAGTAAAGGCCTTTTGGCACTATTTTTTATTTATTTATTTTGACTTTCTTTCTACTGAAGATTTATTATCATTTTATCCTTTTGTGTATCTTTTTTTAATCTTTTTTAAGAGTTAATTTTTTTCATGTTTATATATAACAAGGAATATATAGTTTTTTTCATGTTTATATATTAAGTGGGAATGTTGATTTAACTTTCAATCTCCTTAATTTAATCCACTTATGCCTCTATTGTTTTTCACGTATTAACATTTTACCTATTGTCTTTTCTGTTTGTCTGCCTTTTTGTTAAGAGTAAAGAATAGATAAATATATGGGGATGTGACTTTTGGTTTGGCATTATCTTTTTCCAATTATGCCTTTACTATTTTTTTTTTTTTTTGCTTATTACAATTTTATTGTTTTTTTTATTATTTTTTAAGAGTAAAAGCTTTTTGGCACTATTTTTTTTATTTATTTTGACCTTCTTTCTACTCAGGGTTTATTATCATTTTATCCTTTTGTGTTTCTTTTTTCAATCTTTTAAAGAGTTTGTTTTTTCCACGTGTATATATAATTGGAAATGTTGGTTTAGTTTTAAATGTTCTTAATTTTTTTTCACTTATGCCCTTTTTGTTTTTCACATATTACCATTTTGCCTTTTGTCTTTTCTATTTGTCTGTCTTTTTTTTTTTTTTTTTGCCCTTTTTTTAATAGTAAAGAATAGATAAATATTTAGGGACGTGGCTTTTGGTTTGGCATTATTTTTTTTTTTTCAATTATGCCCCTACGATTTTTTGGCTTATTACCATTTTATTGTTTTGTCTTTTTATTTTTTTATTTTTATTTTTAATAAGAATAAAGGCCTTTTAGCACCATTTTTTTTTTATTTTGACCTTCTTAATTTATTATCATTTTACCTTTTTGTGTATCTTCTTTCGATATTTTTTAAGAGTTAGTTTTTTTCATATTTATTTTTATTTTTTATTTATATTCCATCTTTCTATTTATTTATTCTATATAATGAGCAACAATACACTTTCAATGTACATATTTTTATTATTTTCTTATTTTTACTTTATTTTATATTTTTTGTCATTCAAGTGTTGTTATATTTTTTAAATAAGCCACAATGCACTTTTAATGCACATATTTTATCAATTTTCTTCATTTTGCACTTATTTTATATTTTTATTTTTCAAGTGTTATTGTGTGTTTTTTTTAAGCCACAATTGACTTTCAATGCATATATTTTACCTTTTTTTCATTTTTGTCCTTGTTTTATATTTTTTTGTTCTTCAAATGTTGATGCAATTTTTAAATAATAAATTGCAATACTCTTTCAACATAAATATTTTTACTAATTTTTTCATTTTTGTTCTTATTTATATTTTTCTGTCCTTCAAGTGTTGCCATTTTTTTTGCTTTAGAATTTTGGTTTTTTAGATAAACTCGAATATTATTTTATTAATTATTTTTTATCTTTTTATTATGTTATTTCATGTTTATTTAATTTTTTCTCTTTCACTTGTATCTTTGTATCTCTCTTCATGTATAAAAAAAAAAAGAGAAATAAATAAAGATTCAATATTTTTTCTTTTGTTTAGGTTGTGTGTTGATCAAGAATTGTTGTCATTCATAGAAAAAAAAAAGTATGGATTCAAAATTCCTTCTTTTGTTGAGATTATAATACAAAATGTAAGGAAAAATATAGAAATACAAAAAATTAAATTAAACAAATTAATATATTAATTAATGTTTTTAATTTAATTTTTTTAATCCATTTAGATAAGAGTACTCTATATTAAAGATTTTATGATTTTTTTTCATTGTTTTCTATCTTTTTCTTTTTATTTTTACTTCATTTTTTTACACCAAATTTTTATTCCAAACACATTTTTTTCTTTTAAAGTTTTAGATTTTTTTTGACAAGTTTAAATATTTTTATTAATTTTTTTAATTATTTTATTTCATATTATCAATTTTTTTCGCTCTTGCCTATATTTCTTTATCTATAAAAGAATTGGGAAGGCATGCGTATATAAAATTCATTCTTTTGTTTGTGTTATGATGGATAATAAACGGAAAAATGAATGAAGATTAAAAAAATTAAAAAACTAATATATTAATGAATTTTTTTATTTTATTATAATTTTTAATCTATTTAGATAAAGATAAAATATTTTTTATAATTATTTTCTCTATATCTTTTTATTATTTTATTTAATTTTTTCTCTAGCATCCACTTCAGCTGTGTTTGTCTTATCTTTTTTATTTACTTGCATCTATTTTTTTATCTATTTATTCTCTCATTAATTTTTTCTTCAAATACTACTTTAATAGATTGATATTTTTTTTTCTTGATATTAGCCCATGCATTGCACGGATATTTTTCGCAAGTATACAAATATATATATCAATCACTTTAAAATAAACAATTCAAAATATTTTTACAATAATAATATCACCAATGCATCGTTGCTTTTCCGTTTTCTAGTAAAACGATTATGATTGAATAGCTTTTTCTTTGTGTATATATATTTATATATGTTTTGAAGAGAGAAATTAATTAATATTAGCATTGTTTGACAATTCAATTTTCAGCGAAAAATTACTAAAAATTACTTATTAAGTATTTGGCAAAACACTAGTTTTTTTTTATTTTCCTACTCAATTACAATAATTTAGTCAAATCAAAAATTACGAAAAATTACAAAAAAAAAATATCAAAAATTATTAACAATTTTATTAAATATTCAAAAATTATAAAAACTTACTGAAAATTATTACTTTCTTTACTAAACGCATCAAAAATTACAATTAATAATTTCTGATTAAAAAATATTAAAAATTATTAAAACTCGAACTTCCAAACGGTATCCTTATCCATCCACCCAAGAGAACCAACTTAGAAATAACTCAACGCCATTTACTTCTAACAGTACTTTGGGAATAATATTGAATTGTCAATATATATATGTCGTCATGAATGAGGGAGAGATTAAAAACTATTAAATATGACCGTTATTTTATTTCTCTCCATATTTATTTTTCCACTTTGGAAAAGGTATTTAAGTCTTGGATGTGAGATGATGAGGTGATAAATAGGATTAGGAGTTAATTACATTATTGTTTTAATCAAAATAAAGCTTTTTAAATTTTTGTAAATACATGTAGGACAAGTGACAAATATATGGGATTGTGCGTTACGTTAATTTCTTTAATTAATTAAAATAAAATTTAAAATGTTTGTTACGTGCTATGCTATTTTGATTTTAAATCAAAATAAATATTGAATATTTAAAAACAGGCGCACGTTGTCTTTGCCCCGAAATATAATTATGTCACATTATTTTTTTATTCATCAAAAATAAATGTTGAAACATATTATATTTTCATAATATTAGGGATGGCCATCTCGGTCAACCCCTCCGAATCCGATTTGTTAGCCGAACTAAATGGATGTAGAATTCGAATTTTTTTTGAGATTGGATCGGATTTAGATTTGGTTTTTAAGAAAAATTTAGGGCTCATTTGGTTTACTTTTCTATTTTTTGTTTTCATTTTCTATTTTTTGTTTTGAACTTATTTTTCATTTTGTGCTTTTGAAAATAAGGAAGACAGCTCAAAATTTAATTGGTTATTTGTGTTTTCAAAATTTATTTTCAAAAACTGAAAATGAGTTTACACATGAAATAAAAAATAATAAAAAGTCGTTTTGCAAGTTTATAACAAAAAAAAAAAAGAAAAATCTCAAAATAAGGAAAATAAAGTATTTTTAGTTTCCTCGTTTTGAGATTTTTTAGCACATAAAACAAAAAACATAAAATAGAAAACACAAAAATAAACCCAATGCCACCTTAGATATTGGATCGGATATGGGGATGGGATATCCTCTGCTCCGATCTGGCCCGAATCTGATATCAAGTTCGAATCTGCCCCGATCTGCATTGAAAAATATCCGAACAACCCCAAACCATTTGGATCTATGATGACAACATTGTCGCTATACCATAACAAATAAGATTCACATTCATCATACTCCAAACTTATTGAACTTCACTATTATTATCATTAAAATGAATATTGATAAATAAATTTAAAACAAAAACTGTCATCGTTTTGTATTACTTAAGGTGTGTTTAGGAAAGAAATTATAAATATAATTTTTTTTACTTTGTGCAAATGAAAGTTTAAAAGTTCAATTTATTTCTTTTACACACAAAAATCAAGAAAGCTTAAAGAAGTAAATTTAAAATTTTATAAGATATAATACAAATTTCTATAAAAATTAAATTTTTTACTTACTACACAAATTATAAAACTGTAATTTTCACAAATTTATACTAATTTATACAATTTTATACTCCATTATGACTTGTAAACTTAATTGTTTTCAAAAAAATATTTAGATACAAATTTTAAAAAATAATTAAAATATTTTGTTTGCTATTTTATTTTATTTTTCCTATTTTCAATATAAAAGAATACTATTTCATTAAGTAACTTCTTTCTTGACTTTTGAATAGTTTATTGTTTTCCCTATATTTCTAACATTTTCAACTAAAATATAAATTTATGTTTTTAAACTTTTCAATATTGATATTCAAAGAGTTCTCTAGAAAATAGATTTTTTAAATAATTTAACTAAAATATTTCATGAAACATTCAATATTTTTTAATGAAAATTATTTTTTTAAAAATATATACAGTAGGCAACTTATTTATTTTTTCTTAGATAGTTTGATAAATGCAAATAATTACATTTTAAATTTTTTGAAAAAATTTACTTATGCAGATGAGTTATCTTATTATGATAAAAATTTCTAGTTCTATGTTATTCTAAAAAATTATTTGATATTATAAAAATTTTTGGTAGTTTTATTTTTTTCTACATGTGAATTGTGAGTAGAAAAAATTAGTGATTCTATTTTGAAATTAGGATTAATGTAAAAAGTTAGTAGGGACAAAAAAATTAGAAATTCAAATTTACAACTTTTATTTTTATGTTTGCCAGTTTTATGCCAAAAAAATTTTAAAAACTAAAATAAATTTTATTTTTATTTATATTTTTAGCAATCATATAAAAATAATTTTTAATTTATTTTATAGCTTAATCAAATAAAAAATAACTTTTTTCATTTTAATTTATTTGCAAACTTTTGTCATTTTCTTTAACATTATGATATTTTTTTATTTTTTACAATTCCTTTAAAATTTATTTATTTTAAAGTTTACCAACTTACATTTTTTCATATATTTTATTCATTACAATATTTTTAAAATATATTACTAGATTATTAAAATGTATTACATTATTTATAAAATATATCACTAGATATGACACAAATTTAATTATATTTAATGATTTTTGATAATTTTATAATTTAATTCAAATTAAAAATTTTGTATTAATTTTTAAATTAAATGAAGGAAAGTTATTGGCCTAAATTAAAAGAATAAAATGTAATTGTTGGCCCAAAGTTTATAAAATTAAGTTTTATAATTGATTTTGATGATAACAAATATTGAATTAAAATTTTTACAATCAAGTTTCAAATAGACATTGTATAAAATATTACAATTCATTTGATAGATTCAAGATAATAGAGTTGGAAGAGATTGATATTATCTTTTAGATATTTTCACATAATTTGGATGATGGAATAAAGGAATTTCAAAGTTGGGAGTAATAGAAATCAAAATAAGATAAAGATTTGAACTAGAGGTTAATTCGGATAAACAGAGAAATCAGACACATGTTAGTATATAGATGATATCTTATGATCCAACGGTTCAATTTTCATGAAATTTTAATATAATAAACTAGACTTCCATATCTACAACTTTACCGAAGGGAAATGTTTGTGGATCTGAAGTTAAGATATCAAAAAATGAGTTGGGATATTAGTCATTACAGAAAAGATGTTAATTCTGGATTCTGGAGCTATTCTTGGTTTCTAAGACATAACTCATACTATACAGCTTTAAAAATTCTGATTTTTGGTGTGTGAAAAGAAGACTCAAAAAGCTACAACTTTTGTAGTTTACGTTTCTTCTAATTCTAAAAGTATCATGGTAAAACAGAAGCTTAAACTGGAAACACAGATTCAGAATGTCAGAAAAAGCTATCAGAAGCTGGTCTCGGTTCAGAAGCCATATCTGACTATCTAACCGTTGGATGAATCTCAAAATTTGACATGTGATAGCTGACTTATATATCTACAAAGTCTTTACTCTGAAGAAATGTCAGATTTGAATGTTCTGAGGGTGAAAAACGATCACAAATATATCTCAGAAAATCTGAATCTGAAAGAAACCATTGGAAGCAAGGAAATTCAATTTCTTTCAAAGGCAAAAGTGTCTTTTCACTTTGTAACGGCCATTTGGAGATTTTCATCTATAAATAGAGGCTCAAACTCATATTCAAGAGGATGAACAAGGCAAGAAAGAAGTGCTTACAAAGAGATACAAGAAATTCCATAACTTTGCAAACATAGAGTGATTTCTTCTCACATTTGTGCTTTATCTTTCATATTCAACTTGTGAGAGTTTCTTTTTGATTTGATTGAGTTTTAAACTCCTCATTGTTGTTGTAAGAAAGGAAAATTTAAAGCCCTTTTAATTTGTGAGAGTTGGGTGAGCTCTTGTTGGTTTTGGTTCAAGTGTTAGAACCAAAACAAGAGACTTTCTTTGAGAGAGACTTGTATGAGTGATTTGGGGATAAAATCACTTGGAAAAGGTTTCTAGCACCTTGGGAAGCTAGTGTGTAATAATCTCTTCAAAGAAAAGCGGAGAAATCTCAAGGAAGGCCTTGGGGGAGTGGACGTAGGCAACATTGAAGCCGAACCACTATAAATCGATTGTGTTTGCTTCTATTCCCTTCTCTTTATATTTATTGCAAACACTAGCACTCATTCTTCATTCACAAATAATGAATAATATTTTTTTTGGTGCATTTCATATTCATCTTGACATATTTGTTTTAGGGTTGAAATTTTTATTTGTAAAAATTTTAAGCAACCCTATTCACCCCCTCTAGTGTTGCTATTTGGGACAACAGTAATTAACCTTACTATAAATTAATATACATAGTGAAGATAAAATACTATATTTCTCACATATGGTAGTTAGGGTTTTAAAGAATCATACTTCTCATGGTCAGCCACCGCTAACGACTAGCCAACTGTCGATTAGTGCACAATCTCTGTCTCTAGTTTCTCATTCTCTCTGTCTGTATTCTCTCTTTGCCTTTCTCCCTCTCATGATCTCTCATCTAAGATGTGTTCACCCCTAGTCCAAATAGGCTTAGTAACACTAACACGGAGGTTCGAGATGTGTTCTCTACAATTTAATTTGATCTCTCACCTGTGATTTAAATTAATCCACTTGTTAGATGATAAAATCTTTAAAATTAATCCATTTGAATGTGAGTGAGTTTTGTAAATATCAACAAATATATGTACTATTACAATATTACTTGTAAATTCATCTTACCAGAGGAAGTAACAAAATTGCCGTGGAAAAACAAAAATTGGACCCCTCATATTGTCATACATCTCTTAACATTTTATTATAGTATCTATAAACTCACCATGTGACTTTGAGGGTTTAATTAGACGTTGAGCATTGGAGTAATAATTCTAGCAGTGATAAGCTTGACCTTGGTTCAACACAAATGAACCATTCATGGCTCGGAATATTAAAAATTATGCCATCAGACAAACCAGTTTTAGCAAAAATTTATTTGAAAATGGCATATTTTGATTTTTTTTTTTATTCGCTAAATAGGTAAGGAGGCATTACTGGTTATTACGGTTATGTTTATATTTAGAAGTAAATATTAGGAAGTAAATATAGCAAGGTAATCCAGAGAGGCATGTGTAAATATAGTGTCTTTTGGTTTTCGTCTGGCATCGGAACAGTTTTGTACATTGTATATATAGCTATTCCATCAATGGAAGAGGGGCGATCTTTTCCGATACTTCTCTGATTTCTTTATGGTATCAGGGCTCGAAACGTCCGAACCGAAATCCGAAACAAGTGAAACGATGGCCGGAGTACCTCCATCACCATATACCTTGGGTTCGAATGACAGCCCAGGGACCATACTTATCCACGTAGTGCTTAAGGGACCGAATTATGAGGAATGGGCAAGGGGTTTGTGCACCTCCTTGCGCGCAAAAAGGAAGCTTGGATTTGTTGATGGAACTATTACACAACCAGCTGCAGATTCCTCCGATCTTGAGGAGTAGTGGACCGTGAATTCAATGGTGGTGGCTTGGATATTTAATACGATCGAGTCGAATCCTCGTACGACGATATCATATCGCGATCTTGCGAAAGACTTGTGGGATGATATACAACAAAGATTTTCTGTTGGCAATGGACCACGTATCTATCAACTGAAGGCGAATATTGTCGAGTGCAGACAACAACATAATGAATCAACTATGAGTTACTTTGGTCGCATAAAGAAACTTTGGGATGACTTGAATGATTATGATATACTTCCAGCGTGTACTTGTAAAGGACGCACGTGTAATCTGACTGGTGAGTTGCAGAAGGGTCGAGAAGCCGAGCATGTGCGTGAGTTTCTCATGGGGTTAGGCGTATCTTATGCCACGGTACGTTCAAATCTGCTAAGTACCGAGCCCTTGCCAAATATGAACCATGTCTACTCAAAATTAATTCAAGAAGAAGAAGTGAAAAATTCGACTAACACAGTAAAGCATGATGCGATGAGCTTTCCGCTATGGGTTCCTATGACTAGCGTTTTGAGTTTAGGAAGAGTTAGTTCATGGGGGGCTCAGAAGGATACACAACTTGTGTGTACACATTGCAAATGAACGGGTCATGAGGCTAGTTCATGTTTCTCTCTTATTGGCTGCCAAGAATGGTGGGGATCACGCCCACGTGAGCATGTTGGGGCTAGACGTGGTCGTGGAAGGACTGGACAGCAGGGCACGCCGGGTGCAGGACGTGGACGAGAAGCCCTTGTCTGTGCAAACATGGCGCAAGGGCCTGTTGTGTCAGCAAATCCCGAAGCACTTGGGGATGGTGATCGAGCAGCCTTGAACAATCTAAGTGGCGAGGAGTGGTCCGAGTTGGTCAGATTGTGGAATGCCCAGAAAGCCAACACAAATATTCGCTTGAACGGTAAGAAGGTTAACAAACCTTGGATCATTGATACAGGTGCTTCGCACTATATGACAGGGGAGCAAGGAATTTTTGAAGAATTAAGCGATATTGATCCTAGTCTAGTAGGAATGTCAAATAGAGATGAAGCGAATACTATTAAGATTGGGACTGTGGTGATGAATGATAAATTGACTTTAAACCATGTGCTTTATGTTCCTAATTTGAAGTGTAATTTATTGTCGATTTCTCAATTGTTGCGGGACACAAATTTTAGTGTACAATTCACTAATCATTTGTGTGTTATGCAGGACTGCACCTTGAGGACGCTGATTGGAGTGGGTGAACAAAGTGGTGGGCTCTACTACTTGCAGAGGATGGCGCCTGTGCGAGTCAACAAAGTAACTGGTCTGGATTCAGCTGAGTTGTGGCATAGAAGGTTGGGGGCATCCATCTTTCAGAGTGGTGGAGCTACTTCAGCAAGTTAGTAATTCTGATGAGATTAGTAGATTAGCGGCAAAACCATGTGATGTTTGTTTTAAAGCTAAGCAAACTTGAGAAGTTTTTCCTTTAAGTGATAATAAAGCATCTGAAGCTTTTAAGCTAATCCATTGTGATGTTTTTATACTCAAGTTGGGTCTTGTGCTTCTCAATATTTCTTGACTGTTGTTGATGATTTTTCACGAGGTGTATGGGTTTATTTGATGAAAGCTAAAAGTGATGTGTCTCGATTACTCAAAAATTTCTTTGCTTTAGTTGAACGTCAGTTTGCTAAAAAGGTGAAATTTGTGAGAAGTGACAATGGGACTGAATTTAGGTGTTTGGATGGCTACTTTAAAGACAATGGTATGATTCATCAAACTTCCATGATTAAAACGCCACAACAAAATGCTAGAGTAGAAAGAAAACATTGACATATTTTGAATATGGGTAGAGCATTATGCTTTCAGGCAAATTTACCAATTGAGTTTTGGGGAGAATGTGTACTTACTGCTAGTTATTTGATCAATCGAACACCGTCGGGATTATTGGGTGGTAAGACTCCCTTTGAGATGTTGTATAGCAAACCTCCTAGTATGGATCATATTAGGATTTTTGGGTGCTTGTATTATGCGAAGAATTTGCATTCAAAGGACAAGTTTGATAGTCGTAGTCGAAAGTGTATCCTTGTTGGTTATCCTTATAGGAAGAAGGGGTGGTCTTTGTATGATTTAGATACTGGTAACTATTTTGATTCACGTGATGTTGTGTTCTTTGAAATTGAGTTTCCCTTTGCTGCTAAAGGTGAGATCGAGTTGGGGAGCGACTTACATGTGTCGCCTTGTGATGATGTGCAAAATTTATGCAATGGGAATGAGTTAAGTGTAAATGCACCATGTTCAAATGAGCCGTGCCTGGCTCGTAATCATGAAACCGCAACAGATGCTGAAAGAGTTGGAGTGCCCAAGGTGGGTGTTATGAGCAAGGAGCAATCTGCTCCAATGTCTGACATGAACGGGGCAATGCACAATTTGCCAGCGATAGTTGTGATAAATGAAAACGTTGGGGCGGCTGTTGGTACTCAGCGAGAATCAGAGGGGGATGATGAGCTAGAGAGAGGAAAACGACAAAAGTTTGATTTGGTACATTTAAAAGACCATGTTACTTATACGACTCGGGTGTCCTCCGCTCACTGTTCACTCCCTTCAATCATGTCCTCAAGTACGCCCTATCCCATAGCACGTTATGTGAATTGTAATGCTTTTTCTATATCGCATCCTAAGTTTCTTGCAGCAATTACAGTTGACAAAGAGCCCACTTCTTTAAAGGAAGCTATGCACGACGAAAGATGGCGTGAGGCCATGCGCCAGGAAGTTCAGGCTTTGGAAGACAATGGGACTTGGACGGTGGAAACCTTACCTCCTAGAAAGAAGGCCATCGAAAGTAAATGGGTTTACCGCATAAAATACAACTCTAACGGTACTGTTGAATGGTACAAGGCAAGGTTGGTAATTCTTGGCAATCATCAAGTAGAGGGTATAGATTATACAAAGACATTTGCTCCTACAGCGAAAATGGTCACTGTGCGGACTTTCCTAGCTGTTGCTGCTGCTAGAAATTGGGAATTGTACCAAATGGATGTGAATAATGCTTTTCTCCATGGTGATCTTGATGAAGAAGTCTACATGAAATTTCCTCCGGGTTTTGTCGCACCAATTTCAGGTACAGTGTGTCGTTTACGTAAATCTTTGTATGGATTGCGTCAGGCACCTCAATGTTGGTATGCAAAGTTAGCAAATGCATTGCGTGATTATGGTTTTCGGTCATGCTTTTCTGATCATTCTCTGTTTGTGTACAACCAAGGGACCATTATGCTGACTATCCTGGTTTATGTGGATGACCTAGTAATTTTTGGCAATGACAGTGATGCTATTCGACTCTTTAAACATTATTTGAGTCAATGCTTTCGTATGAAGGATCTTGGGAAGCTTAAGTATTTTTTGGGCATTGAGGTTGCAAGAAATGAGTCTGGCATATTTTTGTGTCAGCGGAAATACACCTTAGATATTCTTTCTGAAACTGGTCTTCTCGGTGCTAAGCCTGTCAGCGTGCTTATGGTGGAAAATCATCATCTTGCTCTTGCAAATGGTGTTGAGTTGTCCGACCCGGCTCCGTATCGTCGCTTAATTGGTCGCCTAATTTACTTGACAATTACACGACCCGAATTATGTTATTGTGTACATATTCTTGCACAATTTATGTAGACTCCTCGCCAAGAGCATTGGGATGCAGCTTTACGTGTAGTTCGATATTTGAAATCTCATCTAGGGCAAGGAATCTTGTTGCGTTTTGATTGTGATCTGCAGTTTCGTGCCTATTGTGATGCTGATTGGGCTAGTTGCCTTTTGAGTCGGCGTTCTCTGACTGCCTATTTTGTGTCTCTTGGCTCTTCCCCCGTGTCTTGGAAAACAAAAAAAATAGGCTACTATTTCCCTTTCATCTGCTGAAGCAGAATATCGTGGCATGGCTTCTGCTACTTGTGAGATCAAATGGTTGAAGGGGTTGTTATTGAGTTTAGGTGTGTTGCATCCTGCACCTGTTCCATTATTTTGTGACAGTCAAGCTGCCCTACACATCACTAATAATCCTGTCTTTCATGAGCATACAAAGCATATTGAAGTCGATTGTCATTTTATTCGTGATGCCATTCAGCGTGGTATCATTTCTCCGCGCTATGTTCATACGGCTTCGCAACTGGCGGATATTCTTACCAAAGCTCTGGGCAAGCACCACTTTGATTCTCTTCTTTGCAAGTTGGGCATTTTGAACCTTCATGCTCCAACTTGAGGGGGGTATTACGGTTATGTTTATATTTAGAAGTAAATATAGCAAGGTAATCCAGAGAGGCATGTGTAAATATAGTGCCTTTTGGTTTTCATCTAGCATCGGAACAGTTTTGTACATTGTATATATAGCTATTACATCAATGGAAGAGGGGCGATCTTTTCCGATACTTCTCTGATTTCTTCACTGGTTAACCCTGTCGAAATATCTGACTCCAACTATAGTTTTTCTTTCTCTTTTTTTTTTTTTTTGGGTCACAGGTGATATGAAACTTCGGAATTTCATATGGATGTTTTTTGGAGGTTTAAGAAATTAGGCTTAATAATTATGTTATGAACTATCATATTTTGTATTTGTTACTTTGAGTTGGGATAATATTAGTAATTTAGAATTATGTATATTTATTATGTATTTGTTGGTTAAATGGTACTTTGGTAAAATATTAGTTTTTGGGGATGGTTATGTATTATTTTGGTAAATTATTATTGTAATAATATTTGTGTATTATTTTAATTTTAGAGATGAATTATTTGGTAGTAATAGGTTACATATGTAATCAAGTTCTGTATCAACCTATGGACAAATTCGGAGGTGAATGGATGGTTTGGACTTTTAGATGTCCGTGGATATATTCATTCTCCACTTAGAGTAGGGATGGAAATCTAAAAAAATATCTGTTTAGAGTTCGAGGCAAATTTGGAGGTAGGTGGAGGAATCGGAGTTTAGATTTGGATATTACCATATCCACTTCCGATTTGTCTCGTTGCCATCCCTATATAATATATATGAAATCTATATCCATATATATACTTTAATTAACCATATATATATATATATATATAACCAGTTCATTGTTGCTAACTATCATTGTGATATGTCAGGAATTTCCTTCTAATTTTATTTTATTTTTCTAATCTGTTTACCTTTCATAGTTTTATTAAGGCTACATTTTACATATGAACTAAATGGGTAGTAATTAATTAATTATAAAAGCAGCTAAAATTTAAAATTTTGAATTCAATAAGATTTTTAAAATTAGCGCATTTATTATTGATTTTAATTTTATCCAAACAATTACTTTCATTCTATATTTTATAATAATTACCTTTTTAGTAAACTAGAATTACTGGTAAATATAATACTTTATTAGTAAATTCTAATTTTGATACATGAATTAATAATAATAATAATAATCTTCTTTTTCCTCATATATATATATATATATATATCTTTAGTAATGATTTCTTTTCATCAACTATTTGAAACACAACTAATTTTACATTTAATCACATAAAAATTGAAACCAACTAAACACCTAATTAATTTTTATTAAAAAAAGAAATAAAAATATAAAAAAAATCAAATTTATGGACTGATTAAAATTAGTTTGCCCATATATTCTTTGAAATCCTTCTGGTGGTATATAATATATATATGTATCATATCATATCAAAGATTTGAAATCGATTATTACCCTATTTTGTCAATAATTATTTATTTTCATAGAGTACTTTACCCATTAATTCTAGCCTTTTTTTTTGCCATTATATATACCAGTTATCGAATAATGGTAATTAATTAGCCGACTTAGTTACTTTTGTAATTGAAACTTTAGGTTAATTCTCCCTGTGTAGTCTGAGTGTTTAAATTCTTGCCCAGTTAGACAATTGTTTTACCTATTATCTTTTTAAATTAAAATAAATAACAAATAAATAATAACTTTACTTTGAAAGAGAGAAATTAAAAAAGAAATGTAATTAAGTATGATCTGTACAAATTATATCAAATTATAAATTACTTTCAAAACCCATGCGAAACTATTGCTTTGGAAAACAAAAGTGCATTGCTGCTCGAATGAGTAAACTGTCGCTTAATGCCAAACAATAATAACATTTTTAACTGCGTAATTTCCTATTCAATTAACGAGTAATAAAAAAAATATACACGAAAAGTTACCAAAATGATATAAAATATTTGTGAATCTCTATCACTCTGTTTGGAATAATAGATTTAATAGGATTTGATTTCATTTGATAAGAATTCGCACTAATTCTTATGTTTGATATTAAAATCAAATTTCATGAGGTGAATTTAATTTTATTTTATAATTTAAATTTTAGGATTTTATATCATTTGAAATCTAACCCAAAATAATAAAATTTGACGAAAATTCATTTTTTTCTTAAATCATCTAAGTAGACAAATTTACTCTTATATATCATACTTACTGTATTTTCTGTTTCTTTTTAACATGGTCAAAATTAATATTTCTCTTAAATCAATTCAATTCAATTCTTAAATTTAAATATGTGTTCCAAACACAAAATTTTATTTATCAAATTAAATTAAATTAATTAATTATTTTCAATTCAAATTAAATCAATTCTAAGATAAATAATATTTCTAAACGGATTGTATACCAATTGAAAATTATTAAGGTTAAAATTAAAAATTAGGCAAACTTATAGTCAAAACAAAGTTGTGTAACTTATAGATTTAGATGTAGACTAAAACATTAAAGTCTCGAGTTAAAATCAGTTGTAAAAACTCAGAATAAGTTTGGAACTCCGCATAGATAGAACAAACTAGAATTGTCACTCCACATGAATCTTGCAAGAAGGCTATTGGAAACTTGCGGAATAATACCGAGAGCATGTTTTTAGATTTTGGCCATGCGAGAAGACCGCAAGAGATTTATCCAAAGAGGTTTGCAACTTCTATATTTCAAGCTGTGTTTTGTAAAACCTATGCATCCGAATTTAACTCCCCATATATTCGGAGACATAACTAGGATTTTCTAATGAAGGAGAAACAATTTTAGAAAACTAACAAAAAGCAATTAGAAAGTGTTAACTCAATTACTTAGCCAAACTCATTGAGCATGAATGATTCAAAAGACCTCGAATTATAACGACTAAAGATTTAGCAATTATTGAGAATTTGGTGTATGTCTTTCGAGGAATCAAAAAATGCATTCACGTAGGAATTGGTAAATCAAGAAATCAAAAAAAAAAAAATTCAACAATATAGAGTCAATGAACCAATTCTATTACGAGATTGAAGTTTTGTAACTAACATTTGTTTTGGTGAAAATTTTTTGAGTTTTTTTTTTTTTTTTTTTCTAGATGTTTTCCTTCTTATATTTATATGTTCTTACTTTATTTGTCATATGATAATTGTATCATCTAGCATATAAAAATTTTCAAAAATAATAAAATCATAAAAATACATTTTAATTACAAATAATGTTAGGCTGCTAGCTAGCTAAAATTTTTCACAAGAATTATCATCCCAAAAACTAAAAATATATATATATATATATATATATATTACCATCCCGTACACAACATAGAGTTTGTTAAGAGCATTTGGAGCTTTAAGTTTCACAAAAGAAACACCTAAAATCTCTAAAAATTATTCAAGTTTTATTTCAGTGCCCAAATTACGAGACTACACCTTTTATCAACTTTTATTAACTTTTGGCTGCTCCAAACGCCACCTTAAAAAAAAAAAAAAAAAAGGGACCTTAATCTCTCTTTTGCAAGAAATCAGAATCCAAATTGATCGGGTAGAGATCGGAAGCAGATGAGGAGGAAGGCGGGCATGGCCAGTCAGATGAGGCATCAGCGATCAAGGGGGCAGTCGCATTCATCTTCTTCAACTCTATCTCGTCGGGGGAATCGCTTGGAATGAAAAGCAACAGCTCTTGAACATCTGTTTCGCCTTCAAGAGCACTTACAACTGAAGACATAGCAGGCCTGACTGCTGCAGTTGTATTAGTGCATAGAAGGGCTATCTCAATCATCGCCATTACTTCTTCTCTGTTAAAATCTGGTCCCAACTTTGGATCCACCAGATCCATCAAATTCCCCTTTTCCTTTAAGGCCAGTGTCTAGAAACAAAAAATAAATAAATAAATAAAAACAAAAATACTGCCTTAGGATTCAAGTATTCATAAATCATATATTGTTGGATAAAGGCAGAGAAAAGAACAACAAAATATAAATTTTCCTTTGAATGCTCGGGGACCCATGTATGGGCTATCCGAGCTGTAATCCGGGTAGCCTGGTCCAAAAACATTTTTTTTCATTCAAAAAATATGTATATATTTTTTTAATTTAACCTGCCCTATATTTTTGTAGCCCAGTCTATTTTGTCAAACTCTTTGCTTAACTTATGTTCAGTCTAAATTTTGGTTTCGTTTGACAAAAAAAATTTCAACATAAATCTATCAACTTCCAACAAAAAAATATCAAAAGTTACTAAAAATTGAACTTTCAAATGCCCCCTTTATAGCCCATCCCACTTTATTTTTAAATCCTTTGTCCAGTCCAGATAAACTCTAAATCTTGGATCCGCTCCTACTACTCCATAACCATTTGAGATGATGGAAACTGCTTGGAAGAATGCTAAAATCTCAAATTTTTCTATCAATTCAAGGAAATGTAGAAACTTCTAGACATGAAGAAATCTGGTCAAGTCTCATAGTTTCTAGATAGCTTCATTTGAATTAAAGGACAATATAAAAATGGGAAATGATAATGCGAGAAAGAAAGAATTTTAAGTTACCCATTCTAGAAGATTAAAGCGATTCTCTTTTGTCCTATAGCTCGTTGCACTCTTCCCACTGACAATTTCTAAGGCCACAATCCCAAAACTGTAGACGTCTGCCTTATCAGTTAAATAACCCCACATTGCATATTCAGGTGCCATATACCCACTGCAAAATAAAAAACAATGTATGAATATTTCTGTGTGACATATTAATGTATGTATGTTTCTACTTCAGAAACAATTTGGGAAAATATTCTTGGTTTTGTTCCAACAAGAATATTTCTAGGATGAGGCTAAGATCTCCAAGCATCAAGTGAAAATAATATGAACTAGAGAAATTTTTTAAAACTGTGGATGGTGAACCCATTGCCTACAATAATAATAAAGATAATGGTAATAGTAATAACAATAATGACTACGATAGCAACAACAACAGGATAGAATTAATTAGCCAAAAAAAAAAAAAAAAAAAAAACAGGATAGAAATATAACGAATCCATCAATAAAAAAAAAATAAAAAAATTGGAAAAAAAAAAAAAAACATGGTAACTCACTAAGTTCCAGCAATGCGGGTGCTTATATGAGTGTTATCTTCTTCATCGAGCTTGGCCAAACCAAAATCCGATATCTTAGGATTAAGATTCTTATCAAGCAGCACATTAGTAGCCTTAATGTCTCTGTGGACAATCTTAAGTCTTGATTCTTCATGGAGATAAGCCAAACCTCTAGCTATACCTATGCAGATCTTGTGCCTTGTCGGCCAATCCAATTTCAACTGGCATTCTTCTGGACCTTCAACAAGCATATAGAAGTAATCAGCTGAATGGTGCGTGCTTAAATATGTTCATACACAAATATTCTAACACCAAAAACAGCAGAGTAAAGCTTTGGTATTTACCAAACAAAGCTCGAGCAAGGCTATTATTTTCCATGTACTCATAAACTAGCAACAACTGATTTCCTTCAATACAACATCCATACAGCTTGACAAGATGAGGGTGTTGGAGAGCAGAAATCATTCCTATTTCATTCACAAACTCACGATTTCCTTGCTTTGATTTAGAAGAAAGCTGCTTTACGGCAATTATGGTGCCATCTGATAGAAGTCCCTACAATTTAAGATATAATGCAAGTTTTTTATTTTTTACCTTCACCAGAAATTTACAATTTAAAATTTAAAATTTCAGGAATGCTTGTGAAGAAAGGGATGTATTTTTTTTTTCTATTTTAAGTAAATGAAAATCCTATCTATCAGATTGTTGTACATTTCTTTTCTCAGTCTAACTCACTTCCCTTTTTCTTTGTGAGTTTTGGGAATATCCCCATTCATTGGTCCAAGATCGACACCTATGAATTGAAAGGTTCGAGCAATATATTATTATGATAAGGTAAAGTCATTATCAATGCAAGGATAGTAATCCATGGGTAGGATACCTTGTATACAGAACCAAAACCACCTTCTCCAATCTTATTAGCAGCATCGAAATTTCTTGTGGCAGCTTTAATTTGCCTCAAGGTAAATGAACCAGTGTGCAAGTCTAGACCCTTCAGATCTGTGGACAAAACCAAGTGAGATGAGAATCATTTCTAGCAAAAATAAAAACCATAATCCTAATATATAGAGAGAGATTTAGACATTAGACCAACACAAAGCTAACATCAGCACCTGCAATGCAAACAGAGATTGATATCAATACTAGATTTAATTAACAGATTTTATTTCATTATTATTATTATTTTTAACGAGTTGAGATGCATAGGGACATGAATATAAGATTGCATGGAACTTAAGGACAAAAGATTCTACGAAATCTGTTAAATTGTCAAGATGAAAACGGAGATATAAAGAGATCTGCTGTTTACTACAACTTTAACATTCGGAAATACCTCGTTCCATTACATGTTTTTTGCTTCGTAGGCAGCCTCTCCACCAAAGAATGCCTAGAAGCAGGATGATGACAAAAGCTACTGCAACCACGATCCCAGCGACAGTGCTGACAGATGTGCTGTTTTCATGTTCTGATTGCTGTTTATCTGCAGACACGGAAGAAGGGGGTAAAAAACACTAATGAGATTACAATTAATTATGAATAAACCCAATTACAAGAAATAAATGAATTGATCATTACAAATAAATGTTTTATACAGGCAACCTGAGCATATTACAATGCATTTCAAAAGACTTGCAAAACCCTTTTACCCTCCATCCTATTGACACTAAGGAGTGTCTCAATGCATATGAAAGCAGGGCGGAACCTCTATCAAAATAAACCAATCATCTGCTATCAAGATGAGTGAAACCATGGGGCATCCAATTTAAACCCGAACCTAAATTGTTTGGTTCAACTTTAATTGAAAATGTATCAGAAGAGATGATAAACATATCCATTTGTATTAAGATCTGCTTAACTAGTTTTTGCAGAGGCTAGCTCGAGATCCAATTAATGTAAACAAGAATGTGTTCTATTTTGTACCACATGGTAATATATTTGGAAGAAGGTAATCACCAAATGCTGAGGATTTTAACTGAGTTAAAGTTATTTCTTGATATATAAACTTTAAAGGGAAAACAAGGGTAAAAAAAAAGGAAGGTATATCTAACATTTATGAGCAATGAAGCAAATCATTATGATAAATGAGATAATTCCACTTCCAAATGTTTCACATTAGCCAGTTTGTCTTGAAATAGGACTTGCTTTTTCTGAATCAATTTCCTTAATTACATTGTAGCACAGAAAAATTGTGAATATGTTTTCTGCCCACACACTAACACAGAAAACATGAAATTCAAAGTTTTTTTTGTTTACCAGGGTCAAAGACAGAAATAGCGGAAATGAGAGGACCATATACTCCTCTCTTAGGGATACCAGTTGTCCCTCTTCCAGCCCAATAAAAGCGGATCTCCAAAGTATTATTAGTCACAAGTGCAGAAAAGTTCATTATGATTTCCTTGCCAACCCCACCTGCTTTCTCCTCAATATTGAAATCCTTCTGCTCCAGTTTTCCCTGCAACAAATTCCTTGCAATGTTATTACTTTTGTGATTAGTAAGCTTTCTCAAATCTTGACAAGTATCAGAAGTTGAATAGTCATGGATAAAAATGAAAGACGAAATTACACGCAAGTCATATCTCCTATTATAAATTAACATAACTACCATGCATGACACCTTCATATCAATAGTGGTCATTCTTTCTTTCTTTCTTCACCGAACCCCCCCCCCCCATAGTTAAGTGGTCATCCTACAATAGTGACCAAAAATAAAACCAAACAAAAAACATAAAAATGAAAAACGAAAGCTTTCTCCAGCAGATCTATAAGTGGTAGTATAATGCAAAAACCTACCTGAATGTAAATATCAAACATACGCCTTCCAAGACTGCTATATGTGTTGTCATCAGTAAACATAATTTCTGCAAAGTAAAGTTCTACTGTGTAGTTTCCATTTTCCAGGCAGAACCCATAATAAGTCAGAGATATGGGAGCAAGCCGGGCAGTCACGTACAAGTCAGAATTTTTCATAAAGAGCTTTGATCTACTTTTTGGAGTAAAATTATCAGTGCTATCATCATCATCCAAAAAGTGGCCGGTGCTACTATATGCCCAGTTGGAGCCTTTTTTCAAGAAAAAAGTCGAAGGCCCACGTGTGTCTGCATCAGCTTCGTATTTAATGTTTCCATCATTTACATCGTCTCCACCACAATTTATATGGAAGTAAGACCGAAACTGATCTGATACAAAGCATCACAAGACTATCCATCATTAAATATGGAAAGAGGAACAAAAACGCCACGACAATATATTCTTCATCTGTTGTTGAAATCCAATCTGAGATAAATTCTTTATGACTACTAGTCATTGCTATGTTCTCTCCCTTAATGGCACCCTTTGTCATGCACATTTTAGATCACAATGTAAAAGGCCAAATAAATACCGGGCACCATGTTTTATGCTTCAAATGTCTTGTCACTCAAATCAAAGTTATGAGTGTTTGGTATGGGTGTATGTCCTTAATTTAGGATATTAGGAATCTGGGATATATTCAAATAGTGTATGGAAATGTGGACATCTCATGAACAATTACACATGTTATTATTGCATGGTACAGTGACATAAGATATGGTTATTATTGAGGAATGAAATTGAACTAAACTCAACAAATCCTTAGTCTCAAACTAGCTGGGTGAGGAATGTTATTGAAAGTAAACGAAATTTAGAGAGTAAAATTATCCCAAAAATAAGTGGGAAAAAAAAAAAAAAAACAGATTTTATTTATCATCCAAGTAAAAGGTTAGAAAATTTTCTTTATCACCAAATGAGAGTTGTCTATTCTTTAAACATCGTCAAAATTTAGAGGATCTAAGTTTCTAATTTGGGTAGAGGAGGTTGAAGATAATTTGCAATTTCCAGCAAGATCCAGCTGGAAGAACCTTCAAGAAAACCCAGCTGGATATTTGAAGAACTTTGAAGAAGGAGAAGAACCCAGAAGTTCACGCTGAAATTGATGGCCAAGATTGTCAAAACCTTTGCCGCACTGCCATGGAAGTTTGAAGAACAAAGAATTCAATTTGCATTTTGTTCACATTAGAATTGTCGAGAGCATTGTTAGGCTATAAAAAGATGTACTTGCATTGTAATCTAGAGCGGAAAAAAGAGTAAGGATTGAAAGCTTGTAAATCGTTCACAGACACTGTGAATTGAATCAAAAATTCAATAGTGTTGTTAATTTCCTATCAAATTTTAGTGTGTTTGAGGCTCATTTCGATCCTCAAACCCAACGAATTTGGTATCAGAGCCATCCTTTGAGTATGAGTCAACACACCAAAGCACCAAAACAAGCAAAACACGTCACAAATCTGTTCACTGCGTGGAAAAAAAAAAATTCTAGAAATTTAAAGCCACCAGATTGTAGAGTTCCTTGAGATGATTACAACAGTCCAAGCCGGAGCAAAAACGGAGGTTGGATAAGCCCAAACCAGTCACCTGGAGATTTGTTGCATCAAACACTCGCGAGAAGATTCTGCAGCAGAATATTGGAGAAGAGGGAGAATATTCCACAAAATATTCTGTTAAATTTTCGATGAAAGAAGGGGAAACCATTCAAGATTTTTCCTCCAGACTCTCAGAAATAATCACTTAAATTTGGATATGGAGACACCATTCAAGACAAAAGATTGTCTAAAAAGCGCTGCAAAGTCTTCCACCAAAGTTCAACCACGTTGTTGTTGCTTTCAAAGAATTCAAAGATCTCTCTCCTTGTATCCAACGCATGAACTGATGAGTTCACTCCAAGCACATGAGCAAAGAATCACCCAATCATCAACTTGATCTATCGATCAAGCTTTCCAATCAAAGCTTCATTTCTCCAATCAAAGAAACAACAAATCGGAGCAAGAAAAAAGAGGAGGCTCATCTCGTGAAAAGGGAAAATGGCAACAAAAGCATGGTAACTCTGATTTCTCTTGTCCCATTTGCAAAAAATCTAACCATGAAACCAAGGACAGCAACTTCAAATGCAACCCATTCACAGAGGGATTGCAGGTATAAATTAAAGAATGATCAAGAAGGAGCAAACTTCATCCAAAGTGAAGAAGCCAATTATTCCCTTGCATGACAGCCTAACTTGAGTCCAACAATGTTTGGTACTTGGATAGTGGGTGTAGCAACCATGTGACTGGCAATCAAGATATCTTTGTCAAACTTGATCAAAGTGTAGAAAGGAGATAGACTTTTGTGCATATAATTAGAAGTTAGTTATTATCTCTATTTAGAATAGATTTGGTTAGAGATTGCAATTTTTTACTGCTTTCCTTTTCTCGGTAGGATTCCTAAGTAGAAGGAATTCTGTTTTGCTGCTTTCCTTTTCTCGGTAGGATTCCTAATTAAAAGGAATTCTGTATCCTTCTTTTGTGGACTGGTATTCCAGCCTTACTAGTATATATATTAGGGTTGTAAATACATTATTAAATGGAGGATGGATTTTTCAGACTTCTTCTGTTAATTCTTCATGGTATCAGAGCTGGTCTCTAAACCCTAATCATTATCAAAAGTTTTTCCTGCCATCCTCTCATCATGACCAAATATGGCATGGCCTCACAATCTTCTTCTCCTTCGGAAGTCACCATTGACCCTGATACTTCTTCTCATCTTGTCACAAATCATAAACTTCATGGCCATAATTTTCTTCAATGGTCCCAATCTGTTTTCATGTATATCTGTAGTAGAGGAAATGATGGACATCTCATTGGTGAGATCCCTACTCCAGAAACAATAGACCATAAATATCGTGCCTGGAAAATTGATGATCATCTAGTTATGTCATGGCTAATCAACTCAATGACCACGGAGGTTGGAGAAAACTTCCTGCTCTATAGGATAGCCAAGGAGATATGGGAGGCTGCACGTGAACCTTACTCCAACACAGAGAATTCCTCAGAATTATTTGAGACTGAGACTAGGTTATATGAGCTACGACAAGGAGACTTGAGTGTTACTCAATATTTCAATATCCTCACACGCTGTTGGCTGCAGTTGGACATGTACGAGAATCATTCCTGGAAGTGTCCTGAAGACTCTACCTTGTATAGAAAGATTGTTGAACAGAAAAAGACAATCAGATTCCTTCTTGGTCTCAATAAAGATCTAGACGAAGTCAGGGGGAGAATCATGGGAATCAAACCTCTTCCTACCATTCGGGAAGCCTTTGCAGAGGTGCGTAGAGAAGAGAGTAGAAAGAAATTGATGATGACAGATAATCATATCACAACCGCTGTTGAGGGGTCAGCCTTGTACACTCATAATTCATCTCAGAACAACAAGTCCAGGAAAGGAAGACCATGGTGCGACCATTGTAAGAAACCCGGCCATGTAAAGGAGACATGCTGGAAATTACATGGGAAACCTGCAGATTGGAAGCCTTCCAATGGTCAACATGACAGGGAAAATTGTGTAAATGCAGCTGTCACAATAGATAAAATGTAGAAGTCAGTCCTTTCACCAAGGAGCAAATTGAGGTACTCCAGAAGATGCTTGGTCACATCTCCAACTCTGGACAAACATCTCAATCCTCTGCCGAAAAACATACCAGTCTTTTGACACACCAAAGTATCTTATCCTACACTCATATTGCTCAAAATAGTACTTCCAAACCTTGGATAGTTGATTCAGGAGCCTCAAATCACATGACTGGAGACCTCAACATCCTCAAAAATTATTGCCCATGCACCAGTCACTCTGCAGTCAGAATTGCTGATGGCTCATTCTCATCAGTGGCAGGAATTGGATCAGTCCAGTTAACAAAGGATCTTCACCTCTCCTCGGTCCTTTATGTTCCAAAATTGAACTGCAATTTACTCTCAATCAATCAAATTACTCGTGACTTGAAATGTGTGACTAAATTCTATTCTAATCTTTGTGATTTTCAGGCAGTGGATTCGGGGAAGGTGATTGGCAGTGCTGAGATGCATGGTGGTCTATATTTACTCAAAGAAAATAATCTTCTCAGTAGACAAATTCACCCAGCAAGCTGTATTCCTGAGTCTAGTTCAAATTCAGTCCAGTTTGTTTCCAATTCTGTGTCTGCTTCAGTCGAGAGTCAAGTTTTGTTATGGCATTATTGCCTTGGTCATCCAAACTTTGCATATATTGACAAGTTGTTTCCCCAGTTATTTATCAATAAAAAAAAATCCAATCTTTGTCAGTGTGAAATCTGCCAGCTTGCAAAACATACCAGACATGTATATTCTGGCCTGCCATATAAACCTTCGCATCCATTTTCTATGATTCACAGTGATATTTGGAGCCCCTCACGAGTAAAAAATATAAATGGGGCTCGGTGGTTTGTAACCTTCATAGATGATCATACAAGAACAACTTGGACTTTCCTTATGAAAGAAAAATCTGAAACAGCCACCATATTTCAATCTTTTCATTCCATGATTTCCACCCAATTTCAAAGCAATATTCAAGTTCTTAAAACAGATAATGCCAAGGAGTATTTTAATTCCATCCTTGGTCCCTACCTTTTCAAGCATGGTATCATCCATATAAGTTCTTGTGTTGACACTCCTCAACAAAATGGGATTGCCAAAAGAAAAAACAGACATTTACTTGAGGTGGCCCGTGCCATTATGTTCTCTAATCATGTGCCTAAACACTTTTGGGGGGAAGCGATACTCACAGCCACATATCTCATCAATAGGATGCCTAGTCGAGTCCTAGTATTCCAAACTCCTCGTCATGTTCTCATGAAAGCCCATCCACATATCCATTTTTTTTCTTCCAACCTACCATTAAAGGTCTTTGGGTGTTCCTCCTTTGTTCACATACATCCACAGCACCGCAGCAAACTTGATCCCAAGTCCCTTAAATGCATCTTCCTCGGATACTCCTCTAATCAAAAAGGATACAAGTGTTACTCTCCATTCACTCAGAAAGTATATCACTCCATAGATGTCACCTTCTTTGAAGACCAGTCTTACTTTCCCAAATCTGACATCCAGGGGGAGAATTCGAAGGAATATCAGATTTGGGATCTTCTTCAAAACACGCAAGCCACTTTTACTCAACCAACTACCACTGAAATAGTCCCAACCACTGAAACAGTCCCAACAGTCCCAATTGCCTCCTCTATTCTTGCCACTGAAACAGTCCCTGAAACAGCCCCAATTGTCTCATATCAACCTCCTCTTGACACTAATCATCATGAACTTCGTGTCTACAGAAGGAGAAGACCAACCGAGAACACTATGCAGACCTAGGACTGCCAAGAACTGGAACCAAATCCTACTGCATCCGATAATCATAAAGGTATAGATTTCTCATCTCATGACTCCCTTGTACCAATGGTTGATGACTCTAATCAGCCAATTGCCCACAGGAAAGGTGTCCGAAGGTGTACTGGCCATCCAATCGAAAAATATGTAGCATATGGGAAGTTGTTACCTCCTTACAAGGCTTTTGTGTCAAAACTTGATAGTGTGCAGGTTCCTAACTCTATCCAAGAGGCTCTAAAGATCCCAGCATGGAAACAAGCAGTTGAGGAAGAAATTCGGGCTCTAGAAAGTAATAATACACGGACACTTACTGAATTACCTCATCAAAAACATCCGGTGGGCTGCAAGTGGATATTCACTGTCAAATATAAAGTAGATGAAAGTGTTGAGAGATACAAAGCCAGACTTTTAGCAAAGGGTTTCACACAGTCATATGGGATTGACTACTAGGAGGCACCAGTTGCCAAACTCAATACTGTTCGGGTTTTACTCTCCCTTGCAGTGAATCAAGATTGGCCTCTATACCAACTTGATGTTAAAAATGCCTTCCTGAATGGGGACCTTGAAGAAGAAGTCTATATGACTATACCTCCAGGGTTGGAAACCAGTTCAAACAACAAGTTAGTTTGCAAGTTAAAAAAGTCCTTATATGGCTTGAAGCAGTCTCCTCGTGTGTGGTTTGACAGGTTTGCTAAAACTGTGATATCAAACGGCTATCATCAGGGTCAAGCTGATCATACCCTATTTGTTAAAACCAATCCAAAAGGTAAGATTGCTATTCTCATAGTATATGTAGATGACATCATCTTGACAGGTGATGATTCAGAGGAAATTATCAATCTCAAAAAGATGTTGGCAACAGAATTTGAAATTAAGGATCTGGGATCTCTCAGGTATTTTTTAGGAATGGAGGTGGCTCGATCGAAGGAGAGAATTGCCATATCCCAAAGAAAGTACATCCTGGACCTGTTAAGTGAAACTGGCCTGCTTGAGTACAAACCTACTGACACACCCATGGATCCCAATAAAAGACAATAGAAGTGAAGAAAGCATTCCAGTTGAAAAGGGGAGATATCAAAGGCTCGTTGGCAAGCTTATCTACCCATCTCACACAAGACCAGATATTGCATACTCAGTCAGCATAATGAGTCAATACATGAACAATCCAAGTGAGGATCATCTGGAAGCAATAAACAGAACTTGAGATATCTAAAGATGACTCCAAGACATGGTTTGCTGTTCAAAAAATATAAAAATCTTGGGATAGATATCTACACTAATGCTAGCTGGCTAGGAGAGTTAACTGATAGGAGGTCGACCACTGGCTACTGCTCATATGTCTGGGGAAATCTCGTCACTTGGAAAAGCAAAAAACAAGCTGTTGTCTCACGGAGTAGTGCAGAATCTGAGTATCGTGCCCTTGCACTAGGAATATGTGAGGGAATGTGGCTTCAAAGGCTATTAAGGGAACTCAAGGTTGAGACAAAAGATTCGGTCAAGATGTTTAGTGACAGTCAAGCAGCCATTAGTATAGCCAAAAATCCCGTACACCACGACAGAACAAAACACATCGAGATTGATCGACATTTCATTTCAGAGAAGGTAAACACAGGGATTGTTCAGCTGATCTATGTTCCAACAAAGCTTCAGATTGCTGATATTTTCACTAAAGCATTACCAAGGGTCAACTTTGATGAATTGAACTCCAAGCTTGGTTTGTATAATATATACAACCCAGCTTGAGGGGGAGTGTAGAAAGGAGATAGACTTTTGTGCATATAATTAGGAAGTTAGTTATTATCTCTATTTAGAATAGATTTGGTTAGAGATTGCAATTTTTTACTGCTTTCCTTTTCTCGGTAGGATTCCTAAGTAGAAGGAATTCTGTTTTGCTGCTTTCCTTTTCTCGGTGGGATTCCTAATTAAAAGGAATTCTGTTTCCTTCTTTTGTGGACTGGTATTCCAGCCTTACTAGTATATATATATATTAGGGTTGTAAATACATTATTAAATGGAGGATGGATTTTTCAGACTTCTTCTGTTAATTCTTCACAAAGCATCATATCTCAAGTCCAACTAGGTGATGGAAAGTTTCAAACAGCACAAGGCAAATTTGAAATCTCAGTCCAAACAAAAGGAGGTAAACAAAAATTCATCAACGATGTTCTCTATGCTCCAAATTTGACATGAAACCTCCTAAGAATTGGACAACCTCTGCAAAAGGGAAACTCGGGTGTTTTTTGAAGATTGAAAGTGCAAAATATATTGGTTAAGATACCTTCTATTCTAATTGAAATTCAACAATTAAACAGTCCTTTTCAAAACACCCCTAAAGAATTTGATTTGAGTATTTTTCTTATTTATTTAGCTTGTAATTTGGTTGAATAGGATTATATAACTTAAATTTATTTAGATTAATCGACAAACAATACCTTTCAAAACAAAATTGATATAAAATAAAAAGTTAGTAATTAAAATAGCCTTTTATTTTAAGTAAAGTTTAATGATTGAAAAAATTCTACAATTGATAAATATTCTAATATTTACTTATTTAGTTATTGTTAAAGTAATCAAGATAGTTTTTTATTTTAAGAGAACAAAAATTTAAACTTAAGATAATTAAAATAGTTCTTTAATTTAAGTTAAAAAAAAGTCAATGTTTACAACACTCCAAAAATTGATAAATATTTTTCTATTTTTTAGTTATTATTAAATTAATTAAAATATATTTTTTTTTACTTTAAGTGAAACTCAACAACTAAGATACCCTGATGGAAACTCAATTTTGAATAGGATTATATAGCTTAAATTTACTTACATTAATTGAAAAAATAAAGACAAAATAAAAAAGTTAAAGTAATTAAACTAATTCTTTATTTTAAAGTGAAATTCAACAATTAAAACACACCTGAAGTTGATAAATATTTTGCAATTCTTTAGTTATTATTAAAGTAACTAAAATAGTTTTTTATTTTAAATGAATAAAAAATAATAAGTTAAGTGAAAATCCAACTATTAAAACACTCCTAAAATAGAGAAGTGTTAAAATAGTCTTTATTTTAAGTAAAACTCAGCAATTAAATACTCATTAAGAAAGTCAACACTTAAAACACCCCTAAAGAATTTGGTTGAATATTTTGCACATTTATTTAGTTAGTAATTTGATTGAATGGGATTGTATAACTTAGATTAACTGATGAGAAATTAAAAATAACAAGTTAAAGTAATTAAAATAGATTTTTATTTTAAGTGAACTTCAAAACCTAAAACACTCTTAAAAGTGATAAAAAAATTTCATATCTATTTAATTGGTTCTAAAGTAATTAAAATAATTTTTTATTTTAAGTAAAACTCCATGGTTAAAACACTCCTAAAGAATCTCAACAGTTAAAACATCCTAAAGATTCACACATATATGGATACTATAGATATAAATAAGAAAACGTCCACTTGGCGGTGTCCATGTGGTAGTGCAATGACTTGAAATAGGAATTTTATCCATAGTAAATGTAGTTATAGCTCCACTAGCTTGAATAAGGATTTTTCGTCTCAAATAAACCAATTTGTTCAGGCTATTTATTTTAGGATTGGTCATGCCCCCATATTAAAGTGAAATCCACTGTCATGGCTACGTTACTTACAACCCTTTTCAACAGTACAATATAAATTTTGCAGAGCTATCACATCTCAACCAAAAAAAAAAAGAAGTAGAAGGAACAAAAATATTTTAACTTACTTGCCGAGCAATTTTCGCAGGCCTTAACTCCACTGGCAAAACAAGGTAAGATCATGAACTGCTCAGCATTGTATCAAATGAAAATTTCCATAACAAAGAAATAAACTGAAGCAATGCTCCAACCAGATTATGGTTGAGGTTCTTACAAAGGTTTACACTTACGACATAATACCGTCTGAAAAGCTTCCAAACAAGTTCCTGTGGAAAAATTAATTGAATAGTTCAGCTGGTTAAACAGAAGATTTTAATGTATTTGAACAATTCTTGAGTTGTAAGTAATCTTACAAAGAATTCTGTGCGCAAGTCAGGGACCCCGAGCTAAATTTGTTATATGAAATATCACTGCACGCAAAATTCACACATTGATGTATCCTATGCTTCAATATCACGAGATAGGAACTATATTCCATGTGTTCTAGTTGATGACATAACCGAAAAGGAGGTTAATTAGGTGATAATACTTCCAAAAACCACTGAAAAATCCAGTTGCATTATGTAGTGACCTAGGCATGCTTGTCTTGATCCCAAAGCGGATAAGTGGGAAGTGGATCGTAGGCTTATACTGTTACACATAATGGTGGTTACTGCACCTAACAGATCAATCTTTTAAGTGGCACCTGAACCTTGACGGAGTAGTATCAGAGAAGTACAACCTAAATCCGAACAATGGCCTGGACCATGATAAGGGTATCATAGACTTGAGTGGTTGGACAAGCGCGAATGGTGTCCTGAGCTTACAAGCTTTTCCAAAACGGTGTAGTTCGCATTTTTTGAGAGACCAAAGCAAATTACTAGTGAAATAATTTTTCTTTTTTATGTATTTTAATAATTTTGTGTTGTTTTTGAAATATTTTCTAAATATCTTTGTTTTCGTGATAATCAAACAACCTACCAAAACAAAATTCTAGTGCCAGGCATGTCCAAGTTGTATCCGAAAAAAATACATAAAACTTTAGACATACCAGCTGGCATGTCTGAGTGTTTCAAACTTATATACAGTTATACTTCTGTAAGTTTTTTATAGTTATATTTATCTACTTGTACCGCTTCAAATTTTGGTAAGCAACATGTAGTTAGACTCGTGAATTTATATTTCTGGATATGCTCTTTATGCTTTGCAACTTGTTTAGTTAGCATTAAGATATAGAGAATAATAAGGAGATTTTCATAATTCTATGATATCCAGATTTATTTTATTCCTATTATTTGATTGTAATCAATCCCTAATTGTACTATTTTTTTTTTTTTGGGGTTTTTTTTTTTTGGGGGTTTTTTTTTTTGGGGGGGGGGGGGATTGCTTCTCTGTATTCTAGTTTTTTCCTAATTTCTTATTCAACTTGTTATTGATACAATAAGCTTACAACCATAGCCATTAGAGCCTCACCCCATCGCTGCCACCTCCCACCACCAGCTTTGACCACCAACGACACCATCATATTCGTCAATGACAAAGACTAGCCCCTGTCAAATGGCTCATGCACGTGCCGACACATCCCTCCCCATCACACCTCTGACAAACTCTAACTGTGCTTGCCTAATGCAGACAAGTCTTTTGAGCCTCTCATCTTGATGTTCCACTTGGTTTACACAACTGTGATTCAATTTTTTTATCTTCCACCTCTGATGTTCAAGTTCTTTGTTGCTCTGCTACTATGATGATTGAAGGTTGTGCATCATACTTATTGGCTTCCAAGACTTGATTTTTGGCTTCAGTTCTTGTTCATTGCCATTTGCTCACTCGTTTGGTATAGTTTTGCTTGCTTGGTTCTTGTTCTTGTTCTACTGTTGCTTGCTCTTGGTGATTATTGGGTTCTCTTCAATTTTTGTTTATTCAATACTCACTACTCAATATTGCTTCTTATTGTTGATATCTTCAAATGGAGGCTAATCCGAGGGAAAGTTACAATTGCAGGAGATTCTTCTCTTTTCCTTTTGGCTCTTCCAATATTTGTTGTGCCTATTGATAGTATTCCCAAGTCAATTTCTTGTCAAAAGTTAAATGGCCATAATTAGCTTAGCTAGTCTTGTATGTTGTTCAGTTTTTCTAATTAGTTGACAAATGGAGCATTATATTACCGATCTCCCCTTGAAATCACAATTTCCTACCTATTCACAATGGCGTGTTGCCAACACAATTGTTATGAGTTGGTTGTGGCATAGTTTAGAGCATTCAGTCCTTCGTACTATTGCAATATGTGCTCCTCTAAGGCAACTGGAACTCCTTAGCAATTCCTTCTCTCAAGCTTACAAGCAACTTTTTCTTTTTTTTTTTTTTTTTTTTTTTTCCTTTAGCTAGGTGATCGTCCACTCTCTTTAGTATTACAACCCGCTTAAGGCACCCGACCTTTTTTAGATACCAAGGCTAAAATGATGAAACACTAGAAGAAGCTTATGATAGTCCTACTCCTTGCAAGTCTTAATGATGATCTCCGTAGTTATCAAGACCAAGTTTTGGTTGGTGAGACTATCCCTACTATGGCCAATACTTATTTTCAACTGCAACATTCTTCTTTAGGCTATCACTCTAAGACAACAACCTTCACTGCTATTGGTTCTAATTCTATTTCTTTGATAAGTGATCCTGGAGGTCGTGGTGGCTCTCGTAAGTAGTTCACAAGGTGTATGCAGTGGTGGCTGGGCTTCCTGTAGTTCTCGTGAGGGTGGTTCGAAACTTTGAGGATGATACTAAGAAGTGTCATTATTATAATAGCACAAATTACATTGAGCCATATTGTCAGAAAGATATGAGCAACTTGATCAAGCCCACCATCTTGTTACTAGGACCACTGACACCTCTTCTAGTTCAACTACTCCTATTCATAATATACCGTCTGAATCGAGTGGTGCCTTCTAAAATCCCTTCATTGCTACTTTGTTAGATGCTATCATGCAGGCTCCTACATCTCTTGTTCTTCTACCTCCACTGCCCATCTGAATTTAGGTATTTTTCCTTGCTTTACTTCTCTTTTAGCTCCCCATTGGGTCATTGATTCTGTAGCAAGCGAACATGTATCAAGTAATCCTTCCTTATTCTCTTATTTGGTCACTACCACACATTACATAGTCCTCCAAACGACACCTTTGCCCTCTCTCTTGTTGTGCTTAATAAATCTTTAAATTTTTCAGCAACATTTTCTCCTTCCTGTTGTGTTCTTCAAGACCTATTAACATAGAGGACAATTGATTCGGGGTGTGAGTGAGATGGCCTTTACCACCTTGATCCTACTAATTTCTCATCTATTTCTCATTATGGCTTAAGTACATTTGTTTCTCCCTTTCACTGGTATTTATAATGAAATTTGCGCTTTTATAATGAAATTTTTACTCAATTTATCAAAAAAAATCAAAATTCTCCACTCTGATAATGCCTTTAAAGTATACTAAATCCGTCGTGGTCCAATTTTGTTATGAGTGGGGGATTATTCATCAAATAACGTGCATTCATATATCTCAACAAAATGATGTTGCTGAGCGCAAGCACCACCATTTATAAGATGTTTCTCGTACTTTGAGGACGAGTATGCATGCTCTAAAATAATATTGGGGTAATGTTGTCTTAATTGCTTGCTATCTCATTAATCGTGTTTCATCTATTACCCTAAACTATCAGTCCTCCTCACTTTTATACCCTTCTACTGTTCCCTTTTCTCTCATTCCTCGTATCTTTGGTTTGTTCACAATATGGGCCCAAGTATGAACAAACTTTTACATTAGGCTCATAGATGTCTTTCTCAGCTATTCTTGCACTCATAAGAGATATCGTTGCATTCTCCTTGTAGGACTTTCATTAGTGCTAATATGACTTCTTCGAGTCTACTCCCTATTTTTCTTCTCAAAGAGAGTTTGTCTTCCCACGAGAGGGAGGTTCTTCCTCCACTTCGAGGAGGAGTAATCTCCTAGTTTTTCTTTTGCTAATCCTGTCCCTTCTTCCTAGTCTACCCTTACAAGTCTATCGACAAAATACTCGTTCTGCTCCAGTCACCACTGCACTTGTGAAACATGAGCCACCTGAGATACCTGATATTGCTGCATTTAAATCTCCCAAGGCTCCTATAAGTAGTTCTCTTGAACCTAAGCCTTTGGTCGATTGATGATCTTCATATTTCCCTACGACGAGGTAAACATAGTTGCACCCAACAACTTATTGTCAAATTTGTTTCCTATCATTGTTTGTTGTCTCATCTTCAATCCTTTTTTTGTGCTTGGTCCTTTGTTGTTGTTCCTAAGTTTTATAAACAGATGTTATTATCACCAATTAGAAGGCAGCAATGGATGAGAGATACGTGCATTACATCACAATCACACACGGGAGCTTACATCTCTTCCACCTGGGAAGAAGACTGCATGATGTCATTGGATACACAGTTAGTATTTGCCAAATGGATCAGTTGCGAGACTTAAAGCTCGATTGGTTGCAAAGGAATACACTCAACCTTATAGAGCTGACTATATAGAAAACTTCTCTCCAACTAGTTTTCTCAATTTTGTCCATATTCGTGTAGCTATTGTAGTAAGTAAATCTTGGCCCTTATTCCAGTTGGACATAAAAAATGCCTTCATGCACAGTGAGCTATAAGAGAAAGTATATATGGACCAATCACCTGGGTATATTGTCTCAGGCAATGAGCAATTTGTTTGTCATCTTCACCAAGCTATGTATAGAATTAAGCAGTCCTCATGAGCATGGTTTAATCGATTTAGTGCAAGCCTTCTAGATTATAGTTTTCAATGATCTACTTCTAATCATTCGGTATTTATACATCAGTCATTTTCTAGCACGATTGTTTACGTTGATGATATCATCACCTCTGGGACGATGCGGATGATATTTTTACATTGAAGCATCATCTAGGGAAACAGTTCCACACAAATGGTCTTAGAGCCTTAAGTTACTTCGTAGGGATTGAGTTTACCTAATCTTC
The DNA here is from genome assembly GCA_019916065.1 of Vitellaria paradoxa. Taxonomy (NCBI): domain Eukaryota; kingdom Viridiplantae; phylum Streptophyta; class Magnoliopsida; order Ericales; family Sapotaceae; genus Vitellaria; species Vitellaria paradoxa. The sequence continues at coordinate 41,523,143 of CM034234.1, forward strand.
TCAAGGTATATATCTCATAGGAAATATGTTATGGGTTTGCTTTATAAGATTGGGCTCTTGGGTTCTCGTCCTGTTAACAATCCCATGGATGCCTCTGTTTGTCTAGATTCTGAGAGTGATGATCCCTTTCTTGATGTTGGTCCCTTGTGGAAAGGTTAATCTATTTTACTATGACACAGCTTAATATTACATATGCAGTCAGTGTAGTTAGTCAATTCATTCATGCTCCTTGCCACCCCATATTGATTGTGTTTCGTATTCTGAGATATCTAAAGAGCTCTTCTAATCGAGGTTTGCTATAACAACCTTGCACCATGTTAGACGTCATTAGATACGGTGATGTCAATTGGAGTGATAGTCCTTCATATTGGAGGTCTATTTTTAGGTATTTTCCTCTTACTGGTAGTAATCTTGTGACTTGGTGTAGTAAGAAATAAACTGTACCTGTTCATTTTAGTGTTAAGGCTAAGTATCGTGCTATGGCCAACATTGCCTATGAGATTCTTTGGATCCCTTCTCTTCGCCGCAACTTTGGCCTTGAAATTTCAACTCCGATGTCTGTATACCATGACAATCAAGCTACTATCTTTATTGCTAATAACCTAGTTTTCATGAACACGCCAAGCATATTGAAATAGACTGTCATTTTATCAACGAGCTCCTACTAAAGCATGATCTCACTACTTTATTTGTACACTCAAATTCTCAACTGGGTGATATTGTTATCAAGCCTTTTAACTTGTCCTTTTTTTTTTCTTTTTCCTTTTTTATGAATTCTAGCTTGTCCTTTTTTTCAATGGCTATCTATCAAGGTAGGCTTATTTGATTTATATGCTTCAGCTTGAGGGAAAGTATTAAGATATAAAGAATAATTAGGAGATTTTCATAATTCTAGGATATCCTGATTTATCTTTGTTTCCTATTTGATTGTAGTCAATCCCAAACTGTACTCAATCTCTTTAAGCTATAAATATATAGGAGAGGAGGGAAAAAATTACTTCTTTTCTTCTATTTTCTTCCTAATTTCTTCTTCGACTCTTAGTTATGATAGTCAGTCTCAAGACAACATCAAATCTTGGGGCAAGATAGAAACATTGTTATATAAAACTTATATCTGTATATATATAAATCCAACCAACAAAAAGGCAGCAATAATACAGTTACATTCGTTATTCACTGTGTGAAGAAAGAATGGGATGAAATAAAAATATAAGACAATGTAGAAAGAATAAAACTATGTTCTTGAAAGATAACTTACATATTCTTCTCAGAATTCAGCATCCAATTACGCACCGGACCACTTAGAGAGTTCCCCGCTAAATAACTAAGCAAAATCAGTGTCACTGAATAAGTATGACATTTTGTTTGTCAAATTATAGTAACATCAGTATCGTAGCAACAAACACAACCAATATATTTGGTGATGAGGACACTAATTCAAGAATTTTAAAATGGAAAACTTGATACATGCACCCTCGGATATTCTCTGATTGAATATAAATCTGGACTCAATATTGTTAAATGGAACCCTACCTTTGGCCCATATAAATTAAACAAATAAACATATGATCTTCTTTGAGAGAAGACTACGTTCAACTAAAGAGAGCATAGAGAATGATAAATGGATGAAAACTAACCCTTTTTTTTTTGTACACAACCTTTTCAAGTCTAATCAATTAGATGAAGATTCCATTATTCCTTTGAAATAACTCATGCACAGAAAGCATCCTCATTCTTATCAAAGAAAATTCAAGAAAACCTTAAATGATCTCTAATCAGTTAGATGAAGATTCCATTATTCCTTTGACATAACTCATGCACAGAAAGCATCCTCATTCTTATCAAAGGAAATTCAAGAAAATCTTATTTGATCTCTAATCAATTAGATGAAGATTCCATTATTCCCTTGAAATAACTCATGTACAAAAAGCATCCTCATTCTTGTCAAAGAAAATTCAAGACCTTATTTGATCTCTAATCAATCAGATGAAGATTCCATTATTCCTTTGACATAACTCATGTACAGAAAGCATCCTCATTCTTATCAAAGAAAACTCATGTACAGAAAGCATCCTCATTCTTATCAAAGAAAATTCAAGAAAACCTTATTTAATCTCACAACTGACTCTTCATTTGCTATGGTGGCTGAACCGGAAAGTTTTTTTTTTTTTTTTTTTTAATTCTTGTATTTTTTCTCTTGCAGGGCAAGTGGGAATTTCTTCATATACTTTTCTGCTATGAGAGTAAGATATCTCCTCTATAGAAGGCCCACAAGCATCAATTTTACTCTTCAGTTTCATAACAAACGCTTGTTCGCAGATTTACCACTGGATTAATTTTTGCTGTTGGATCAGCTTGAATGGTACCAATCAACAAGTGAGAAATAGCAACCAAAATTTAGGAAATTATATAAGATGTCAATATCCATACATTTGATCTACACCAGCAAGAGCATCAAAGCTTTCTGGAATTACTCCACTTAGTTTGTTGAAGCTGAGGTCTCTGCAAGATAAATCATAAATAAGTAGGTTTGAAAATGACTTAAATTCTCATAAGCTATGATGTGTTTCCAACTCTTCCAACTGAGAAAAATCTGTAGTCATAATCAGATCATCACAGTTCATCAGTTGCCTCCATTTTTTTGCTTATATAAGAGCATTGTCCACAAATGGACAGAATGAACATTCTATCAACACATTATAATGAACTTCTAAGATATTTAATGTTCAGAATGATCCATCACATCACTGTGAAGCAAAATTGTAAATAGAATTCCACAGTTCATATGCAAATAGACAAGGGGGGCAAGTTATGAAACTACTAACAACGTTTGAAAATTTTTCATTGAGGCAAGATATTCAGGTAAGGATCCATTAATATTGCAGCTCCTCAATATTCTGCAATGAAATCAAACAAATATATACCACATCAATTCAGCAAGAATGCATTGCTATATTTTTTTAAAGAGTGATATACAGAAGCTCAACATACAGTGTCTTCAGATTTGATGCATTATTGAGGTGTGGAAAAGCTTGCTCGGTTCCATTTAAGTCACTGATTCTCCTGCAATTTTTAATTTTGATAAGAACAGGATTAATCATACCTTTTTTGTGAAATGGGTAAAAGTCATGGAATTAGAAGGTTTTTTACTGACAAGTCAGTCAAATTCTTCAAATTAGCAATGCCAGCAGGAATTGGACCATCTAAACCACTAGCCTGAATCACTCTGCGCACGAGAGCTTGAAATGAATAAGTGCTCAGCAAAATATTCTAAAATTGAACATATCAATATCATAATATGTCAAGCTCTTACAGTTTTTCAAGATTTGTCCAGTTTTGGATAAAATTGGGTATATTTCCAGTAAAGTGGTTGTCACCAATCCGACTGCATCACTCTAACCAATTAGTTTACAATTCATTGAAAAAAAAAAAAATATATATATATATATATATATAATATGAGAATATTAAAATACACCATAATAGGAAAAGAAACTTACAAGTCCTTCAAAGTGATCAGATTTGCAAGAGTACCGGGTAGCTCCCCAGTAAAATTGTTCGAGGTCAAATGCCTTCAACAACAAATTCCACCCAACCAGTGAATCAACCATGAACTTCTGAACTAAGGCACATTTACTCTAAAGCTTAAGTTGTTTTAAAGAGAGGTGAACGTGATGATATTAATATTAGTTTCATTTTGGGATCTCTCATAAACATGTCAAGTGTTGTATATTTTGTGAACACGGCATAATTCAAGCACAAGATTACTAAAAACTCTGCATAACTACAGAGCCCAAAATACATTGAACTTGAAAAGATTTAAAAAATTAAAAAAAAAAAAAAGAAAAGAAAAAAATCTTACAGACGGCGTATGCTAGAAAGATTCCCAAGCTCTGGAGGAATTTTCCCTGACAGCTGATTGAACTCCAGGACTCTGGAAACATCAAATTTCAAACGTTTCAACTACAATAGTGAAAAAAACAAAATCTTTTTTTACATGCATATAAAGGAAAGAAATGGGCAGTCAGAAGATTATGTTACAGGTCTGAAAGTGTGCTGATATTTCCAAGTTCTTTTGGGATTGGACCCGTTAATCGGTTTCCAAGGAGGGAACTGCAACAACATTCATTCAGATCAAAAAAATCTACAGTGCACATTCATATATATAATAATTGTCATTTTACCTATGCACTCTGAATTTTTTAATTTCACTTTAATCGAAATAAAATACAAGAGTTTAAAGATAGGTTTTAAAACTCATTTAAATATATATATATATATATAGAAAGAGAGAGAGAGAGAGAAAATTAAAGGTGTTGCTGATGCGTACATCTTCACTAGGTTCATCGAACCCCATTCTGGAGGGATTGTGCCGTTAAGGTAGTTGCGAGTGAGGTCTCTGGGCAAAACACAAAAGATTAGAGCTGGGAATTAATTGAATGGGCGAAAAAGAAAACGTATGGAAGATGAGGAATGGATTGATTTCAATGGCACTTACAGTTGTCGGAGTTGGGGGAGCCTGATCAATTCTTTTGGGAGGGTGCCCTGGAGATTCTGTTCCCTGAGGAATCTGTTTGGAAAATTTTATAGCACTTGTAATTGAAATATTCTTGAGCTGGATTGGATACAACTAAAATTGTGAGATATGATTTACTAATGACGTATAAGATATAAGATAGTAAATAAATATTATTTATGGAGGGTAGGTACGTCATATTTATAAAACGAGTAATAAATAATACTTAATTTGAATAATTTTTTAAAATAAATGCATAAAGATAAGTATATAATATAAGAACTATCAGTATCCAATCGAGCCCTTACATCAAAATAAATTATAAAATTATATCTAAAGGTTGTTTGGGATTCAAAAAAACAAACACACACATATATATTTCTTTACATAACTAAGCCATGTTAATTTTTGATTGGATATAATAAAAATTTATAAAAATTAGTAACAATCAAAGAAAAATAATAAAAATTAAAAAAAGTTGGTAAAAATAAAAAATGTGTTTAATGAAAAAAGTTAGAAAATTTTGATAAAAGTTAATTTTTTTTTAAATCCTAACATAGCTCCAAACCCTAATGAAGCACCAAAGCCATTTCCTGAAACCCACATCCAAAGCTCATAGCCTTCACATTCTCGATAATCCCTTGCATATCTTTGTCATATCCGATACCTCTTAATCACAAGACTCTCTCTAATATTTATATGCAGTTGGAGAATGAAGTGAGAGAAACCAAATAACGATAGCCAATCATTAGTTAGCACTAATGTAGGAAAATTAAAAAAAAATCCTGAGTTCCTTCCGTTCGATTTGGAAAGAACACAACGGTTATTGACGGTTAAAGACTACTAGCCGAAAAAAACTAAAAAATATACATCAAACAATTGGCTTTTATTAAGATTGTGTTCAGAGTTTCAAAAAAAATGAAAAAAATTAAAATGTGAGATTGATGTGATGTAAAAATGACAGATGATAAATTTTGATTGGAGAGATTTGAAAACTTTTGAAATTTTTTATTTTTTGGAGTTCCAAACAAACCCTAAAAGGGCATTTGAAATAACAAAAAATAAGATAAAGTGAAATAATTTGAGTTAATTTGTGAGTTCTTAATTTATACCGTAAGATAAAAAGTAATTAACTTTTAAAAATTTTTAAAAATTTTTAAAATTTTTAAATATTTTTCAGTATGCCTAACGAACCCTAAATTATAATTTCAATAGCAAGCGTATTTTTCTCTTATTATAATAATATATCCATACATTATATTAAAATATATATATTTATATATATTTCAATCTAGCGTTAACTTCAACACGAGAATTGGGAATGGAGAGGGATCAATTCATACAATATAATAAATTTTGTCCCAATCATGGTGTTGGTGTGGTTAAGGATTATTTTAAGGTTTTCATTTAATCTTTCGTTTTTTAATTATTTTTATTTTGGGTGAGGGTTAGGAATTTTATAAAAGTCCATATTACGTTGCTTTAATATTATTTTAATTTTCTTTGAAATAGAGTTACTAACAATTTTTTTCATATTATATTTGTTTATATTAATTACATAAATCTCTTATAACTTTATACCACATATGGGTGCCAATCAATTGAATTATTCGTAACTTACTTACGAGTGACCGTTAAGAACTTGTCTCTAAATCGACCATGTTAATAAATGAGCTTGACCCTCTTTTTAAATCCGTTTACAACGAGTCAAGTTTGAGTTCAAAAAAACCCATTAGGTTTCAAAGTTTACTTTTTTTAGTTTATGATATTAATATATTATATTTTTATAAATCTTATTTATTTATATATTTTATTTGTATTTAATGATTACTTTGATTTTTGGGAGTCATTTCAATTTTTTTAGAATATTGTAATACTTTAAATTTTCTCAAGTTGTATATAATTCATTATTAATTATCACGTATTCTGAAATTGAAATTTAATATATTATAAATATTAATTATTTCTTATAATAGATATTATTTGATAAAATAATAATTTGATAATATTAAATAAAGTATTTAAATTTTGAGATATTCGATATAAACAAATTTTAACCAGCTGATCCCTTATTTCAAAAGTTTTGCCCTAATATGTTAGTGCAGAAGGACCATCAAACTTTGAATGTCTTTTGGGGTCAAGCCAGATTAAGAAATTAAAGTACGCCGAAGCCCACCCACAAGCACAATACAGTCCAAGGCCGAATGGAATCCTGTTTTAAGTTTTTTTTTTTTTTTTTTTTTATAAATACCTTTTAAAAAAATCAAGTGGAATTATCTTTCAATTCTTTTTTTTTTTTTTTTTGGTTGATAAGTTTCTTTTAGGTTTAAAAAAAAAAAGTTAAAGGTACAAAGCAAAATTTCTAAAACAATCATTGAAATTTTTTAGTTTTTAATTGTTAACACTGCTCAAATTATTCAATCCATTAGTTCCTATGACCCTAGCGCACTAGTTAGTGGACTTTTACCCCACACCTGATTAGTGGTTCAAATTCACTTTTGAATTCGCTCTAGTTATGATATAAAATATAAATATGATAGCTCGAGTCATATTATACTTTTTTAGTTTTAAAAAAATCATAAAAATTATTTAATCGATTACAGATGCACTTTGGTTAATTTTACTTTCTTTTTGTATATATATTATTTGGTACTGATTAAAACAAAATTAGTTGTTTTTTATTTTTTTACTGATTTAATACTTGACTTTCAGCAAATGAGTTAGTTTAGGCATAAACTCATTTATCAGATCCATTAAATATAATATACAAGTGTATACGTTTATTTTTATGGGAGTAACAAATTAACAATATAAGATTTTAAAGTTTATTAATTATTTAACATGTTAATTAAATTTAAAAATATTTAAAATAAACATAAATAGACAGCTTTATGAGCCCACATCAAGCAATTGCCAACCCTAACTTGATTATAACTCAAGTGGTATATATATATAAACTACATATATATATATATATATATACACACACTTAGAGCCCGTTTGGTTTGATATATTTTGTTGAAAATCTCTAAAAATCTCTATAAATCTCTGTTAACTTTATATCACATCAACTTTTTCTCTCACTGCAAGCATTACGAACTCTTCCCAAACCACAATTTATCTCAATTTATCTCATTTTTTCTTACTCCAAACAACCCCTTAATGCTTTCTCATTGCATGAGTGCAACTCTCATCTTCAAAATTATTTAAAAAACTTACCCCAAAAAAATATTTTAAAAAGAAAAGTAGAATAATATCTTTCAAATAATAATAATATAATAATGACTAGAGAGAGAGAGAGTAAAATACATGCTATCGATGTGGTGGGTGTTATTCGCAATGGAGCAGTTAACCAAATTATTTTCGGTGCCAGTGTCATTATTCCAACCCCCCTCGCCACTGCATGGATCTACACTGAAATTCCAGTCTGTCTTTCCCAGAGCATCCCCAATTTGCTTCAAAGCTTCCACTGTAAACACATCAATAAATTAGGAGGTGAGTCTACATTTTACTTTCTAGTTTCTTCCTAAACAAGAGTCAGTCCACAAAGCAAGAATCAAATAAAAATAATTAAAAAATGATATATATATATATATATATATAAACATATAAGAACTTTAACATAATAACGTAAAAAATTTACAGTGAGGTAACTCCTAATAATGTAAAAATACAAATGAATATTTGTAACCAAATACAAAAGCATATATATCCCTCTTATGGGTTCACCGGTGCATCATATATACATAGAAGGAAGGGTGATTATGAGTTTATTTGGCACCATAAAAAAAATAAAATAAAATAGAAGTATAATTTTACGTCAAAATGTGACACATATCATGTTAATTTTTAATTAGGCGTTTAGTAAAAATTAAAAAAAAAAAACTTGATAAAAGTTAAAAATGTATTTAGTGAAAAATGTTAAAAAAAAGTTAAAAAAATTGGCATTAGTTTGTTTTTTGTTATTTTTTAATAAAAATTAGTGAATCAAACATCCTCTATGTTTTGGATAAGTAACATATAATATTCTTCTACATAGTACTAATTTGACATTGGGCCATATTTTAAATCATCACATTTTCTCTTTATACTTTTAAATTGTCTTACTTTACTCTTTATATCAGTTATTATTAAATAAAATTTATGAAAAATGCTAAGTGTCTATTGCACACAATGGATACATAACATTTTTTGTCAATAAATTTGATGGAAATGATAAAGTGAAACAATTTAAAAATAAATGAATCAAATAAATATTAGAAGTAAATTATAAAAGTACCAAGCATAATTTACCCTTATATTTTATGTCTTTACACTTTATATACCCTCAATATCACATTAATTTTACTTTTTTACATTGTAACAACTAATTATTTATATCAATCACTTCAGTTTGGCCCTTTAGTTAATTTGATTGGCAAAAAATAATATATGATGATCATAAATGATGGACACATTATATTTTTCGCCATATTTACTTAACACTTGTTGATTAAATGATCAAATTAAAACTTAATCAAAAGTAACTATTATAATTAATTAAAAATATATAGGTCAAAGTATGATTATGCATGAAGTATAAAAATGTAAAATATAATTTAAGCCATAAGCATCAAAGCAAACCATTCTTCACCTCTCTCCTAGTCTAAGACTCTGTTTGGGAAGAAAAGTAGGTGATTTATTTTTAGTTAACTACTGTAGCAGGTAAAAATAAGCTAATTATTTTTGTGTTTAGGAAAGAAAAAAGGTGATTTTTTTAGGTAAATTTTTAATTTTGTCTAATTTAACATTTTTACCTTTCAAAATTTAAAAAAAATATTAAAATGTAAAAAAGTAAATTTGGTTAGCTACTGTAATAGCTATTAGCTCGCCTTTTCAAACGGAGCCTAAATATATATTCTGAGTTGCAAAACCACACCTTTTTTTTTTCTTTTCTCTCACTACATGCAATTTTTCTTTTGTACATTCCAAATTTAAAATTCTCACAAATTTTTTTGAATAAGTAAATCTCCAAAATTATAACATTTGTAAAAGTTAGGTAATCTTATTTATAGAATGGTTCCCTAGTAAGGCCTAGTTTAGAAAACAAAAAAAAAATTTTTTTGTTTTTATTAAGTTAATTAGTAGTTAATTATTAAAAAGTTAATTTTTTGATAGTTAGCATTTTAGATTTTTTGTTAATTTAATATTTTTGTTCTTCGTAACTTAAAAAAAGTTTAAAATATAAAATGATAATTTAATCATTAAAAAATAAAAAATTGAATAATTAAAAGCTGAGATTTCGAATGGAGGGTAAATTTCAGGGTTCACATATATAATTTACAGAAGGTTTCAAAACCAATAATTATGATATATATATACACTTTAATTCATACCTTCGTCATCGGGGAGAAGAGTGGCTCCGGAGGCAAAAAGTGTGAAGCAAATGAGTAGAATAACCGAAGCATGAGTTTGTGGGAATATCATATTCGGAGATGCTCTTAGAGGAAATAGTGCTTGTTTACGAGCTTAAAAGATATTGAACAGGCCACACATACATACTGTCATATATATATATATATATAGAGAGAGAGAGAGAGAGGGGGGGGAGGGAGAGAGGGGGAGGGGGAGACTTTGAAATTTTGGGACAGGCGTATAATTTTTTTAACAACAAGTGTTTGGTTAGTTAAAACTAACCAAAATTCAACAATTGTTACTAAATTTTTTGTATTTTTTTTAATCAAAATTTTATCACACATCATTTTTACATTAAATTTTTATACTTTTATTAAATTTTTTGAATAAATTTTTACCAATCAAATACTCCAAATATAAGGAGGAACTTCGAGAAAATTAAGACATGGTTGGCTGTGAAGGGTAATCACTATAATGTTTTTCTGCATTGAAGTTTGATTTGATTGTTTGTCTAATATCACATGCTCAGTCAAAATTCCCTGGGGCGACTATTCATTTCCTCAATATTATGGTTTGCTTTTCTTGCGTTTACATTTCAAGCAACAAATATTGAAAAGAAAATTTGAGTGTTTGGAATTACGTGAATGAAAATGAAGACGGAGACACCTAATTTAGTTAATTTTATTTTGATTTTCTCTTACTTTCAAACTAGTATTTTCAAATTAATGTCATTAGAACTCTAGCACTAGCGGGCATTAAAAATAGCAATATTTCTATATATTATTAGAATATTGATTTTCGCTTATATATATATATATATATATATAACATTAACTAAATATTAAATGACAATATTAAATGCATTTTATTTTTGACTTTTCATACTTAAAAAAAAGTATTTATCATAAGGGGCGATAAAGTGTGAAAAGTAAAAAATAAAATATATTTAGTAATAGATAATTATGAATAAATAGTGAAATTCAATAAAACTTTGTTCTTATCCTCCGTTTGATTACTTAAAATAAGTTGGCTTCTTTTGGGGCTATTTTTTTTTTTTTAATCTTATATGACCTTTCTCACCAAAATTTATTTATTTTTTATTCAGTATTTTTAAGGCATGATAACATAGTACTACATATTTTTAAAAATTTGTAATTACTATTAGAATAGTCAATAACACAACATACAGCCACACATCTGTATGTAAATCTAATACAACTTTTTATAGTGATAACCTATATACTTATAATCTTCACTTAGTCATAAAAACATTTTGGTCCTAACTTTGACCAATTCTATAGGGGAATGAATAATCTCCCTATTGTAATATATATATATATATATATATATATATATATATATATATATGTGATTAGAATAAAATATAATTGAAGTATATACGTAGGAATGAGGTCTGTACACCATATATAACAATTGTGGAAGATAATTTGGAGTGTTTATGGGAATGTTTGGTCTACCAAACTCCACCAAAGTAACAAAAAGTTATTTTCTTCAATTAAAATTGATTGCATATCACTTTTACATCAAATTTTTTGTACCTTTTTCGTATTTTTAACCATCCAAATAGTTTTTTTTTTTTTTTTACCTTTTTCGTATTTTTTAACCATTCAAATAGTCCCCTAATAGGATTCGGTGTAAGATTTAGGTGGTGTTTTGATGTTTAAAAAATAAAAAAACAGTTAGTGTAAAAATAATACGTAACAAAATTTAATCAAAAGAAGTTAGAAAAAAAAATCATTAAATTGAATCTTTTTTATGTTTGTTGGTAAACCAAACACCCTTCACTCAAATAAATATTTCAAATTACACGATTAGGATCATGTCTACTTTTCCTTCATGCATGAATCGTTAATTTTGGCTTTATTTGAAATGATTAAGTGTATCACTAATAGGTGTATCGGATCACTTAAGTTTTGATTAACTTGGTTGGTCTAATTTTAGAATTATTTATTTTCTTATTTTTAATTACGGTTCCGTGTAAAAAAAAGCATTAAATTTAAATTAACTCAAATAATTAATTAAAAAATTTAATAAATTATATGTAATATATATTAAAATAGATAAAAATTCAACTGGATGAATTTTAAATCGAAATTTTTATTAATCACATTAAGTTTGTGTTTAGAGTGATAAAAAGTGAGAAAAAATTAGATAAAGTAAAAAAAGTTGTGAGTTCGTGATACATGCAATGAAATAAAAAAGTTGATATGATAGAAGTTTTTAGAAGTTTTTAGAACTTTTTTTTTTTTTAGATGTCAAACGGTTGCTAAATATTTTATTTGATTAGTCCAATTATATTTTTTATAAATAAAAATTAATTATTTTAATTGGTTTCAATTAATTTTAAAATCAAAGTAATTAAAAAGACGAACGCACACCTCCGACCAGAAAGTGCCCACCACCGACTTTTGGTAAGGTTAATAAAGCTTTTTGGGTGGACCTGTATTGTCAGCCGGAGACTAATAAATGCCAGAAGACTTTGAGAGTTCGGAGTCTTGGATTCGACCCGACCCGACCCAACCACCACCATGCGGTGACTGCTTGCTCATTTACGTACGTAGTAGTTGAATATTTATTAATCTTCTAGACCTGGATGTCTCCGGTCTTGAGACTTACATTGGAGGTGTTTAAAATTGTATAAAATTATATAAAATAATATAAAATTATAAAAATAAAAGTCTCGTAATTTATGTAATGAGTGAAAAATTTAAATTTTACTGTCTCGTAATTTATATTTACAGAAATTTGTAAAATTTTTTTTTTAGAGCTCTAAACAGAGCCAATACCAAATTAAAATTGTCCAGGAGATCCTATGAAAAACCATGTGTCAAGTCCACAACCAAACGAGATAATTAATTCTCTATTAATAAAGCAGGATATATATATATATATATATATATATATATATATATATATATATATATTATCTAGCTCGCATCGAGAACACATACTTATGTGTCGTCGTTCATTGCCTGAGCATGAGTATTATATACGTGTTATATTACTATTAAGGTTGTGCTATTGGAATTTTTTTTAATATATTCATTATCTATTAATTAATTTTATTTTTTACAAAAACGAAATAGAATCAAATCAAAGATGAAATACACTTGATAAATGGGATGAGAAAGCACAATTGATCGATCTCAAATATAGATGTTAATATAATAGGTATAAGAGAGTACTTAACCCAACTAGACCCGTTAAAACTATTTTAAGAATACCTTAATGGAATCAGGACATATTTGAATTTGAAAATTAACACTTGCGTGAGTTTGTGTCTGTAGGATAACCGATACCTGATACTTGTTTATACTTATATGTTACCCACTAAATACTTATTTTGTATAATATAATACGTTATATATATTTATACATATGTAATTTCAACCCTAGAATATTAAATTCTTGGACCTAGGACTATTTATGGTATTTTTCATAAAATTTGCCTTAAATGAAATCCATCAAGTTCTTTGTTTTCACTCCTCAATCCTCATCATTGGTTACAAATTACTTTGATTATGAATTGTTGTTGATTACTTTGAGTATGTATGGATTGTTGTCAAGTGATTCACATTTTAAAATTATACTTAGGTGATTAGTTTTGTGAAATTATTTGGATATATAAGAAGTAATTGAATTTATATATAATTTATCTTTTGTCGTTCATTTGAAAGAATATATTTTTTTAATTCTTTTTGACAGAAAAAGTAATAGAAATATTGATAGAAGAATGTTTACAAATATTTGTATTCACAAATCTATTTGTTGAATGTTGCAAAACACATCAATTGTTTAAAAAAAAAAAAAAAATTCATCAATTTAAACAAGTATTTAACAAGTTTTTTTAAACAGATGGATGAAATGGGTTTGTAATTCCGATTAAAAAAAAAATAAGTTTGGGATGGCAACAAATAACAGAAAATAAATAAATTTAATAATAATAATAATAATAATAATAGTTAATTCAACAATTACTTTACCCATTTATACGTCTGTGCCTGAGAATGGTGTGGTAACAGTGGATTAAGTATACATTTTAGTGCCACTGAAGATGACAAAAGGTTTAGGACAGAATAAAGCAACAAGTCCATGTTAAGGGGGGGGGGGGGGGGGGGAATTACTTTTTCACTGCCTTGTCTTTTTCATTACTCCGAGGAATTCAGCCCCCTGCTTTTGGATGAAAAGAAATAAAGAAATTAGCTCTGAACTCTTTTCCCTACTGCGTGGAAACTTCATCCACTTGACCGTGTCAATGAGGCGGCTTAGAGCTGCCTAGAGCCCCTACAAATTTTTACAAATTTTTAATTTTTTATTTACAGAACAAATCATAAGATTAAAATTTTTATAAATTTATACTAATTTATACTACTGTAAATACACCCAATATGTCAAATATATAATAAAGGGCACTAACAAACAGTACTTGCCTAGTCAGCCTTTCCAAACTAGAAATAAAACTCCAAACTAATGCAGTAATTAGCACTGAGATTATGCTGAGAATAAGGATTTGTGAAGATAAAACAGAAAAGTGAAGAGGAAAGTACTGTATAGGGAAGCAATGTGAAATGACAAAAATTATTTTATTTTTTTATATAGGGACTGTTTGGAAGCTCAAAACACACCAAAATTTATCAATTTTAACTAATTTTTTTTATACTTTTTTCTAATCAAATTTCATCACATATTACTTTTCATTAATATTTTGTAATTTTCTTATATTTTTTTTCATCCAAACACCACTATAATTAGAAAAATAAGTGTATATCTATACCTCTAATTTTTTATACCCGAAGTGATGTAACCCTAATCCAAAAATGTTATTCCAGTTAATCATATGAGATATTTAGTTGGTTAAAATTAATTAAAATTCATTAATTTTTATTAATTTTTTGTAATTTTTTTAAATGAAAATTTATTTTATATTACTTTTAAATTAAATCTTTTTACTTTTATTTTTTATTTTTTTTTTTTTTACCAATTTTTTTTCAGCCGAGCACCCGCATAGAACTCAAAAATTCCAACTTTTGAATTGACCAAGACAAGCGGTATGAACCTAAATAATAATTTATTCGACTCGATGACAACAACGTTTGTGGCTTTTGAATTGATTAAGATATGCCTTTATTAATGTTTCAGTTGTCTATTTTTGACAATTGTACGCATTCTATGAGCTGTGCTTGTTCCGTTTCGGAATCGTCAATTACAAGCATGCACCAGCATGCATTCACATGCAAGTGCATGTATCTATATAGAGAAAGTTGATGGGACAGTTGCTTTGCATGGATGGGTAGAGGAGGAGGAAGGCTCAGTCTTGGGTTGGAACAGTGTACAGTGATTTTGAAATTTTAAAATATAAATCTTGAGATGATATTTTGAAATTAAAAATTAAAAAGTAAAGCCCTAAAAAAAATTAAAATTAAGAAAAGTAATTTTTTTTTTTAAAATTTAGAGTGTAAAAAAATTATTTTGAAATGAGAGTCGAATGTTTGTGTTTGATTTAACATAAAGTTGTTAAGAGATGTATAAAAGTAACATATGACAAAATTTTGGTTGAGAATCTAAAAAATTTTTAGAGTTTTATAAAATTTTTGGGTACAAATATCAGTCCAACTTTTTAAAACATCTATCAAAATTTGTTTGAATGAATTTCAACATATTTTTTACAAAGTTTAACTTTTTTGGAATTTGAGAAAGGTGGAAACTTTTAAAATTTTTTTGAAATTTTTTTGAGTTTTTTGAATTTCAAACACTCATTTCACGTCAAATTATATTTTTGTACCTTTTTAGAGTTTTTTTTTTTTTACTTGCAGTTTCAATTTTTATATATTTAATACTTAAACTTTAAATACATACACTTTTACACCCTTTAAATTTATTAAAAATTTTGAATTTGAAATTTTTTTAATCATTAAATTTGCTCAATGACCAGAATTATTTTTATTTTTCTTTTCACTTTAATTATCTTTTATGTCATTATCTTACTATATTTTAACTAATAATTTTTATTTTTACAAGTTATTTTTATAATTTTTTATATACATTTATTTTATAAATTTAATTTTGAGCAATTTGTGCATTAAATTATATTTTTTTTGCCTCGAAGCGCATGTAATTTCTAGTGTGTATGTATATATATATATATATCACAAACATAGATATACATACTGGGTCAATTCAACTACATTAATTTTGGGAATACTTGTTGTGTTCCTACGATGCACACAGAAAAATTTATTGTCTGTTCACGCCTTTACCAAGAAATTAACTTTACCAAGGAAGTAACAAGTTATTTAATTCACATGCAAGTGTATATATACATGTGTGTGTATATATATATATTTTGACCGTGAGTTGGAAGTCTTTGAGAGCCACTTACAAAGAGCTCAAATCATAGTCAGCATTTTGTGGATCTTAACGTTGCTGACCCATTTAAGCTACTATACTAACTATTCCAAATTGCCCATTCGAGTTGGTTTGGTAACGAGAAAATTATTTTTTTAATTTTAATTTTAAATTATTTTTATTTATATTTGGTAACTTTTAAGCATATTATTCGTATTTACAAAAAAATTTTTAAAAAATCGTACAAATTAAAATACTAGGTTTTTCGAAAAAGCAAAAAAAATCATCAATTTTCTTGTTTGGACGTATTTTTTTACAATTTTTTATGGATGCAAATAGCATGCACTTCAAAAACTATACAAAAATTAAATTTTAGTGAATAAAAATCATATAATAGGAAAAGAGACTAAAAAAAATATTGATTTTTTCATTCCCATAATTTATCAATATCAAATCTTTCTTTTTTTTTTTTTTCCCTTCATGTTATTAATTTGTTATTATTTTTAAGGTAAATTATACTTTTCTTCCCTTAACATTTAGTTAATTATAAATAATTACCTTTATCATTTGAATTTACACTAATAACATATTTTAAAATGTTTATATCAATTAAGGACATGTTTGTTTTGGAAGTAATAGAAAGTAAATCTTAATAGAGTAATTTTTACTATCCATTACATCAGTTTGGATAAGAGTTTGGGTAACAATTACCCTGATATGAAAGTAAATTTTTACTCTAGAGAACGTTTAGTATGAGATGAAAAATTTGGGGTAAATGATTATTTGAGTAATTATCACCCCAGTAACAATTAATAGGATGATACTTATGTTTGAATTAAGAAAGTATATATTATCTAGCAATAATTTATGCTTAGAATACTAAAAATTTTGAAAGGTAAATATTAATTGAGTTTGAAATGAAAGTAAATTAACTAAGGTTGGGGTAAAAATTAATATTTAATCTTAGTTAAATATTAGGAGAATTTTTAGTTTAATAATAATTAATTTGAATAAAATATATATTATTGAATATAATTTTAAATAAAAACATTAGTTATAAAAAATAATTTTATCATAGATTAATATTTTAATAGTAATTAATTTTAATAATGAATTATTATTTATTAAAAATTATTTTTATTTTGATAAAATAAATTAATAAAAAAATTAATTTTAGTTTATTTAAATGCATTATTAATTTTAATGAATTATACTAATACAATACTTAATCTAGTAAATTATTTTTTATGAGAAATAATTTTCATTTAATACAATGAAATAAATTATTTTAATAAGTAATTATTATTTATTAAACATCAATTTTAATTTAAGAAAATAAAAAAATTTTAGTCATAAATTAATTTTCAATAGTATTAATTTAATAATATAAATAATTTTTTAATAAATTATTATTTATTAAATATTATTTTGATAAAATAATTTAATAATTAATTAATTTTAGTTTGATTAAATAAATTATCATTTTATAATATTTATAATAATTATTTACACGAGAACGTTACTTAAGGTTTTATAGGAGTGTAAAAAAAATTTACGAGGATAATGAGAAAAGAGTAAATTTTTTCATTAACTCCCGTTATCCACCTCCCCTCTAAGTGAAGATCTACCTTCATATGGGAATAGTTGATCCCCCTCTCATCCAAACTGAAGTAATGAAAAGTAAAAGTTATCTTAGTAAAATTTACTCTTGATTACCCCCAAAATAAACATGTCTCAGGGGGAGATGGGTAACAGGGGTAATAAAAAATTTTTACCCTTTCTTTATTACTCCCATAAAATATTTCTTTAAATCCCAGTAAAACCCTAGACAACATTTTCTCAAGTTGCGTTGTTCTTTCTTAAAAAATAATTTATTAAAAGTAATAATTTATTTAAATAAACTAAAATTCGTTGTTTTATTTTAAAAAATAAAATATCATTATTAAAATTAATTACTATTGAAATTTTAATCTAAGACAATTATTTTTTATAATAATTATATATTTTACTAATATATTTTTATTAAAATTTATTATTAGTAGTGTAATAAGTATTATGATCATTTATTTTATTATAATGTTTTATGAAAATTAAATATTAACTTTTATCTTTAGTTAATTTACCCTCGTTCCAAACACAATTAACTTTTATTCCATAAAAATTTTTAGCATTCTAATATAATATAATTATTACCTAGTAATAGTTACTTTCTAACATTTCAAACATAAGTATTATAAGTTTATAGTCCTAATAACCAAGGATAACAATTACTCCTAAAATTTTCACCCTGTACCAAATATATTCTAAATCTTTTCATTAATTAAAAAGATTTATTTCACTTACACCTCTTGTGATTTTGGTTTTGTATACTTAGATCTCACAAGTTTTATAAATGTGCACTAAAACCCCTTAAAATTTCATAAATGTGCACTTAGACCCCTTTATTGAATTTTCCCTCCAAAAAGTAACTTTTGGTCAATTAAATGCTATAAAAATTACCTTTATGCACTTAGTATTAATATAAAAAAGATATTTATATTATGATATAGCACATATATTCTTTTTATTTAAAAATTACATTATAATTAATTTAATATAAAATTTTTGTGAACCTTTTCAACATTAGTATTTTAAATTATTATGCTTTGCATTAATATTTTAAATTACTATTTATAAATTAGTAATTATACAGAATAAATTATCATTTATTTTTCAGTTAATAATCTGGTAAACTAAATATGAAAATAAAAATTACATTATAATAAATCTATTAATTTTTTTTTGTGAAACTTTTTCTATATCAATACTTTAAATTATTATGCTTTACTTCAATATTTTAAATTTATATTATATATAAAATAGTAATTATATATATATAAATTACCTTACCATTTTTTTTGAAGTGCATGGGTAATCAAAGTAATTTGTATATAAAATAGTAATTTGTATATAATCAAAGTAATTTGTATATAAATTACCTTACCATTCACTACAGATCTTTCTCAAGGCTTTGTAACCAGAGAGGCTATCAGTCGACTCCAATGGTGGTTCAACTCGAGTGCCAATGACAAATAAGCCCTTTACGCTTTAAAGCATAAGGACTGGGTGCCTCCACTACTGTTTGCTATTCCTTTGGTTTCCTAAGAAACTCATGTCCACTTCGCCCAACAAACCAAACATGTCGAGCATCCTTCCAAAAGACAGAGGCTTATTTTAGAAGAAAGAGAAGGAGAAGAAGAAGAAGAAGAAGAACTCACTCCTCCCATCTCGACATTGTCATTAAGGAAACGGTGCCTAAAAGAGATCTCAGGAAAGCTGCCGAGAATGTCGCAAAGGAGAAAAATAAGAAGTGGCTAAAAGGAAGACCGAAGAGAAAAGTCCTTACAAAAAAAGAAGGTTGAGGACACAGCTAAAGTTGGTGAGGCTGCCAAGCTTACCAAAAAGATGTCTCATCCTAAGGGTGATGCCCCTCAGGTAAAAAAGAAGCAGAAAATAGATCATCCTCCGGATCCTTCTTCTAGAGGCCCCTCCAGTACCCAAGGTGCCCCTAGTCCAATTAGAGAGTGCTTTTGGTCCAGAAACGTCTCAATCACAAGCCTCCCAAACACAAACTTCCCTACCAGAAACCTCTCGACAGCAAGCTGCCCAGTCACAACCCATACAACAGTCTAACCAAATCTCTCTACAAATGGTCTTTCCAAGAAATCCAGTAAAGGACTCCCTACCTTTTGTTCCCCAAATCTTAATTCCCAACCTCCAATTTCCCACTGGCTGCCCATTCACGATCCAGGATACTGTGCTCAACCACCTGGAGGAGGAGGAGTACCTTAAAGTTATTATTCCTCCTCGGGACATCCAGAATACAAGGAAAAAGAAATTGGAGGATCTTCACTCCACACTAATAAAGACCTCAATCACTGTAAGCCTTGTTTATTCTAATCTTTATATTTCCTCACTTTTTCTGAATTATGAGGTCTCTTAACTAATCTTTTTCATGTTTTTGTAGTCCACCTTGTATACGATAGAACTCATTTCACGGAGCCAAGGACTCCACTCAAAGGCAGATTTAGACGAGACTTATATAAAAAGCCTAAGAGAGAGAATTGATGATTTAGAGGGAGAGAAGAAGGAACTGGAAGTGAGAAAAAATCGGCTAAAAATGAAAAATCTTGAGCGATAGTTCATTGATGCTAGTTTTCAGGCCAAAGCCAATGATGAGAGAGCAAACCATCTTAATGGACTTTTGGCCAAAAAGGACAAAGAGCTGGCATAAAAAATAAGCCAACTTGCTTCAACAAGGTTTGAGTTGTCCCTCTCCATGGTCAAGCAAGAGAGGATGGCCTAAGAGCTTTTAAAGTCCTATTCAGAGTGTGCTACTCTGAAAGATGAAGTCAAAAGATTAAAGGTTGAACTGAAAGCTAACTCTACCGGCCTTCAAGAGATGGAACAAACATTGAAGGTTTCTGAAGAAAGAACTAATGCAGATTTGGAGGTTCAATATCAAGACTTTATCAATCAGATATAGGATGCTAGGAATGATTATTTCCTGGATGACCGGGAGGCTGCAATAAAGAAGAAAAACGTCAAGCTGACCTCTCCCACGTATAGAGAAGTTCCATTCCCCAACCCACACAAGGCCATCCCTCTCTTTAGTTTCGAGCGCCCTCCCTAAACACCATCAATACAAACTTTTGAGGAAGACGATGAGGAGGGTGAAGCTAAAATCGAGAGTGCCTTCAAGGACACTCTATCTACTACTCCCTAGGACCATGCTTAAGACCCTATTACAGATTAAGAGATATACCCTGTACTCGAGAAGAACACGTCTAAAGAGGGAGAGAAGTAAGCTTTGAGTCTTTTTTGTCTATTTTATTTTTCTATCTTTTTGTAATTGATCCTATATGTAAAACCTTTCCTAAGTTAGTAGAAAATGAACCTTCTGTCGTTTGCTTAATATGATGTGTGTTTTGATTCTTCTAGAGATGATCAAAAGTTAATTGATGAATACTTTGCTTTCATGGCAAAGGAGATACTTGACAATGCAGCCAAGAAGTTTATCGAAGAAGTTGCTGAGGAAATAGCGAATTCAAAGACTTAGGAAAACTCTAGACTTCTCGTGTGACCCTAACATACTTTGATTCCTTATGTAACAAGATTGATAAACCATGAAATCATCTGTTTGTACCTTGTCATTCCCAAGAATGTAATAATTTTTATAAAGCATATCTTTGTTCGTGCATTTGTACTTTGAGTTTTCCAAAGTATTAAGAAAATTATTTGACTCTCCTTTTGCGTGTGTCCTTTATCTTTTTAAGCGAATAACTTATAATTAAGACGTGACACCCTTCAAAATGCTTTCTTATTCAGCGCCGAGTGTAATTTCTTATTCATAAAATGGCACTCACTGGACAACAGTGTCAGGAAAAACACTTAGGATTTGTATGAACGATCAATACACACCTCTCGCTACATAATCTTATAGCTTCAGACTTAGATTATTTCTAGTTGTAGACTTTTAGTCAACTTATGCAAAAGAAATGCTTTTCAATTGAACACTCAAATTAAAACCATCATAACAATACTAAAGTGTCGTTTCGACATGCGGCCGATCGCAACTCAAGTGGTCGGTAAAGCTTTGCATTAATACTTTTTGAATTGCATTGTGTCTTGCCAAGTTTCTTAACACGATGTGATCAGGCTTCTTAATTATTAAGTTTTCTGAAATTCCTTTATCGAATGGAAATGAAATTTTAGATTGGTTTGCCAAATAAATGCATTTACATCCTTACCATCCTTTTTTGAGTCAAACAAGGAGATTATAACTCAACACAATGGATCTTTTGGTTTGCCCAGCGAAAGGATCCATCACAAGAATTTCTTCTCAACTAGGGTGGTAATCTTTTGAACTAACATTTTAGAGGCCCAAGTGTGGCACCAGCTACAAGGAATGCTAGTGTGATATACTCTTTTGAACCAATACCAGGAAAAACCCAGTATGGCAATCTTCTTAGAAACAGCACTTGGGAAAACCAAGTGAGGCAATGTTTTCAAACCAGCACTTAGGAAAACTAAGTATGGCAATCTTTTCGAACCAACACTCGAGAAAACCAAGTGTGGCAATCTTTTCAAACCAACACTAGGAAAAACCAAATGTCGCAATCTATTTGAATCAATACTAGGGAAAATCTAGTGTGGCAGTCATTTCGGTAACACCTTTTGTTTTGCACAAGCTTTTGAAATTGCTTCTTTTAAATGTTCACCTACAAGAGATTTTATTAATACGCAATATACAATATACAATATAAATGCTTACATATAGAACAATTTTAAGTGGGTAGTGTTTCATAGCCTGTTGATTGATATTCTTTCTTGATCACATAGTTTGTAAGCTCTATTGCCAAGCACTTCTGTGACGCGGAAAGGTCTCCCCCAGTTTGCGACAAGCTTCCCATTAGTTGGATCTTTTTTGGCTGCTATCAATTTCACAGAACAAAGCTTCTAACCTTGAATTCTCTTTATATTTCCTCTTGGCCTCTTGTTGGTAATTTGCGAGTCTAAGTATAGCCAACTCCCTCTTCTCATCAATCAAATCCAAACTGACCCCCATTGCTTGATCATTTTCTCATTGGTCAAAAGCTTGAGTGCGTATGGTCGACAAGCTAACCTCTAGTGGAATTACTGCCTCCATCCCATAAGCCAGAAAGAATGGAGACTCACCTATTGACCTTCTTGGAGTTGTCCTGTATGTCCATAGTACTGATGAAAGTTAATCCACCCACTTTTCTTTAGCAGCTTCTAGCTTTTTCTTGATACCATTCAAAATAATCTTATTTAAGGCTTTAGCTTACCCGTTGCTCTGAGAATAGGCAGGAGTCAAATAGACATTTTTGGTCTCGTATCTAGAACAATATTCCCTAAATATAACATTATCAAATTGTGTTCCATTGTTGGAAATAAGTGTCCTAGGAATGCCATACCTTATGATGATGTTCTTCTATACAAAACAGATGGTATATACATCATTTATGCATGCCAATGCACTATAGCAAATCGCACCTACGGCAACCACTTTTCCCGACCAAATATAAATTTGGTCGCTAAAGGTGACTTTTTCCGACCAAATATAAATTTGGTCACTAATAGTGACTTTTTCCGACTAAATAAATATTAGTCGCCAAAGGATAACTTTTCCCAACCAATTGGCAGCTAAAGGGTGACTTTTCTCGACCAAATATAAATTTGGTCGCTAAAAGATGATTTTTTTCCGACCAAATATAAATTTGGTCGCTAATAATGATTTTTTCCCGACCAATTTGTAGGTAAAGGTGCCACTTTTAGCTACCAATTGATCGGCAAAAGTAATAAAAATTTATTGTAAAAAATGAAATAAATAAATAAAAATAATTAAATTTTGTTTCTTTCTCTATCTTTCTCTCAAACAAATTTGTTTTCTTCTTTGTATGATTTAAATTAGATTTCATAAATTTTATTTTAATTACAAAAATTATCAAAAATTATAATCACAGATAAAAAAAAATGTTATCAAATTAATGCTAAAACTAAATTTACCAAATCAAATTTAGATAACCTGAATGTATAATTGATTTTTTTTTTTATGTAAATATGTTGAAGTACCCTTTATAGTTTGTATGGCTTATAATCAGGTGAATATTAAATATTTTAGGGTAAATTACACCTAGACCCCCTAAATATTAGGGTAATTACACTTAGTACCCCTCAACATTTAAAATTGACAAATACCCCCTTATTTTGAAATGTTGCTAACCCCTGACCCCCTTCCGTTAATATTCCGTTAGGTTTCAGTTAAAATGATGATGTCACCAAGTTTTTTTTTTCACAATACCAAGTTTACCCTTTATTTGGAAGGCAATCATCCGGTTCAATCCAAAGACAAACTTTCCGGTCCAATAATCTTATCTAATTTCTTCACTACCATTAGTATGCTGCAACAGCACCGGAGGAATTAGTTGAAAAAAGAAAAAAAAAAAGAAAAAATATGGGTAAATTAAAGAGTAACAGGTGATAACACAAAAAAAGACGAATTTTCTCTTTCATGGACGACCATGCCGGCGCCGGTAAAATGTGGGGCTTCAATTCCTTTCGTTTTTCAGCTTTGGTGCGCAAGGGTTCTTCCCTAGAGCTTTCCCGTGGTGCAAAAATGAAACAATTTTCTTGCCTTCACCCGGCCGATTAGGAAAGATTCCGGCTTCTCAATCAATTGCGTTGCGTATTATAAGATCAGGGGAAAAAGAATCAATTGAGTTTTTCCGCGCCTCTGACACGGACAGCCATAGTGGTGGTAGCTCCTGTTCTGATGCCTTCACGCTCACTCGCTCAGACAAGATGCTGCTAATCATCAAAGCCTGCATTTGGGTCTTCGCTTCTTGCCAAATTGTTTTCTAGATTTTGCAGAAAATGGCTGGCGCCTTGAATGCCTCCGAATGTCCCAAAATCGAGCAGGTCCCGAAAGAAGAGATTTTTGAGGGGAAAAATAAGAGAATTCATGGAGGGGAAGAGCGTTCACTTCTGAGGATTTGATGTTGTGGAAGGAAATTGGTGGGTTAGATTTTGGGGATCCTTTGAACTTGGCCACAGTAGCCGTTCATAGCCACGGCGATCGTCGGCGACTTCTACAGTGGTAGGTTGGGGAGTGGGTCACCCTCTTGCGCCGGCATCAGTCACACACACTCACTCTCTCTCTCTCTCTCTGTGCAAACTCGGTAGATATATATGTATATATATATATATATATATATAAAGAGTTTATATATGTTACTGTAAAAAAAAATGAAAAAGAAAAAGGTTCATAGCCACGGCGGTCGTTGGCGACTTCTACGGTGGCGGGTTGGGGAGTGGGTCACCCTCTTGCGCCGGCATCAGTCACACACACACACACACACACACACACACACACATTCACTCTCTCTCTCTCTCTCTCTCTCTGTGCAAACTGGATAGATATATGTGTGTGTATATATATATATATATATATAAAGAGTTTATATATGTTACTGTAAAAATAAAAAATAAAAATAAAAGAGTAGGTATTTTTGTAATTAATTAATTAAGTTATGGGTAAATTTGTCTTTACAATAAAATTTTAACAGAGTTAGTATTCAAAGTAACAGAAGGGGGTCAGGAGTTAGCAACATTTCAAAATAAGGGGATATTTGTTAATTTTAAATGTTGAGGGGTACTAGGTGTAATTACCCTAATATTTAGGGGGTCTAATAATTATTTAGTGTATATTTAATATTAATTATATTAAATTAACATTATTTTATATTTAGTTAGAAATGATAAAAATTTTAAAACAAAATAATAAAAAATTATTTATTAATTTTAAGTAATTTTAATTCTTTGTCTTTTCAGAACTTTTTTTCGAATATAATCACCTAAAAACTTTTTGTATTAAAAATAAATTCTTAAAATAGTTTTCAAAAATTTTGTTTTTAAAAATAATTTTCTAAAACTAAAACTAAATGCGACCAAATTATTTTTAAAAATATAAATACAGAATGAAGAAATATTTATATAATAAGCCATGATATAATTAAATTAAAGACATATATTAAATATGTGCTACACACAAAGATTAAAGGAAAATAAAAATGATTTTAAAATTTTTTTAGTTAAATATAATAGTTATTTATAAATTATATACTAGATATTTGTATAATTCTATATATTGTTTATGATTTCAAATTATTGAAACAAAAGTTAAAATAATAAAATGCAAATAATAAAATTTTTATTACTTTTGCCGACCAATTGGTCGGCAAAAGTGATAAATTTTCTTTATATATATATATGTAAAATATATATACAAATAACAGTTTGGCATAGTAGCCAAACACACTAGCTTCCAAAGTGATGGCATGAGTTCGACTCTCACTAACAACAATAACAAAAATCTCAAAAATATAGAGTCGACACATGGCATAATAATAGGCTAACATGTGGCACAATCATAGGTCGACACGTGGCACAACACAAGGTGCCATGTGGCATGATGACATCCATGATGACATGTCAGCAAATAATGCCACGTGGCATCACATTTAAATTTTTAAAATTTTAAATTAATTCAAATTTCCAATTTTAACTTTTTGCCGACCAATTGGTTGGGGAAAGTATAGAATTGCCGACCAATTGGTTTGGAAAAGTGAAGAATTGCCAACCATTTGGTCGAGAAAAGATTTCACATTTCTCCCATTGAATATTTCTTTGCTGACTAATTCGTTGGGAAAGGTTCTTATATTTGCTGACCAAATGATTTTTTGGTCAGGAAAAGTTTCCTCGACAAGCCTTCGCTGATGAAATACTGACCAAATAAGTTTGATTGGGAAAAGTTTCACCGACTAAATTATACCCTTCAGCGACCAATTTTTTGGTCGGCAATTGTGTGATTTCCTGTAGTGATAGTTCTACTTCGACCCATTTTGTAAAGTAATTAGTGTCGACCACTAGCCACTTTCTGTTTCCAATAGCAGTAGGTAGTGGCCCTATTATATTAGGTCCCTATTGAGCAAACGGCCGAATGGTGAGTGGACTTAGCTCCTTAGCAGGTTGATGAGTGATTGGTGCAAATTTTTGACACTTCTTACATTTACGAACATAGGGTGGCGTGCCTTTTCCCATCCTCAGCCACCAATATCCTTAAGTAATCGCTCTGTAGGCTAAGGACCTAGCCCCAGTATGTGCCTCACAGACCCCTTCATGTATTTCATAAAGGAAATCTTGCACCTTGTTTGAATGAATACAAAGAAGATAAGGGCTTGTAAAGGATTTCTTGTACAACTTATCATTAAGAGAGAGCCAAAACCTAGTGTTTTTGATACTCAACTTCCTTGCCTCCACTTTATCGCTTAGGAGGGTGCCATCTTTTAGATATGAAATAATTGGATCCGTCCAAGATAGACCTAACTGAACACATAACATCTCTTCGCTTTTGGAAATGCTTGGCTTCTCAAGTACCTCTAAAAAGATTGTGTCAATAAGCTTAGTCCTTGGAGATACAACCAAGGTTGCCAGGGCATCAGCATAGGTGTTGTGATCCTTCCAATTAGTTTAACTCCCACCACGTTGAAGTGCTCAAGCATTTTTTTTTTATAGCTCTAAGTACTCGACCATCACTTCGTTTTTTGCCATATATTCTCCCTTTAATTGGTTTGCCACCAACTAGGAGTCTGTCTTGATTAGCACGTTACGAGCAAAGAGATACCGAGCAATGTCGAGTCTAGCTAAGAGAGTCTCATACTCTACCTCATTATTGGTGGCTTCAAAGCCTAACTTTATTGCATACTCAATTGTTACCTCCACTGGGTTTGTCAAAATCACTCCCATTCTAGCATCTTTCTTGGACGAGGACCCATCTACTTTTATCTGCCAAAAGGGTGCAACTGCTCCTTAAACTGCTTTAGCCTCCGAGTTAATCTCAAGTTGCCACACTTCTTGCATTTTCTCAAGAACTGGAGTGATAAACTTAGTCACAAAATCTACCAAGACTTATGCCTTTATTACTGTCTTTGGCACAAACCTTATATCAAAAACACCAAGTGAAACTGCCCATTTGGCCATTCTCCCTGTAATGTCCGCTCTCTTCAAAAGTTGGCCAATAGGTTGGTCTGTTACCACCTGTATGATGTGGGCATGAAAATAATTGGCTAGTTTCCTGGAGGTCATCACCAACGCCAGGGTTAACTTTTCCAAATGAGATATCTAGTCTCTGCCCCCTATAAAGTCTTACTTGTATAGTAGATGGGCTTTTGCCTGCATTCTTCTTCCTCCAGCAATATAGCATTGACTGCATGCTCTTAGACTACCAAGTATAGTTGCAGCACATCCCTTAGCTGGAGAGTTGATAAAATTCGGGCAGTTGTCTGATATTCTTTAAGTCTCTCCAGTGCACGGTCCACCTCGCTGTCCCATACCATTTTGTTTGCCCTCTTCAAAAGCTTAAAGAATGGTTGGCACCTATCTAACGATCGGCTTATGAATCTATTTAGCGCCACCACCATTCCCGTAAGCTTATGAACCTTATTCTTAGTGCGGGGTGGGACAATCGTCTGCATAGCTTTAATCTGGTTGGGATTAGCTTCAATTCAACTCTTGGTGACCAAATGGTCTAAAAATTTCCCAAAACTCACTCCAAAGGCAAATTTGGCGACATTGAGTTTCAACTCATATTTGTTAAGAGTTGAAAATACGTGTTGCAAGTGCTGGAGATGGGTCTTTGGCTCTTTGTTCTCTAGCACTATGTCATCTATGTATGCTTCTATGATCTTACCGAGGTCATCCTTAAAGATCTTCGTGACGAGTCGTTAATAGGTGGCACCAACGTTCTTCAATCCAAACAACATAACCTTGTAGCAATATACCCCTGTTGGGGTAATGAATGACGTTTTCTCTTCATTAGGGCCGTACATGAAGATCTGGTGGTACCCTCTGTATGTATCCAGAAAGGACATCCTTGAGCTTCCGGCTGTTGAGTCAATAAGTTGATTAATATTCGACAAGAGAAATGGGTCTTTAGGACAGGCTTTATTCAGGTATGTGTAGTCAATACAAACCCTCCACTTCCCATTTTTCTTTTTGACCACCACTGTGTTGGCCAGTCATTTGGGGTACGAAACTTCCCTAATGGCCTCTGCCTCCAGTAGTTTGCCGATCTCTTCTATTACTGCCTCCCCGTACTGTAAGGCAGACCTTCGTGCCTTTTAGACAACAAGCTTTACTCCCGGGTTAACATTCAACTTATGACTCATAATTTCAAGGGAAATACCTAGGATTTCTTATGGAGTACAGGCAAAGGTCCTAACGTTCTATAATAGCATTTCAGTTAGCTTTAGTTTCTCCTCGGTACCCAAGTTGGACCCGATTAAGAAGAATCTATCATCCTTGGTAGGGCCCACTTGGAACTTTTCTAGACTTTCCATAGCCTTCTTCTTCGGATCTCCTCCAACGTCATCGATCTTCGACGTATCCTCGAGCATCTCAGTTAGTTAGACTTGTTTAGACAATGGTTTGGATTTGAGGACGGCGGTGAAGCATCTTCGTGATATGTCTTGGTCTCCTCTGATCTCTATCACTTCATCATCATAAGAAAACTTGAGAACTTGGTGATAGGTTAAGGAGACTGTCTTCAGCATGTGGATCTAGGATTTGCCAACGATGGTATTGTATAAAGATAGAGAGTCCACTACTGTGAATTCGACTTCATATTTTACAGGGCCTACTCGGACAAGAATTATAACTTTGCCCAAAGGCCAAATTAGGGCCAAGTTAAATCCTATCAGTGGGCACTCTGTTGGCTCCAAGTCTTCCTCAGTTAAGCCAAGTTTCTTGAACAGACTGAGAAACATAACTTCAATTGAGCTTACAGCATCCACCAAGACCCTCTTCACGTTTGATTCAAACATCTTCAAGGTGATCACTAGGGCATCATTGTGTGGTAATCGGACTCCAGAGTATTCATCCTCATGGAATGTTATCTCCTAAGCGGCCTTTCTGCGTGGGCATTTGCCTGGCAAGCTAGTAACTTTAAGAACTTTACCCGCTTAGCCCACTTACTACTCACCCGTTTAGGGATAAGCGACAATACTCTAAGGGTGTTGCTCCATATGGATGACATAGATGATCGCCGGGCTTGGTATCTCTCTGCGTGTCTTTGCCCTTGGTGGGAGCTGGTCTTCCTCCACGTAGTCTTCTTGGGTAGCTTCATCCCTCCTCCTTCTTTGATCCCCCCGTTAAACTTGGGGAGGGCCACTAGCATTTTCAGTCCTCGTCTCATCTATGTACTCCTTCAAGTGCCCTTATCTCACTAGGTCCTCCAGGTGTTGTCGTATGGAACAGTAAAATTCCGTACGATGCCCCTTGTCCTAGTGATAAGCACAATAATCTTTGTGATTTTTCTTACCTAGAAAGTCAAGCAACTTTTTCAGCCATCTAAAATAGGACTTATCTCAGATCAGTGGCAAGATCCTGAAAATGGGCTCCTTGAAAACTAGATTAATAGCTTTAAATAGGGATTTGCTTTCTCCAGTGTATTTAGGCCTTTTTCCCTTACCCTTCTCCTCCTTTGAAGTTGAAGATCTCCCTTATTTTTGCTCAGCCGACCTAGTTTCGTCCTCAACGTTGGCATACTTTTCAATTCCGCACATAAGTCAGACATGTTGGCCATTGGTTTCTTTGTTAGGGATAGCCAGAGCCTTTTTTCTTTTCGCAATCCCAATTTGAATGAGGTCACCACAAGTTGCTCTAAGTATCCCTCTACTTCATTGTAAAGCTCCATGTATCTTCGGGAATAGTCCTTCAAACTTTTGCCGATCTTCTTTTTCATCGTAAGGAGCGCATCGGTGGTTTTTGGCTACTTAACGTTAGCCAAAAACTACGTGAACAAACTCATCGGTAGGCTGGTTCTAGCTCCAAAAATCTTCCAGGGGGCAATTTATAAAACCACTGGAGAGTCGTGTCCCCCAAACTTGACAGAAACACTCTGCACATAAGTTCGTCATTCTAGCTCCAAAGTGTCATTGCCTGCATGTAATGATGGTAATGCGCCAAAGGGTCTGATTTGCCGTCATAAAGATTAAGTCTTGGAGTTTGAAACTTTTTTAGCGGCTCCACTTTACAGATATCCTTGGTGAACGGGGAGACAAAAATTCATCCAAGGGTCCTTCTGGCCATCATGCGTATGCTTTAGTCAGGGGCCTCCCACTCACTGTATTGCCCCCTACCCACCACCTTTGCCTTGCCAGAATTCTTGGACTTTGTGGGAGCCTCTTCTCCACTAGAAAAGCTTCCACTAACATCGTGGTGCTTCCTACGGCTTGATTATCTCTTTTTGTGGAAGTCTCCTCTATGGTGAGGTTTGGGTCGTCCTTATCATTGTGGTTGTAAGGCTTCTTGGTGCTGATTCTATGTGGTATGTTCTCCAGTGGGCTTAGGATGGGGGGTCTCTTTTTGAACTGAGGTGCCTCTGCACCTGATTGTACTTCATTGGCCTCTAACGCCTTATCATCGCTTGCATCATCCGAGTTGCCATACATGGTATCGTAGCTTTCACCTGAACTAGATTTTGAGTCATCAAGATCAGTCTTAGCTTGAGCCGCTAATTTTCCTTTCTCTTTGCTCAGCTCGAGGAGTATCTCTTCAAAGTCAACTTGTTTCTCAATGGCCTTAGCCAGTAGTTCTTGTTTCTGCTTTGCAGTTTCTAAGTTGTCTATCTTTTGCTTTCTGCTGGGCTCCAACCCTGAAGTCCGTATCACCAACATGCTCTCTTTCGTTTTTTATGGTGTCATCTCGTCCCCCACGCATGGGGAAGTTAGGGGAGTTATTTTTTCGCCGAAAGTCTTTATCAATGGAGTTTAAGGAATAAAGAATTCTCAAGAATAAAGAAGTGTGAGGAAAAAAGAAACAGGCCCTACGGTGGACACAGAATGTTCAGCAATAAAAAATCACTACCTAGAGTACTCACCACACCAACTGGAAATCCTATCACCGACCTACCGAGTACAAAGAAAACAGATGTTACACTGTAGTGGGGTCCCCGACCGAAAAATCCTCCAATGCTTAAGTCAGTAAGAGCTTTTTGAGAATTAAAGAAAAAAATGAATAATGCACTTGGTTAGTGATAGTGAGCGTACCTGAATTTCGGAGTTAAGTGTGATATTTATAGTGTGGTAAAATAAATAAAGTAATATGCAAAAATTGAATCGCAATGATACCTCTTGATATATGCCCCTTACTTTTCTTTAAATACCTTTTACTTCTAATTTAATACCTTTATTTTTCATTAAATGCGTGTGAGCGATTGGAGGCGTCTGAACAGACAAAATACAGCTCTAGAACTATCCACCTCTCATATCTATCTGCCACTTATAATGAAACAAACTAACTAAATTGTCCCTTAGGTAATAAATTTAGTTTATTTATTAACATTGAGCATTTATGGTTAGGGGCTCATTATAAAACAGTGGGGCCCATCTATAGTGATTCAGCGTATATTAGACCAACACCAAGCACTTTTAGAGCACACTCGGCGAAATACCATGTGTCCCCTCTTACAATGCTTGGCAAGAAACCACGTGCCCCAAATTCATTCTGTATCAACACAGAAAAATTTATTTCTTGTTCATTTACCAAACAATTAACAAGTTATTCGTTCTTACCATGCAAATAGAAAATTTTATTTTCTGTTCACAACTTTACCAAGGAATTAACAAGTTAGTTAATTCTAGAGTCTCACTCATTTACCCTTTCTTATTACGAAGGATCAGAAAGACAAGAATAGCCCTCATGAATACACACAATACATTTTGAGTGGTCTATTTGCACTCCACGAATTTATTATTCACTCTATTTTACTTTTTTATTCAATAAAATTACACAGTTACTCTCAATTTCTTAATAAAATATATCGTATAATTTAATACCATAAATATATTTATATAAGAAAATTGGGTAATTGTATAATTTTATTTAATAAAAAAATAAAGGAAAGTACAAAAATCTATTTGTGGAGTGTAAATAGACCCACCCTAAAAGTTTACACATTTGTTAAACACTGTACATATATTTTAGTCTCTTTTGATTAGTAATTTTTATTTTTTCACATTATTTTTATAATTTTTAATGTAAATAAAATTAAATTTAAATTTTTTGTTGATCAAATTATATTTCTGTGCTTATAAGTAGTGACAATTCTTAGTTAATTTATGTTACACTTCATATCAATTTAGGTTCCGTTTAAAATGTAAATAACTTTTAGAGATTTTTAGTATTTTTTAACGATTTTTAGTATTTTGATTAGTAATTCTTATTTTTTCACATTATTTTTATAATTTTTAATGTAAATAAATTTAAATTTAAATTTTTTGTCGATCAAATTATATTTCTGTACTTAGTTAATTTATATTACACTTCATATCAATTTAGGTCTCGTTTGGAACTCCAAAAAACTTTAAAAATTATTAAAAAATACTAAAAATCTCTAAAAGTTATTTATATTTTATTTCATTGTACGAATTGCAAACATATAACTTTTATTAAATTCTATCACTTCAAACACTCCCTTAAATGGTTAAAATTTATTCCAACGAAACCCTTCCAAAACCTACCCCTCCTGGCTTTCTTCCTTCTTGGTCGGCATAGCATGGTCAATTACAAGCATTGCGTAATCTTACGCTTGATTCACCAAACATGACGTTGTGACATTTGAATCGAAGCATTCTTGTCATCTTCATTCGCAGCAAAAGGAGTCAAAGCCATCGGAACCGCGTGAAAAAGTAGCAGCCTCAAAATCATTGAGGTCGAATGGGCCCCCACTGATCATCGAATAAGTATCTTCAATTATTGAGTATGGATGAAAAGGAGTTGGCGGCTTAGGCTCCGTTTGGAAATCTTGGTTTATTGGTTTATTTGTAAAATGATTAAATTTGTCTCCTTACATTTTAATTTTTTTAAACTTTTAAGGGTAAAAATACTAAATTAACAAAAAAAACTAAATAACCAGTTGAAAAAAGTTAATTTTTTTTACTTCCCAAACTAAGCCTTAGTTTTGAGAAAAAAATATTAATTTTTTTTAGTCGGTTAAAAGTTAAGTATAAAAAAATAATTTTTTTTAATGTTTGAGAAGAAAAAATCTATTTTTTCAGTAGTTAGTTTTCAGTTTTTTTAATTTAATATTTTTTTCTATTAAACACAGGATTAACTTTTTACCATACTTTCTTTTGAATTTTTACCAAATTTTTAATTTTCTTCAACTTTTATTAATTTTTTACAATTTTATTCAATTTTTTACGAATTTTTACTAAATATTTGACTAACCATTAAAGTATCACGTGTTATACTGTGGTGTAAAATTATATATATATATGTATTGTTACTTTTTGATAGTGCCAAATGACCCCTTAAATGTACTGTCAAATAATAGTTCTGATGCAATTTTAAGACTTTGACATCGGATTCAACTTTGGACACCCCTAATTTGTCTATTTTCCTCACTTTATTTTTCTCTTAATTTGTTATTCTTTCAACTAACTTTTAAGTGCAGACTAATTTTTATTTTTGTTTTTAGCATTTTACATCTTAATTATATGATTTTTTTCATTGAAATTCATTTTTTTATTATTTTTAGCAACTTTTAAATAGGTTATTTATATTCATGAAAATTTTTGATTAAAAAAAATCATCTTTGATTAAAAAAATCTTATAAGATAAACAAGCAATAAAAAAAAATTATATTACCAAACTAAGCCTTAGAACGTAATTCTTTTCGAGACGTGCATGAATTTCAACTCATGCATGTGTAATTATAAACTAACTCAGATTGTGAAACTGCGAATTTCAACTTGTGAGACTCAAATTACATACAATTATAATTATTTTTATTTTTAAAACAAGTGCTACTGTAAAAAATAATCAAAATAATAAATTTTAGAGCAATAACAAGGACAATCGTTCAAGTCTAAGTACTCGTTTGGAATGTTAAATTTAGTAAAAAAATCTCTACTTTTTTTTTTAATTTTTTCAATTTTTTTTTACATTAAAAATTTACAACTTTATCCAATTTTTTGACAATCCAATATTTGATAATTATTTTTTTTTTTTTTGACAATTCTTGGCACCCCATATGGGGATAACTGATTAATTTTCACAACCCATCTAATAGTGAAATCTAGCATATGCATATATGCATATGTAGTACTGTAAGGCTATGTTTGGTAAATGAAAATGAAATGAAATTTATTCTTATTTTAGCCTATTCTCATGTTTGATGTCAAAAAATGAAGTTGGAATGCTATTCCATGGGAATAGCAATTCCCACATTAAGTAAAAAAAGACATTTCACAATTTAAGTGGTTGAATAGCTATCCATTGCAATCAAATTTGATCTAAAAACTGAAAAAATTAAAAATAAAAAAGCAACTATTTTGTAATGAAATAAATTTTTTAATTACTTTCTTGAGTTGTAAAATAATCATTTTATCTCCTGACTTTATTTTCAAACTAGATCTGAACCCGGGTTGTAAAATGATTGTTCTATCCCTAGGTTTATTTATTTATTTATTTTTTGCCCAAAATCATAATTTGAGCTTCTAAAAAGCTGATTAAATATTCTTTTATATTACTTAATAACTAAGTAAATTTTGATCCGATCCAAACTCGGGTTATAAAATGACCATTTTACTCCTGAGTTTGTTTTTGCCTATATTTGCATTTTGAGCTTCTCAAAAGGTTAAAAAATATTTATCGATATGTTTCTTAATAACTAATAAAATTTTATCTCAATCTGAACTCAAGTTGTAACATGACAATTTTACCCTTGGGTCATTTTTTATCCAAATTCGCATTCTAAGCTGCCCAAAAGGTTAAAAAAATATCCTTAACATATTTTTAAATAATTAAACAAATTTGTTATTTCGATCTGAATTCAGACTATAAAATGACTATTTTACCCTTGGGCCAGTTTTTAGGCTAAATTTGTATTTTAAGCATCCCAAAAAATTAAAAAAATATTTATTGACACATTTCTTAGTAGTTAAGAAAATTTTGGCCAATCTCAAATTTGAATGGTAAAATAACCCTTTTACTCCTAGACCCTTTTTTACTCAATTTGCACTCCAAAAATAAAATTTATTTTTATAATTTTTACAAAATTGATGTTAGTTGTTTTTATTATATTTCATTTTATTTTATTATTTAAAATGTATATTCAAATTATGAAAATTTAGATATCTGTTTCATTTTCATTATTTTCGTATTGACAACTAAATAAAGGAATAAAACAGGATTCGATTCTATTCCCACTCTTACCACTCATATCCTAAATATTGGTCAATTGTGATAGTTTCTTATGAGAAGTGAGTTCCCTTATAATTGCATGCTGGAGCAGCTGAACAGCTATTAGTTAACCATCTTAATTTTTTTAGGTATACAATTAATCACGAAGCCAACCAACTTAGAAAGCTCTTCAAAGTTTTTAACTACTCATGGGTGTGTTATTTCATTTTTAGTTGTTTATAGCCTGACTACTGCCAAGGGGTTGTTTGTACTATCAAACAATAACAAATGTTACCAAAAATTACAAAAAGTTATCAATTTTTTTTAACTTCTTCCAATTAAATTTTGTCACATATCACTTTACATCAACTTTTTATATTTTCTTTATATTTTTTTGCCATCTAAACAGCTCCAAAATATGAGTACTGTTCTTGAAAGTAGATAATGTAAATGTTGTTGCTTTTAGACTTTGAAATTATGTTGTATTGAAATTTTTAAATAAATATTTGTCCTAATGTATTAATGCCCATGATCCGATTGAAAACTTCAATTTACTAGATAATTTTTTTTTTTTTAATTCTTGGGGATTACACCTTGCATTTTCCATGTTTATATTAGTGGGTTGTGGGTAGTCCGCCTGTGTATCGGGTCTAAATTTAGTTCTGATTTGTGATGAAATTTTAAACCCGATTAAGACTTAAATTTGATTATTTAGGATTCAATAAGTTCAGATACAAAAGGTGTGCTTAGAGCACTAAAAATAACAATAAATAAATAAATCTTTACAAATATTTATAAAATTTTAATCTTCTGTTCACTGCACGAATTATGAATTTATAATTTTTATGAATTTGTATTAATTTTTTTACTCCAAACATTCTCATATATACATATATTTGATTTTTAAGAATTTGATTCGATAAATTTTATGATATATAAATAGTAAATCCACACACGTATTAATATATATAAATGATTTACATTACATTAAATAATTCATCTTTGTTTTAATTGGAAATTTGTTTTCATTAGTAGAAATTTTTAGAGTATTAAATATGATAATGTTTAAAACCCATTATTGCTTAATATATATTTGTGTGTGTATATATATATATATATATCAATTAAAATTAAATAATGAAAGAATCCAGAATTCGATTCAAATACTTGATTTTTTGACAAATTCAGATATGAATATAAAAATTATATACTTGACGAATCTAGAATTTCTTTAATGAATTCAAATATGAATAACTTGACTCAATTTAATAAAGGTTCGACATTGTTATGGCAAGAAGATAAAATAAAAAGTAATATATTAGCACTCTAAATTTAATTTTCTACCCTTTATTTTCTCTTATAATTTTTTTTAATATCTCAGGGTGTCCGAGTCAACTTACGCGCACCTCAACTAATCTATGGGATCTTAAAGTTAACGATTGGGTGAACCTCCAATAACCCTAAGGAAAGTCGAATCAGTGACCACTGAGGAGTAAATCTAAGGTACCTTAAGAACCTTATTTTCTCTTATGAGAAATAACATTATTAGAGGATAGGTACCTTAAGAACCTATTGAAACCATTTCTCAAAAAAAAAAAAAAAAAAAAACTCGATTTAATATTCATGATTTTGTATATAAGTTTATTAAGATCACGTTTAACACGTGCTAATCAAAGATCAATTGATTTCTATCCAGATTTTAAAATTTTCAATCAAGACTATTTTATTTTCAAGTTTAAAATAAAAATAGGTTGTCCATAAAAATACGTTGTTCATAATTTTCAAGTTTGAAATATCAAAAAGTTATTTTAATGTTGTCACGTGTTATTTTTGAAAAAAAAAATTAAGTGCTTGATAAGAATTTGTAAAAATTGAAAAATTTTGAAGAATGTCAGAGACAATTAAAAAAAAAATTAAAAATGTATTTAATAAATTTTTGTGTAGGAAGTTGAATAATAATTAAAAATTGGTGACAAGAGGTTTTTTTTTCTTTTTTTTTGGGGGGTATTTGCCAAAGCCCACGTGGATCTGGTTTCACACTTTACAATTTTTAACAATTTTTTTAATTAAAATTGCAAATAATAATAATTGTGCGTCAAACGGAGTCTGTACTTGCAGGATCGTCTCACTTTCCTGCACTTTACTACGCTTTCCGGAGTCCCAAACACAATGTAAATCCTCTCTTGATTTACCATTTATTTCCTGCCTTTAACACTTCTAACCACCACCCCCCAACCAACCAAATTGCCTTCCTCCTTCTCTAATCTCTCTCTCTCTCTCTCTCTCTCTCTCTCTTTGGCTCGCTCGCTCTCTCTCTCTTTGTATATATATTCTGTGGTTGTAAAGCATTCCCATTTTGGCAGTCATTTTCTTTCCAAATTGGTCTTTTTCTCTCCATCTCTTTCTCCCCATATCTATGTCCATCACTGTGTGTTTGTACTAATATACGTTCTCTGTGCTGTAATGTGTAAAATAGCGCCGTCCCGCTCGGCCCCCCCGTGCCGCCCCCGTGCCGCTGCTAAACAAGACAACACTTTTGCCTGAACCGAAGCGTAGGAGTTCCAAAGTCGATGGAGTGTACTTCAGCAACAACAACGGCCTTGAAGAGGACCTTCTCTCTTCTTCTCTTTCTTTCTCTGGTTACGAATTGCTTCACCGACTTCGGATCGGCGGCTCAACTTCTCCCCCAGGAAGAAGGTAATTAAGCACAACGAAATTCAGTGACGGAACTTTCGCAATTTTGTTCGAATTTCACAGTTTCTCACTCCGTTTTTGTCCAGAACGTCAATTTCCTCTTCCGATGTCTCAAACTTCATGTTTTTACATTTAAATCTGCTTGATACGATTAATTGTTGTTATTATTTTGTCTCTGTTTCTTTCTTTTTTTTTTTTTTCCAGTTTAAATACAGTGTTGATCTGTTCATTTTTAATCATAATTGGAGTTCAATATAAATATATGTTTGTTGACTAATTGAAAGGATTCTTAATTCTGCCAAACAGTGCGATCACATGTCAATTGTATTTTGTGATAGCATTTTGATTTTGGTAAGCTTCGTCTGACTTGTGTATTTTTTATGTCCATTCAATCTGTATGTGGGCCTGTGTGCTTTAATTGAGACATCAATTGGGCGTATGCATTTACTTACAGCATGGTCAATATTCTTCAGACAAGTTGGCCAATTATATACATATATATATACGCATATATTTTATTATCTCTAAACATTATGTTATTACGTAGGATTTTCTTTAGGAAATTGAATGCCATTTTCGCGCCGAGGCTTGAGTTTTTCAACCAGTTGACTATGGGGAGAAAATATTCATTTTATTGCATTGAAATGGGTCAATTTTCATAGGATGCCAATTGGTTATGGTTCAATTATTTTATCTGATGCCCACTGGTGGAAAACTATCATGGATTAAGTAACGGTAATTGATTTGGATGGTATTGGTAATGTGGTAGAGGATTTCTAGTTCTATTTATTTTATTTTCACTATCCTTGTAACATTTCCAGTATTCTCTCTTTGGGACAGCCACATAGTGCCCACAGACATTAATTGATATTTGTGGGTGCATGGGTCCATGTCACCATGTCATCGCCACAGCAGTTCCATCTAGACCCTGCCACATTGGCAGTTTAGCCGCCACATGTGACACTCGGCTGGGGGACCCTCCCTCTCCATGGATATCTCCCATCCTTGACGACAGGATATTCCCGCAGCCGCAGGTGTTGTCCTCTAGATTTGAAAATCCTCCTATTGTAGGAAGTCATCTTCTATTCCTTTCCAGGCTCTTCTGCTTGTTTAGCTTCTAATAAGACTTATCTTGACCACGGGTGAAGAGGCCTAGGACCTTTTCAATGAGATCCTCCATCCATGAACACTTCTTGGGGTCTCATGGTCATTCCCCCTTCAGTGAATGGTTATTATCAGTGGTTTGGTAGCTAGAATTAGGTAATCTTTCAGGACTTCCCCAGTTGGTTTAGGGGGAGGCTCGATGAGATAATATTTAGGGAACATACTCATTTGTACTGTACAACCATGATCTTTATGGTACCTGACCATGCAGAAGTGATACTTTGTTGGGGGAGCATCCCACTAATGGAAGGGATAGGCCATGTAGAGTTAGTCAACTGTCCTTAGCACCATCATCCTTGGCGCATATGGAGCCCAAACCTCCATGACTGGACTTTACCTATAAACTATGTTAGCAGGGATTTGTGTATGGGTAACGCATGTAAAAGTTGGATCCATTAATTTTCTTATTCAAG
This sequence comes from Vitellaria paradoxa, assembly GCA_019916065.1. Lineage (NCBI taxonomy): Eukaryota > Viridiplantae > Streptophyta > Magnoliopsida > Ericales > Sapotaceae > Vitellaria > Vitellaria paradoxa. Next base: position 41,563,496 of record CM034234.1, read on the forward strand.
GATTTGGGGACATGGAAAATATTCAGATGTTTAATATAATTATTTTATTTCATAGAATATTATGATATTTACAAGGTGTCATTATATTTTATGCATAATTTAATAATTATGTGCTAAAAGTTAAATTACTAAATATGTTTGCATGGATATCCAATTATATATAAAACACATATGTTATACTCTTGCCATGTGTCCTTGTACAATTGGCAACTATCAAGTATCCAAGACGGGTACACATACATTTAGAAGAGCCTATGTAACATAGCATATAAATACAAAAGATCAAATTTCTCATCTGCTATAGCTGGAACTCTAGTTTAGTGGTCTCTCTTTTTCTCTCTCTCTCCTTACTTAGGATTGCCTTACCTCCCACTGTACTCACCTTCGACAATATTTGCCATAGACTACTATTAGCATTATTCCTAGGTGGTCGGAGACTATAGCTTAGTCCCAACCTTTTTTAATATTATTGTAGAATATGGAGGCTAACTATTTATTGGTTCCTTTAGAATGAGCAACATTAGAATATGAAAATTGTGATATTAATAACCTTATGGTATGGTAGGACCAGTCACTGATCAAATTTCTATATGTCAATGTTGGAATTAAGTATTGCATTAATATAGATGGATTTTTACCATATAATTATATAATTCATACCAAACACATTTGACAATTGAATATTATAAGTATGACAATCAAACTGCCTAATGTCAGATATGGCCAAGCAATACCCTACTCTCATTTGAGCAAGGGATAGGACATGTGGGATGCATGTGGATATAGCGTGAAAATCCAATGAGTCTTAAATATACCCATTTCACATCCAATATTAATTCATTTTAATCCACCTTCATGCGAGATAAACCAATTGTGTGGCATGTGGATGAGTCATAAGAAAATAGTCATTCATTGGTCTGTTTCATCCGGTGTTTCTTGTATAAATGGGGGGTTTTGTTGTGTTATTCCATATGTAGGTGTCCTAGAAATGTTTCTTTTTTTTTTTTGGGCCCCCTGCAAGCCTTGGTGATAATAATGATGTATCATGAAATGACAGAAAGAGAGGAAATTGTTAAAATTGAACAGAAAGCAGTACACTCAAAGTATCACTGCTTAAATTTTGCAGGACGGATATTGGATTTAATCAGATGGTTATTCTTTTATTGTTACCATTCTTTGCTTCACATTAATGCTGACAAAATATTTATTTCCTCATTTGTAACAGTGCAAACTCTTAAAGCAATATCAGCAAAACTGCAGATAAAGAATTGGATAATTAGCAGAAGTTTCTGCACCGAAAATGTTCCAAATGTGATTATTCCTCAGCAGATTCTCAGCAATGTTACTTGCAACTGCACCAACACTGTTTGCCATGTCACCAATATGTATGGCCAAGTTTTGCCACTCTCCTATTTTTTTCTATAATTGGCATATTCCGTATCCAAAGGATGCAAATAGAGAATGAGAAAATAATAAGATGTTTCTGGAAAATAGCAAAGAAGCTATGCTACTAAATGCATGAAATATTTTTTACTGTTACAGACTAGAAAACTGCAAACGTGCTGATATATGGTACCAGCTAATCAAGGAAATTGGAAATGCAGAAGATTAAAAAAGAAAAAAAGAGAAAGCAGAACTAAAATATGCATGGTGAAATGCCATGTGGCAAAGCCTTTGTTTTGGTATTGAATTCTGAAGATTTTCGTCCATGCATTCAACTTATTTAACATGGTTCAATTTAACCAAGTAAATTTTGGATTTGACTCTGTTAGAGGTCCTTTTGCATAGGAAGGCTTTGAACGGCTCAGATTAATACTAAACAATTTATAAAGTGGTTGGCCAGACTGACTGCGAAATCCTGATCTTTCTGTCGATTCTTTTTCTCATATGTTCATTTAAACAGAAGGAAAATCATTCTGAATGGAATCAACATTATAACAGTGGAACTTGCTGATGAAATCTGTTAATGAACTGTAATAGAAGTGCGAAAGTCATATGGCTGTCCCTGTTCTATAATGTATGCGTTGTAGGTTAAACTTGTCAATAAGATCTAGATCTTTAATAGGGTAGCAATTCCACATTTGGTGCTCGGATTTGATTTCTCAACTGCCTTTGTGCTTTGGGGTAGGTCCATGGCAGCCACTAGGAAGGAATGTGATTAGAGACCTGGTTGTTATTGTTAAGTAAATTAACAAATTCCAAACTCTCCCATAGTGTTGAGTTTTTATTATCAAAGTTAGCTAGTGGAGTGCAAAATTTTGTTATCCACTATTGAACATTCCACAATCTTTTGCAAACTTCTTGTTCAAGTTTGTGGGTAGCTCAATTTCTCTCACACAGGCCCAGGGTTTGTGGAAAGCATAGTGGAGCATCATGTTGGTGGATGAAGGGAGGCTGATGCCCCTTGTGTTGTGTTGAATGTTTTGGTGAATATTTCTAGTGGTTAAAAGCTATTTTCTCTCTGTCTCCACGATTGGGTTGAAGAAGGAATGGAGTTTGATCTATCTTCTCTCTTAATTTTCCTTGAGAAGATCAGTTGATTGATTTGTTAGGAGTCGACATTTTGGAATGACTTATTTGGCAGGGATAAATTGGAAATATAGCTTGGTTGTCTAGTGTTAGCATCACTTTGATGCTCATGTAATTCATTTGCTAGAAATAAAACACTTACTTATCTTTTTCAAAAAAAAAGGTTCTAGGTTTCAGTTACAAACATGTAGTCCATGCCAGCGAAATTAAAATGAAATGCAAACTGCTCTGCCTGTGGTCATAAACAAGCTGCCAAACCATGTAAAATTTTGTGTTCTTGTTTTAGAGTTTCTGCATAATTTTGTGTGTCATCTATTATTGCTACAACACTTCGATTCAACAGAAATCAGCTATTATTTATTTATGGTTGCGGCGAATGGCCGCTACCAATTTTATCTTACTAGCTACAGCCATCTGAGCAAAACTGAATTACACCATGTAGTGAAACATTCTCGGAGAGGTCATCAATTTTTTTTTTTCTTTGTCATTTTACCATCAGCTTTGTTGGCATATAAAAAGAACTGTGTTTTTTTTTTTCTATGTTTTTAATTCAGAAAATTGAAACTTGTTAAGAAGGCAGATCATAAAAAAGCAATTAATGCCAAGTATCCGTTTCTGAGCAAATCTACAGAATGAAACCTGCAATTCTCTGTCTTTGATTTTAAACTTTATACCTAATCGTTATCTCTATTGTATAAATTACCACAATTCATAGGCAATATCCCTACGCTTATTAATTCTATGTTTACTTCTCTGATTTCTTCTGTTGGATTACAGCCAGTTGAAGGGGCAAAATTTAACTGGAAGTCTACCAACAGAATTTGCAAATCTTAGATATCTGCAAGAAATGTAAGTGACATATTTCACTTGTATTCAGAAGTAAATTACTGTAAAGATAAATTAGCCTCATTTTTTCATTAGGTCCATCCTTTACTTTTAATTTATAAACTAACCAACATAGTAGATTGGCACTTTTAATGTGATCACCATTTTGATATTGGTTGAAACTGATAAAGGCTTATTTATCAACACAGTGACCTCTCTCGCAACTATATAAATGGATCAATTCCATCAATTTTTGCTAAGCTCCCCCTCACCAATTTGTAAGTTTCTAAATATGTTTTGCTTCTGCAAGAACATTTTCCTGTTAGCTATTTGTTTAGCAGTTATACTGTTTGTCTGCACTTTAATTATGACTACACTACAGGTCCCTTTTGGGAAACCGCATTAGTGGTTCAATTCCAAAGGAAATTGGAGACATTGCTACTCTCGAGCAGCTGTAAGTCATGGATACTTTCTCTGTCTATTGAACTAATAGATGATGCCCGACCTTGGTTTTAACATGAAATATATCATCCAGGATCCTAGAAGACAATCAACTTGGAGGACCTCTTCCTCAAAATCTTGGAAGCTTGATCCGTTTGAGGAGACTGTAAGATTGATAATTTTTTTCTCTATTTATTTGAATTATGGTTTCTTTCTTTTGATGTATACAATTGAATGCATAGCATACACTGCAGAGCTATCATGCCATTGTCATTGTGTAAATTGTCAAGCCCCGAAATTCACGACCCGGGGACGTGAAGACAAACCCACAAATAAACATGAAACCACGAAAAATATACCATATTAGAGCAGATGCGAATAAAATAAACCACTATTCAATTTCGTGAATATTCAAACATCTTAAAAAATGCCCTAAAAAGGGACTACATAACCATGCTATAATATGAGTCCAAATCAGTATCCCATTACATAATAATTAAAAATGTTAAAATGCAAAGTAAAATAGATCATCCAGCTATAAAAATACAAGACAGCTAACTAACTCACTGGTCTATCACGAACATCAACCCTTGCATTACCAACTGTAATAGGGGTGAGCACTAAATTCCACGTGTACTTAGTGTTTATAAAATAATGTTTCTTAGTCATACAAAGCAATCAACACTAAATCAATATTAATAAAATTAAAATCTTATAATTTTCACAATTTCTTTATTTAATTATACTATTCTAATTAAACAGTTACTTAGCTATGATCCCGCAGTCTCATACTAAAATAAATCATATCACCACACATCAATATCATACTATGAGTTAGGTACTCTGTGAGGTTAGTCTGTAGCCACAAAACTGAATCTAAAATAAATCCTTAGGCCTAAGCCGTGGTGTACAACTAGTCCCGCAATCCTAGATGTACTCATTAAATCCCTAGGCCTAAGCCGTGGAGTATAATTGATCCCACAATCCCAAATGTACTCGTCAAATCCTTAGACTTCAGTCGTGAGGTACAGTTGGTCCTGTAGTCCCAAATGTACTCATCTTGCCTTAGTAGGCAAATTGGTCCCCTAGTCTTGGTACTAATATACGTTAGTACAAGCCGTATATATATTTCGTAGGTTTCTAGTATATATACTTCGTACGTTTCTAGCCTAGTAGTTATGCTAAAACCACCCTGTGCAAATTTTGAGGCTTTCAACCATTGGACTCTAGAATCCACTCTTTTGGTACCCTCTATGACTCCAATATCAAAAATCAATCTCAATCATATTCAACTAACATCACATCATACACAAGCTCCTTCATAAATTTGGTTTTTTTTTGTGTTTATCCATTTCTTATTAAATTTTATGAAACAATACAACTCATGAGTCTAAGTTTCATGTTGCTTGATACATGCATGTCTTTTGCATAACAATCAAGTTCAATGTAATATCATATAATAAAGTATACAAAAAAAAAATGCATGCTAATTAGATTTAATTAGCCAAAAGAGAATTTATTTATTATTTTATAAAGAAATAATATATATATATATTTCTAAAATTCTCCTTTATTTTCAAAAAAAAAATATTTATTTAATCATCTAAAATTCTCTTTCCAAAATAATTTTATTTAAATATTTATCTAAATATCTTACTTATAAATAAGTCCAAACCAATGTTCAATAAATTCTTAAATAATGCCACTTTATTCAAAATAATTGATTATTCATTTTGTAGAAAAAAAGAAGAAAAATTTTAGTGTGAAATCTGTGTACACACATTTATAGATACCCTTACTCTAATTAATACCTTAACTCCCAAAATCAATGTACATAGTAACATTTCTATCTTTCCTCACGCAAGTTTCATACTTATAATCATGAGCATTAATATAACCAAACCAAGCCTTTTACCACTAGGTGGGGTAATCATGAGCATTAATATATATACATAAATTTCAAATTCAATTCATATAGTAAGTCTAACTTTTATATACGTTCACGATGCATAAACTTGGAACCCAATCCACACCGTAAGTCTCACATTTATATCAGCGTTAATATAAACTTCCAATTTAATTCACAGCAAGTCTTATTTATTTTCATCAGTATTAATATATATGTAATTCATTTCACACAAGAAGTCTCACTTTTACATTCATGAGCATTAATGTGCATACATAAACTTCCAATATAATTCATAGCAAGTTTCACGTTTATATTCATGATTAATATATGTACGTAAATATTTCAATTATAACAATACATTAATATATATGTCTCTATATATATATTAACTCCTAATTAAATTCATATATTTATAACTTCAAATTCAATTCACACAGTAAGTTTTATATGTATATTCATGAGTATTAATGCATATGCATAAATATCTCAATAACAATATACCTACAACAGTCAAACATATATATCTATATATATACATATATATAAATCTAAGTGCAGAGCAAATAATCTGACAGCACACAAAATATATTTTTACATTCTATTAGTAGTAAAACACACCTACTTGGGCTATATATACCTATATATGACATGATAACAAAATAAAATAAAATATCTTATAAACATAATCCCACCCACCTCAAAATATATACGTCAGATATATATATATATATATATTCTCTAAAAAAACAATTATCAACTCAAGTTGGCCTTTTCTTTATTCCTCACTTTCCGGCGATAGTTTTTCCAAAACTTTATACGGTTCCCGTTCATCTTCCAAAGGTCACTTTAAATATATATGGGTTGACACAACCTTTCTGTCTCTCTCTCAAACTCATAGGGAGGAAGAAATAAAAATAATAAAGAGTGTATATGCCTTTGACAAAAAAGAATAAAAAGGAAGAGTGTAATTAGGATGACGGAGTAAATATACACACTTAAAAGACCCTCTCTCATCTGTTCATGCTCGACAATTACTCCCCGTATTTATTACCTTCATTTTTCTATATGCACGCTCTCTCCCCCTCTCTACTCTTAAATGTCATCAATACCTAGCCAACACCCTCATGCATGCTCCGTATATTAGTGCTCTTGGCAACCCTTGGCCTCCCAACAGAGTTCATTCCCCCTTCCTTCTATAATATGTATTCACATACACGTATTTATATATGTATAAACATTAATAAACCTAGGTATAATCAATTCAAACAAAAATTTAATCATTTAAGTAAAATTCAAATGGTTTTTTTTTAATAAAATTATAAATTTTAAAACTTAATATTAATATATAAAATAAAAAAATTTTGGGTCTTTACATAAATTGCTTTTATGTTTGGAGATATTAATTTCTTGGGAAACAACTATGCATGATCAGGAGGGGTTTTGTATGCATGATCTAGTATCGCTGTGTTATTCAACTATCAAATAAGAAGTGCCTTGGGCTTAGGTGGACCATTAAGGAATTAAGTCCAGATTGGAAAAATATGATGTATAGATAAAATCCAAAAATTACATACTCATTCTCAGGGGCGAACTTACCATTTTTAGTCAATAAGGGTTAAAATTACATATTGTCTCGGGAGAAAATGAGAATATTTTTATGATAAAATTATCTAGAATAATTATAGTAATATAATAAAATATGTGAGAATAATTTTTTAAAAAAATTAAAATTATTTTACCAAAAAATTGGTAATTTTGTTATTGTAACATTTTACATGTGCACTGCGCAAGAGAAAAACAATTGCAAACGGACATTGGAGTCGGATTAACAAAATTATATAGGGTGGTCTAAAAAATAACTATATATAGTAAAGAAAACAAAATCAGTAGGATCTGATGCCCCCACAGCCTATGTTGTGGGTCCACCCATCCTCACTCTTTAGCTTCTTTGGGTAATTGACATACTGGATTTTTTTATTTGTTGTGATATTCCCAGAAATAACCTTACAATCTAATTTTCATCCCATTATAAGATTTTATGCCTTTTATGTTAATCTAATCTATGTATAATCTTGTGGCAGCAATGTTCTGTCTTATTTGCCCATATGGTTTATATGTTATGGAGTTCTTTTGAAAGGTTCTTTTTAATAATTTTCCTACATTTTTGCATGTTTAATTTTGAAAGTTCATCTCATTGTGAATTTGTGCTCTCTTTAATTTTGAAAGTTTCATCTTATGGTGAATTTGTGCACTCTCTTATTTATGAATATGACTTGTATAACAATAGTGTTGCTGTCATTGCCTCGTCTAGCGTCCAACTATTAATGTCTTTCTTAGGCCGCTGTGTTGAAAACCTCTCACATGCATTGAAACTGTCTCTGTTACGTTGAGTACAACCAAATAAGATATCAAGGCAGTCAACATCGCTACTATTACTCATAATTTTCTCATGTTGTTGCAATGGAATATATGCAGCGTTCTTTCTGCTAACAATTTTACGGGAACAATTCCAGAAACATTCAGAAACTTAAAGAACTTGGAAGATTTGTAAGTGGAAATTATTGGGTTATTTGTCCGTCTTCTACTTCAGTAATTCTAAAAGTCGATTCACTAACTGCAGTAGGATAGATGGGACCGAACTATCCGGGAAGATACCTGATCTGATTGGGAACTGGACAAAAATTGGTAGACTGTGAGTATCATTCATCATTTTTTTTTCATCGGCAATCTTTTCCCCACCTGGAAATTCGAGCAAGTCTTTCTTTTAAATTTAATTGTTACCTAAGTACATCTTGAGTGAATGGTTAATTTAATCTGTTTCAGGGACATGCAAGGCACATCCTTGGACGGACCTATTCCTTCTTCCATATCCCTGCTGAAAAACTTAACTGAATTGTGAGGACTTAGTTGCATTCCAAACTTTATCCTATTTAATCATTTGTTTCAGCCAAAAAGAAATGCTTTTAGATTTGAGAATGTAGAAAGATGGGCAATAGGATCTATTGCATCTTGATTTTTCAGGAGGATATCTGATTTGAAAGGATCAAGTATGAAATTCCCTGATCTGCAGGAATTGCAAATTTTGAAAACCCTGTAAGTTTGAATATGGTTGTAATTCATGGTAAGAATGCGGTTCCATGTTATCATTTGCGGATTGGTCACCTCACCAAGTTGTTTCTTTTTTATTTTGTTGCATAGGATACTGAGGAATTGCTTAATTACTGGACCAGTCCCAGATTACATTGGTGAATTGTCTAAGCTCAAAACTTTGTAAGTTCAATTTTAATTGGTATCCTTATGGAGATGCATGGTTTCTTGAATTTTTTATTTAATTCCAATTGAATATGTCTAAGCATATAAAATTCCATATTTATTCTTGTGTTATGCAATTAAGTGGTTTTATATGTTGTTTCCTTCGGCATGTTAAATCATATTTGATTGTTTAGTTAAACTAGTTGCAATGGCAAAGAATCCATTCAATGACTTGAAACTCCATTTACTATCTTGTTTACTATGATAGATTTTCTTTTTCCCTAATAACACTCATAATTGTATAGGCACCTCAGAACTCAGGTTTTTTAGGAAATTGATACTTAATCAGCTAGGAGTTTTCTAATCACCAGGCTAATCAGACTTTCAAAAAATTTGTATGTTTCGAATTTCACTGTTATTAATTTATGCAAGCATATCGAACTCATTCTTGGAATTTTGTGAAGCAACTTAATTTTGTCTGGAAATTTGATAATCACCTTGGCATTTCCTAGTCACAGAGCTTAATTAAACCATTAAAATTATATTTGGTGCAGGTTCTACAGTTCATCTAAGCCTTTCCTCTCTTGCATGCACTTGGAACTCATTATCAGGATTTTATGTGACAGTTTATTGGTTATAGTGTTTTGTGCTCATTACTTTATTTAAAATTCACCATCTAGGGTAGGTTTGATTATTGGGAACAAATGGGAGGAAGATAATAGATGGGATCCAGTCATCTCTCTTTATTTTTTATCCATTTCCATGAGGTAGTGTTTTATGATTTAAGTAATGTGTGCTTCTTGCTTGCAGAGACCTGAGCTTTAACATGTTAACTGGTAAAATTCCAGAAACACTTCAGAGTTTGGATTTTGATTACTTGTGAGTAACTAATTTCAAATAGTTGTATATTAAGACTTCTACATACTCTGAACCTTCTTTGGTACTTTTATCTTAATCTGGTTGTTTGTATCATGATTGGCTTCTATTCAATGTGAGATGTAATATTGTTTGTGGATGCAGGTTTCTGAATAATAACTCATTAAGTGGAGCAGTACCCAATTCGATTTTGAACAGCAAAAATTATATGTTTGTACTTTTTCAACCTTTATTTTTCTTTGGCTACGAGTGGTTGAGCTTGATCACTAAAAAATTCATCACATCATTCCAATTCCTGTTGCAGTGATTTATCTTACAACAACTTTACAGCGTTAACTTCAACTGGTTGCCAGTCATCAAGAGTGTAAGCTTTTCTGCATTATTAGACTGTTAGTTCTATATCAATTTCAATTTTCCATACCATCTAGAAGTCAATCCTTTGTATATTGGTTGGCAGGAATATACTTTCCAGCCGTTCATCTGCACACAGCAATTCGTAAGTTCCTCATGCAGTTATCTCTGTATTTATTTCACCTGAACACTCTCATGGATGACTGAACACAAATCAATTCGAAATCTCATGGATGACTGAACATAAACTCATTTTGTAGGATTGATTGGTGCTTGAAGAAGGACCTTCCTTGCTCCACAACTTCCAAATGTAAGTATAAAGCCTTCCAAGTTCTGCTTTTATGATGTGGAGGTAAACTTCTAGTCTGAAGATCCTTGTTAAGTGTCTTGTGTCATGTTTTGTGTGTTACGTGCAGACCATTCTTTGTTTATAAATTGTGGAGGAAGAGGAGTAACCTTTGAGGGGAATGAATATGAGGAGGACTTATCCTCAGAGGGTCCAGCATACTTTTCTGTTTCTTCACAAAAATGGGCTTATAGCAGTTCAGGGGTTTTCATGGGCAAGGCATCTGCAAATTATAAAGCAAACAATGCATTGTTTTGGAATTTGACTGGTGCAGAAGTTTATCAAACAGCCCGCCTTGCCCCTACTTCACTTAAGTACTATGGGCTTTGCTTGCGCAAGGGCAGTTATAAAGTTCGCCTCCATTTTGCTGAAATTATGTACTCTGATGATCAGACATTTAGCAGCATTGGAAAGCGCATCTTTGATGTATCAATCCAAGTGAGTTAAGAGGCTATTGTGCTAGTTGACTTTATGCATACCTTATCTACTATTGATAAGATCCGTATAAATATCAGTTGCTTTATGGGCTATTTCTTTCATATACTACTGATTTTTGAGCACCAAAAAGAGACAAGTTCAGTTGTTAATTTTAATCCTTTCTCAGGGGAATGTTGTTTTGAAAGATTTTAACATTATGGAGGAAGCTAAAGGTGTTGGCAAGAGCATCACAAGGGATTTTAATGCTCTTGTTAATGGTAGCACTCTGGAGATCCACTTATACTGGTCAGGGAAAGGGACTACTGCAATTCCTGATAGAGGTGTATATGGACCTCTTATATCTGCTATTACAGTGACACCAAGTAATACATCTTCTATTCTAGGTTGCTTATGCTTGCTCCTATGTTGTCAGAGTCTTAACTACTTTTTTTTTGTTTTTAAGACTTTGATCCTCATACTGGAAATGGACTACCTATTGGAGCTATCATTGGCATTGTGGCTGCTTCCTGTGCTCTCCTTTTGTTGATCCTGCTTGTACTGCGAAAGAAAGGGTACCTTGGAGGGAAAGACTTGGAAGATAAAGGTGAGATCTGACAACTGAGAATTATGCATATGATTTTTTTTTTTTTTTTGGTAGCTATATCTTGGCTAATGCATGAAGTATTCACTAGGATGGTTGCTTGATCTTTCAATGTTTTTGTTGGTTCTGACATTGGTGAAATTTCTAGGCGAACAAGCGGATGTTAGATTTCTTGTACTGTATTAGAGTAGAGTTCACATTATGAAAGGGAATACTGAAAAATTGGCATTCTATTTTGCATCTTCACATAAAATTAATTCAGATGGGAAATTTTGAAATAGTTAAGCATCTCTCTTCAGGCATTGCTCTTACAGGTATGAGTTTCACAAAATTTAGATTAGGATCATAAAAAGGTATCATAAGCACATACAGTTTGCCCTATGCATGTTGTGATTGAAGAAAAAGACAACTAATAAATCTGTCACTGGACTTTAGTGAGTTCGTAGGTGTCTGCAGATGAAAATGGAATGATGAATCTCATAGGTCCAGAACTAGTTAATGTCACAGTTCATATAGCATATTAACTGTACAGTTGGTTGGGAAATATGAATTATTCTTCTTAGCCATGTTTGTATTTTCCGGCTGTTTTTTAATTACTTTTGTATTCTGGATGTGTTTCCTATCCCTATTGGAGAACTCCGAGCACTCGATCTACAAACAGGGTATTTCACTTTGAGACAGATCAAAGCTGCAACCAATAATTTTGACCCTGCAAACAAGATTGGTGAAGGAGGATTTGGGCCAGTATACAAGGTATACTCATGCAGGTTATTAATTTTTCACTCTAGGTTGCCAAGCTGAGAACAATATTGTGCAATGTTTTGGTATTTATCCTTTATGTATTCATTCTAAAGGCAGCAGTGAAGAGGAAATAATTATTTATACATTCCTGTCCATATTCTATCTTTCTCACATTAAAATAATATTTGTCACATTCATGCTGTTTGATCTCAGGGTGTACTGTCAGATGGTGCTGTAATTGCCGTTAAACAGCTCTCCTCCAAATCAAAGCAAGGAAATCGTGAATTTGTCAATGAGATAGGAATGATATCAGCCTTGCAACACCCAAATCTTGTCAGGCTCTACGGTTGTTGTATTGAAGGAAACCAGTTGTTGCTAATATATGAGTACATGGAAAATAACTGTCTTGCTCGTGCACTCTTTGGTAATTTCTTCATTTTCATCTTTCCACATTATTCTACATATTTTAAGAATGACTATTATTAATTCTCACTATCTCTCTCTCATTTTCAGGTCATGAGGAACAACAATTAAAACTAGACTGGCCAACACGAAAAAGGATATGCTTAGGGATAGCAAGGGGCTTAGCTTATCTTCACGAGGAATCAAGGTTGAAAATTGTTCATAGAGATATTAAGGCCACCAATGTGCTGCTTGACAAGGATCTAAATGCTAAGATATCTGACTTTGGTTTGGCAAAGCTTGATGAAGAAGAGAACACCCATATCAGCACGCGAATTGCTGGAACCATGTGAGTTTTTTTCCACCTTTTCCAACCCACTACATGCCTCTTTTGTTTTTAGCAGTGTACATACGAATAATAAAAACCGTTGGTAATCACCAATATAGTTAATTCCTCAGTTCTATGGGTACATGTTGAATCAATCATATCGAGATTAGTTGAAATTAGTAATTTTAATTTAGTTAGTCACCATATTGATCAAAAAAATATTTAGTCAACACCACCGAATCCATTTTTCAAAGCTGCAGCAGGTTGTGCATATCCTGAATTTTGGAGCATTTCTTAAATAAAGTATTGGTGTGTAGAACTATGGGTTGTAGCAATTTAACCATTTTTTTTTTAAATTGTTTGGAAGGATGGATGATTTTGTTAAAAGAGTAATCCTACATAACCAAAAGAAGTAACCACAATAATGTGGAAGATTTGTGGGCCCATCACTTGAAAATAATAAACCCATAGAATTCTTGAATTCTTCTTTACTTACAACTCTATTGCTGCCACATCATTCTGGTTCCTTTTTTTGCTAATTTTTCTAGTACAACAGGATTTTCTTTCTTAAAATTGTTTTACACAGTATAATATTTGTGGATATGTGGTTCTGTACTAGCTGCTCATTTTCTGTCGAGTGGTATTTAACTCATTTTATTTGCAAACTGCAATCTCATAAACTAGGCAACCTTCACGTATTCAGGAATAGAAAAGGATGCAGTTACGAATTCATGATCTAGCATGTATAGACTGAAAAATTCATGTGGATTCCTATATTCCATTTAGGATTAGGAATAAACGTAATTGGACTTGCTTTTCACATATCTCTCTTGTGGTGAACTCCAATAAATAGGAATTATAAATTATGGAGTAGCAAAAATATGAGTGAGATATTACAGATTGATCGCTATTCATCATTTGATTGCTATATGTTAGGTTTTACACTTGTAATTGGAAATTTATGATCAAAACAATAATTTCAAGCTTGTTCACTGAGACATAGACTAAAGGTGTCTTAGCTGTAGGCTTAGAAGTTAGTATTGTAGCCTTTTGAGTTCATCTGGAAATTTGCAGAGACTTTAGGTACCTATAAACCTGTTTCGCTAAATGGGCTGCTATATATCTTGCTGGATCCCTTGGATGCTCGCTAGAAAATCCTAAAGAATTTGTATATTTGGTCAAGTGTTAAGCTCGCGGGAAACACTAGTATTCATGGTTACTTGACAGACCAAATTTGGCCAAGGCATGAGCTCACTTGAAGCTTGTTGGATGCTCGCTTTATGAAACATGTTATTTTATGCTATTTTGTTTATGTCATTTTAGGAATTGCTCAGGTTTATGAAACATTTTATTTTATATTTTGCAAATACTGCATTAATGGCCCTGCAATCAAGTATGATGGACTTATCCATGTGCATTGATAAAGTATTGTCGTAGCCAGAAAGGAAATATAAATCGTTTTCCTTGGTTGTGTATTTTTTTTTTTTTTCTTCTTAAAGAAAATGAGCTTCAATGTGCTGGTTTTAGAAAAATAGAGGGGACCCTACTATGAGCTTTTTCTTTTCTTCTACAAGCTCCATTTTTTTTTTCACACCATTAAATGGAAATAAATGTCTAAATAACTTTTTTTTTTCTCTCTCAAGTGATGAGGATGCGATTGAATAAATTAAGAGTAATGCTATATAACTCAAAAATATATTAGAATGACCAAAATGATGTGGAATTCTTGTGGGCCAATCATTTTGAAATATTAAACCCACGAGTATACTTTAATTACAATGTTGCCATCGCCGCATCATTCTGGTTGCACTTTATAATTATTTTTTCTGATAAAATAGCATTCTCCATAGATTAATGTCCTTTGGATTGGCCTAGGAGGCTGTTGTCTCCATTAGTTTGGCAGTAATTGTTGTTATTGAGTATTTTTTGATTTTATTTTATTATTTTCTTTTTCTATTTTCAGTGGATATATGGCGCCTGAATATGCAATGAGAGGTTACTTGACAGATAAAGCAGATGTTTATAGCTTTGGGATTGTTACACTAGAGATCGTTAGTGGGAAAAGCAACACAAATTACAGGCCAAAAGAGGAGTTCGTTTACCTTCTTGATTGGGTAATTATGCTTTTTTCTGAATTGTCCTTGTTTGACAGTTGACCTGTTGCTTTCCACATACAAGGCTTATATACAATCATTTTTTTTATTATACATAATTACTAACAAGAATTGGGTTCTATTCCATTTATTCATCAAAAGGATCTTCCCTTTCGAAGTCAAAATGGATTTTCCTTTTCCTACACTAATGTTTAGTTTTACACAAGATAACTAATGTTTAGTCTCTCTCTCTCTCCCCCCCCCCCCTTTTTCTTTTCTTTTTTTTTTTTTTTTTTTTTGAAGGCTTACGTCCTACAAGAGCAAGGAAACCTTATAGAACTTGTGGATCCCAATCTCGATTCAAACTACTCTAAAGAAGAGGCCATGAACATGTTAAATGTGAGTCTTTTGTGCACCAATCCATCTCCCACTCTCAGGCCATCCATGTCATCTGTGGTGAGCATGCTCGATGGCAAAATTCCCATACAAGCAAATCTAACCAAGCGAAGTTCATTAAACGACGACCCGAGATTCAAAGCTTTTGAGAGGCTTTCACAGGACAGCCATTCCCACATCTCCACGTTCTCTCAGGACAGTCAAGCGCAAGGGAGCATTTCAATGGATGGTCCGTGGATTGATTCCTCCGTGTCGTTCCAGAGCAAGAGTGAGGTTCGAGAATTTTCTCAATCAAGTAAGCTTCTTCCAGATCTTCATGATGTAAATTTGGACTGATATATAGATTAGTGGGTCTAAAATGCACGTATGAATGCTCCGAGCTTTCTGCTGTTGCTTTTGTAAACGATATTCATAATCTTAAGGATTATTTAAAATGTTTTGAGATACTGTTCAGTTCTTGCCAAAAAAAGAAGGGGGGGGGTTATTTCTTGCATTTATGCATTCTGATTACTGCAGAGGTGGAACTGATGTCTCATCCGGAACCTGGTAAATCAAACTGATGGATGCTGTTTTAGACATGTACGAGGATTGCAATTTGGCGCTTGTACTCAGCTGGACGGGCCTCTCTCTCACTCTCTCTCTCTCTCTCTCTCTCTCTATATATATATATATATGTATATATATATATTGTATTTTCCTTGCTATGTTGTTGCCTGTTTATGATAGTTCTACAAGCTTGTATTTTACTGTTAATGCTCAAAACTCAAAAGAGGCTGGATGAAGTTGTTAGTGTCTAGGTCTGTTGCACAAACCACGCATGTGCTGGCCATTCCTGAAAGTTAAATAAACTTTCCTTTCTGGTATATTTAATGCCAAAGTCTGAGGAATTAGCCTGGCCATTTAATGTTCGCCCCCATCTCAGTGTGCATTTGACGCTTGGGTGGAGAGTTGTTCTCTATTTTTATTCACCAAGCTAACCTCCAAATAGTTAAAAGCTCCTGTACTACTAATTTGTTTATAATGGAGAAGGGCCGGAGAGCTCAGTTGTCCCTCTCCTGATTCGGGTTCGAGCCCGGAATCTGCCTCCCTTGCCCACACACTCCTATTTATAGGTGTGATCCTTGAATATTTTTTTAGTTCTACAGTTAAAATAATAATTATTAAGGAAATGTTGTTCATGATAAATTATTTGTGAATCCACTATTAATGAAAACACCAGTGGCCGAATCTAAAAATTTGGGATTCTAAGGACGAAATATTTAATGAGACCTTTACAGCTTAAGTTTTTATTAGATTACAAATCCATTTGGTGATAAGGAAAAAAATAAAAATACAAAATTGTATCCTTATTATTTCAATGTCACACTCAAAAAGAATAGCCATATAATTTATTTATTTAGCTGCAATATTGTTTTTGATTTTTCAAAATTAGTGAACATTAGAATTATTTTATTATTAATTTTTTTTTTTTTTTTGGGCTACTCACATGGTGAAAGAGATAAAAACAATGCAAACAGCCAATAAAAAAAAAAAAAAAAAGAAAAGAAAGGTCACTGCCTTGTCTTTATTTTTCAGATTCTATATTTTTTCCTTTTATTTTCTTCCACTGCATGAGAATTGTACCCAAACAAATATACTTTAAAAAGATAAACATGCTTGATAATGTAAATCTAATTTTGGAAAAACCTGAAAATACGTTATTAATTATGTTCTTTTGAGAAAGGCAATCCTTTTTTCAAACTGAAGCTAGCTTTCAAAAAAAAATTGAATACAAAGGAAGGCAGAAAAGAAAATAGTGCGGAGGGAGGGAGCAGAGAGAGATATAAAGAGTTCTATTAGAAGTGAGTTTGTAAGAGAGAGAAGAATGTAAAGAGTTTTATTACAAGCAGGTTTGTATTTAATGATGTCCAATGGTAAAAAAGAAAAAGAGCTGTTATGATATGCGAAAAAAATCAAAAGTTTTTTGTAGAATTGAAGATTTTAATAATAAAAATAAGGAGTTTTACCATACTTTAATAAAAAAATAGAAGTTCTATTAAATACAAACCCATTTCTCACTTATTAAAGATTTTAATAATAAAAATAAGGAGTTTTATCAGATTTTGATAAAAAAATAGAAGTTTCATTAAATACAAGCTATTTCTCACATGTATATATACATCGCATTATATATATGGGGCTTACTAGATTTATGAGATCTAAAGCAATTACCTTAATTGCCAACTCATAAGACCGACTCTGAAAAACACATTTTAAAATACGATTCTACAAAACCTAAAAACATATTATCAAAATATAAATTCTGTCAACCATCCAGAAATGTATTTTGAAAATGCATTTTTAACACGTATAGATTAAAAGCATATTTTCAAATAATCTCTTAGACAACATTTTCTCAACAATATATTATTTTAAACGCAATTTCAAAGTGTGCCCTTAGCCTAATTTTTAGTTATAGGCTAAAAATGCGTTTTCTTCTTAGTTATTAGGCAAATATGTTTTTGTTCTTATTAGATAAATATATTTTCAAGTAAAGGCTGAAAACACATTTTGAAAATGTAATTTTAGGCTTTACAAAATCACAAAATTGCATATTTTCAAAATGCATTTTTATTAACAATAAATACACATAGTTTCTTGCATTTACAAAATAATTTATCTTTTTAACTGTAAATATATATATATATATCAAAATCACAAAATTGCATTTTCAAAATGCATTTTTATTAACAATAAATACACATAGTTTCTTGCATTTACTAAATAATTTATCTTTTTAACTGTAATATATATATATATATATATAGCGCGATCCTCAAGTTCTCAACTCAAAAAATTTCAACCTTTTGTGTGAATTTGGAAAACTTTTTTTCAGTTACGAAGCCATTTTCAGGGATAAAATATAAATCACTCAATTTTGTTATGACGTGCAATTGAATAGAAATGAATACCCTTGCGTAAACATAAAGAAAACCAGCATGTTTACCTTTTCTTCAACTCTTCAAAAAAATTCATATCATTGGTTAATAAAAAAAATCCCAAATACGAAAAATTCAAAATTGGTCCGCATTAATTAGGAAGCGGACTTAATTGTTACTACTAAAAAAGTAGGTAACTTTATTGTTACGACCAAAAGTGTGTGTCTTTTGAACGGTAGAAAAGTTAATCTCTTCAAATAAAAAAAACATAAATAACCCAAATAAAAAAAAAAATTGCCATCAGTGCTAAGAAAATGTCATGTACTATTCAACTTGAAACTGTTGATGCACCATTAATGCATATAGATCCAATGGCTCAGATCCAACATTGGAGCCCTTCGAATTACATACTCATCCATCACCTATAGAATTCCATAATCCAAACATAAACACACACACACA
The DNA here is from genome assembly GCA_019916065.1 of Vitellaria paradoxa. Lineage (NCBI taxonomy): Eukaryota > Viridiplantae > Streptophyta > Magnoliopsida > Ericales > Sapotaceae > Vitellaria > Vitellaria paradoxa. The sequence goes on from CM034234.1 coordinate 41,582,383, forward strand.
CACACACACACACATATATATATATATATATATCACATGCTGCAAAGGAATTAAAATGAGGGGTTTGTATATACCACCACTGGACGTTGACATTAACAATTATATATCACAGGGCTTGTAACTATTATATACATTTAAACTGCGAGCGTTTGTTCAATTCAATCAAAACTCGATACCACTATTTAACTGAACAGAGAAGGAAGGCCTGCCAACATTGCTCAGAGGACTCTCAACTCTCACAACTATCCCTGAACTGCCAACATTTCCATTCCACTTCGACCTCCCAAGCTGTGAATTGGACAATACAAAGTTAACAGGCAGGTCAAAAAACCTCAAAAAAAAAAAAAAAAAATGAGTTGTTGCGTGAAAAAATGATGTGCATACCCAATACAATTGCTGTATGCATGTATCTTCAGTTTTACACAAGTGAAAATTTATCACTACAACTATATATGCCATCCATATATTTCTTATCACCGAGATTAACTGTAAGTACAGGCAAGGCACATAAATAAAAGTATCACTGGCTCACTGAAGTGATTAATCTTTCCATATATTTCTACACTTGAATGCACATGGAAATTCTACAAATTTGGCACTTATTCAGAATTGTGCATCTCTCTTCTGTTTGTGCAATAGGACCTTAGGAAACTGTAGACAAGACAGTGGTTGGAGTTTTGCACAAATGGAGCAAATGCCAATAAGCTCACACAAACAAGTAATGAATGCACAAAGCCTGAAAGATGTACTAAATAAGAACTCCATAACTCTACGAGCCATAATCTCTTCCGTGAACTGATTTCATTAGATAAATCTGATCTATGGCATGCACGTGGTGTTGCAACGGGTGGATCTCACAAAACTTCTTAAACATGCCTATTATCTTTAGCCCGAGAAAGATAATTATATAATATTCCAAACAATTATGATATTATGAGTCTACCACACTACATATTGGTGTATGGAATCATATGATATATGACTAATTGCAAATATATTATACTAGAAGTGATGTACATTCGATGCATGTGAGAATTACTCTCTACATAATTGGTAGTTGATGTCATATATATATATATATATATAAGACATTGGTGGTAACAAAATGGGAAAGTAAAATTATTTGAGAAAGTAGTTTTTAAAGGTTTACTTGCACACCCTTTAAAGTTCTAGGTAATTAGAAAGGTATTAATGAAAGACGAGGGAAAAAAAAGTTCCATGTTTCACCAAATATAAGGTCTCACCAACTACCCCTAGTTTTGCCTTATTAATAAAGTAGTATGTATATCAACTCAACTCAATAAAACCTTAGTCCCAAATTAATTTAGGTTGGCTACATAAATTATCTTTCTCCATACATTTTCGTCATAGTTGTGTTTTCTATGAGGTTACATGAAATTTAAGTATTTCTTAAAATTTTAAATCCATGTAATCTTAACAATAACATGTATATACATATATTGTTTGCAAATAAATAATCACACCCTGTGGACAGTCAGCTAACGTCATACATAATTCTACATGGTCAATGTGAAGAGGTCAATAAGTTTCTTTCTGCTGTGCTTCTAGGCCGACAGCTTATTTAGTATATAACTTGTGCATTTAGCTATAACTTGTGCATTTAGCTACATAAGAAAATGAAATATTCTTCCAAAAAAGGTATGACTCCACCTATATTGCACATGTTTAATGCATTTTACTAATGTATATTTCTGAACTCTTATCTTCAAATTCAGTTAAGAGCCCAACGAATATTATTTAGCCGTTAAAACACAGGAATCAAAAGTCAGCAACATACAGTAAAGACCATTAGCAGTTAGAAAGTTTGAAGACAATCAAACAGGAAACTCTTGCATAAACCTCAGAATACAGAAAGAACCCATGGAGGAGGAGCAGCATCAAGCATTTCAAGAGATATTAGATTCCGAGAGCCAAAATCACAATAATCATGACTTTCTTCCGTAGGGGAGTATGACAATTCAGGGGTTTATTTGCCTCCCGATGAATAGTGGGCCATTACAACCAAATAAACCCTACACAGCATGGATCCTAGTTATGAAATTTACATCTCAACCATATAGGGGAAATAGATGATCACCATTCCACATGGCATAAATATCAATTAAATGCAGCAGTGACCAATGTTTTTAATGGTATAGAAAAAAACTTACAGATAGTGATGCAAATGCAGAAGGATGTGACATGAAAGCACAACCACAAATCAGACTCAGTTCCTCGTTCAAAGAATGAATAAGTTCTGCTCGCAACCCCGGATTGCTTCCACCAAATGTTGGGCATACACTGGCAGGGTATAAAGATAGAAGTAAAAGCAAACTATGAACATCATGTAGCATACAAACTTTAGAGCATGAATAAACGGAGCAGCAGCAGAACATGGCTTTGACATGGTAAAAAAACAAAAGGGTTTAGAAACAATATATTGATCTGTATTTTTTCTTTTTTGTTACAATGATTGGTAGCTTGGGACCAAAAAGGTGCTGCGTATGAAGTTCTAAGCAAGCTGTGGCCCAATGTGGCCATATTTCCAAGAAACCTGGAAGAATTGACTCCATGTTCAACTGAAAACCATCAGCACAAAAGAGTTAATGGGTTTTATTTTCCATACAACCAGAAATAAAGAAGCTGATTTGGAGTCAACCAAAGCAAAGAAATAAACATGTCATACATTTAGAAGAGTCTATGTAACATAGCCCGCATCCAAACCCGATCCAATTAGCAAAACACTGTCCCATACTCATACCCGACTAGCAAGTAGCAACTTCCAGAATTTCCATAGCTTATAACCAATTTATATTTTAGACAACTACACCAGAAACCCAGCGGCCACTTCCACTAAAAGTCATGACCATATCAAATTACAATTCAAATAAACAAGCAAATATTCTTACCTAAATTGGATGGTTGGCCTCACCATGAGACCAGATGTCTTCCAAGCTAAAGCTTGAGCAAGATCTAAGGTAAACGACTTGTCAGGCCACTGTACTGTTGGTGTGATGCGTGTTCCCCATTTGTTCTGCAAACACTGGAAACCATGAGTTCAATTCTCATGTAAAACCAATTTTCAATTTGATCTATGTTGACATCTTACAAACTTGGAGGCTTACCTTGCAAGAGAAACTATACCTCATCTCTCCTGGAAATTGACCTTGAGCTTGAAGCAGACCACCACAAAAAGGCAGGAAGGCAGTAGTGGATAAGCCCTCACCAGACACATAAGTGAACTGACCATTTGGAAACTGCAAATCCATGAATGACTGGAGAGAAAAACTAAAGTTAGATAATCCACCGTAAGATTTTGACCTTGAAATTTTTAGCAATAGCAGACGATGCTTGATGAAAAGAAAATACCAAAGTAGCCCAAACAAGAACCTTTGTCGAGCAAACCAGGGAAAATCAAGCAAAGAGAATTTAAGTATTAGAAAAATAGCATCCATATAGATGCTGATTTTACAATGATCCACGTCTTACTTCTTTTGGGTAACAGATCAAAGTCTACCACACTTGGTGCACCCAGAATGTTTAAAAGGAGAAAATGCCAAATATATATTGCAGTTGAGCAGCACAATATGTTTGCATATGTGCAAACGCTGCAAAGGGTGGGACTTTTGCGGTGTCTCTCATAGATGAACATTATCCTAACAATTAAACAATATTTCAACTATGACATGTAAAAGCATACATACCAGTATTGCCTTCATAGATCAGTACTTTTACAGAGATCCAAACCCCTAATTTTTTTTTTAATTATTTTTTTAACAAAACTAAGCTCAAAATCTCTCGACAATTGGAACCCATAATTTTTCCCCCACCTTCCCATTTATCCCATTTATCTTTGTCAGTGTCAGGGAAGAATGAAGTGCAAACATAAAAGCATTATCCAGTTGCAAAGGGCTCTACTCAGTAATTCTCCTCACTACTACTGACTCAGTGGCAAAAATCTCAACATTATGATACTTCAGTTCTAGCAATAACCTAGATATTCATTTACACAAGTGAGTGGAAGTAACAATGATGTAAAAACTTCTCAAAGAAAAGTAAAGACTAGCCACATCCTACCAATGTAATAAAATAAATAAACTGTGACTAACCAGTGTTCAAAACTTACACATGCCAAAGGATTGAGACATATCATTGACATCAACAGCCACCTTCTATGCTTAGACCACACGGCTGGACAAAGAGAGTGCATTCCGTTCTGTTAATCAATCCAAACATTTACATGTCACTAAAACTGATAAAAGCTACTAAGAAAAACTAGAAGGGACAAAAGCACAGAGGGCAAATAATCGCAAAATTAAAATCAAGCAATTTAGATCAAGATAACAATGTTAAATTATCAAACTAAAATGAAAAAGAAGACAACTTGTTCGTACTTATCTCTTTATCTAATCCAGTATCAGATCCCATATTATGGGAATTTTCAAGTCTAAAGACACTCAGTACAATGCTAAAAGATTAATTTATACTAAGTCCACCCCTCCCACCGCATCAAATTTGTCAGACCAGCATTGGATGTTGTCCATATATGATGTACTTTACTTTATCATGTATCAGAAGCATAGTTGTGTTTTCAGAGACATAATGCAGCAGAGAAGTGAGTCTTAAAACTTAAATATCTAATACTTCCTAGAAGTAATCAATCTTAATTGTACAAGAGACTAACTACTCAGAAACAACGCCTGGTAGTGTCTTAAAAATTAAATAGCTACTACTTCCTAGAACTAATCCATCTTATTTCTACAGGAGATTAACTACTCAGAAACAAGGCCTGGGAACCATAACCAAGGTTGCAAAACAATGCCTGGGAGACCAGCACTGGACAATGACTATATATGATGTACTTTGTCATGTATCAGAAGCACAATTGTGTTTTCAGAGAGTGAATGCAACAGAGAAGTGAGTCTTAACAATTAAAGAGCTACTACTTCCTAGAATTAATCAATCTTATTTATACAGGAGATTAACTACTCAAAAACAATGGCTGGGAGCCATAACCAAGGTTGCAAAACAATCCCAATCTCTCTTTGTTACTTGTCATATTCTTCTGTTTCTCTTGTTTCTCTTCCTACTTTTACCTTCTTTTCTAAAGTTGTTCATATTCCTCTGTGTGTTCATGGCGCAAGAAGGGCATACAAGATACTATTTTGAGTTAAAAAATTCACAGCACCGAACAATCAAATGAAGCCAAAGAAGGAAGTGTTTCCAAAGTTAAAGTAGCTTGAAATTTTAACAGGTTGGCAAAGAAATTCCTATTAGGACCGCACTTCCTCCTGGATAGATAAAATATCTGCCAAACAGCTAATTTCATTAAGCATAGAGACACAATCAGATCCCAAACAGGTACTTCTCACATAAGGCTTAAATAGGTAGAAGAAACAGCAATAACTCGAACACCCGATTCCTACAACATGTCCCTGGACTCCACACTAACAAACTTTTAAGCAACGAACCTAGTAAATTTCAACCATTAACACCCAGTTTGTTCAGATATGATGCTTTTCTTTTTTTCCTTTCTGTTCCAACAATAGCTGTCAATGAAGGAATTCCCTTCTAGGGCTAATCTTATTATGAAATGCTCCTCAATACAAACCTTATGCATAACAATATGCTCAATGCATACTTATCAAAAAAATTAAAAAAAAGTTTGCATCCATGCATGAATACCTACTGATTGGTGCCAAAGCACACGATGCATACTGTGCTCTTGTCATATACAATAAATAATCCAAGAAAGCACCTATGTCCTGCACAGGACCATATACAGTTGTCCAGCCTCAACCGAGAGACTTGACATCTTTGACTAGGAAGGAAGCTGCTTGGATCTATGATGTTCAAAGTAGAAGCATGCTAAGGAAAATACGCTTAGGACCTGACAATGCATTTTGACTTTAACTGTCTTACAAACAGATCAAGATAAAAAAATAACAAACAGGTCCTAGATTTATTTGTGATCCTTGTGGAGCTATCTGAGGAAAATTTTCAATAAAGCCAGCATAAAAGGAAGTCCATAAGATTCAGTGCCTAAGCCACTTCCACTATTGACAACAAAACTGTCACAAATATCTCACAATAGGTTGATTTGAAAACTGTACATACCTTCCTATCATAACCATACCAAAGCAAGTGTTGCTTTGATAGGTGAACTGGCAGAAGAAGTGTTGAATCACGAACAAAAAGTACTGGCCCAAGCTGGACGAGGAAGAGAGAGGAATTTTCATTTCCTGACGTAGAACTACCGTGTGATGCCTCTACTCGCCACAAGTCTCCCCTTGCAACCAAAGAACCTTCCACATCATGGGTCCTACTGTCATATGTAGATGAAAAATTAATGGTCCCCTGCGTTCAAAGAAATTAGTCATCAAAAAAAAGAATTAAATCAAGCTAAACGGTAAAGGGACATTTCACAAACCGCAATCTGGAAGACAATTTAGCAGTTCATCTATGCTGCTTAAAAAGAAACTGACTATATTTTTTTTCAGGCTGTTCTGTGCACTCACAGTTTTCTCAAGCTCCACACCTCCTATCATTTCTTCATTACAAACACATCGTTTATTATATATCATGTTACGTTATTCAAGAAAATAGTGTAATTGTTAAAAGAACTGTAGTATGGATATTGTAAAAATATCAATACATCTTATACAATTTACCCCTTGACGAAAAAAATTACTATAATTGTTACAATTTACCCCTTGAAGAAACAAATTACCATAGATAGAACTGTAGTATGGATATTGTAAAAATATCACCACCACAATGGAACATGATATTTTACAATTTACCGAATTTTTTACCATAATAGAGACCTCCCTCTCATATTTACCCAAATAAAGTAATAAAAAACTTATTTACCAAATTTGGGCCAAAAATGTCAGTAGCATTGACATTTTTAGTGTCCAAAAAATTAAGGAAAAGCTTCAATATCGACTCTTTCCAAGCTCTCCAGCGTAGGAATTCGCCGCTTTCTGATCGACACCTCGAGCCCGACCCTATAGAAATAAGGGTGTTTTGGGTTACGAAGCATTGGTGTGTGCACAAATTTGCTTTCACCATTACCAAATTGTTTCTGCTTCTCATTGTTAATTGAATAGCCATCCAGAATGAGTGGACTCGGATGATGAACTAGTCTGGCATCGAACGAGTGAGAGACTAAACAGTAAGAGAATCGATTATCCAATTTGAGAAAGGAGCTAGCAAGCTCCGCCAGCAGGGAAAGAACTCAAGGCCGAAACCAGCAATGCCGATGGGCTCCCCGAGGACGTTGTTAGCACACCAGAAAGTAAAATTCCGGAGAATTAGCGACGGTGATGACATGGGGATTGATAAATTGTCAATGTAGAAACAGTCGCTTAGGCTTCCGTCTGTGTAAGCATAGTAGCAGGGTGGAATGGGAAGGTAGCCCAATCCAAAATCTTGATTGATTCTAGAGGGTAGAGAGCAATGGCACAAAGGTCAGAGAATGAGAGAGGCGAGTGAACGGCAGAGCAAGCACTTGACTTGCAGGGGGCTCATGCGGTAGTAGAGGAGGAGAGGTTGAGAGAAGTTGAGTTGGGGATGGTGCTGAGGTTGTATTTGCCATTGCAAAGGAAGCACTCAAAAGGGTGGCAAGGGAGATAGATGAGGTCGCTGCCAGTGTCCATGCAGAGAGATGGTTTAGGGATGGTTGGAGCCGAGGGAGAAGAAGATGGTGTAGTCGCTTCCGAATGAAAGCAAAAGAGAGACTTGACGCCAGCACCAGCAAAACCGACTGGCAGAGTGGCTGGAGGTGGATTTGAGGAAATGATGGGTACTATTGAATTGGGATGCAGATAGGGAGTGGATTAGAGGTAGAAGTAGAATCTGTGAGTATGACACATATACACATGCCAAGAAGATTGAAAGGAATACAGAGACGAAGACAGAGGATGCCATGGATACAGAGGTGGCTCGAAATAGAGTCATGGTTATTTTACAGAGCATATATATAGAGAGGGAGGGGGGGGGGAGAGTGTGTGTGTGTGTGTTTAAATGTTTTCAACAGGAAAAGACTGAAAACTTTAATACTTTTGGCATTTTTCTTTAATTTGTTAGACATTGAAAACGTCCATGGCATTGACGATTCTGGTCCTAATATGGTAAATAAGTCTTTTATGACTTAATTTGGGTAAATATTGGGAGGGAGGTCTCTATTATAGCAAAAACTCGAATTTACCCCTTAAGGGGTCAAAACCAAGATAAAAGATGATGATGATGATAATGATGATGATGATGATGATGACACCACAATCTTGAAGAACAAAAGATAAAAACAATAATCATAATAGCACATTACTGGAGAGAGAAACGCCTGACTTAAAAAATTGGCATCTAACTTGGGTTCATGGATTTATTGTTTGCTCAAGTTTGCATCCACCAATCCCCTAAATTCCACGCTTAAGGTCTTAAAAAAATCCCCACCACCCCAAGTCGCATCCCAGACTGTAAGCATGGCAATATTATAATTTTATAAAACGTGTTCCTTCTTTCCTGGAGAGCAGATTTTCAAAATATAAAAAAAATGGTGGTAGTTTGAAAGGTATAATAGTCGCCACATCCAGCATTTTGTGTTAACAATTTCATCTGCTATCTCTAACAAAATTCACATTTCCACTAAAATAAAATCATAGGAACAAACAACAACATTAACTGTACTTAAGTTTTCATTGCTAAAAATTAGTATTAAGTTGTTTGTAACAATGACATGGCTAACCAGATATATGCCATCTTGAAGTTACCTGTGGTCTGCCCAAAAATCCAGCCGTCTTTAAATTAAAGCCCGGGATTTCCTCGTCCACTGACCCATCAGAAACCATCTCACTTTCTGCAAACCCAAGATCTCTAAACCGCCCCACCAATGATCCCAAATCCTCCTGCATAGTTACACCTCCATCAGTCCTTTGGCAATTCAGATCAGTCCGCAACGATGTAACCACACTCTCGTCTTGCCAAAACGGAACGGGCAACCTCCTGAAGAACTGCTGAACCACACCATTCAAGCAAGCCCCAAAATCCGCACCAGCCTGCCCTAACCTGTTCCCAATATCAAAAATCGCCGAAACCCCATTAATTCCAGAATTATCAATTGCAAGCCCAAAATCCCTTTTCGCGAAACTCTGGGATGGGAACTCAACATCGAAGAACTTCGGTGTTTGGTGATTAGGCCATGGGAACGACGGCGGAGTTATGTGAGACTGAATTAACCCGGTAAATCCCTGCGCAAGCCTGTCCGCCAAATCCTGGCCATGCCGTTGAACCTCTTCCCATGCTTCAAACGATCTCTCCACTGACATTTTCTCGGGGTGATTCAAAAGTATTTATCACTTGAATCTACACAATATATAAGGGAACTGCAAGTAATGAAATTGACAACAGCAAGCAAACATGAAGACTTCTTCAAGGCCTCAAACCATCAAATCGATCCCAAGATCCTATTTTGACACAAATTGAGCTCAAAAATCTAGGGTTATAGTCTTATAGCTGTTACGAAAGGAAAGTTGTTGCCTTGGAAAGTACGAAAAGACCTCCTATGACGCCAATTTCAGGGGTTCCAATTCTCGAATCTCCGACGACGTAAGATTAGGGCCTTGGTTGTCTGAAATTCAGATTCATCGCTAAGGCGTTGAATAACGTGAGACTGGGTAGGGTTTGCAGAGACTATTGGGCGATTAAAGAGCGGATCGAAATTGGGATCTGTAGCTTTCGAGACGCTGAGTGTGGATAAGAGCTCAGAAGTGATGATCGAAGAAGTGATGATCGGGGAGGGGGGGGATTCAGACAACAATGCGCAGGTCGGCGTAATATAGCAGGAGGGGTGCGTAATGGGCACACCGCCTCATTTGCCGCCACGTCGATGGTAATGCGCTGCCAGTGGTTATTGACGATAAAAGATTTTCATATCAAGAAATAGACTTTTCGGGTCAGGTGCGTAGCACGTGCCCACAATTAGATTTTGCATTGAGGGTCCGCACGAAAATTAACGAAAAATAGTAAAAAATATGATTTGAAAAATTTTTTAGTACTTTATGTGCAGTCACTAAATTATATTTTTTAGAAATGAATAATAATTTTTTTTTTTACTTTTGCTTCACTTTTTTAGGGAAAGAAAACGTCTTTTGGTTCACAGTTTTATGTCAGAATTTGTTAGAAAAGTAGTTAAATGTTTTTTGAATTTGTAAAAAAGTTATTAAAATTTTGAAATATTATTGAAATTTGTAAAAAATTATTAAATTTGTAAATTAAAAATTATTAAAATTTGTGAAATATTATTGAGATTTTAAAAAATTTATTAAAATTTGTGAAATATTATTGAGATTTGTAAAAAAATTTATTAGAATTTGTAAAAATTTACTGAAATACGTAGATATATATATAAATTTATAAGAATTTTATGACGTACGAGAAGTACAAAATGTGTTAAAAGAATTTTAAAAAATTTCAGATAATTTTAGTATTTTTAAGAATTTTTTATGCCAAACGGATCCTAAATATGATTGGAATGTTTTAAAAATTTGTGCATTTCAAATTTTAAGTTTTCAGTTTATTAAAATACAAATTTTTAAATGTAAAAAACTAATGAGTTTCCAATTATATTTAGGAGAAAAGTTAATAAAAATAAAAAGTTAATGAGTTTTGAAAATAGACTTACTTTTTTGGGTTTCGAAATAGAATTTACTTGCTCATAAGTTCTAAAAGGGTATATGATTTTGATAAATGTAAAAAATTAAAAAGTTTTGAAAATGTACCCACTTTTTTACATTTCAAAAAGGAATTCACTTGTTTGTGGATTCTAAAAAGGGGACCCACTTGCTTAAAGATTTAATATAATTGCTAAATTTATATATTTCAATTCTATTAGTAATTAAATTAAACATACAGATAAAAAATGAAGTTGAATTAAAAAAATACAAATAAAAAAAGCTTAAATAATAATTAAGTTTTTTTCTCATATGACAATAACTCTTAATATTTTTAAAATTTAAAAGTATAAAAAATGTTGAATATTAATTAGGATCAAAAGTAGTTTTTTTTTTCTAAATTCTGCTTTTAAATTAGTTACATTGACTATATTTGTTTTATTTTATAAAGCACATATGATTAATAATAATAATATTTTATATTTAAGTTATTTTTATAAAATCAAATAAAAATTTATTATTAAATCTAACGTGGAGCTCTCTATATTTATTATTATACTTTTTTTTTAATTTTTACAAATATTTGAATAAAGTTAACTTTGGGAGTGTAATTTTTTTCCTAAATTTTAATTTTATATTTTAATTAGTAAGGTTGACAATATTTATATAATGAACACATTTTAAAAATGTTCATCACACTGACTAAAATTCAAAGGTTGAGATTGAGTTTTATTCTTTAACGAATGATTGAGATATTTTACAAACCAAACTTCCTTTCAAACTCCCGCTTAATGTTTTAAAAGGATTTAACTTCGAGAGATTCACTCTCTAGGCCTAGGCCAAACCCCGAGAGTGAATCTCTTTTGGTTTGTACCACACATACCGGGCCCTCAACATGTGTAGCGGTAAATTGTAAATTTGTGTAGCGGCGGCCTGCTTAATGTTTTAGTCACTTCATATTCTGATAAACTATTGAGTTGAACTTCATAACGATATTTAAAGAGTTGCATTGAGAAAGAGAGTTACATTAAGAAAAATAAAAATTTTACTTCTAATTATTACAATTGCATGTATATTTAATTTTAATTGAGGAATATTATAGGCACCGATTATTCGCTATTATTATAATATTATTCAACTAATGATAAAAGTACTCTGACTATTTTTGTATTATTTCATTTGATACCAAATGATACATGTTCAAAATTTTGGCTAAAGGTTAGTTTTTTTTTTTTTGGATAGTTTTTTTTTTGACAAATTATCAAAATCACCAATCAACTTTTTATTTTTTAACCAAGTTAAATGGTAAAAAATTTTTGTTAGCTATTTAACTTAAAAGTTGGCATCAAATGGACCCTAAATACATTATATACATTACCTAATTAAATACAAAAATTCAAAGTACCTCTAAGAAAGAAAAAATACTTATAGAAAAAAAAATTCAATTTGAGTTACTTTATATATCCAAATACATAAATTAAATATTAGCATATGAATAAAACTAATTTGAAGTTAACTTGGCAAAAGTTTTTTATCATTTATCAAAATCACTTAAACCTTTAATTTTACAAGAGGTAATAATAAATTAATCCCATAATAGTAAACTACTAAATTATCTAGCAACCCAACCTCTTCTGTTATTAAAAATTTTTAATAATTTGTATTTATTTTTATTCTCTACCCTTAAATTCTCAATTATTATTAATTAACTTATATAATTATATTATTATTTAACAAACATACATAGACCATTAAATGACGTTTGCAAATTTAAAAAAATAAAAAATTAATATAAAAATAATAGGTGATAGAATTTAATTAACAAATTAAAATTTTTAAAAACCTTTAAAACTTAAAAAAAAAAAAAAAAACCCTAAACGAAACTACAAGCCAATCAAAAACTGAAACCAATGGAGGAGAATATGGATACTAAAACCAATCAAAAACCTCAAAAATCAAAATTAGATCATCGAAAACCTTCTCTCCAATCAAACGAGTTTTCTTTCCCAGGTGGGTTTCTCTCTCTCTCTCTCTCTCTGCCCAACCTCTGTTCTTCAAAGTTAAAAGCTATGTGACGATGATTATTGGCGTCTGATCGGTCATGGAAGCTCCCGCTGGCTCGTTAATGGACGCTAAGGTGCTCTATCCGAAAATCCAACTCGACGATTACGAGCCAAAATTGTTTTCTCAGACGGTAACCCATCTCTCATCCTTTTACCTTCCTCCCTATTCAATCTAAACCCCTGTTTGGTTTCTGAGAAAACTCTTCAAACGAAAAGGAACAATTTATTTGCCGATACACGGGAAATATTATTCGAAACTTGTTTTCTTTTGATCCCCCTTTATTTGGTTCTATGGGTTGTTCGCAATTATTCGGATATTAATATGAGAAATTAGAGGAATTAAAGAGGTGATAGTTCTGTGGGTTGTCAGACCTAACTCTGTTTCCAGCTTTTGGAAAACTAGGGGAAAAAATGAATTATAATTTGATAAAGAACCTTTGATAAAGAATCAAACTTGTTCATGCTATTATGCTGAACAATTGCAAAAGTTGAAAATGGTATAATATGCGCACATGGGGTTTGTGGAAACTAAAGGTTGTCATAGATGATACTGCTGAGAACTTTGTTGCTGTATATCATAATTAGGATATTCAGCTGGAGTTTAGTTCTTTTCTTTTTTTAAGTTCTAACCCTAAAATTAGGATACGTGGGGATTTTTTATTTTTATTTTTTATAATTTTGAATGGGTTGTGGAAGTGAAATTAGTACAGTATAGTTGTTCCTGAAAATGAGGAGCCTAAAATGTAATTTGGTTGTGTAAACACACTCAGCAATTTAAGTTAAATTAAAGAAAACTATTTTCAAGTGGATGTTAATGGCAAGGCTGAATTGAAATTTCAAACCGATTTCAAGCAGAAGAAACGAAGATGAGATGGTGAAATGCTAGCCCTTTCCCTGGGTTTTGGAATGATCATGGGATATGGAATTTGATCACTTTGTAATGCATTGGTCGATATCAATACAGTTCATTTTTGTCAAGAAATTTTCATTTTTACTTTGAGAGTTTACATATACCAAATATGTGCATGTCATAAAGTGCTAGCTTAAAAAAATTTGGGTAAATGAAGAAGTGTCCTGGGTGTTTTATTAATTGGAGAATACCTATTAATCCGATAAGAAAATGATAAGAAAATTTTATAGGATGGTTATAAGACCAACTATATTTTTTGGCAAAAAATGTTAGGTCATTAATAAGAAACACTTTTATAAGATGGGTGTAACGAAAATGAGAATACTAACATAAATGTATGGTAATACAAGGAAAAATAAAATAATAAATGAATGCATATGAAAAAAAGTTGGGGTGATACTAATAGACGAAAAGTTGAGAGAATGTCATTTAGGATGGTTTGGTAAATGTGGACCTGGTGATACACTAATAAGTAAGAGTGAGTGGATCCAAGTAGATGCGGTAAAGAGGATAAAAGGTAGATTTAAGATTACATGGATTGAAATTGTAAAGAAAGACTAGTTTTATATGATCTCATGGAAAACATAACCCATGACAAAAATGAATGGAGGAAGAGAATTCATGTAGCAAATGTCAACTAATTTGGAACTAAGGTTTTGTCGAGTTTAATTGTGTAAACCAATTTTGATGTCACCAGATTTATTTTTTATTTTAATAAATAGAGCAGCCACCAAAAGGTGCCAAAATTTATTAAATTGTATTGGCCAAATATATTTACAGTCTATGTAAATATTTGGTTACAGGACCTCCACCACCACTGTGGTGATTATATTCATTTAATTGAGCATGGAGAGTGAGAAGCAAAATGGAAACTAGGGCTGGGCAATGCTTAAATATATAGAAACTAGAGGGAAGTAAACATGACTTGCTCAAGATGCTTTAAAAGCACACAAGACATGGGTAAGAAGGACTAAAAGGTGTGTTGTAGACATTTACAGGAGTTTTTAAGTCGCTAAAAATTGGAGGTTCCAAAACAACTTGGTAAACTTTCTTGAGTTGCTGCTTAGTTTAGAACCTGCAATCTAAAAAAGGCGCTCTTGCAAGTGTGATTATGACTAGAAGTGTGATTTTCAACTAAAAATGTGAACTTCCTAACAATTGAAAGCACGGCTCTTCCTTTTCCCCGTAGTAAGGTGCATGACTTTCAAGTATTGGAACTTTTAAGTGAATGTAGGGGACAAACTGAAGATCATGGAATCCATATTTGCAACCCCAAGGACTTGATGGAAGAAGAATTTTGTTAAGTTTCACGATCAGACTTCAAAAGCGACGTTCTCCATCCATATTTGCACCCCAAGTACTGATGGAATAAGAATTTTGTTAAGTTTCATAATCAGACTTCAAAAGTGATGTTCTCCATCCATATTTGCAACCCCAAGGACTGAGGGAAGAAGAATTTTGTTTAGGTTCATATTCAGACTTCAAAAGTGAAGTTCTATTCTTAGTTCATTTTATTTTTTTGCTCTTGTTTCTGGGGACTTTAATGACTTTCACCCTGACCTGTCATTGGACAACTAATATGTCATACATCCATTTTCTTGTTTGTGTTGATTGCATTATTATATACTTTAAATAAATTTTCCAAGTTGGTGGACATGTTTGTCTATGACCTTTTGGGTTAACCTATGTGATGTTACTTTATCAATATCTTTTCCCTTGTGCAAAGATCATGGTAAAGGTGCAATATGTTGCTCCCTTCATCCCCAATTTGAAGTCAATCCTAGCAATTCCAACTCTTTAAAGTGGCAAGCATTTTAACATGTTCCATCTTATTAATCTTTGAGTTCCACTAAGTTAATTATTAAAAAAAAAAAATTCACACTCAAGTGGAAAATACAAGTATTCAGGACTCTTGAAAAATTTTAGAAGCATCACTATCCATGGTGGAATCTTTTAGGAATACTACTACGAAAAAATAGTTGAGGGAGGTCACAAATTTTTTGCAATTGGCTTTTCAAATTAAAGAACTATTGTGGGACACTCTAATGAGGAAAAAAATAATTAAAGGAGAAAGGATTTGGGACAAAAGGAGTAACATTTTTCTGTTCATAAATTCATATTATTTTTAAATCAGTTTTTATACTGCTAATTCTTCATAGTGACTTACATTACTTTTGTGCCCCGTGTTCAGGTCTCTGGAGGTGTTGCAGAACAGAAAGAAACTAATTTTGCAGTGGCTGGTGATTCAGTAAGTGAAGAAAATGCACTGATGAATGCTGGTGAATGGAAAACACCTAAAGGCACTGTGGTGGGTGATGATGAGCAGAACGATTCAAATGCTGGCCATTATACGCTTGGTAGATATTTTTGTTATGGCTCACCAGTTTCTGAAGAAACTGGGTTTTGGATACCTGTTTCTGTTCCCCCAATGCCAGAAAGTGAACGTAAAGAATGGAATCAGGGTCTCTGCTTAGGTGGCGACTACTTCCCGGACACTGACATGGGCTGGAATCAGTTTGTTAAAGAAGATAAGGACATGACTATGTGGGATGTGGTTCTTGATATGCTACTTGTGGCCCGGGGGAAAGTGACTGCTCTTGCTTCAGGTGATGTTACTGGTTGCACGATGTCCTGGATGTCAAATCATCTTCTCGAGCAAGCCTGGAAGGAGATGGCTCAAACCCTCACAGAAGCTAATTTTGGTAACACAAAGGAACTCCTTGAAGCAGAGCCACCAAAATGGTTGCCTGACAGTGCCGCTTCTGCTTGCATGCTGTGTAATGTACGCTTCCATCCAATCTTGTGCTCTAGGCACCACTGCCGGTTTTGCGGAGGGATTTTCTGCAATCAGTGTTCTAAGGGAAGGAGCTTGTTGCCTGCAAAGTTTTACACCGGAGACCCCAAACGAGTTTGTGATGTGTGCTGTGTGCGGCTTGAGTCAATCCAGTCATTATTAAGAGACCAAGTAAGTCGTGCTGCGCAGTTGCCAACCCATGATCTGACAGACCTCAGTACATTGAGATCGTGGCTTAATTTTCCATGGGGCCAGTCAATGGAATATGAAATTTATAAGGCCACAAATACCATTCGGGGTTACAATCAGGTATTTTTTTTATTTTTTGATTTTGTTCTGTGATACTTTTTAGTCATAAATTATATATGTACATCACCGGGAAGGAATTGTTTTTAGTGATTCTTGAATTGTTCTGTGATACTTTGGCCTTATTGATTCTTGAATTGTTTTAGTCATAAATTATATATCTACATCACCGTGAAAGAATCTTAAAAAAAAAATCAGGTAGCTTGAATTTTGTTCGGAAGCGCTTTCATTTTGATTTAATGCCATGAAGCCTTTTGTTCAAGGGAACTTTGGATGACGAACTTTTTTCAGCTTTTACAAATGTAGAATTTGTAGTCAACTGATTTACCATGGTTCCAATTACGTGTTCTGTACCGTGCAAGGTTTATCAATCTTAGATTGTGTAAACTAACTTGAGGAACTGCAAATGCCCATTATTTTTAATGTGGACTAGTTATTGGTTAGAATCTTTAGATTTCTTCTTTGGATGCCTCTGATTTGAATTAAATGAAAGTATTTGTAGTTATGCAGTTCAGTCTTTGTTATTTCTAGTTTATTTTTCACTTATTTGCGTGTTTCCATTTAGAGATTTGAATTTTTTCCATATTGTACGGTAGATGTTTATGTGGTTCATAACTCTGTAAAATGTTATTGCTCAGGTTGTATCTTTGACACCTGAAAAGTCCATACCACATGCTATTTTAAAACAAGCAAAAGGCCTCGCAATTCTTACTGTTGCAAAAGTTGGTGTGATGGTGACCTACAACATTGGAACAGGCCTAGTTGTTGCTCGTAGAGAAGACGGATCTTGGTCCCCGCCATCTGCCATTTCATCTTTTGGCATTGGTTGGGGAGTTCAGGTGACACATATTATATGGTTTTCTACTAACTTGCTCCAGTTCAAGGACATTACTCTTCTATATTCTTCTTCTTCTTCCTCCTCTTCTTCTTTTTCTTCTTCCCCACTTTTTCCTCTTTTCTGTTCCATGTACTTGCTTTTCTGTTTTCCTAATAATTTTGACAGACAAGTCCATTCTTTTCTGCTACGTATAGCCACAGAATTTGTTTTCTATCCAATTATATCTAATTATGAACCATTTGACAATAAAACTGCACAATGGGTTCAATTGTCCTGGTTGTTCAAATTTATTAAGCATAATATGTATTTATGCAGAATTATCAATATATGTGTGTGCATGCAATTTTTTTTTTTTCAAATTTGAATTTCTGTAATAGCAAGCTGGCATTGTAAATTGTTACTAACTCCCCCTGTTTATTATTTGTATGCTTGTTAGAAAGTAGCTTATGTGAAATGGGAACTATTGTAGATCGTTAGAAGAGAAATTTTCCATCTAACATTATGTTATTTTTTTCTGAACTATCGCTGTTGGATACAACATCTGGTTATGGGACTATAGGTATGATTTATGTGTCGGATATGCCTTGTGAAGAAAGTGAGGGACAAATTATTATTTTTATAGGATGCTGTCAATGTCATGATATTGTCCTTGTTTACATGGATATGTGTTTTCATGTTTCCCAAATGTGTCACCAGAGGGCTTAGCTAACATGAAGCACAGCAAGGACATAATTTTTCTGAATTTCTTTAGTATTTTGTATCATACTCAGGATTTTTTTTAATGAAGCACAATAAGGCTGCTTATTTTATTTGTTTAATATTCTGCCTTACAAATTGGGCGACCTCTGGTGGACTAGACCTCTTCTTAAGTGGGCATTAGAGCTGAGGTTTTGCAAAATTTAGAGCAGAGATGTATAGTTTGTTTTGGAGGATCATCGCTTCTTTCTGAATGATGATTACTTTTTCTTAGGTGGCATCCCTTTAGTTGAATGTTGCTTATTATAATAGTCCATGGACAAAAGTTTTATAAGTGAACGCCACATTTCTTTCAATCTAGTTTCCTATTTGGGAGGATCCAAGTTTTAGTGGGGGTGAGAGTTTATTTTATAGATGCAATCATTCCAATGTAATTATTGTAATTTGTGAGTAAACATATTCTAGGGAATTTTGTGAAGCCTTTGAAACCTCTCTTGGGATCACATGATGCAATTTCAATCTTAATGAGTGATGCCCATGAACTTTAGGTGCGTCTCCTAGAATTATTTTGCATTTTCCTTTTCATCTCTTCTTAAAAAATTCTGCATTTTTTGCCTTTATTTCATTTAGTATTTTTCTCTATCTACCATAGCTTGCATGCTCTAACAGTCCTTAAATTCTGCTTTTCATTCACTCAACCCTATTCTGTTATGGCCCTAATACAAACCCCATATTTTACTGTCTTCCAGCCTCTAAAAGGCAATTGTAATCAGTCTCTAAAATCTAAGCTTTTGCCGCCATATGTAGTTTTGGACCTTTTGGTCTGACCACTACTAGTAGGAGAGTGTCATCTACATCCATCATCCTACATTAGCAATGCAAATCCTAATGTTTATTTTTTTACTAAGATTTTATTTTAGGATTTATTTTGAAAAGGATTTTAGAGATTTATTTCCTTTAATTTTATTTCTATTCTTATTATTTTAGGTAGTTTTTTTTTAGTAGGAATTATGATATTGTAATCTTTTATTTGAATTTTATTTTCAGTTATCTTAGGGAATTATTAACCTGTTTAAAGGTTTGAGATTATTAGGGTTTGATAGACTTGAATATTGAATATTATTGAATGCCTTCATTTGCTTGAGTTCTCTTCTCTTGCTTCTTCTTCGCTTGCTTCTTCTTTCTTTGGCTTAATTTTTCTCTTTCTCATGCTTAATCGTTCTTTTTCTTTGCTTTCTACTTCTTCTCCCACATCAATTAGCATCTCTTTAATATTAGGAATTGCAAAGGGAAATGGCTGGAACCATG
This sequence comes from Vitellaria paradoxa, assembly GCA_019916065.1. Lineage (NCBI taxonomy): Eukaryota > Viridiplantae > Streptophyta > Magnoliopsida > Ericales > Sapotaceae > Vitellaria > Vitellaria paradoxa. The sequence goes on from CM034234.1 coordinate 41,601,971, forward strand.
ATATGATATGTTCGTGTTCTCTCGAACCTTAGCACAAGTCCTGGGCTTGACTTTTCACAGATTACTTTCAATTACCTGACATTTACAGATCCATTGTTCCTTTAGCGTCATATTTCTTGCCCATAGCTGCTTATAATAGCAGATTTTTTGGTGTCCTTATTGTTAGGTAGTGTCCAAGCCCCAACAAATAATCTGTAATGTGGTCTAGCTTGCCCACTTAAACAAATATATGCAACTGCACAACACAAGTATCTGGCGATGTGTTCCCCTTGCTTTATGAACCATAATTTCTTTCATTTTATTTGCAAGATACAGTTTGAATTGAGTTATATTATGGTCAGTTCGTCTGAATTGGCTTGCCAGTGTCTGGATGTTAGGATTATTGCTTATGGAGGTTATTCCGCTTTTGGTTTTTGTTGTGCTATTTAGAAAGGAAGGCATGACCATAATTACAGAAGGCATGTGGCTTTCTTAAAGTGGTGGCCCGTTTCTTTTTTAAGGGATTGCACAGTGTTCTTTCATCCATTCTTCTACTGAATTTGGGAAAGTGCCAATTTGTATTAAATTTTGTTGCATCCATTGTATTCATTTTCCATGGCTTCCAATGAGGGAAAAAGTTGAAAAACTATGGATTATATCTTAAACTATTGGATGCTGAATTTATTCTATATGGATTTTTTCTATGAATTCCCCTCTTGAGATTGAATAGTATATATGTGAGCTGCTAATGTTGTCTATGGACATTATTTCCTGTTTCTTATGTGTTCATTTCTCTTTTGTTGATGCTGTTGTGAATGAATTACATGTGCAGATACAATTTGTGGATATACTATACTTATTTTCATTTTTATTATCTGCTTATTTCTTTAAAATTAAACAGGCGGGAGGGGAACTGACAGACTATATAATTGTGTTGAGGACAAGTAATGCTGTCCAGATGTTTGGTGGGAATGCTCATCTCTCAGTTGGAGCAGGTTTAAGTGCTGCTGTTGGCATTATTGGAAGGGTTGCTGAAGCTGATATTCGTGCTGGTGATGGCGGATATGCTGGTTGCTATACGTACAGCTGCAGTAAAGGTACCTGTTTTTTGCTAAATAAACCTTGGATTTGGAATAATGCCTCACAAAGCTTTTAGTGTTTTTTTTCTGTTGATTCCCATTTCATGTCTCTGCTGGATTGCATGATTGCATCTAGTTTTTTAAAGACGTTTTGCAATAATTATCCAGAGTGGCCAGTGCCGGACCCATGCCGGACCCACACTGTGCCGAGCTTGGGCCACTGCCTACGGTTAAAAAAAAACTCAATAAAATTCTACAAACTTCTACAAAATTAAAATTTTTTCTCTCACTGCACAAATTACAAGATAAAAACTCTTCAAATCTCTACAAATTTTTACAACTCCAAACACCATATCACCACTATCATAACTTCCACATGTACCTATACCCTAAGAATGGTGATTCATGTTTATGGGTAAATACTCAAGTATTTTAAAATTTAATGAGTATATTTGATAATTAATTTATTTTATAATCAAGTCAAATTGTATTAAATCAGGTCAATTCTGGGTTCACATATTTATATTATATGATATTTGAATTTTCTATCAGTAACTCGTTATAAAGGTTATGTCTTGTTTGAGTTGTGTCAAATATTATCATCTCTATTTATATTACACTCAACTTTCAAAATTTTTTTATTTGATTTTATTTTAAGTAAGTTTAAATTAATATTATTTTATTCTAAGATTATTTAAATTGATAATCAAATAAAGAAATAAAAATAATCATTCCATTTTTATTAAAAAAAAATTCCAACAATTTTAGAAGATGAAAGAACGAAAAGGATTGTTGCACCTTGTTTTGTTAATTTAAAGGTTATTTTGTGTAAGAAACATTTGATATCAATGTATAGTATATTTTATTTAATCATATTTTATGTATTTGTTTAGAACTTAAAATTTTACTTGTGATTGGGATCCAAATTTCTGGGTCCGCAACTGAGAGTGTCTTCCAACTGTTGTTATTCTGGTGATATTATTTCTTAGGTCGCGGTTGCGTAGACTGCTCTAGATGGCAATATTAACAAGCATACATGTACCAAACCTGTGTGTGTATGATGATGATCTTTGATGAGCTTTTGGGGTGGTTGTACTGTTATTTCACTTCCAAACCTAAATTATAATTTTATTTTGTTTTATTTTTGTAGAGAGAGCTTATAAAATCTTAAATCATCATAAGTATAAATATTTTTCAGCATTATATATTCTGTATAAATGGCAGATGACTCTTGCCAGTTATTTACTCTGTTACTTGGGTAACCTTGAGTTTCTTTTGTTTGTTTTTCTGCTCCCTCCCTTTTTATTGGAAACCTGTATGTCTAGTGCACCTGTTCTTTCAATGAAATCTGAACGGCAGTTGTGGATTAGTATTTTAAGCATGGGTCAAGTGATTTTGCATTTCTGTGGTGTGTTTTTGGTTTGGGAAGAAGGGAAAAAGAAAATGGAGGGAAACCAGGGAAAAATAAAGTTGTGTTGCCTTTTTTCTTTTACATTGCTCCCCAAACCCAGCAACCAAACAGAAAATGAGAGAAAAATGTTTATTTTATCTTCTTTTTCCACTTCACTTCTCCCCAAACCAAGCAGAATAATGTTCTTTCGACTGATTTGGTTTCTTATTCCCTTTATGGTTCTTTTGTTTGTCATTTATATGGATGGCATGGATATAGGAGATTATGGTGGATTATATGATGAAATCCTATGGAGCACATACACTTTAAAAGGAGTTGAGTGCTGTACCCTTATTCGATATGTACTGGACGCAAAAACTTCCTATATACACAAAAGATGTGTCAGATACGCCACATGATGTATCATTTTTTTTTGCTTCAAATATATGATTAAGCCAAGTTTGTATTTGAGCAGGCAAAACTTTCTAAATCATAAAATCTTCTATTTTATATTTTGTTATTTTTTATATGTTTAATCATGTATTGAATTAGTTTTTTTATAATATTATATTCCTATATATAATATACACACATATATGTATAACCAATAAAAATATATCATTTTTTTCTGTACCCTCTTCACGTCGATATTTTCATTTCTTTTTAAATCATTATATTTGTGTCTGCACTCTTATCGTGTCTGGAGCCGTGCTTGTCAGATGAAATCTCTTATGCTTTTGCTTTTGCAGGTGCATTTGTTGGATGCTCGCTCGAAGGGAGCATTGTTACCACCCGAGGACAAGAAAATTCCAGATTCTATGGTAATCCGTCTGTTAAGGCTTCGGATATTCTTCTTGGATCGTTGCCTCGACCTCCTGCAGCTGCCATTCTCTACCATGCTCTGTCGGATTTGTACCAGAAACTTGGAAGGTGATTGATGGATTGGTAATCGGGAGGTTTGAAAAACCACACATCCAAGAGAAAGGGCGGGGGGGGGGGACTGTAGATTCTGCTGCTTCCTTTTCCAATATTAATCAATGAATTCTGCTTCTATTCTTTTGCATCAGAGCGAAGCAAATTGGCTGTATAGTGTATAGTTCCCGAAACGAAGATGTCAAGTGGTCAATTTTACTTGACCTGACTGTACATGATTTTACTAGATCAAACAATTTCAACTTCATTGCTGGGAAGAAAGGGGTTTCTATTGAAATTGTTCTAGTGTGCAAATTCATGTCTGGTGGGTATCTTTCTCTCTCTCTCTCTCTCTCTACCCCAACACTTGTTTTTTATTTTTTGTTTGGTACATCGGAGTTGAGATTGGCAGGAGAATATTGCATGTGGCAATGGGGTCTCTCATTTCCCTCTGGAGCTTCAGGAGAAGCATCACCTTTGCATGGTTCCGTTTAGAAATCTAAATTTTAGTAATTTTTTGGTTTTTTTTTTTTTTTGTCAAAAGCTGGTAATTGCAATTTTTAGTGTGTTTAGTGGGGTAAGTTGCAATTTTCAATAATTTTTTTGTAACTTTTGGGTGTTTGGTAAAATTTTTAGCAATGTTTGACAAATTTTGACAATTTTTAGTAATTTTTGGTATTTTTGAGTGGAGCAAAATATTATAGTTAAGTAAAAAAGTGACAAAAATTGGTGTTCTATTAGAGACTCAAAAAGCAACTTTTGATAGTTTTTTGTTGAAAATTGGGTTGTTAAACAGTGCCTTCCCTTTGGAAGCCAAGAAAATTTTTAGCTTCTAACTATTTAGGGTGCGTTTAGCATTAGATAAAACGCTGAAAATTTATAAAAGTTATTCACTTTTTATCGAATTGTATGACTTATAAACGTACAATTTATCTCATTTTTTATCATTTCAAACACATTTTTAGTTTTTTTTTTGTATGATATTTTATTTTTTGAAAAAACCAAAATTACTCTTTTACAATTAAAACTTATTTTAAACTACAAAAGTTAAATTTGTTAAATGGATAAAAAGATCAAAAAATTAACTTTTTGTTTTTCTTCCTAGACATAAAAAAATTTTTAATTTTTCAGCACGATATTATAAAAAAAGAAAAAAAAGAATTAAATTCATTTCTTTCTAGTTTCATTTTCTTACCTGGTTTCAAAAAAAAAAAAAAAAAAAAAATAGTTTCATTATCTTACCAACTGTTTTTCTTCTTAGGTTCTCCACTTTTTCCTTCCTTATTTTTTTTTTTTTTCTATCCAAACACACCATAAAATAATGTGCACCTTCCTATCCAAACACGCCACAAAATAATGTGCACAGTTGTGCAGTAATCCAGTTCCATTGAATTCATCAGTAGCTCCAAAGATTCAAATGTGATGGCAAGCCCACACAAATCCTCAATGACAGGTTCCACTTTGCCCATTGTTCCGAGTTCCAGCTTTAATATTCACCAAACAAGGCTAGAGAGGTCCTGTTTGTGCTAGTGCAAGGAATCATTCTAGTATTCTAATACTCTACGCAGGACTTGAAGCCCGTTTGGAACTTAGAAAAAAGGGGGGAGGGGGAGAGAAATTTTTAATAATTTTTGCTTTTCTCGACACTTCGACAACACCTCAAAGTTATTAAAAATTCTTGAAAATTTTCTTAAATGTTTTAATCAAACAACTAAAAATTACTTAAAATTCTTAAAAATTTCTCCAAACTTTTTATCAAATAACCAAAAATTTCTAAAAATAGTAATTTAAATTTTTATCAATCACATAAAAAATTACACCTAACAACTTTCACCCCAAAAAAAAAAAAAAAAGGAGATCGTAAAAAATTCCTAAAAAACTTCGCTTCCAAATGGACCCACAGTCTCATTTCGTGGCAAAATCTAAACACTGTGACGACCCTCACTGAAATGAACGGTCCACAACGAGTCCCACCCACTCCCACAATGGCCCCAGACGAAATAAGCAGATACAAACGCCTCTATTTCACGAGTCCCACAACAGACCCCACTTAGATGAATGATGAACCCACAGCCTCCATCATGTGAGTCCGTCCAACCAAAATGAACGATCGTGACGACAAAAGGACGATCACGATCCTCTCCCTCGTGAACCCCGCAATCGATGGATACCCACACAGAGTGAATGCCGCTGAGATAAATTAATCACGACTGCAATTGTACCATAGCCGCGGTGTGGTTCCTCATTTCGTTTTCACCCACACTGGAATTGACCCCAACTTTTAGCAGAGCAGAGCACACTTTCACGCATCACCGATCGAACAACCAAAAAATTGGTCAAAAAGAAAGCATTCAAAGCGAGACAGTAGCACCCCCTACCTGTTCCCAATTTGGGAATTTTTCGGTGGCACATTATATACATGAAAGTGCTCTGGACTGGTCCCCCCTCGCCCCCCCAAATGTTTTAATCTCTGTCCCAAAAAGTGCTTCCTTTATTAACAACAATTCTACAAAGTAAATCATTGACTCCATGTATTAATGATAATTTTCGTCCTCCCCCGTTTTAATGCCTGTTCAAAAAGTGCTACCTTTATTAAACATTTCCATTTAGCAAATTGCAAATCCACGCATGAATATGATATAAAATGGGACATGAAGATTGATATAATGGCCGAAAAGCGCGGCTGAAATATCATAGAACGTAACATCATAATAATACGGTCCACTCCATCACAGTGCAGAGGCATATTCAACCATTGAAGTACATTTGCTCTTGGCATTTGGTTTCAATGGCAAATGAGAACTTGAGAGGCAGCCAATCATCCTCTTCTGTTTCTGTTTCTGTTTCGTAGAGCTTTCAAGAAGGATAAAACAGAGAGTTGTGGAACCAAACCCACACAACAAACAACTGTATATAAATTTAGGAAGGGGGAAAATAAAAAAAGGCAATCTCATCCTCTCCAAAACAAACGCCCAAGTACCGACTCAGTTCACGTTAAGATACCTTCCATCTTTTTTGTCCTAACCATTTCTTCACCTGCAACAAGATATATAGATTAAGAAACAAAACCAAAGAGAACCTACCCCAAAAATTTATCAAAAAGAGTGACCAGAATGATGTACCAATATTATTATTGATATTAAAGTGCATCTTAATGGGTTTTTTCATTTCATTTGAAGTGATAGAGCATTTTCCATGTTTCAGGTAACTTTTTCTGACGCATCTTTCTAGTAATATAGCGTTACTTTCAATCAAATATCTGTTGCAACAAACCTTACCTGGCCTTTGAGCTCCCAAGAGTGAGCTCAAGATCATCTGAACCGCACTCCTCATGAATCCTCTCTCCTTCCCATGGCTTCACCAGTCCTTTTGTGTTGCTTCCAAAAGCAAACTCATCCAAAACCACTTCTGACATAGGGACATCAGCAGTATGGTCAGAGCCTGCTGGAATGGCAGGAGAGCAAGTCCCACTTTGCCCAGGAGTCCACATGCGAGATCCAGAACCGGACATAACCACGTCCTTGAAGCCAAATAAGTTTGACGAGACAAGGCTGAATGTTGGAGATGTTGGCCCGCTTTGGGGGATACGAATCCCAGATAACCATTCTAAATCAGGAAGGTTCTGACGGCCAGGGCTTGGTGGGGTAGACGAAGGAAGCAAAGGGTAGTGAGTGCCACCCCAGCCCGCACGAACAGAAGAGTCGTTGCAGTCAGTTTTGATTCGAGGGGTTCGGGCAGTTGGGGAGCTCAATGGAGGAGTGACAGGAGCACTAATTGAGCCACCATGAATGTAGAGATTGGGATGCTTGGAAGAGGAGGCTGAGGCGGAAGCAGAGAGGTTCTTAAGCCATGGTATGAGGGAGCTGCCATCTACATTAGCATTTGTAGCATAAGAGGAGGCGGCTGGGCTTGGGAAGGAAGAGGAGGTTGGGCTCAGGTTGCATGAAGCACACGGGCTTGGGTGGTAAGATGAACAGGGGCTCGCTGATGCAGATCCGCCCACGATATCCATGTGGTCCAAAGGCTTGCATCCCTGTAGGAAACGGAAGATTATTAGTTGAAAAAAACATAAACAAGCATCCAGAGAATGGACGAGCTTTAGAACATAAAAAGGCATTCATAGGATTTCAAGGATGACAGTAAATCTCATTGCATCCCATTTCTGCCAGGCCATCGCGGCAAAATTCTGAAAGTAGCAATTAGCATACAAAGCACAGTGGAACTTCCACATATTTAAGCCCAATCTACCGTTGTGCTCCCAAATAGGAAACAAGCACACTCTAATCACTAGCAGATACAGTTATTTTATGATACTAACAACCTAAACATTTTCTGTTCTCATGTCCTAAACGGATATTAAATTATAGATTTCCAGCAAAACCATCCCCCTCTGGTCATCTTGGAACTCAAACAAACAATCATTATATGATCTCCCATCAACATGCTTTACACTATTTAAAACAATTCATTGCTAAGACTAACAATCACCTATTATCTAATGGACAACGTTATCTTCAATCTCCCCCTACTAAATCATTTAAGGAACCAATGGTGTTATTGGTTGGAACTGCAAAATACTGCAATCAAACTCAACTGATATTCACGAATGATTAGTGGCCTCTCCCAACTATTGACCAAAAGAACATCACATCACATCACATCAACCAGCATGTTTGATCATATCAGTTTGGTGACTTGTGGTCAGGACCATTGATTAAAATTCAACGGTTCAAATGCTTTCACACTTTTTAATTCAAAAAAAAAAAAATGAATGCATTGGAACCATTAGATTTTAATCCAACGGTTCTTGACTTCAATACCATCGAGCCTCCCCCTTTTTTTTTTACAATATTGGCATTTGGCAAGTTTTTAGATCAGATATCTCTATATTGTAGATAAGAAAGATTGATTGCAGCACCATGCATGCGAAAGACATAAAACATGGAAAAAAAACACCCCCCCCCCCAAACAAAAAACAAATAAAAAAAAAGAAAAGCCAAAGTTTTGGCAAAACAGGCTATGGAGGTAGGGAAATATTGTAATCCACAGGCCATACAATTTAGACATCCCGCATAGAAGTACAAGTTAACTTCCTTTCGTTATTCATTAGCGGCAAACGAGCAATGCCTAAGTAATTACACAAATATTAGTGAGCTATGGCCTTGTTTTCGAAAGGGAAAATGCTAGAAAAAATAATCATAACTACAATGTCATCATAGGTCTTGGCTGTTAGTAAGGATATTCAAGGACACGACTTTTTTTCATACTAGCTTGCTCATCTCTATCAGTGATAAAAAAAAGAGGTCAGGTCCATCTCAGAAGTTTGTTTCTCAATATAGTAATTTGGAAGAGCTAATATTCACCTGAAAAGGGAAACTAGCCTAGTGTGCTAAATTGCCACATGGAGGAAAAGATAAGAGGGGTCTAATTATTGTCAAATTCTTAAGATAAGTGATAACTAATACATCCATGCTAATATGCTGAAAATAAAATCCCCTGTATCTGACAGAAATTTCTGAAATTTAATGAGTTGATTGATTGATTGTACTATGAATTATTGATCAAGATTGTAATAGAACTATCCAACAAAGTTTCACTGGAGCAGTAAGGAGAGAGATTGTTTCCCAAAAGGAAAGTGGCAAAACAGAATTGGAAAAGAGTCCACGTTGTTTTTGGGCAATTCAAAAGGCACTGTTGCACTAAGCAAAAGCAAAAGGCATCTTTAAAGAAAAAGAGATACAGAGACTTTAACCTATTCCAAAAAAACAAAAAGAAAAGAAAAGAAACAGAGACTTTATATATTATGATGCCAAAAATATTCATTAATTCTCGGTCTTTAGATCTAAAATTAGGGGTGTTTCTAGAACCAAAAATCGAAAACCGAATTACTTGAAAATTTTCTGCCCTCTAAGAAAATAACCAAAACTAAACTGAGAACTGAATTACACAAAATCGAATTGACCAAAATAATTTGGTTCAGTTCTAGTTAAAATCAAATTAACCAAAATTCTATTTATGTATAAATATCTTTAACTTTTTATACATTTATTATTATTATATTATCTAAAATTATAATATATATATAAAAATATAGTTTGTAATTTATTTGTAAAATTATATATAAATATATATAATTTATAATCTAATTTTCAGTTATTTTGTTTTTTCATATACAAGAACCATAACCGAACTAAATTTTAGTTTAGGTCAGAAAAATGATTACAACTAAACCGATAACTGAATAATCGAACTGAATTAATCAAAATTTTCGGTTCAGTTTCATATTTGGTTCAGCTTTGCACCCGTCCAGAACGGAAATCAAAGCAGGCATTTGGATAAATCAACAGGGGCAATACTGTATTATCATTATAAAAATGTAGTTTCCGGGTTCAAAGACTGCTGTCGTCGAGACTGGCTGAGTCAGGGAATCTTGAGCTGCTGAGCATCACGCGTTCAAGAAAAGTTAACAAAGGAAAAAGAGAGACTGAAACAGAGCTTCAGAGCCCGGACTAACGTACGCTGGTGACGGTAAAAACAGCCGGGTAAGAATCCAATCCAATCCAATCCAATCCATAAAAAGCAACCAAAACAAACTCCAACTGATCACAAAAGCAGTACAGCAGCTAAGATGCGCCTAAAGGACTTTCGCACGCTAGCACTGACGCACAGTAACGGATGTTTACTAAAATGCGCCTATAAAATGGTGCACGTTAGAAATTTTGGTTTGAACAAAGCGATCCGACCCTTTTTTTGGTCTTCCAGTTACAGGCCCATTCCCCATTGTACTTCATCGATGAAATTAACAACGAAGGCTACAAATCCCAGCGTACGTTAGCAGAAACTAAGCAGCCAGCCGCCGAAGCGTCTCCACGACGCCTCGTAGCGCTATCTACACTACGTCAGGACAGCTAACGTGCGCCGAGCACGGCCGGTCTGATGTACTAGAATGCGCAGGGGAGCAAACAACAATCACAGATACAACTGAAAGATCAGATGAATCGAAATAGCTTGGCAAGGGGCGTACGTACCTTGCGATAGGTGGTGCCATCGGGCTCGACGGTCCAGCCGGCCTCTTCGCAGAGAGCTTTGAGGACCTCGTTGTTGTCGCAGTGCTTGGGCAGCTTGTAGTTCCCGTACATCCGAAGCCCCGCGAAGATATTCGAGGCGATCGCTCTTCGCCTTCTCTCTCTCCTCTTGTTGTTCTCTCTCTCCTTCCATGTCGGCAGTCTAGTTCCCGACGTCATCCTCTCTCGCTCTCTCTCTCTCTCTATATATATATATATATGTATATGTATATATCTGTGAGAGGACCAATTCTCAAGTTGCGCACAGAAATGAAACTAAAAATGCTCAAAAACACTTGATCATGCCATCACAAAACCAATTTGAGCTCTTGATCAATAAATTTGCTTCAGACGTCGCTGCCTTCTTGAAGAAAAAGTTAATGATCAAATTGACTTGAAAACAGCAAAGAAATTGAGCAATGAATGCCAATAATCCGACCAAAAAATCACTATCTTAAACAAAATAAATTGCAATGAAATTCGACTGAAAAAGTTCTCCCAGGGAGCCCCAAAAAAAAAAAAATTAAAAAGTAAAAAGTAAACTAAAAATTAATGAATTTAGCGACTGGAACGCCTCCAAAAGCCAGTGATCGGATAATTCTAGCCACTACTAGGATCCATTGGTAAATGGCGGGGATCGGAAAACTGCTCTTGAAACCAGTGAGAGGCTTTGTTATTTTTGGAGAAGAAACGGTAAAAGAAAGCGGCAGAGAAAGCAAACTGGACTTCGTGTAAATTGGAGGCAAAGGAGGTGGAAGCCGGAGCGCTAAATGCGTTGAGCGCTAATTAATGGCCCATCATGTGTTGCCTATTTACAAATTTGCCACTATTCTTCGGACAAGGCTTTTTCGTACTTTATTGAGTGATAAAAGTGCCCACCCCTCGTCTGTGACCTAAAGGCCAAAACAAACTTGTTATTGGTCAACACCAATTTGGCCCAAATTAAAAAATTATTAAAGCGGTTTAAAAGCAATAAGGTAAAGGCTAAAAAAAAAAACGTTTTATAATTGAATAAACTAGTGATCATATTGGGTCCGTTTAGAGTGATAAAAAATAAGATAAAATAAAATAATTTATAAGTTCATAATTCGTAAATTAAGATAAAAAATAAATAAGTTTTAGAATTTTTTAATATTTTTTATTATTTTTTAAAATTTTTTATCACCTTAAATAGGGTCATTACTAAAAAAAAATTTTGTATAATTACTCAGAGACATTTGGTAATGGTTATCATTTTTTGTTTTTATTTTTAATTGTCTTTTTTTCACAGAAATTAAAAAAAACACGTCTAATAATATAATTTTGTTTATAATAATTAATTTTATTTTAGTAAAAAACTTATTTATGACAAAAATATATATTTCCTACGTAACCAATTTAACTTATTAAAATATATTTAATTTAATTAGTTAATTTAATAAATTTAATTTAAATATATTTAAAATAATTTTACAAATATCTATTTTTAATAATAATTAATTTAAATAAAAATATTAAGTAATAATGAATTATTGATTATTAAACATTAATTTAATTTAGTAAAAAATATTTTAATGAAATAAATAATTCTAACATGTAACTATTATTCATTTAAAACAATTCTAATTATACAAATAAATTTTATCATTTACTATTTTGATAGTAACTAATTTTAATTTTGATAAGATAAAACATTTTGGAATGTAATTATCATTTATAAAAATAAATCATTTTAAAATGTGATTATTATGTTATTTACTAAAACTATAATTTGATGAAATATTTAAATAAAATAAATTACTACAATGCACCGAAAATTGACGAAGTACTCTGTTTTTAGCATCTAAAATTAATAAAATGTTCACAAAAGAAAACAATATTGCAAAATTATAATTTTTCTATTTATAATTTAGTCTACATTTTTAAATAAATTTCTATTTTTAGATAATAAAAAAATCAGAGAAGTTTTTTTAATACTTTTTAAATGTTTGTAAATATAAATAAAAGTAATTAATAATATTACCAAATAGGACTCTAAAAATTATATTCAAATAAGTTTAGGAGCATACAGATAATAAAAAAATGAATTTTTATTTTTTTAGTAAATATTGAATTTATATTTGTCAAAAATATTCTTCCTAACTTTATTTCAAGTAGATTAGGATTCTTAAGGTTGTATTTGGTTTACTTTTTTATTTTTTGTTTTCTGTTTTTATTTTATATTTTAAAAATCTTAAAATAAGGAAACAGAAAATATTTTATTTTCATTATTTTGAGAATTTTTTTTATTTTGGATTAAAAACGCTCAAAATGACTTTTTATCATTTTTCATTTTATGTGTAAACTTATTTTCTATTTGTTAAAATAAATTTTAAAAATACAAGTGACCAAATGTATTTTGAGCTGTTTTTTTTTTTTTTTAGTTTTCAAAAGCGTAAAATAAAAAATGAGTTCAAAACAGAAAATAAAAAACAAAAACAGAAAAAAAAAAAGAAAAACAAACTAAATGAACCCTAAATTTTTTAAAATAAAGAATGTCTACCAAATTAGTTTTTGTTTTCAAGATGTAAAAATTTATAAATATAAATAAACAAAACATACAAAAATATTATTAACAGGACGTTAAAAATTTATAATTCAAATAAGTTTGAGAGCATAAAAAATATTGAATTTATATTTACTAAAAAATTATTCCAAGTTTGCTTCAACTAAATTAAAGTTTTTAAGGTGTCATTTAGTTTTTTTTTTTTTATTTTTTCTGTTTTTACTTTTAATTTCTATTTTGAGCTTATTTTTCGTTTTGTACTTTTGAAAATAAGGAAAATAGCTCAAAAATCATTTGATTACCTGTGTTTTCAAAATTTATTTTTGAAAATAGAAAATGAGTTTACACATGAAATGAAAAATGATAAAAAATTATAAAAAAATTTCAAAATAAGGAAAATATAGCATTTTTTATTTTTTCGTTTTAAAATTTTTAACAGTAAAACAAAAATAAAAAATAAAAAATGCCACCCAAATGTCTTTAATTTTTTTTTTAAAATTTTATGACAATTTTGTTTCTATTTTTGCGTAAATTAATGCAAAAATAATTTTTTTTAATTTCATTTCAATTATATTAATTTTTTTGATGATTTAAGGCATTCAGTCTAGTTTACGCGTATCTTGACTCTTCCCTGAACCCCTTGAGTAGTTATCAGCCAGCTAAGTTTCTAGTGATCCCAATTTTTTTGGTAAAGAGGTTTCAAACACTGGTTAACTTGGGTCTGTCACTTTCCAAACTCCAGTCTTGACCAACTCATCTAACCCCTTGAGTTATATTAAAATTTTTAAGAGAACGTTTGAAGTGATAAAAAGTAAAATAAAAATAAGATAAGTTGTAAGTTCGTAATTTGTGTAGTGAGATAAATAGTGAATAACTTTTAAAAGTTTTTAAATTTTTTTTAATTTTTAACAAATCAAATGCCCCTAAACATAGTCAACAATCTTACGTTGTTTTTTTTTTTCTTAATTTCTTTCCAAAAGATTTTTGTATTTGTTTAAAACTTTCAAATTAATTTCGGAGGTCATTTTAGGCATTTCATGAAAAGGCCAAGGGGAGACATGTGACTGGCTTACAGCGAGTGACGTCGGCATGCCACTTGGCAACAGGCAAAGCGTTGCTTTTTAGCAGATTTCTCGGAGTTGGTCAAAAAGACATTTGCACGTGCCGGGTTTCGGCGCACTTGTTGAAGAGCCCATGAGTCCCAAGGAAGTGACCGGTGCGGTCGCACCATCTGTGTGGGACAGCACGTGATGAGGACTCCTTCTGGTGCTGCTTTCACGTGACCCCTGTTATTACTTGGTATGAGTGGGCGTACAAAATTCAACCAGAATCCAAAACTAAATTTAAAATTTGGGTTTTGATTTTTTTTTTAAATCAAAATCAAAATCAAAATCAAAATTTCATTTCATTTCGGTTCTACATGCGAAAAATTTAAATAATTAAAAATTAAATTGTAAACTAAGGACCTGTTTGGAGCATTGAAAATGTAAAAAAAATTTCTGAAACTCTTTAATACATTTTGTCCTCGCATTTCGTAAAATTTCTATAAATTTATATATATTTATATATCACAACAAATTTTTGCAAACTCCAAAAATTTTTTTACTAACTCCAATAATATTTTCACAAATTCAAAAATTTTTCTAAAAATTTCAAAAATTTATCACCGATTTTTAATAAATTCTGACATAAAACCATTCGAACAGATAAAAAAAACTGTTCAAACAGATTCTCTTTTCAAAAAACAGACATAAAATCCAAAAAGTTTCACTATTTATTTTTGAAAAACAGGGTTTGGTGATTGCGCATCAAACACTAAAAACGTTACTCAAACCATATTTTTCGTTATTTTTTGACACTTCCAAACGCCTTTGAAATATAAGTATAAATACACAATAATTTTGCACAAAAATAAGCTAGAAATTAAATATTTATATATATAATATGATTTTGGATAATTTAGTAATAATAAATTCATAAAAAAAGTATAAATTATATATTTTTATATATAAATAAAATTTCAATCAATTTAATTTTAACCAGAGTCAAATCAAATTATTTTAATTAATTTAATGTTAAATTAAAGTGAATCAAACCGTATTAAAATAATTTTAGTTTACAAAAATAGAACAGGACAGATTGAATAAGTGATTTGGTTAATTCGATTTGATTTTATAAAATAACCGATTGATTTAATTTTAATATATTTTTATTATATTAAATATATATAGTTTCAAATAGTTATATACATAAACTATATATATTTTTGGTTAACGAAAACAAATTCAAACTAGTTAAATAAGAGATTTGATTAATTCAGTTTGATTTTCGAAAAAAAATTGATTTAAAATTGAATTGGCTCAATCTTAATATACTTATATTATATTAATATATATATATATATATATATAATATAATTTATATATTCACTTATCTTAATCAGTTGAGTTTTAATTTTTTTAAAGCCAAATTAAAAATAAATAATTTCGTAATCGAACCGTTGTAATCAAATCTAAATAATTTAATTTAAAAGTTCCGTTTCATGGAAATTGTGCTAACCCCTAACCACATTAATTATATCTCACACCTCTTCGTCTCATTTACTTTTATTTATTTATTTATTTTATTTTTGTCATTTTTATTTTAAAAAAATGGGGTTTACAAGGTTCGGCCCGGGAGCTAGGGGATTACCACGGGCGGAGCTACGTTGGGGCAAGGGACCCCTCAATTTTTTAGATAAAATTACTAAAATACCTTTCTTATTATTTTAATTTTATTTAAAAATTAAATTAATTAAAAATTAAGATATTTTGATTTTATTAAAAATTTAAAGTTGACTCAAATTTTTTTAACATATAAGAAGTTTAAAAGAATCAAACTTGGTATTTTTTGTGAAATAAAGTATATCTTTTAATACATTATTACATATTTTTGTTTATACTATCAGTAAATTTAGCATATAACATAATAAATTCTATAAATAATAAAATTTAATAATAATTATATTTTTTGTAGTAAGGGATATCTCTAATAAACTTCAGGTGCTTGAACCATTAACTGTGAGAAATATATTCACTAGTTAATACTCAAGAATAATTTATTTTCTCTCTAAAAATAACATAGTTTTTCTTCCACTCTTAATTGAAAAATAAGTCGATTATTATTTTTTCTTGGGTGTTCGGTGCCCCCCTTGGCGCCCAATGTCCCCTGGCGCCCGGTGTCCCCCGGGTAAAAATTCTGACTCCGCCCTTGGGGATTACTATAATAAGTCCTAAAACGATGCCGTTTCAGTGTTTTTTCTTTACAATAATTTTAAAACGACCCCGTTTTGGCCTTTTTTTTTTCTTTTATAGTAACTCTAAAACGTCGCCGTTTCAGCGTTTTTTTTTTTCTTAAAACGATACTATTCAACTTAAGTCTCTATATTTAAATATAAATTGATCTATTTAAATATACATTTAAATCCGTATTTGAATATATTAATTTATATTTAAATATAAAAATTTAAGTAGATTGACATTAATTTTATAAAAAAAAAATATCAAAACGGTGCTGTTTTAGGATTACAGCCCCCTTCTTCTTACGAGGTGCGGGTGACATGCAGCGGGGCCTGCCCGCCACCAGCAGCGCATCGCGGGCCCTCCCAGCAGTGCTTTTTGATTTGGAAACGCAAAGAAATGATAACAAATTTTCTATTTAATAATAGCAAAAATAGGAATTTGTTGGATGGGCACGATGGTCCCATCCTAATCATAGGTTCAGCTGTTTCCCTCAACTTCAAAAAATAATAATAAATAAATAAACAAGACAATTAGCGAGACCCCACTTGCAATCTCAATTATTTTACACTTGTGAAAGTCACAATGATTTCAATATTAGAATCTCAGGCCTAGCAATGTACGATATTGGAGCGAGGATAACATATATATATATATATATATATATTTACATATATAGATAATGTTTGACTGGCTATCGTAGATCGAGATAGTTAAGATACGTGGGTGAATTAATATACTTTTTCTAATAATTTAGTTTTTGAGTTGAAATATTGGATTACGGGTTTTTATTTAAAAAGAAAAAAAAAGAAAAAAAAGGTATTGATTGGGTCTCGTCTAGTGCTCCACTCTTTCTATGAGATGCATGGGGTGCGGCTAGCACTTTGTTTGTCTGAGTCTCGGCCCAATGGAATATAATGAACAGGCTATCTTATATTGAAATAGTTAAGATATGTGCGTGAGTTAATATATTCTTTCTATCTCACGTCAGTATAGTTGAGGTTTGGAAAGTTGGGTTACCAATTTTTGTTATAAAAAAAGAGATAGTATTTGACTAGTCAAAATTTACTCAAATTTAAAAAAAGTTATAAATTTTTTCTAACCTCCTTTAATCAAATTAAATTTCATCACGAGGTATTTTTGTATAAATTTTTTTAATTTTTTTGCCATACAAACACTAATATATGTATGTATTTTAAAAGATAAATTTTTACTTATTTAATTAATATGTAACATAGTATTTTTTTTTTCAATAAAAAAGACATAACCTATGTTTTCAAATATAAAAAAAATAAATGGTTTTGGATTTGTGTGCGAATAAAAAATCAAAACTGAATTCTAAATCAGATTTTATCCATTTCTACTTTTGGAAGCATTACGCTTTATCTTTTAAGTCAATGTAGCTAATTTTACTGGTGAATCTTAATTAAATTTATTAAGCACGTGTCATAACTTATTTTTATTTTTGATTTAATTATATCAACCAATTTACTGATTTTACTAACAAAATGATCAAATTTATAATTTTCTAATTGTATTTAATTTTCAATATGATTTCCGACAACTTAAATTTTTTTTTATGTAATTATAACCTTATAATTGCACAAAGGTAATATAGTAATAATTCAAGAATGTCCAAGTATCGTTTTCAAGGATTTATATTATTGAAAGAAAAAGAAATAAGAGTTTTTTTAAATACTTTCTAGAAGAAGGAATAAATTTATATTTTAGGAAAAAAATTTACATAAAAATAATGAGTTTGAAATCAACATAAAAAGACTAGCCTAGGCATTTGGACTCATTTTCATCTCCATATATTTGTATTGTTTTATTCAATAAAACCATAACTCGAATTGATATGCACAAATATTACATTTAATTTGAAAATATTTCTTATTTGAGGAACAATAGTTGAAAATCAAATTTTAGAAACCAAAAATATAAATTTTGTTTGCAAAAGATTGAGAGCATTAGATGTATTAAAATTCTCAATTCCACTACCAACTAATCATCCAACTTTACTTAACAAACAATTTTATATGAAATCATTCAATCAAGTTGAGTAAAGATATAAACATTGAATTCACAGCATTTTATTAAAATAGAACAACACTTACATAGTCAAAGAAAATTTCTTCCTACACCTAACCTATGGAGTTACAAGTCATAGAAGACATGAAAACTATGATTTGAGTAGCAGAACAAGAAGTAAAATTAGAGTTAAAGATTTAAAAAATTTGTGAAATAAATTTATCTATAGGTTTTATTGAGAAGAAGAAGAGGTAGAATTACAATTAGGAATTAAAAAAATCTATAAAATAAATTTATATATAGTTTTTACACAATCCTAGACTGATTGGGCAGTACAGGGCAATTGTCCAAAACACGTGTTGTTTGAAAGTTCTAGTCGCGAAAACCTTAAATCACTTTTACAATCTAATGTAATGAATTAAAACAAAAAGTACACAACGAAAATATAGAGGTTTACGTAATTTGACAGTTTGTCTACATTCACAGGATGGGGATAGCTGGTTTTCAATTATCAAAGAACTCTATAAATAGAGTTGGAGAAATATAGGAAGTTACAAAGAGAATTCATAAAACCTAAACCCCCTAAAAAACGCAAATTCAACTCATACTCTGGTATATATATAATAAAACCCATATATATAGGTGCAATATAACTGGCCAAAACAAACTTCTGTAAAGCTCCAATTTAAAACTGGTCCACCTCGCTTGCTGGAGTGAAATTTCCAACGAGCATCCTCTGCTATAGATACTTTGCCACTATTTTTCTCAATGAAGCTAGTGATCATCTAGTGAGCTCCCAGTGAGCTAATTGCTCTAGTTGCACTGTTACTGTTTTTGCCAGCGACACTACCAGAGAATCTGCTAACGAGATACTCCTAAACTGTATAGTTATGCACTGCGGGTCAAATTTTCGTAATCCCCAAACCTCCTATGTATTCCTTGTAAATAATAAGCGACATTCTAACAATCTCCAACTTAGTGAATACTCATCCCTTAGGAAACTGTATACCTCAAACTCCACCTTGAACACATATAGGTTGAGGTCGTCTTCAATCTAGCAATTGGAGACATGAATCAAATGTAAGTAATGCTTGAATTTATCTGTAGTAAGAGACCTTGTCAACATATCTACAACATTCTTAGATTAACTCTCTGATCCTGTGAAATCTTACATTAATCTATCTGGTCCTCGCGTTATAAGCCTGGTGCTTTGCCAAATAAATGGCATTCTGGCTATCACAATTCAACTGAATGCTATCTTGCTGTATACTCAGCTCCCTGACTAATCCTCTCAACCGCAGTACTTCCTTGGAAGCCTTATTCATTGACATGTACTTCGCTTCAGTTGTAGACAATGCAACAAGAGACTGCAATGTAAATCTCCAATAAACTAGTCCTCCTGCAAGTGTAAACGCATAGCTTGTCATAGACCTTCTGTCATCCACATTCCCTGTATAGTCTAAATCAACATACTCTATAACTGAGGGTTCCTCTTTCTACCTAGTAAAAAGAATCCTATAATCTGTTGTACCTTTCAAATATCTAAAAATCCACTTTATTGATTTCCAATGCTCTTTGTCTAGTTTTGCCATATACTTGCTAACTATGTTCACTGTATAAGTTAAGTCCGGTCTAGTACATACTATGGCATACATCAAACAACCCACTGTACTAGCATAAGGTACTTTTGACATGTCAGCAATTTCTTCTTGTGTCTCTGGATACTGTTTGGCTGATAAGTTGAAATGACTCACGAGTGGTGTGCTTATCAGTTTTGCATCCTAATGCTAAACTGTGTTAGCACTTTTATCAAATAATCATGTTACATTTGATTGGAAAAAAATAAGAGTGAAATAAGTATGAATGTTCTATTATATTATTTTGTTGGACTTTTAGAGGGGGGGATGCCATGTTAATTCTACCTTTTTCTCTCTATGAGGAGGATGAGTTTTAGTGGAACATTTATGAAATTATTTTAATTTTAATTGATTGTTGGAATGCTTGTTTTTTTCTATATAAGGGGACTATCGGTATTTATTTATATTTTCATTATATTATGTACTTTATCCCCAACCAAAACACACACAATTCTCACCGTCAAAAATATTCCTCATCCTTGCACTCAATTCTTAATTTTTATTTGAGAAAAATATAATTTTTGGATAATTTGAGAGCCAAATTCAAGTGGAGAGGAAAGGGCAGGGCCTTCAGGGGTGCCCCAAGCCTTATGGAGGGGAAGATCTACATAGGCTTGAGTTTGAACAGCACACAAGCATGCCACTCCATCCAATTAGTTTGATTCGCACATGCATAGGCCTATTTGGAATTTATCTTATCTTTTTTAGACAAATTCGACCAGATCCAAAATCAACTTAATTATAATGTTGATATTCAAAACTACATTATTTTGAATGTATCTTTTTCTTTTGGACGTGTTTGTTCTAAAACACAAAATAGATACTTCTATTTATGAATGGATGTTTATATTTGTTTTTGTAACTTTTCGATCAGTCAGTTATTTTCAGGGGCGGAGTTATACTGCGGGTTGTGATGAGCTCCAACTTAGTGCCAAAAAAAAAAAAAAAAAAAAGATTTTTTTTTTTTTTACTAAGTAAATTTTGGAGCAAAAAAGAATTAACTCAACCCATTTCTTGAACATCCTACCTCATCCCTTGAACAGCCTAACCCTAGCTAACTCTTTATGAGGTTTTCAATTTATTAAGTTTTGATTTACGGCTCATAGAAAATTTTGTAATCTTATCTCCGTCCCTACTTATCATCAATAAATTTAACCACCTTCCACAGTTTTATTTGTTTAATTCCATAGATTTCTCTATTCCTCTCACTCTCTGCATTTCGAGCTACAAATTATAATTTTAGTTTACTGTGCAAGTATATTATTGTACTGCCTATACTTGGGAGAGGTCATTGAATAACTAGAGATAAACGTCCAAGAATTTCCAAACGAATAGCGTAAATGACGAAGTTGTCTTAATATAGTGTAAAACACCAGCATTGATTAATTTTGGATCACTGTGTTGTCGCTTACTGTCTCAAGTGTTGGAAAAGTTGCGATTCAATATAGGAATCAGGCTGCTCAATTTCCACAAGTTGTCAAGCTCATATAATCTATATATATATATAGATTTAATAAAGATTGTGATCAATAAATATATAGTAAATATATAGCACTGCACATCTGGGCCCTTTTGCGTTTCCCCTTTTATAACCAAAATGGAGGGTCAATTTTCAAATCCAAAGTTCGCTCATAAGACTGCCTATATATATATATATAGATATATTTCAGGATTCGTTTGCGCTTAATTGGTCCCAAATGCTTGGGATTGGCATCATGAGCTGTAATTATCCACTCTCCCTAATGACCCAACATAGATTCTAAAGTTGCAAAAACTTGTGCTAATAAAGTAGGAGGGTATTGATTGCATTCCACCTCTCTCTCTCTCTCTCTCTCTCTCTCTCTCTCTCTTAATAATACCATTTATTATTGAGAGAATAAAGTGTAAAACATTAAAAATGAAATGCATTTATGCATAATTCAAGAAGAAAATAAATACGATTTAATTTATTTTCATTTTTTGTGATAGTCTGTTATTAAAATTTATTTTTTTTATTTAGTAACTTTTAGACATGTTATTCACATTTATTAAAATAATTTATAAAATTAATTAAAAATAAAAAAATTAGATATAAGTTGTAAGATTTAATTTTTAGGTGTGACAATTGCGAGCCAATAAGTATTTAATATTTGTAATTTATTGAGCCTTTATTGGTCAAGTTATTCCTCATTATTGGTCAAGTTATTCCTCAATGCGAAGATTGACTTTCCATTGAATTGGAAAGCTGATTCATTCCAAATATGGTGTAACCGGGATTTGAACAGTTTGCAAATTTATGACGTATTCGATTTTTATTCTGTCTCCATATTGAGAACGAATGGAGCGAATATAAATATTATATATTCTGTCAAACCTAATAATCACTTTGGAAGAAGAAAAGAAAACACTTTGCAATAGAGGCAATCAACGGTGTTGAAATTCAAAGAACAACAATTGATCGTGATTTGGTTTGTAGAGTGAAGAACATCTCTGAGTTCTAGGAGGTGCCGTTCGGGTTCAAGAACGGAGTTAATCACACGGGTGAAGATTAATTGCGGGTTCTAACAAGTAAGAGATACTTAAACTAGGACGGGTGTCGAGTCAAGTAATGTACGGTAAACTCTTGTAATCTTCGATTTTATAGTGGATTGATTTTCAAGGATGGTCGTCTTATAGACTCAAGGTTTTTACCAAGAAGTGGTTCTAGGGTTTTACCTCGTTAAATCGTGTGTCTCTTTTACTTTCATTTGTCTACGTTTACTTTTGAGACTTTCTCCATATTTTTTATTTTTTCAAGTCAAATATGAAAAATTTTATTTTAAAAATTAGATATAAGTCAAATATGAAAATTTTTATTTTTAATTTTTTTGGTAAACTTTTTCTATGAACTTGAATAACATGCATTTAAAGTTACTAAATAAAAAAAAAACAAATTTTAATAAAAAAATCATATTAAACGAAAATAAACCAAATCAAAATAAGTAGATTTATTTTTCTCCAAATCAGAGACCTTAGTAATTGCCAATAAAGTATCACCCAAAATGTTAATTCTAAGCTCACCTCCTACACAATGAAACCTTTGTCCTGTCGGAACTATTATTTTCCCGATAATTATGTACCAATAAAGCAACAAACAGGGTTGGTTCAAGAAGAAAAAAAGTTAAATTTTTTTTATAAGTAGTCAGTAGGTACTTACTAAAAGGTTAATTTTTTTTTTTGTGTATGAGAGGAGAAAAAAAGTTAACTTTTTAGTAATTAGTTTTTTAGTTTTTTGTTAATTCGATATTTTTGCTATTGAAAATTTAAAAGAAAATTAAAATGTAAGAGGGTAAATTTGATCATTTAAAAAAAAAATTAATAGCTGGTAATTTATCTACTAGCTACTTTTTACCAAACGGAGTTAGAGGAATATGATCAGGCCCAAAAAGAAAAAAAGGCAAAAGAAAAAAAAGACAGGGAGAATAAAAAAAAAAAAGAAAAAAATGAAAGAGAAAATACTATTAGATCTTTAAGCACTCATGCACATTGAACATTAAAGTATATCCATCAACCAGGATTAAATTATCCAAGGAAGAAAGAAAAATTCACACAAAAGCTGGTATTTAAGAAAAATATTAAGGCATCCAATATCTAATCATGAATTTCACCTAAATTGTGTTTGGAATGCGCTTTTTTTGAAAAATAATAAAAGAGAAGAGGATTCAAAAACATTTTTTTCTTGTCTTGTCGTAATAAAAAAAAAATGAAAAGAAAAAGCATAAAGTTTGATAAACAAATTGATACAAAATTTAATTTATCGAGAAATTTATATATATATATATATATGTATTTGTACTTTGGAGTTTGGACTTTATATTTCTTACTTTTCTTTTCTCCTTTTCTTTTTTTTTTTTCTGTCATTTTTCAATCTCTTTTATATTTATTTATTTTACAAAAACACTCTATGTCGGTATCTGTAAATAAGAAATTTAAAAACTAAATAATTATTTTCCTTATTATTTTAAAAAAATAAATAATAATGAAATACTAATAAAATAACAAAATAGTAAAATTAATAATAAAATAATTTTCGGGCGAAATCCGGGTCACTAGACTCGCTACAAAGGTGGAGAGAAGGAGAAATGAAGGAGAGAGAGTAAGGGAAGGAAAAAAAAGTAAAATAATAATTAAAAAAATAACTAGAGAAGTGAATAGTGCTGCTGTAATTATAAAGTAGTCTTGTGGATACAATATTAGCCTAATTAAGAATATTTATGCTCCCTGGTTTGATAACTGGTACGGGCAGTGGCGGATTCAGCATGGGTCGGGGGCGGCGGTTCTTACTGCCTGGAAAATCTGTATATATTTTATATAAATTTAAAAATTTTTTTAATACATAATATATAAATTACACCCACCGAACTTAAAATTTATTTTTTTAAGTACATTTGATAATTTTTTTTTTGTTATTGTCAAATTAATTAAAATTTGTTAATTTCTTACTCAGTTGCAGTGATTTACTCGACTCAAAAATTGTCAAAAATCACTAAAAATTATTAAAAGTTATCAAAAATTTATTAAACACTCAAAAATTATAAAAAGTTACTAAAAATTATTAAAAATTACTACTTATTTCAGCAAATATATCAAAAATTATAACTAATAACTTTTGAAAAAAATTACTAAAAATTGGTAAAATTTAAACTTTTAAATGACACTTAAGATTTGTTATTTAAAAATTTATAATATTTATTTTTATTTAATTTTATTCCCACTTGACAAAATTTCAGCATCCGCCACTGCGTGCGGGCGCCTCTGGTAGCTCTGGTTTCTTTCCGGGCTTTGACACCAGGTTACCAACAGCCCATTTCTGGTAGCGGCAACGTATTTGAAAAGGGCAAAATGGTCATGTGAACAATAAATAGAAAAAGATGTCTTACCCTTTTACGACCTCAAATTAATTACAACATCCTAAAAAATTATTATTAGACAAATGAATCCGTTTAGGATGATATAAAAAATTGTAAAAGTAATAAAAATTAATTCTAAAAAATGAATGTTTTGACGGTGTGTTAGACTTCAACCAATATGCATGTATGTCTCTTCAAATATATATATATATACATATCCTTTCTTATGTCAAGTCACGGGCTGACAACCATATGTGCGTCCACATATAAAGTCACAGGACTTCAAGGAGTTATATGTATATATATATATATATATATATTATAAGCAGTCAAGGAGACAACAGAGAAAATAAGCCACATGCAATTGGAACCTTCCTTGTGTATAACCCATCCTATCACAGTGCAGACCCAACCAGACACATTTCACATTTGTGCAGAATTTTGGCTCTCTGCTGCGTGTTTTCTGAGACACGAACATGTGATCATTAATTTGATTATTGTATCAAATTACGCAAAAACAGAAACTCGAGTTGTCCTCGCAAAAAATGATGGATTCTTGTAATATGTGCATATATATATATATATATATATATATAAGTACGCGTATGCCATGCAAGGGGAAAAGAAATTCAGAGAAGAAAGGCTGTGTCAGATCAGTCATCTTCCTCCCCAATCTCGTTCCTTGTCTGTCTCTCTCCCACTCATTTTCTCTCCCTTCGTTTTCATTTTCCCTTCTCGCGCCAGTAGCCAAGAAACCAACCTTCTGCACTGCAGACTGCACCGCCAGTTAAAAATTATTATTTTGCTTCTTTCGGCACCGAGCTAATTCAGCTAGCCATAACCCATCGAGCTTGCTTTATGCTGGGCTCAACTGAATAGTGGTATCCATTGTTTCCCTTCTTTCCCGTTGATCGACGCCTCCGGGGCAGATCTAGCATTTGAAAATCGCTTGGTTGAATAAAGAGTTTAAACACATGGAGGGTTGAAATATGTAAATTTAGGGTGAATAAAAAGTTTAAAAGTAAAGTAGATTAGATTACAAAAATTTAGAGTGTGTTAAAAATTTAGGGTAAGTTAAATTTAAAAAAAAAAAGAAAAATTTTTCTAACCTAAAAAAAAAAATGTTTTGCGTCAGGTTACTTGGGCTATAGCTCCGGGGAGAACAAGGCTACGTTCGCCCTTGGACGCCTGTGATTCAGCTGACCAGCTTGGAGATGTCTGGACTTGTGTACATCGTAGCAAAAAATAATGGATATAATGAGGAGAAGAAAAGAATACAACAGGAACATAGAGAGGTCTAAAAAGATAATATAATTAATGATAATAGTCCATGTTTAAAACTATGCCATAGATAAATTAGACGGACAAGAAAATGTCTAGTCACTAGTCGATCATTTTTGTTTCAGTTTAGTGGGCTAGATCATCGGAGTTGCACCTAAGGACAGAGTCAGGGTTACAAAATGTCATGAGTTGTAACTTAAAACTTAATAAATTAAAGACCTCATAGAGAATTAATTGGGGTTGGGTTGTTCCAGTGATGCATGGACTAGACTTTTTAAGAAATAGATTGAGTTAATTTTTTTTTTCTTTTTTTTTTTTGCACTGGGGTGGTGCCCATTGCAGATCGTAGTGTGGCTCCGCCCCTGGTTGCACCGAGTAGCCTTTGCTGAGTTTTCTAGCCAACCACGTTTTGAAGCTTCTTATTTCTCTGCAGACCATTCCATTAGCGAGTTTGCTTCTTTAACCTATTATCACATAACAAAGGTAAGAATTAGGGGTGGAAATGAATTGAGATATTAAATCTCAGTTTATGATTAAAATAAATTTCAATCAAGTTTGATTTGTGGCTCGTTTAGATTTGAGTTCGAGTTTGACTCTCAAAAAACGTAATTCGAAATCTTGCAAGCCAGCTCAAGAAAATAACACACACATTTAATAATATTTGTATATTTTTAATAATATTTTTATTATATATTTTATGATATTTTATTTATTATATTTTAACGTAAAACGACGTCGTTTTGATTTAATCGAGTTATTAGTGAGTCAAACTCGAATTTAAATTCTTCTTTATCGAGTTAAGCTCAAGCTTATATAAAAGTTCGAGTCAAAAAACTCAAGCTAAACTCAAATAAGTTAAAATCCAGCTCGATTCGACTCGTTTCCACCTGTAGTAAGCATAGAGTAATATTTGATTTAAATATTTTTGTGCTGGGTTTTGTCATATTGCATTATTTGTTTGATAATCAAAATTGCTTAAGAGAATTAGATGAAAAAATTCTTCTTTGCATGCTTGTGAAAATATGTGGGTTTAGATGATTATTCCATATCCTTATTTTTTTTTTTTTGCATGAAATTTAGAAATTATATTAGATTATGTTATTAAAGAGAAATTGGTTGATACAAATTTTGAGACTATAAAATTTGTATGTTTATTATATATGGAACCCCTTGAATGAGGGAAAGAAAGATATTTAAACCATGAGTTAAATTTTGGAATAATCAAATTAATTATTAATTATGGATTTTATGAATTATTAATTTTGATTTTGATTTGGATTTGAGAGATGTACCAAGGTGAATCGACAGAACTGGGGCCCAGAGGATTAGAAGATTCAGAACTCATATACAGAGTTAGTTATTATGTTCAATAAACTAATAACCTAGAATTGTAATGGCACTGACAAAGATAGTTTTTAGCTATCGAGTTCATGCAGTGGTACTTAACTCAGGGTTTGAAATATTTTATTGTATTTTATTTTTTGATTGAGAATATTTTAATTTAAACATTCCTGATGTGAGATGCATGTTATGTATAGCTATGTCACATAGAGGTTCATGCATGCTAAAACACCCTACCGTGATTTATTTAGATTTCATATACGATAGTATATTGTGCAATACCTCTACTAGTTGAGATGTAGGCACTGGAACCTACCGAGGTTGTTGATGAAACTGTATAGTTTATACCATTTAAGTTGTTTAAGAGAGAACTGGATAATTAAATCGTTAGATTTATTTATTTTTATTGGTGGATTTGGGATTAATGTAGGTTGAAAATAAAAGAATAAAAGACAAATGTTTACATCTTGTCATTATATATATTTTATAAAAGTTGAGAAGAGAGGCCTCTGCCACCTAGAGTTTGGAAATAAGAAAAGTCTAAAATTAGTTGAACTGGATAGTAGAATAAGGTATGAGTATAGAATTTGGAACTGTGTGGCTACTGGCAGTGACGAAGTTTTGACGGTGAATAGTAGAATAAGGTATGAGTATAGAATTTGGAGCTGTGTGGCTACTGGCAGCAGTGACGAAGTTTTGACGGTGAATAGTAGAATAAGGTATGAGTATAGAATTTGGAGCTGTGTGGCTACTGACAGTGACGAAGTTTTGACGGTGAATTCCTGAAAAAATTTTACTGCCATTGGTATGATCATTTTTCGAATTGAAGATCGAAAAATAATTAAATAAAATATATGATGTGTAAAAATAAAACAAGAAAGATAAAATTGAAAAATGTCAAAAAAATAGCAACACCTTATTTTCCAAAGTTTATAGCTAATAATAAAAATTGACATCTGTTCGTATATTATAATTGATTTCGTTAAGAGCAGTATCATGAATAAGATGAATAATATATTGCTAAGATGTCAACCTAAATAAAAAATGTACTAAGACGGTAAAATTGGGTTGCTTGAATTTTGGGATTAGAATTGGATTGTTCATGCTCTGGGTTATGGGAAATTTAGTGTGGGAAACATCGCCTAGAATTTCATTGGAGGATGGCTCATTCCATTGACTTGATGAGCTAATATATGATTTTTCTTGGTACATATTTATACACGTATGTATGCATGTTATAACTATAAAAAAGCAAAATATATACAATTAATCAACATATATGGAAGGTTTCAAAAAAAATAAAAAAAAATCAACAGATATGGAACTTTATACAATCAACACTAATTGCATACTTTATATGCCTCTGTGAGTTATACATCAACCGTTTTAGCATATCTGCCAAAAGGTAGAGAGGGAGACAGTCAATAATTTTGAAATGAATGAATGAACATATATATTTACATAAAGTAATGAAATTAAAAATTAATGAGCACAAACTAAAATGTAGAATGCTATTTCAATGATAGTATAGAAAATATTATCAGCAAAAAAGCTTATTAGTATACGTTTATAATGTAAAATTCAATATAACATCATGATAGGTTCATGTTTAGTATCTTTGATAATTTGTGTTCTAAATTTATATTTTTGTATACCAACATATATGAAGTTTAAGTTTTTTTTTTAATTAATTGTGATTCACTTGATTCGAAACATCAATATATATATATATATATATAAAACTAGTGTTATGCCCCTATCATCACTCTAGGGTTAGTAAGAAGCTCAGCTCAATCTCGTCAATTGTTCAACTTTTAGAATGATTGCTACCAATAGTTGTTGGAAAATTTTAACAACTTTGACTGTTTTCATGTTCATTTGGGATTCTATTATACTCTGATCGAGACTTTTCCATATATAAATTATCAGCTATCTAATGAAAATAATTTGCTAAGAAAATTTGATGAATTTTTTATTCGTTATCCTAGTTGGGTTGCCTAAATTGTTTAATTCCTACACT
The DNA here is from genome assembly GCA_019916065.1 of Vitellaria paradoxa. Taxonomy (NCBI): domain Eukaryota; kingdom Viridiplantae; phylum Streptophyta; class Magnoliopsida; order Ericales; family Sapotaceae; genus Vitellaria; species Vitellaria paradoxa. Next base: position 41,631,375 of record CM034234.1, read on the forward strand.
GAATTGGACTTAAATTTCTCTACAGGTTTTTTCTTTTCATGGAGACACATTTGTGAAGAAAATTCACGACTTGAATGCACATTATTTGAAATTATTGTTTCAAGATAAAAGAGTTTCAAATTATATTTTTAATAGATATATTTTAGTGCATTTGAAGATTCTATTGAAGCAAGTTTTTGCTTCAATAATGAATACATTATGGTAGCTATCATAATGTATTCATTATTTGAAAAAAAAAATGTTGATCATGTACTTCTAGATTCTAAAAAAATGTCGCATGAATATGTATTAATTAGTTAGATAGTAGGTCATTACCCTCCAAATAACTCATCTCCTAGACCAACACAAACTCAAGTCATAAAATAACTTTTTACTTGAGCCTCTTGGCCAAGGTTCTATATTCTAGACTTTTCAAAAGGCTAAAAAGTATTCATTGACTTGTTTTTTAATAGTTACGTGATTGTATGGTAAAATGCACAATCAAGCTATCAAAAATGAGTATCGTTACCTTGATTTTAAGAATAAAATGATGATATTGTGAGTTTGTATCATTCTCATGAAGATTTTCTCAAACTTGCAGAAAAAAGAGCTTAAAAGTTCAAAGAAATAAAGTATTGAAGTTTTGGTACAAATCAAGGTCCAAACAAGAGAAGGGTAGAACATCAAAAGCATGAAGTGGTGCGAACAAGGGTTTGAACCATGCCTTGTTCACACCCTTGTTTGAACAACAGTGGTGAACCAAGCCTTGAGTCTCAGAATTTTTCTAAGTAACAAGATATGGTGTGAACAAGGGTTCAAATCATACCTTGTTCGCACCTATGTTTGAACAATAGAGGCTATCTTGACTTCAAAGTGTGAAAATTTTCTAAGGCATGAAAATATAATACGAACAAGGGTTGGCACTATACCTTGTTCGAACAACACAGAGGAGCAATTTAAAAAATTCAAAAATTTGGCTAAGTATGAAAACATGGTGCAAACAAGGGTTTGATCCATGCATTGTTCGCATCCTTGTTCGAACCATGTCTTCATGCTTAGCCAAATTTTTAAACTTTTGAAATTGCTTCGTTTGCATCTTTGTTCGAACAACAGAGGCGAGCAATTTCAAAATCTCAAAAATTTGGCTAAGTATGGAAGCATGGTGCGAAGCCTTGTTCAAGCCATGCGAGTTTCTACAAAAATTTTATAATTTTTTTATTAGACTTAAGGGCTTTTTGGTCATTTAAACTAATTAGCTTGTACTATCTAGAGAGGAGAAGACTTGAGCACATTAGAATGAAGAGGATTTTGTATCATTTCAAATCCCTATTCTTATCGAAGAGAAGAAATGAGAAAAATTGAAATCTTCCAACTCGAACAAGAAGTCCTATAGTTTTCAACTCTTCTTTATATAGTAATTCGACTTATTGCTCCGCATCCCCCCCATCAATTTACTATGAAGAGCAAAATAAAAATGAGTTATACACCTATATGCATTTGTAGAGAGAGAAAGTGAATCTTGTTTAGTTTCCTAGAGAGTTTTATTTTCATTTTTAATTTTCCTTGTGAAGATACTTCAATTCAATTCAAGTTTTGATTTTTCTACACCTATGAGTGAGTAGTCTTCTTACTTGGATCCAAATCAAGGAGAGTATGAGACGTATGTGGATTTTCAAGGTATTTTGAGTTTAATGTTTGATTTTCTTGCAAATTCTCTACGAATGATGATTACGTAGTTTGGTTCTGTTGAAATCTCTAGTTGATAATTCTCGATCTCATCTTGTTTGTATAGTTTATTTAGAGTATATTTTGATTCTATTTAAAATTGTCATACACTTTCTTGAGTAACTTGTACATGGATTGGTAATATAGATTTTACATATACTCTCTATAGATTATGCATTCTATATGTTTAATTTAGGTTTTCAATTACGAGAACTTAACTTCAAACTCAAACTATTTGATCATCGTTCTAATTTGTGCTTTATTGTTTATAGTTCTCTAATCTACTCTTTCAATTGAGTACATTGAGTTATATTTTTATCCTTGAAAGTCCATAGAAATCTCTACTCGAATTAATTTGGTCCAAGTTTTTTTTTTGTAATTATTTTTTTAAAACCAAGTTTTAACAAAATTTTCACCATCAAATTTCAAAAGTCATCATAAATTCATTGTAAGTTTGATTTTCTAAAAGATTTTTCCTAAGTGTTTTGTTTCAAAATCATTTGAAGTTTCCTATGATTCGATCCAATATTCACTGAAATTTTATCGTGCTTACAATTGACTACCTTGTACTTAGGGTGTAAATTGGACTCATAGAGACGAACGCAAGCACTTTTGGTGCTATTATCGGAGAACTTGCGAGTGACGGTGACACGAACCTTGGGAAGCTCTGGCAGAAATTAAGGCTACTTCCATCTCCAATGATGGATTACGCAAACTACTTAGGTAATTTCGTTTCCCCTTTTAATTTTGAATAAATTTTAGTTGAATTATTACGTGATTGAAGTGTTGAGCGCTACTTGATCATATTTGTGTCAATGCATGCATCTTAGATCTGGTTGAATCATATACTTTGATCCAGAATCTCTAGTAAGATATCTTGATGAGTCATACCTAGAATTTTCTATTACTTCATCTCCTGAACCATTATCGTCTTTATCACATAGTTCTGTTTCTACTGACTTATTACCGTTCATGAAGGGCATAGAGAATGTTGACGATGGTGGTGTCCATGGGGACCAGATCATGGTGTGCTAATCGATAGTTCACAGGATTTTGCAATTCACACCAAGTATCGCATTTTGCTACGTTCTTCATCGATGCAAGAGCCGAGATATCCGTTGCCGAGAGTCATTATGTTCATGAAAAGATGTAGCTAGCCCCTGTAACTTCACACTCGCGAACGAGAGCAGGGGGTTCTCCTCCTGTTAAAGTTCCTTGACGCATTTCGCGTCGGGGTTAGAGTTTTTAGCCGAGGCAACGCAATTCAGGAGCGTACCTGGCAAGGGGCACAAGGACCCCCGGTGGTTGCTATACAAGTTCGTGGGTTGTTTTGCTTGGCAAGTTTCAACAATGATCCTTCCACAGGTTCACCTATGGACACCTTGTTACGACTTCTCCTTCCTCTAAATGATAAGGTTCAGTGGACTTCTCGCGACGTCGCCGGCAGCGAACCGCCCATGTCGTCGCAATCCGAACACTTCATCGGACCATTCAATCGGTAGGAGCGACAGACGGTGTGTACAAAGGGCAGGGACGTAGTCAACGCGAGTTGATGACTCGCGTTTACTAGGAATTCCTCGTTAAAGACCAACAATTGCAATGATCTATCCCCATCACGATGAAATTTCAAAGATTACCCGGGCTTGTCGGTCAAGGCTATAGACTCGTTGAATACATCAGTATAGCGCGCGTGCGGCCCAGAACATCTAAGGGCATCACAGACCTGTTATTGCCTCAAACTTCCGTGGCCTGAAAGGCCATAGTCCCTCTAAGAAGCTAGCTGTGGAGGGTCACCTCCACATAGCTAGTTAGCAGGCTGAGGTCTCATTCGTTAACAGAATTAACCAGACAAATCGCTCGAACGGCCATGCACCACCACCCATAGAATCAAGAAAGAGCTCTCAATCTGTTAATCCTTACTATGTTTGGACCTGGTAAGTTTCCCCGTGTTGAGTCAAATTAAGCCGCAGGCTCCACTCTTGGTGGTGCCCTTCCGTCAATTCCTTTAAGTTTCAGCCTTGCGACCATATTCCCCCCGGAACCCAAAAACTTTGATTTCTCATAAGGTGCCAGCGGAGTCCTAAAAGAAACATCCGCTGATCCCTGGTCGGCATCGTTTATGGTTGAGACTAGGACGGTATCTGATCTTCTTCGAGCCCCCAACTTTTGTTCTTGATTAATGAAAACATTCTTGGCAAATACTTTCGCAGTTGTTCGTCTTTCACAAATCCAAGAATTTCATCTCTGACTATGAAATACGAATGTCCCCGACTGTCCCTGTTAATCATTACTCCGATCTTGAAGGCCAACGTAATGGGATTGAAGTCTTATGATGTTATCCCATGCTAATGTATCCAGAGCGTAGGCTTGCTTTGAGCACTCTAATTTCTTCAAAGTAACAGTGTCGGAGGCACGACCCGGCCAATTAAGGCCAGGAGCGCATCGCTGGTAGAAGGGACGAGACGATCGGTGCACACCCAAGGACGGACCGGTCGACCCACCCCAAAGTCTAACTACGAGCTTTTTAACTGCAACAACTTAAATATACGCTATTGGAGCTGGAATTACCGTGGCTGTTGACACCAGACTTGCCCTCCAATAGATCCTCGTTAAGGGATTTAGATTGTACTCATTCCAATTACCAAACTTAATGAGCTCGGTATTGTTATTTATTGTCACTACCTCCCCGTGTCAGGATTGGGTAACTTGCGCGCCTGCTGCCTTCCTTGGATGTGGTAGCTGTTTTTCAGGCTCCATCTCCGGAATCGAACCCTAATTCTCCGTCACCCGTCACCACCATAGTAGGCCATTATCCTACCATCGAAAGTTGATAGGGCAGAAATTTAAATGATGCATCGTCGGCACAAAGGCCGTGTGATCCGTCGAGTTATCATGAATCATCAGAGCAACGGGATAAGTCCACGTTGACCTTTTATCTAATAAATGCATCTCTTCCAGAAGTCGGGATTTGTTGCACGTATTAACTCTAGAATTACTACGGTTATCCGAGTAGTAGATACCATCAAACAAACTATAACTGATTTAATGAGCCATTCACAGTTTCACAGTCTGAATTAGTTCATACTTACACATGCATGGCTTAATCTTTGAGACAAGCATATGACTACTGGCAGGATCAACCAGGTAGCATTCCTTCGTGACATTGGCACCGCATGAGCCCATCTAAACTAGTTAGAGGGACAAAGATGGGCACAACCGTCGTACGCATCGAGCGATGAACGCTTTGGGGGTACATGGTAGAAATATACCATGCACCATTCAAAAGTTCCGTATCCGAGAGCTCGAGTAACAACCCATCGGCTTTGATCGCAACACGACAAGGAGAAGTGTTCAAGGCGGCATGGGCAGTACTTCCACGTCAATCTAACACCACAAAGTGGTGACGAACAAAACTTGAGAGTTATCCGGGGTCAATTTTCGTCACATGAGGCATCCAACACAAGAACACCAACATGCTCAAGGCATGAATTGCTCTCGAAGTGTTGACTGAAGGCGAATGGACGAGGGAAGTTTGTTGCACAGGTAGGGATCCAACCGACGTGCACAATTCCATCACCACTCACACACTATGACGTACACTGTGCAACAACTCTCCCCAACCAAAACACACCTCGACGAACTACGAGTGTAGCCCTCTAGGCATGCAAAGATATTGAGGGAAAGCGAAGCCAACACCGTGTGGCGTGAGAATAGGTCGAGCCGACCGTGACATTAAGCAAAGTCCCGGACTTCCTCGAGAGGACACTTCGAGCATTAATAATTTATCAAGGTGCCCATGCCCCGAGTGAAGACCAAGGCTAGCCCACGCCACAAGCCTACTATTCCAAAAAGGGATAACCGTCAATTCCGAGCATTTCATATCTAGAGAGCTGACCAGTGACAATGAACGAGCCCTAGACTTCCCGAGGACATTTCAAGCTGATAATTCATCAAGCTATTCATGCCCCGACTAAAGCCCGAAGATTGCCCACGCCACAAACCGACCACTCACTAAAGGGACAACGATCTATTTCGAACATCATTATCTCCGATGGGTGCGTGCCTCGGCTCGCGCCTTGGCACCCCCTTGCCCAATGGCTTGTCATGCCTTTTCACTTTGCTTTCGACACCGATGGGGCTTAGCCATGCCCCTTGGCAATGAGTGTGACATGCCTCATTCCATTGCTCTCGGTCGCCGACAGGGTTGGCCATGCCCCGTGGCATTTCAATTTTTCTTTGCATTGTTCTTAGATACCTTGCATTGCCCTCGGTCACCGACGGGGTTGGCCATACCCCATGGCATTTTGATTTTTCGTTGTATTGCTCATGGATTCCCTTTCATTGTTCCCGAATACTGAATTGGGGTTGGCTATGCCCCCCGGCAATGAGCATGACATGCCTCATTGTATTGCATTGCCCTCGGTCACCGACGGGGTTGGCCATGCCCCGTGGCATTTCAATTTTTCATTGCATTGCTCATGGATTCCCGTTCATTGTTCCCAAATACCGAATTGGAGTTGGCCATGCCCCCTGGCAATGAGCATGATATGCCTCATTGCATTGCCCTCGGTCACCGACGGGGTTGTCCATGCCCCGTGGCATTTCAATTTTTCGTTGCATTACTCATGGATTCCCTTTCATTGTTCCCGAATACCGAATTGGGGTTGGCCATGCCCCCCGACAATGAGCATGACATGCCTCATTACATTCCATTGCCCTCGGTCACCAACGGGGTTGGCCATGCCCCGCGGCATTTCGATTTTTCATTGCATGCTCATGGATTCCCTTTCATTGCCCTCGGTCACCCACAAGGTTGCCCATGCCCTATGGCATTTCGATTTTTCGTTGCATTGCTCTCGGATTCCCCTTTCATTGTTCCCGACTACCGAATTGGGGCTGGGCATGCCCCGTGGCTTTGTGCCATCCTGTTTGTCAAACTACACCCTCATGCATCATTTTGCCTTTGAATTAAAGAAATTTCAATTTTAAACCTGGCACTATTTAGTTGTTATTTACATTTCATGGGATGGATTCTGAAAATTCATATGCCCTATGAAAAAGTTTGAAGAAGTGTGTAGTACATGCATAGACCAGAACATAAATGAAGACACCGTTCACTTACGATTGTTTGTATTTCCACTGAAAGACAAGGTCAAAATTTGGCTGAATTCTTTGAGATCTTGCTTTATTGGGACATGGAGAGAAATTCAGGCTGAATTTTTGAAAAAATATTTTCCCGCTTATAGAACCATGATGATGTAAAGGAAGATCATGAATTTTTCTTGTAAACCAAATGAATCCTTCTGTCAAGCATAGGAGAGGTTCAAAGATTTGTTAAAAGCATGTCCACGTCATGGTTTTGTAACTTGGAGGGTGTGTAGTTTTTTCCATCATTCATTGTCTGTAGAGTTTAAACAACTTGTTTCAACCATGAGTGATGGTCAGTTTCTTGACAAAACTCTTGATAATGCAATTTTGTTTTTTAATGAATTGGTTGAGAACACAAGAGAGTGGGAAGCAGGTCCACTTTCACAGTTAGAGTTTGGAGAGTCTCAACCTCAACCCAGTGGCAAGTTGCATCTCACTAAGTTACATGATTTAAGTGCTAGGTTAGCATTGTTGTCTAAGAAAGTAGAGCCCATGGAGTTGAAGAAAGTCAATACGATTAGTGATAAAGGGGCTAGGTGTGCCGTTTGTGAAATAGTGGGACATAGCACTGATGATTGCCCTACTTTGCCCACATTCAAAGAGGTTTTGTATGGACAATCCTCTAGTACAAATAATGCACACACATACACAAAAGCCATACCAAGGACAGGCACAGACCACACCTCCCATTCCAAACCAATACCACTCACGACTTAGGAATCATCCAAACTTTTTATGGAAGAATGATATTTATTCTGCACCTTTTCCCCAATAGTACCATCCAAATCCATCGCAACCTCAATTCCAAGGGTCATCTTCTAATCCGTTCCAATCATCTCTTAAGAAGTCACCTTTAGAGGACACTTTGAATCAGTTCATGCAAGGGCAAATAAGAATCAATAACTAGAACTCCAAGTTTCAGGATCAGACTACTATGGTGATAGAAGATATTAGAGCTCAGTTAATTAAACTCATCCAAGCCCTAAGTTATCAAGAGAAAAGTAGATTTCCAACCCAGACCACCTAGAACCCTCAAGGACAAGTGCACATGAGTGAGTCTTCAGTTGAAAAGTCGAGTTAAGAGCTTGTGCAGTCTGTGACAACTTTTAAGAGTGGTAGAATTGTGGAAAAACCAATTGGCCCAAAGTACCTTAACATAAGTAAGGGAGAGAGTGAGAAGATAAGTGAAGAGTGGATTACAGTGAGAGAGAAAGGATAAAGTAGTAAGCAAGGGAATTTTGAGCGTCAATCTAGAGGAGTGAATAAGGAAAATTTTGAAAATGTGATTGAAGAGAGGAGAATGTGGGAAGAGAAAGAAAAGTTGAAAAATAAAAAGAAAGTTGAAGAAGAGAAAAAAAAATGATAAGAAATGAGAAGTTAAGGTTCAAGAAAGAGAATACGAACCTAGGCTTCATTTTTCCAATAGGCTAATCAAGTCTAAGAAAGAGATGCTCAATGCAGAGATTTTTTAGATTTTTAAGCAAGTGAGAATGAATATACCTCCATTGGACGCAATCAAGCAAGTCCCATCTTATGCAAAGTTTCTCAAGGACATGTGCACTATGAAAAGAAAGTTAAGTGTGAAGGAGGGAGCCTTTATGACGGAGCAAGTTAGTGTTATTTTGCAATACAAGGCACCTCCAAAATATAATGATCCTAGTTGTCCCATCATATCTTGCATTATTAGAGAGCACAAAAACTTAGGTGCCAGTGTCAATCTTTCGCCTTATACTGTTTATCAACATTTGTGATTAGGTGAACTGAAACCTATGATTAGGTGAACTAAAACCTACTAGAATGACTCTCTTATTAGCGGATCGTTCTGTTAAGACTCCAAAAGGGGTAGTGGAGGCTGTTCTTATTTAGGTTGATAAGTTCTACTTTCTAATAGATTTTATTATCCTAGATACCCAATCCATCAAGAGTCAGACACCTTCAGTTCTTGTCATTTTTGGTAGGCCTTTTCTTGCAACCATTAATGCAGTAATTAATTTTAGGATTAGTCTCATGAGGATATCTTTCAGGAATATGAAAGCTAAGATGAATGTGTTTAAAGTGTCCAAGAAACCAATGATTGATGATGACGTAAAGGAGGTGGACTTAGTGCAAGTAGTGACCGAATAATATTTTGAGAGAGAGTTCATAGGAGATCATTTGGAGAAGGTGTTGATTCTTAGTGAAGGGGAGTGATTATATTGATAAAGTTAGAGATGAGGATGTTAGAGAAGTGTTGGAGTGACTAGATAGTGCCCTATTCATGTCTACAGCTCAATCTAATCAGCTTTTCGAGCCTATCTCTTCTTTCTTAGTCAAACTTATGCCTTCATTAGTGAAACCTCCCAAGCCAGATAGAAAGCCTCTCCTGAGTGAACTTAAGTATGTGTTTCTAAGTGAAGATAAGTCTTATCTAGTGGTTATTTCATCTCGACATACTGAGGTACAAGAAAAAAGCCTAGTTGAGCTTCTTAAGAACCATAAGAAAGCAATAGGGTACTCTATAGTTGACCTTCATAGGATTAGCCCCCCTCAAGTGCACACATTCCATTTACCTTAAGAAGGGAGCAAAACCCGTTAGACAGCGTCAAAGAAGATTAAATCCTAATATGAAAGAGGTGGTCAAGGGAAGAGTTTTGAAGTTAGTGGATGCCAAGATCATATATCTCATTTTAGATTCCAAGTGGGTTAGTTTGACCCAAGTCGTCCCTAAGAAGTCCCGAGTGTTAAAAATGAGAATGAGGAATCAGTGCCTACCCAGATTCAGACTGGGCGACACATGTGTATTGACTATCAGAAATTGAATGCTATGACTAGGAAGTACCATTTTCCTTTGCCTTTCTTGGACCAAGTTTTAGAGAGGGTAGCAAGACAACCCTTTTATTGCTTTCTTGATGGTTATTCTGGATATAACCAAATTGAGATTGCTCTGGTCGACCAAGATAAGACTATATTCACATTTCCTTTTAGAACCTTTGCTTATCGACGCATGCCTTTTGGGTTGTGCAATGCCCCTGCTACTTTCCAGAGGTGCATGATGAGCATCTTTTGTGATATGGTTGAGGACTGTTTGGAAGATTTCGTGGATGATTTTTTAGTCTAGGGATATAGTTTTGAATTTTGTTTGGAGAATTTGAGAAAAGTGTTGAAGAGGGGTGAAGAAAAATGTCTTGTGTTAAATTAGGAAAAGTATTAGTCCATGGTCACTCAAGGGATTGTCCTAGGACATGTCATTTCTTCTAAGGGGATAGAGGTAGATAGAGCTAAAATAGAGATTATTCAAAAGTTGCCTATCCCTAGATGTGTCAAGAATATTTGATCTTTCTTAGGACATACAGGTTTCTATCATAGGTCTATTGCATCCTTTAGCTCAATAGCAAAGCCATTGACTCAACTCCTTACTTAAGATGCTCCATTTGAATGGACGTCACATTGTTAAGAGGCCTTTGATTAGCTTAAGAGTAGTCTTACATCAGCACGTATTATACAGGCACCTAATTGGTCTGTACTCTTTAAGCTGATAAGTGATGTGAGTGATTACGTTGTGGGTGCAGTGTTAGGTCAGAGAATCGATAGGAAACCTCATGCTATCTGTTATGCGGGTAAGACCTTGAATGAGGCACAGCTCAATTACTTTACCTCGAAGAAAGAGCTCTTAGTGGTTGTGTTTGCTTTAAACAAGTTCCATTCACACTTGATGGGGTCTCATGTTATCATTTGCATATACCATGCAGCTCTTAAGTACTTGCACACAAAGCAAGATGCTAAACCTAGGCTAATCCATTGGATTCTTCTCTTGCAAGAGTTTGATATTGAAATTAGAGATAAAAAGGAAGTTGAGAATGTAGTGGCTGATCATTTATAACAGTTGCCTAGTTAAGAGCTGCATTATTTTAATCCCCCAATTGATGAACATTTTTCAAATGAGCAATTGTTTGCTGTGAGCACTGAAGCACAGACACACCCATCTTGGTATGCGAACGTTGCTAATTATGTTGTCACTGGACAGATTCAATTCACATTGGACACTTTTAGATAAGAAGAAATTTTTCTGGAATATTAGATACTTCTTTTGGAATGAGCAGTACTTGTTTAAGTATTGTTCAAATCAGGTTATCAGACGGTGCATCCTTGACCACAAGACTCATAGTGTAATCACTTTTTGTCCAACATTGGCTTGTGGCGGTCACTTTTTTGCCAGGAAGATCACCGCAAAGATCCTCTAATGTGGCCTTTATTGGCCAAGCATGTTCAAAAATATTTTTGCCTTTTGCACAGCTTGTTATCATTGTCAAAGATTAGGAACTTTAACTAGGAGGAACAAGATGCCTCTGCACCCCATATATGTAACTGAGTTTTTTGATTCCTGGGGGATAGGCTTCATGGGACCTTTTCTTAACTCTTTTGGGAATGAATACGTTCTTTTGGCAATTGATTATGTGTCTAAGTGGGTAGAAGCAATTCTAACTCGAACAAATGACCACAAGGTGGTCATCAAATTTTTAAAAGAAAACATATTTTCTCACTTTAGAATGCCCCGTGCAATGATCAGTGATGGAGGTACCCATTTTTGTAATGAACATGTGGGCATTCTAATGCAAACATATAGAGTTTTGCATAAGATTGCAACTGCTTATAACCTGTAGACAAATGGCCAAGTTGAGTTGGCCAACTGGAAAATAAAAAGAATTATTGAAAAAATTGTAGATCTCAATAGAAAGGATTGGTCCTTAAGATTGATTGATGCATTGTGGGCCCACCATGTTGCGTATAAGACTATTTTAATTCCCCATATCGGTTAATTTATGGCAAAGCATGCTATCTCCTGGTTGAGATGGAGCACGGGGCTTATTAGGATATACGCCAAATGAATGAAAATATGGATGAGGCTGGGCTCCATAGGAAACTATAACACAGCGAATTTGAGGACATTAGGGAAGATGCTTTTGAAAACTCTAGAGTCACAAAGGTCAAAATGAAAAGGATTTATGATAATTATGTCCGGAAAAAATTCTTATGGGTTGATTAAAAGGTGCTTTTCTATGGCTCCAAACTTCACTTATTTCCTGGGAAATTGAAATCTAGATGGATTGGTCCTTTCATTGTCAAATCAATTTCTGAGAGTGGAGCATGTGAGACTAAAGGCCCAAAAGATGGGCATGTGTTGAAGGTGAATGGCCATATGTTGAAACCTTATCTTGAGAATGTTGAGGCAGAAATTGAAGTGTGAGACCTTGAGGACCCACTCCTTTTGATTGACTTGATTCCATGATTGATGACTTGTATATTAGTTAATTTGTTTTCTTTTTTTTTTTGTTTTTTTTTTCCTTTTATTTTATGCAAGCATGTGATAGGTGTGGATTTTTTTTCACTTTTCTTGTAATTTTCTTTTGAGCATATCTTGTTAATCATTTGAATTATGAAGTGTTCAAGTTGGGGGGAAAGAAACAGAAGGTCATGCTAATCACTTATGTTCAATTTATGTTCATGCATGCACGTTAAGCTTTGAATGTATAGGAAAGTAAGAGAGGTAACTTCCAACCATTACATTTCAATTACCTCTGTTCATGATGTTTACATTGAGAGCAATGTGTTATTCAAGTTAGGGGAGAGGAACTTATTCTTGTTTTTACATATGTGTTTCATAGGGTAATGATGAATGTGAGTTGAATACATGCATGCTTGCTTTGTCTTGTTTTGTTTTACTTTGTTTTGCTTTGTTTTGTTCCATAAAAATCAAAAAGATAACAAAAAAAAAAACAAAAAAAACAAACAAACAAAACAAAACAAAAACAAAAAATTTGAAAAACAAATTGAAAAATTTTAGGTGATTTTGCTTAGTTTTGTTTCTTTTTATTAGGTTTTGTTATCATAGGTTAATTAGGGTGTTTTGAGTCATTTAATGTTGGTGAACCATTAAAACACTCTATTAGAACTTTAGGCTTCATGTTGGTTGGAATTAAAGTGGAGCAAAGTCAGAAAGTCTAAGAACTCACTGTGGTTCGGACCATAGTTTGAACAACCCTTGAGAACACACATGGTCCGAACCTTGGTTCGAATAAGGCATAAATTGATCTTCTTGTGTGCATATTGGTTCAATTTGCCTGTCGGGTTAAAGAGAAAACTCAACCTTTAAAGGCTTGAAGCCAAGACTTGGTCCCTCATTTGTTCCAACTAAAGTTCACACCAAAAGAGAAGAAGCTCTCAGGTAGTTCGACTCCTTACTCTAACTCACTTTATCTCACCTGCTCATCATAAATTCTCTCAACCTTTGTTGTTAATCTTCAACCTAATCATCTTGTAGAAGTTTTGCCATGGATTGAATGAAGTTCTCAAGGTGAACCTGTGACTTCAAGGGGGTAAGTTAGGGTTTTTCGTTGGTTGATTTTCATTGAATTTTGTTGTTAGGCAGTGGAAGGAAATTATGTTGTTGTTGTGGTGTAGTTGAATTGCAGAGAAATTTTTGGGTTTTGAGGTGTTGGGAAGTGATATTGTGAAGTTGTATTGAGTTGGTGCACATTAAGTGTTTGCTAAATTGCTTAAAAGAAGTTCCACTTTGATATTTCTTAAGTTTGAATTCATGGCACCTAAGCAATCTAAAAGGAAAAAGAAGGCCATTAGTTCTAATCTTCCTAAAGAACTTGAAATTATAAAAGGAAGAAATTCAAATCCACTCATCAAGAGGCTCCACCACCTAATGTTAACCCAAGGGATGAAGAAGAGAATTATGATTATTTTAGGTTCTCCAATGGGACAGCTCAAAAAGAATTTGATGATTACTAGTGTGATATGACTATTTTGGTGGAAAGGGGAATTATGTTGGATCATTTTCAAGAAAAAGAGTTCAAGCTTAAGCAAAACATGGAAAGGAGAGGATGAGAGAAGTTTGCTCAATTCAGTGGTGTGGCAGTTGTGATGTTGGTACAAGAATTTTATACAAATATAACTGAATTCAATAAAAGCGAAAAGGATTGCATTTGCACCAAGGTGAAGGGAGTTGAGATAGAGTTAACTCCAAAAAGAATTGCTAACTTTTTCAAGCTACCAACAGTGGGAAATCCAAGTTATCCATTTGAGAAGGAGGAGACCCCTGATACAAATTCACTTGCTAAGATTTTAAACGGAAGAGAAGGTAAAACTTGGGGGCACAAGAATAAACTATAGAAGAAGAGGTTGTCACCTAAGTTCAAGGCATTGCATTTCCTTGTGTGTTCACAAATAATGCCTCTAAGAAATACTGCAGAAGTAAGTTATAAAAAAGGGTTACTTATGTATGCTATTGATTCAGAGGTTGAAATTGACTTAACTAAAGTAATTTTTGAGAGCATTGTGTCCTCGACTAAGAACAAAACTGGAATTTTGAGTTTATCTTTTAGATGATTCATCACAAAGTACATTGTGAAGAAGAAAGTGGATCCTGAGCAAAGAATGGAAGTTGCCAAGCCATTAGGACCTATTACAGCAACTTCTAGGGAAAGGAGTAAAAATCAATTGAGGAGAGGCCGGCATCTACCTTGGAGAAACATTTGAGTAAAAATTAGATAGATGGGAAGAAGTGAGTCAAAAATTCTTTCAGATAAGGAATTACACATACTTTATAATGAGAGAGTTTAAAAGGTTGAATGATCAGTTGGATGATATGGGAGCTCCCGACATTGTTGCTGAACCTTCTCATGTGTTCCCAACTCATAAAGTCTAGGGTCCTTTTAGATTTTTTTATTTGGTTTCACCCAACTAATTTTGAGTCTAGTTTTTGGTTTTGAGTCTTAAGTGAATGGTTTGGTGATTTTTTAATTTTCTTTTTTGTTATAATGAAGTCAGAAGTTAAATTTTGAAGTTGTTATGCTAATTGTTGTAAGTATATGATCATGAAACTTGAGCTTAACAGTTAGATGAATGGAAGAAGTTCTTTTGGATAAAAACTTAGTTTAATGTTAATGCATGGTGATTAATGTTTATTCTTGATGATTCCTTATGAGCATTTTTTGAGGTAATGAAGGCTAACATGGATTTTATAAGTGTTGACACTCTTGAATTTACTTGAACTTAGATTGCAAGGTTAATTGAATTATATGAATATGAATTCATGGGGGTATAGTCCTTGTTCATGAATTGTATGCATTTAATCTTTAAATTAAGTGGAGACTACCTCAATGAGAATTGAGCCTTATCGTTTATTCCTTAGGAGGGTTAAATATCAATTTTGAATTTTATTGTTCCATTATTCTTTCAATCGCTGTATTACTTTTGCTTTGAATCCATAACAAGGGAATGACAACTTTGAATGAATTCTAGCTTTGGAGTTTTGAATTTAACCTAAATGGATCCTTCGAAATGAAGTAGGCCATTTTTGTGAATTTTAAACTTAATGACTTTCTTTCTTGTTACATTGCCCTCAAGAGCTAAGTTGAGCCAATTGATGAATTTTGCTTTGAATACCTTAATTATCAGCCTTAACCTTGTACATTATATTAATGCCTATCCTAAGTGTCTTGGTTTGTACTAAAAATGAGAGAGTGATGATTTGAGATGAACAAAGGGAGAAACATTATGTGAAAAGTTATTTAGTTGAGTTATCGATTTCTCTAAAAGAGAGAGAGAGAGAGAAAGAGAGAGAGAGAATTTATTATTTGGGAAATATTGAGCATTTGTACATATGGGGAATATGCTCAAAGTTGCTTAGCAATGTTTTCCAAAAAAAAAAAAATGAAGAAAAAGTAAATATAAGTAATAAATTGGAAGTGAAAGGATTTTGAACAAATGAAAGAAAAAGGAAAATAAGGTAATGTGGGAAATGAAGAACAATCTTTTGAGTGTTTGAGAAGAGAGGGATTTAGTACATTCGAGACACTTATTGAATATCCCATCCTTTCTTTGGTCCTACATTCAACCCCCTAGCTCTGTTACAACTAAAATATAGACCTAACGGATCCAAGATAGGTGAAATTAAGATTCTAAAGTGACTAGTTCATCCTATTAATCTCTTTGTTTTGGATTTTCCTATCATAGAGCTATGCCAAATTGTGAATTCTTTGAATTATACTATTTTTGACTAAGGAAGATTCTTACTAGACTTTGAAACACATTTACTCTTTTAAAAAAAGAATCTTCCTAGAGTGAAATCCATTCTTCAAGTGTGAATCATGTGAGGATTGACTCGAAGCTTGAGAGAACTTGCTAGCATGATTGAATTGGGACTATGCTTTACCGAAGGATTATGAATGTGAGGAGATTAACTTGTATTTGATTTCTTATAACCTAAACAGTGTTGCATTTATAAACTTTCATGATAGTCATTGATTATTTTAAGAATAGTAAATTTGGGATTTGAAAGAATTTACATTGATACATTATGATTGATATTAAATGAAGTTCTTTTTCAAAGAAAACTTGTTAAATGGACTTATTTGCTAGGGATTAGCAAAGTTCAAGTTGGGGGTGTGATTGTATGGTAGAACATACAATCAAGCTATCTAAAATGAGTATTGTTACCTAGATTTTAAGAATACGATGATGATATTGTGAGTTTGTACTATTCTCATGAAAATTTCTCAAACTTGCAGAAAAAGAGCTTAAAAAGTCAAAGAAATGAAGTATTGAAACTTTGGTGTGAATCAAGGTCTAAACAAGAGAAGGGTGGAACATCAAAAAGCTTGAAAGATGTTTAAAGCATAGAGTGGTGCAAATAAGGGTTTGAACCATGCCTTGTTTTCAAACCCTTGTTTGCACCATTGTTTGAACAACAGTAATGAACCAAGACTTAAGTCTCTGAATTTTTCTAAGTAACTAGAAATTGTGCAAACAAGTGTTCGAACCATACCTTGTTCGTTGTTTGAACAACAGCGGTGAACCAAGCCTTGAGTCTCAGAATTTTTCTAAGTAACAAGATATGGTGTGAACAAGGGTCCAAACCATACCTTGTTCGTACCTTTGTTTGAACAACAGAGGCCATCTTAACTTCAAAGTGTGAAATTTTTTTCTAGGTATGAAGATATGATGCGAACAAGGGTTCAAACCATATCTTATTCACACCTTTGTTCGTATAACAGAGAGAAGCAATTTTAAAAATTCAAAAATTTGGCTAAGTATGAAGACATGATACAAACAAGGGTTTGAACCATGCCTTGTTCACACCCTTATTCGAACAACAGAGGTAAGCAACTTCAAAAACCTCAAAATTTTGGCTAAGTATGGAAGCATGGTACAAACCCTTATTCAAACCATGCGAGTTTCTGTAGAAATTTTGTAATTTTTTATTGGACTTAAAGGTTTTTTGGTTATTTGAACTAATTAGTTTGTACTATATAAAGAGAAGAAGACTTGAGATATTTAGTCAGCTATACACCTAGATGCATTTGTAGAAAGAGAAAGTTAATCTTATTTGGTTTCCTAGAAAGTTTTATTTTCTTTTTCAATTTTCCTTGAAAGACACTTCAATTCAATTCAAGTTTTGATTTTTTTACATCTATGAGTAAGTAGTCTTCTTGCTTGGATCCAAATCGAGCAGAGTATGAAATGTATGTGGATTTTCAAGATATTTTGAGTTTAATGTTTGATTTTCTTGTAAATTCTCTATGAATGATGAGTGCATAGTTTGGATCTATTGAAATCTCTAGTTGATAATTCTAGACCTTATCTTGTTTGTATAGTTTATATACAATATATGTTTGATTCTATGTAAAATTGTCATGCACTTTCTTGAGAAATTTGCATGTGGATTGCTGATATAGATTTTACATGTACTCTCTATAGACTATGTATTCTAGATGTTTGATTTAGATTTTCAATTACGAGAACTTAACTTTGTACTCAAAGTATTTGATCATTGTTCTAATTTGTACTTCATTGTTTACAATTCTCTGATCTACTCTTTCAATAGAGTAGATTGAGTTATATTTTTGCCCTTGAAAGTTTATAAAAATCTCTACTCGAATTGATTTGGTTCAAGTTGTTTTTATAATTTTTTTTTTAAAACCAAGTTTAACAAAATTTTCACCATCAAATTTCAAAAATCATCAAAAATCCATTGTGAGATTAATTTTCCAAAAGATTTTTCCTAAGTGTTTTGTTTCAAAATCATTCGAAATTCCTAGTGATTTGACTTGGTATTTATTGAATTTTTTATTATGCTTACAATTAACACCTTATACTTGGGGTGTAAATCAAACTCGTAGAGACAAACACAAGCATTGCGCAAATTTCAGCCAATTAACTTTACCTATAAAACAATGATTTTACCATTAGACCTTTTTTTACTTAGATTTGTACTCTACATTATTTAATTAGAATGCTAAAAATATTCATTGACATGATTCTCAATAATTAAGCAAATTTCAACCAAGTCTGAACTCTGACCATAAAATGACCATTTTATACATAAGCTCATTTCTTTACATTGATTCATATTTCAAGTTTCTCAAAAAGTTCAAAAATATTTATCGACATATTTCTTAATAGTTGCATAAATTTTAATAGTTGCATAAATTTTTGTCCAATCTAAACATGAGCTGTAAATTAATATGTTACCATGTGCCCCCATTTTTTACCCAATTTTGCCTTTTAAATAGCCTAAAATGCTAAATAATATTCATCAATGTGTTTCTTAATAGTTAAGAAAATTTTTGCTGGACCCAAACTTGAGTCGTAAAATAACAAATTTATTTCTAGGTTCGTTTTTTGCTCAAATTCATATCTAAAAATAAAATTTATTTTTATAATTTTTAAAAATTAAATTTAGTAATATTTATAACATTCATTTTATTTCATTGTATTTAAAATATGTAGTCAAATTATGAGAATTTGAATGTTCATTCCATTTCTATGATTTTCATGTTGGTGAGGAAACAATTCCATACTTACTCAAAAAAGGCACTACAAAAAAAGTAGGAATTATCGGCCACCAAAAGTGTTTGTCTAAAGTTTGTAAGCGGTCGTCTATACTTTAGATGATCGCCTGATGACCGCTTTATAACGGTCGTAGATGCTGAGGTCGAGAAAGAGAATAAACGACTGCCTCAAAATTCACGGCCACTAAAAGGGATTTGGCAACCGCCTTAAAGCGGTTGTCTAAAGGTCTACTCCTACTTTGGCAACCTCTTTGACGATGGCTTCAAAGCAGTCATCTAAGCTTTTAACGACCGCTTTGAGGCAGTCGCCAAAAGCCTTATTTCTACTAAAGCTTAAAAAACATGTACATTCATACACAAAACCTGCATATTAATTAGACCTGTTCATTCAAATACATACTATAACAATATGAAAATATCCAACAAAATTCTAAATTTTCATAAAATATTTTGTAAAATACACATTACATAATTCTTAATTTTACAAAACATAATCAAAACAATGCCTTTGAGTGAATGTCGACCTCGAAATCATAAGAGAATCCATAAAACTTGAAATAAACAAAAAATTAAATTAAATATGACTACAATGAAGGAATTTAAAATTAAAAACATAAACAAAACTGCAACTGTAAATATTTAAATTAATCAAATTAAAAACATAAACTTCCTTGAACCTTTTCGGGCGATTCGTAACTCGGATTCCTGCGCGGTTCGCTCCTCCAAGTCTCAAATGGCTAGAACTCGCACGATTTGTTGCTGTAAGTCCTAAATGTATTGAACTCGTTGCTTGTCAAGTTTCGTTCAGATCGGACAACTCAGTCTGAGCATTCAAATTTATGATGTAATAGGCTTTAGACTAGAATTAGAGCCATTAACAAATAACTCCAAGACAAAATTTTGATTCTAGATAACATCATGAGAGATATACATTAGGAGATTAGTCCTGTCAGTAGATGGGGGAAACATAAATCTCACTGAACATACTAAGGGGGAAAAATCTAAAACTCTCTACACTAGCCATTTGGCTAAAATTCTTCCAAGATTTAAATAATCAGAACAGTAACAGAGTAACCATAAAAAAGAGGAAAATAGTATAATAATAGTCAAACACCATATTGAATAGGTTCAAAATAATAAGCCAATAGAAGTGACAGATGTTTATGCAGATATAAGATACGTTGATTTTATTATTAAATTCGACACTTTTTGAAGTATTACGTCATATTTCTTATAAAGGTATTTTATGAGAGATGAAAATACAATCAATACAGTTACTCATATTTTTTAGGGAGCCCTGCCCGATCCAACTAATGCATTTACTCATAAAAAATGATACCTAACAAAATTTGATTAGAATGAAATTGGTAACTTTAGAAAGTTTATAAAGTTTCTTAGAAAAATTTAGAGCTCTAAATTGAAAAGAAGTTGGCAACTTTTGAAGCTTTATAAAGTTTTTTTAAAAAATTTAGGCGACATTTAGTTTGTATTTTTGTTTTATATTTTAATTTTCTATTTTATGTTTTATATGCTTTATGTTTTGAAAATTCTAAAACAAGAAAAACAGAAAAAGACATTTAATTTGATATTTTCTATTTTTCGTATTTTAAGATTTTTTTTATTTTGGGTTCAAAAGTTCAAAACGATTTTTTTCCATTTTATATTTCATATACAAACTCACTTTCTATTTTCTAAAGTAGATTTTGAAAATACAAGTAACTAAATACGTTTAGAGATATTTTTCTTATTTTTAAAATATAAAATAAAAAATAAACTCGAAGCAAATTTATGCCCTGGCAATAGTTCCCACCATTTAGCTTGAAGCTTCTCAGACTGTTATGCCAAATGATTAAGGCATTAGTTCCCACCATCTAGCTTGAAGCTTCTCGGACTGTTATGCCAATTGGTTAGTTTTTTTATTTTTTGTTTATTATTATTATTATTATTATTTTGGTGGTAGTGGCTATCTTTCAGGACAAACTTGGCTATTGTGGAAATTATGAAAATTGTCCTATCCATGAATCTAGAGTTGGTGGTAAGCAAAAGAGTCTTTCGGCCAAAGAAGAGAACTCTTGGAATAGTACATTTTACCTAACCTCATCTCTACCTTCCACCACTGTCTCCCATTTTATCCTTCAATTTCCCTCCAAACCTTCATTTCCAAACAAAGTATGGTGCCTCGACTATTAGAATTACCGTAGATATTTTACATTTTGTGGATGAAAAATTTGTAAGAATGAGCATTTAACCCTCTCTATCAAACATTCGCTATACTCATTGTTTTCTTTCTTTTTTTTTTTTTTTGGGAATTGATACAGCTGTCATTAACCCCACATATGTTTTGTCAAATTTCTGACAATGTACTAAAATGCAAGTAAATACTTTTCTATTCTATTTTACATAGTATAGAATACTCAAACTTGAAGGCAGCGTATCTAAATAAAAGCAATCAAGAATAGCATCACATCGAATATGAAAATAAAAAGAAGGAGCCTAACATCAAAAATGATATCAGCTCGGTGACATTAAGATCAAGGTCGTTGGACTCGTGTGAATGCATCTGAACTATTAAATTTTAATTTAACGTCCTCTAACCTCAAATCACCGAGCTGATATCATTTTTTATGTTAATTTCTCAAATCCATGAAAATAACATGGTAGACTTCCAAGAAATATAAAAATACTTACCTTTGATAGTTGACTCTTGGCCTAGAAGTGTACCAACATTCGATGAGCAAGAGGGCCCGCCAGCAGCAGAAAAATATCTCTGAAACGATCAATATGAATATAGCGAATAAATGCAGCAGCCTTATGGGGTCTAACAGCACTGCAAGTCTCTACAATGTTCAAAATGCAAAGAATATAGGAAAAAAGAGTGGAAAGAACCATACCAAATGTGACTAAATAGGGGAAGATAGGTCAATTGGATAGTAATAAATTGGGACAAAGACCCACAGCTAGGTGACCTTGTTCTTTTCTCTAGGCAAGTGGAGCCCGTGACAGGGTTAGTGATAGACACAATGAATTTGAAGCTGCACAGAAGATAGAGGTAACAGAGGGTGTCTTTTCCTTTAAAAAGCCATGAAAATATATGTCATGCATGTAGATGCCAAGAGTCACTAGTGTTGTGGTCCCCTGAGGGTGGAATATTTTCATATATGATCTAAATTATCCAAGCAGTTACTTAGTTTTACTAAAAAATTAAGTTAATTATTAGTGCCACCACTCAAGCCCCAGAATGAACCAAACAATGACAGAATGTGTTTACAATTATTATTAAACATTCTTTATCACAAATATCTTGAAATTGCTCCCCCGAGGCCTAGCCGTGTTGCCGAGTCACAAAAATAAAATCTTTAATTTATGACATGCATTAAACAAAGTGAATGACAAAATACTTCGGGCTTCCAATGTGAAACACGCCCCAAAACACCCCCCGCTCCGCTGCCAGGACTTGACTTTAAAGTTAAAAGCATATTGGTTATGTTTGGAATTAAAATGAATTTGTGGAAGGAAAGAAAAAGTAAAAGAAAATGACAGGAATGTAAAATGAAATAAAAAAGTCAAATTTATTTCATTTATTTTATTGGGGCAAAAAAAAATACTAAAATGAATAGATATTTGTCAACAAAGTTTAACTTTTAATTAGTTAAGTGTATAGAAATTGCTCAAATTATAAATTTTATTTTTCCTTCAATTTTTCTTTTCCTCCACAAGTGCACGTTCCAAACATAACATAATTATTTAACACTTTCTCCTTTGAAAAAGATCAATAGAACAAGAATAAAGGGAAATAAAGTCAGCAATGACTTTAACACTGAGTTCTGTCGTGTGGGAATGTGGGTTGTGCATTCCTTTCCACCTTACTGGATTGTTTAACTAAATGTGTTTTCTCCACTAGTGCAATCCATGAGAACCAAGATACCAAAAAATCACTGCTCAAGCGTGCAAAAGTTCATTTATGTGTAGGGTCATCAAATCATACATGCCATTCTATTCACCTAACAACAGCTTTACCAAAGTCAGCTAAGGAAACGGATGAAGTCTTCTAAAAATGCGATTTTCTCTGCCATTGCAATCCATTAGAACCAAGACAAAATCATAGCAATACCAGTAAAATGTGCAAAATTCATCTATGTAGGGTCAGAGAACCACGTTAAACATTCATGACACTACGTTCACCTAACAACATCTTTATCAACTCAGCATAGAAAGTAGGTTCCAATCTAGATGAAATATAATACTAAATTGAGCCCTAAAAAAAGGTCAAAGAATAGATTCGAATGTATGAAGAATATTTGTTTCCTTCGTAATGAATTCAACATCCAATTGGAGGAAAGCAATTAAAATCCCTCCAAATAGACTTGAAAACTAGCACATGATCAGACCAGGAAACATAATATACTGAAAAAAATGATATTTTCAAACTTAAGCTCCAATTTTCTTTTGAAAATATACTCTAACCCTGATAAACTAGATGAATAACTGAGAAAAGTTTAGTACAACCCCATTCCCTAATCCAATGCCATAAATTCAATCACAAAATTAGGAAAATCCCAATTTGATTTGTAATTTCAAGCAACAATTGAAAGCCCCAACCAACAATGCAAACACACTCCTTATAGCACACTCTTCATAGCCACTCCCCATTCTTACATCCTCAGGCCACACACTCCTTAAACTATAAGCTTTAAGCAACAATCAAGGCGTTTCCTTAACCCACCTCAAAACAATCTTTAAAAGGAAACCTAAAGTTGTAGTTGTTATTTAGACTTACTGGCATGTTGTACTCAAATACAAAACGTTAAAGGATATTAGATGCCGACTAACATAACTTCGATCATAAAACATATGTCCAAAAAATGCACACCAAGAACATAGTTTAAGGACAATCTAGTCTTCAATATAAATCCATAACACTGCTACCCACCTAAAATCCCCGAAACCCATTTAACACCCAGCCCCATTACAACTAGAAACAAGAAATGAAAGAAAACAAAATAATGATCCCCAAATTCACCCTAAACCCCATCTACCACCACCAGTCCCCACTAGCCCAACCCTCACGGCCGCAAAATTCAAACACTCAGATTTCAAAAAATTGAATTCTTAGTGCCACAAGTCCTCAATTCCTCAAATTCCCACTGCTCCTCCCAAATCATAGTCAAATATCCACAAAATAAATAAATAAATAAATAAATAAGTCAAAAACTATGGGAGATTGAGAGAGAGATGCATTGCAGGAAGGGAAAAAGGAAGTGTACATATTTTCACATTGATCTCCCCTTTTCCTTTATGAACTTTGAAACAAACAGAGCCCATGAGGAATTGCACCGTACTTAATGAATCTACAATAGTTATAAGACAGTTGTTCAAGGTGTAGCTGGTAGCAGTTCCGAGCTTCGGTTCCGGTGGCATCCTTAGGCCTCTGGTGTGAGCAAGTCTGATGAAGGGAGAGAAGAAATGAGGAGAGAAGAGAGGGAGTACGGGAGAAATAAGGGAAGGGAAATGAGATAGTGTAGGAAAGAGACAAATGAGAGAGCAGATGGAGGGAGAAAGGGGATTTTGGGGATTTAGGGCTAACGCGAGAAAAAGAAAGAGGAGAAATGATGGGTGTTATGTTTTAAGGTAGCTTCTAACGACTGCTTTTTCCACGGTCGATCCTGTGTTTGAGGCAGCCATCAATTCTTCTATACAGGACCGCTACGAAGCGGTCAACCGTGTCTAAGGTCGACAATTCCTACTTTTCTTGAAGTGGGGGGAACAATTCTATTTCATTTTTTTCTCTATTCCATTCTCACATCCCCTATTCCATTATATTTCATTTCCACGTACAAATATAACGTTGAGATTTTAAAAGTGATTTTAAAGTCCTTTCGTTAAAGTTGTGGTATTTTTATTTGTTTGATTGTTTACTTATCAACGACTTAGTTGTAATTAAATGATTAGATTTTTTTTCATGGTAGTTTGAGGATTTTTTTTTTTGAAACAATTTTTTAGTTATTTTCAATTTTCAAGTATAAACTTTATTTGTATAAACATTATGACTCCGTTTGGAACTACATAAGATAAAATAAAATCTTACAAATCTCTACAAATACGAATTATGAGATAATAAAATTTAAATTCTTTACTCACGGCACAAATTACGAGACATTTACTTTTACAATTTTATTTTATTTTATACACTTTTATACAACTCCAAACACACCCAATATTAAAAAAAAAATAGCATCTTCTTCGTGCCATGGACCACCACCTCAAACCAAACACAAAAGAGCACGTAAAGTTTGCAGACCAGAAATCCATGCATGCACGCAAACAGGCAAAGCTCAAGTATCACTGCCAAAATAATTTTTTTTTTTCTTTTTGTAAAGTCATTGAACTCCAAAAATGCAAAACAACACCGAGCAACAAACAAAAACTATTTCGCTCTCAATCCAAAAAAAAAAAGTCAATGAACAAATAATTGAAAAAGAAAACTAAAAAAAGAGCTCTGTTTCTATATGGGTTCTTCATCCATATTTGGAACGTTTCCTTTGGCCTCTTCTCTTCCCCCCTCGATACCCGCATCTCTCTCTCCCTCTTTCTCTCTACAAATACCCATTACTCTCTCTCTCTAAGAGTTGGCGCTCCACTGGAAGTAGAGGTCCAGTTAAATATGGAGGAAGATAGAAAGAAAAGGATTAAGTTTTGTATCAACGATCACTTGGATGTTCTCATAGAGATACTAAAGAGGATCGACGGCCGGTCGCTCGGCGCCGCCGCCTGCGTGTGCCGCCTATGGCGGTCGATGGCCCGGAACGATTGGCTCTGGGAGCAGCTCTGTTTTCGACGCTTGTCCCCTCCGCCGCAGGGTGTCAGGCGGATAGTGGCGGCATTGGGTGGCTACCGGAGGCTCTACGTGGTTTGTCTGGGTCCGGTGCTGAGCCGACACAGGATACTCGAGTTTGGTGGCGGCGGAGGCGGTGACTCGGAGGCGGCGAGAGGAATATTGCGGACTCGGCACGAGGTGGAGCTCTTGCTGTCGCTGTTTTGCGTTCACTATTACGAAAGGTCGGGCGGCGGCGGCGGAGACGAGTCCGCTTCCTCGCTCATGTTTCTGGGCAAGCCCGTGATTAACGTTTGATTGTTGGATGACCTTTTCTCCCAATTTGACTGATTGTAGCCATTCGATTTGGATACCTGCTGGCCACTTTGCTTTGGTGTGGGCTCACAATAACTATTGTGTTATGGGGGGGGGGGGGGGGGGAATTTCTTTTTCCTTTTTTTTTTTGGAATCTTCAAATCATTTTGTTATTGTTCAAAAAATAAAACTCATGTTGAAATATTATAGCGGCATTAATAAATTTAAGCTTTTTAAATTTAGTATATGATTAGTATCAAAAAAATGGTGTTTTAATAAACATAATTTATGCATACTTAATTGAATTTTTAGAACAAATTACATTATATTGAATAATAATTACATTTGATCTTCCTTTGTGTTTTTGATGTGGTTTTTATAATTAAACAAGCGATTTGCATAACTTAAAATCGGACCAATGGAAGATTATAATTAGAATATTAAGGATGTCACTATTATGTCTCCAACCTCATAGTCTTAGATGGACAGTATAGAAAAATAGAAACCAATTTGAATAAAAAATGGAACTTAATCTAATGTTTAGTCATATTAATAATCAATCAGAATATCTAATTATATTCTTGATTCACATATAAAATAATATTAATAATAACTGTTAATCTAAAATTGCA
This sequence comes from Vitellaria paradoxa, assembly GCA_019916065.1. Taxonomy (NCBI): domain Eukaryota; kingdom Viridiplantae; phylum Streptophyta; class Magnoliopsida; order Ericales; family Sapotaceae; genus Vitellaria; species Vitellaria paradoxa. The sequence goes on from CM034234.1 coordinate 41,657,825, forward strand.
TACTAAGGGTCCGTTTGACAACGTTGTTATTTTTTTGTTATCATTTTCTGTTTTTTGTTTTCTGCTGCCATTTATTTTTTCTGAAATGAAAACTAAAACTATGTTTGGAAATGCAAGTTTATTTATAATTATTAATTTTTTATTTTATAAAATATTTAATTTTATTAGTTTTAAAAATTAATAGAACTTAATAAATATATTTTATATTAATTTAATTTAATTAATATAATTAATTAAATTAATACATTAAATTATTTATTAAAATCATTTAATTCAATAAATATAAAATATATTAAAATATATTATTTATTAAAAATAATTTCATAAAAATATATTTCATATTAAATAAATAATTAAATTAGATTAATTATTAAATTAAATTATTTATTTTCAAAATAATTAAATTCAATTAATTATTTATTAAAATAATTTAATAAAATATATTTTATATAAATTAAATTAATTAAATCATGAATAGTTTAATTTAATTATGATATTTATTTAAATAATTTAATAATTATTATTAAATCAAATTAAATTAAATTAAATTAAAAATTAATGTAATTTAATTATTTATTATTAATTATTTTATATAAATTAATTTAATTATTAAATTAAATAAATTAATTATGATATTTATTTCAGATAATTTTGCAATAATTAATTATTAAATTAAATTAAATTGATTAATTTATTTTTATTATTTATTAAAAATAATTTATATTAATTTATATACTTAATTTAATTTATTGAATTTTATTATATTATTTATTAAAATAACTTATTTGAATAAAATAATTTATTTTTACGTAATGTAACAAAAATAGACAAAATTTTAAAATTGACAAAATATTGACAACAGAAAAGAAAATTAGAGTGAAAACACATTTTCTCTGTTTACGTTTTTTTGTTTATGTTTTTATTTTTTTTTGAAAAAAAAAACGTAAACAGGTTTATCAAACATATTTCTGTTGTGAGTTTACAAAATTTTAAAAACATAAATAGAAAAACAAAAAATGAAAACATTACCAAATGGGGCTTAGCAATTGACATATAAGCCTACACACTCATGACAACAATTAATCATAATAGCCTTACCAATCTCATAACATAATAATCAAATTACAAATTTAAGTTTGAGATCTGCACCTCGGGTAGCACAACTAAAAGATACAATAATTCAAATACAAATAATAATAAAGCTCTAGGTCAACATTCGATCTCAACTCAATTAAGAGTAACTATTTTCATTTCTCGAGGGATCGCCTATAATAAGGAAAGGGTAAGCACGACAACAACTCAGTAGATAGGATAGTTCATGTGTCCACAAGTGTAGATACTCAAGTACACAATAATATAACACAGTTATCTCTACAAAACAAATTTAATGAAATGCAAGTGCAATTGTCAATGCAATCTATAATTTTCATCTACTTTCAATTTTATCCTGGGATATGTGACACTTTACAAAATATACTAAGATATAGATAACACTATTTTTCACTTGTGAGAAATGTGTATCTAAATATAAAACTCATGGGGAGCTGTTTTACATATCCACTTATGTAAGACTTAGGGACTGTTACACCATCTAATGCTTCTGATGGGAACTGGGTTATCCCTAATTAGGCATCTATTGTACTTAAGCAAGATCTGACTGCAGTCTGAATAATTACATCATAAAATAATCTAGAATTATTGTTTCAACACTAATAACCATTCTCTAGTCATATATATCAATTACGGATCATCTAGTATTTTAAAAAATCCTTTTATCATTTTTCACAAATCAATAGATCTGATACATACATATGACCTTGTCATGGCATGTCAACACAAATATCATGGTACTATTAGTCAAATCAATATCTATAATATGAACAGGATGATGAAACATTAGTCCCATGCATATAATATGCTCAATCATGTATAATCACAATATTATATCTCATCAAACATATTCTTAACTTGAGAATATAACTTAAAATAATTCATTATAATTTACTTAAAAGGCTTATGAATTACCATAAACCATATATATTTTAGAGTATTACATAAGTGGAGGGGTTTAATTTGGCAAAATATTTATATTTTTATCAAAGTGTTCATTTTTGCCCAATCCTGAGCAGTTTAAATGAACCTTATTCAAATGCACCCCAAATGGGTTGTTCAAACGAGTCAAGGCAAAATTCTTCTAATTAGGCCTAGGTTATTCAAGTGGATCACACCAGATTCAAAATTCTAGATTTATTCTCACCAAAAACGAATTCTAACCATCCTAAATCACAACTATATGCTTCAAGCTCAACAACACAATTCAAATACGTAAATAACATGTGTATATTTTTAAATAACAAAGATATCATGGATCAAAATAAGAATCTTATCTATGATCCCACCAATACATTGACATATATATGCTTGTATACAACACCATATATACATATATCTATCATAATCTCCAAAAATTCTAATCAATCTATGAATCAACTCAAATTCATGCACATAATTAAAATAACAGCAAGAGTTTATGCCATTTACCTCAAATCCGAAGACAATAAGAAGAAATGTAAAAAAACTAACATGAAATCTCAAGCTTTTCCGAGCTTAAATCTCCCATGATGGGCAAAACTAGCGTGAACAGACACTGCCATAATGATCACCATGTTAAGAATATCCAGATCTCTCCGGTTTCCTTCTTTGGTTGTTACTTTCTCTTTATCTCATCTCTCTTCTCTCTCTTTTTTCTGCTGTGCAGCTAGAGCAAGAACAAAAGAAAGAAAAGAACGAGGGAAAGAAAAGAAAATAAAATGGGTTGGGTCCTAGGTCCACTTCCAAACCCAAAATTAACTCTAGTCTAACTTGACTCAGAAAAGTAAAATAACACTAAACAACCCAGAATAAATCTTGGGTCCAAATATAAAATATTTAAATGGCCGAAAATCTCTATTATTGGCAAAAAATAAATGTTGGATATTAAATTCTCCCTTTATTGCAGAAATTTCATTCTTAACATTTAATCATATACCTCAATCCATGAATAAAAATGGATGCTTTTGTCACATTACTAATTAACATTTCCATGTAGATTCCTCAGCTTTACGATCATGCCACAACACATCAACTAACAGAATGGTCTTACCTCGCAAAACCTGCTCAGCTGATCCTTAATTGGAGTTGGCTAATTCTCAAACTTACATCCTCCTCAATATCCAATTTTTACCAATCGATCACATGAGAAAGAACCGGTATATACTTCTGGAGAATGGATATGTGGAACACATTATGAACCCACAATAATTGTTGAGGAAGAACTAACCTATATATCACCTTGTGGATTCTTTCAATAATCTCAAAGGGTCTAATATGTCTCGGTGAAAGCTTCTCACATTTCCTGAATTGGATAACACCCTATCGCAATGAAACCTTCAAAAAATACAAAGTCATCGACATTGAACTCCATCGACCACCTCTGCTTATCAGCGTAACTCTTTTATCTACTCTGGACCATCAAAAGTCTCTGCTAAATAACTTGAATCTTCTCATATGCTTACCTCACCAAATCAAGGCTAACTGTTACAAGTTCTCTAGCCTTAGCCTAGCAAAAATGAAATCTGCAAGCTCATTTATGTAACACCTCATATGGAGTCATTCTAATACTCGACTAATCGCTGTTTCCATGCACAATTCAATCAATAGAAGCTGGTCATCCCAATTACCCCCAATAATTGACACACATGACCTAAGTATGTCTTCCAAAATTTGAATTATCTGTTTTGAATGCCCATCCGTCTACAAATAAAATATTGTACTTCTGAAATACAACTGAGTTTCTGGTGTTTTCTACCAACTTTGCCAAAATGGTGTGGTACACTTTGAATTTTGATCCAACACCACAGATAACAGTGTATTATGCAATTGTATAGTCTCCTTAATGTAAAGTTGACTCCACTTTTTTATGAAATTATTATTCCAAACTAGCTTAAAATAAGCTAATTTAGTCAACCAGTCCACGATCACCCAAATGGTATTATGTTTTCTGAGTTCTCAGCAAACCCATCACAAAATCCTTGGTCCCACTACCATTATCTTACTAGCAATTGCTGAAGCAAACTCGTCGACCTTTAGTGCTCACCCTTCACCTATTGATAAGTTAGACAACGAGACATAAAATTAATCACGTTATGTTTTATTTTACTTCACCAATACCGACGACTTAAGTCCTTATACATTTTGGTACCACTAGGATGCACCGCAAATTATGAGTGATGAAACTTTGAAATACTTCCTGAAGCCCCATTCACATTAGGTACAAACACTTTGTTCTTAAACTTCAAATATCTATCTGCAAATAAACTTCAATTCTTTACTTCTTGACAAGAAGATAGATGATACCGCATGTTTTTTACGAAGCTAGTCTCACTACTGAGCCTCAACAACATTAGCACCACTTAGAAACAACTCACAGTAGAGAAAGTTACTCCATCATTATCAACATCATCATCCTATAAAATTTAAAAACCTTCTATATCTTTCACGAAAATGCCAGTACCGATGAATTAGAACAGCCACTAAATTTTGTGACTTTTTGCTCAAAATTTCAGCCACTAAGTTGGTCTTACTAAGATGATACTAGAGATTAAAATTATAATCCTTCAAGTACTCCATCCATCTTCATTGTCACAAATTTAACTCACGTTATGTGAACAAATATTTTAAACTCTTTTGACCACGCATTTCAAAGTAGATCGAACGGTTAAGTCCACATTAGAAAGGATTGAAAAGCGTTACTTAGGTGGAGATAAGGCATTTTATATAAGAATGTTTACGTGGTCAAGTCCACGTCCAAATGTTACTTGGACGAGATGTTATAAAATTGGGTCTATTTGAACGCTGTTTCGACGTTCAACTTCAAGTGCTTGCTTACAAATCGAGTTTCCTATTCTATTTTTTGTCTGGACTTCTATTTAGGTTTATTTTCTATGTACTTACAATTGTATATTAGTATAAATACATCACGTCTCATATTTTTAAAGGATCCTAAATCCTAGATTTTCTTCTTCTTCTTCTTGGAATTTTTAGCTATGACTTAGAGGCCGTTTGGAGATTCAAAAACAAGAAAAAAAGTGAAATTGTTGGTAGTTTTTTGTATTTTTTTCAGTTACATTTTTTTGTATGTTTGATGGAATAAGGTATATTTTTTAGCCTTTTTTTTACGACTTTTAGGTATTTGATAAACTTTTTTCTGTAACAAATCAAAAAAATGGCAACTTTTTGTGTGTTTGGTATTTTTTTTACTATAGCAAATAAAAAAAGTTATAACTTTTTGTTTTATTTTTTACTGTAGCAAATCAAAAAAATAAGAAAATTGTGATTCTACCAAATGCACTAAAAGTTATAAAAATGTAACTTTTGATACTTTTTTGTTAGTTTTTGAGCCTCCAAACGGGCTTTTAATTAAAAATTCTAACTTAGCTATAGTGAAAATCATAGGGGATTTAAGTTTTGAATTCTCAATGTAAATTTTTATTCTTTACTTCTATGTTCGCTTGATTTTATGAATAATTATTTTTAATATTTTTCATGAGATTTTTATTTTATATGCATAATTTTTTATTAGTCATAAATATTTATGACATATTTGGCATAGCAAAAACTTTGGCGTTTTCTTTAGATTCGTTGTAAATAGAGAACCATATTTTGACTTATTAATTAGCACTTAAATTTCTGCATTTTAAAATCTTTAAACTAATTTCCATAATTTTGAAGACATCAAATTTTGGTCTCCAATTTAAAGAGAAAAAAAAAAAATCTTCCGATTCGATTTGAAGCGATTGAGTTGTACTTAAGTATTAAGAATTGAAATTACACAATGAAAATGTGGTGAGAACCAAAACCTAAGGTGGCATTTGGTTTATGTGTTAAAAACTTAAAATGAGGAAACAAAAAATATTTTATTTTTCTTATTTTGAGATTTTTTTTATTTTTTGTTAAAAACTCTCAAAACGACTTTTTATCATTTTTTATTTCATGTGTAAACTCATTTTCAATTTTTGAAAATAAAATTTGAAAATACAAGTAATCAAATGAATTTTGAGTTATTTTCCTTATTTTTAAAGATACAAAATGAAAAATGAACTGAAAACAGAAAATAATAAACAAAAACAGAAAATAGAAAGTATTTCTTTTTATTAAGTTTTAAACCCCAAAATTATTCCATTATTTTCTAAATCAAACTTTTTTTTTATCAGAATACGAACTTTTATTTTAATTTGTCTAATTAAACACTATTCATCAATTTCTCTTTTCTTTGTGAATCGACTCCGATTTTATTGGATTTTTTTTTACTTGCAAACATCCTACATTTAGGAGACACAATTTTTACAGTATATCTATGCATAGTTTCTCGATTTTGAAATTTGATGTTATAAAATAGTATTAGACTTTAAGAACTTTTAGGCATTGTTTGGGATCCAAGCAACTAATTGGCTTGTTTGTCAATCTGTAAAATGACTAAATTTATCCTCTTATATTTTAATCTTCTTTTGAATTTTTAAGGATAAAAATGTCAAATTAACCAAAACTAAGAATTCCCATAAAAAAAAAAAGTCGCATTTTTTCTCTTCCTAAACACAAAAATAGTTAACTTATCAACTGGTTGAAAATAAACCAATTACTTTTTTTTCTCAAACCAAGCCTTACTCTTTTCGTCTCGCTGTTACGTGCTTGTCAAATTTTTAGCTATGGTTGAATGCTTTTGACCAATGGAAAACTCAAAACATGCCTTTTGGATGTATTTTAAAAATTATTTACGTAGTACTCAAACATGAACTGCTGCAAAACCTAGAACTGTAATTTCTAGTTCCGGTTCTCCATTGAACAAATGAAATAGCCCAATTGGGAGCTGTGTTTGTGCGTTGAAGGAGATATATACCCTGTGCACGGGCGGAGCCACACGGGCGCAAGGGGGCACGGGGGCAAGGGGGCAAGTGACCTCCTCAATTTTTAAGATAAAATTATTAAAATACTTTCTTTGTTATTTTAATTTTATTTAAAAATTAAGATATTTTGATTTTATTAAAAATTTAAAGTTAATTCAAAATTTTTTAACATATAAGAAGTTTAAAAGAATCAAATTTGATATTTTTTATGAAATAAAGTGTATCATTTTAATACATTATTACATATTTTTGTTTATACTATTAATAAATTTAGCATATAATACAATAAATTCTATAGATAATAAAATTTAATAATAATTATATTTTTTTGTAGCGAGGGATATCTCTAATAAACTTCAGGTGCTTGAACCATTAACTGTAAGAAATATATTCACTAGTTAATACTCGAGAATAATTTATTTTCTTTCTAAAAATAACATCATTTTTCTCCTACTCTTAATCGAAAAATAAATCAATTGCTATTTTTTCTTGAATGTTCGGTACCCCTTAGTGCCCGGTGCCCCCCTCAGCGCCCGGTGCCCCCTGAGCAAAAATCCTGGCTCTGCCCCTGCCCTTGTGTTAATTCAATAAGAATTTGACTCTTACAAGATTTACAATGTACATTCATATATATATATATATATATAAAGAAAAAAATAAAAGAGAGAGAGTTGGCAAAATGAGTTAGATTTTTTATTCTTTTTTTTTTCCCTCAATTTCTCCCCAAACTCAACAACAACCAAACAATACAAGAGAGAATTTTTTTTCTTGCATTCTTACCCCTTTTATTTCTTAATTCTTCACCTCCTGTCCAATTCAAATCATGTATAGGTACGTTTAGAAGGTTAAATTTTAGTAATTTTTAGTATTTTTTTATCAATTATAATTTTTGACTCATTTGATAAGTAAATAGCAATTTTTAGTACTATTTTGTAATTTGAGTATTTGGTAAAATTTTTGGTAATTTTTTGTAACTTTTGATAATTTTTAATAATTTTTACTAATTTTTAAATTGAGCAAATTTCTGTATTTAAGTAAAAAAATCACAAAAATTGATATTTATCAAATACTCAAGAAGTTATTTTTAGTAATTTCCAATGAAAATTGGGTTGCCAAATGCACCCATGAGAGATGAATTATTGAAGGAAGCGAGGAAAGTTCTCTCCGGATCAAGACAATGGGGTAGTGCCAACGAGAAATTCCGAAGCTCTAAAACGAAATTTCCAACTTTTAGCTGGCCGACAGCGAAGTTTCGTAAGTTTAAAATCCCTCTTTTATATATTTATACTATACAAATATATATATAATAAAATGAATGCACATTCTTTGTGTGTAAAATATTTATTAATATATTTTTTTCTAAATATTTGATAAAAATAATTCAATTTTAAAAAATAAAATAATTATTTTAAATAATAAGTAATGACATTTAAGTATACAGTAAGTAATTAATGAGTATTTTAAGAAACAAACAAAAGTAGTAAGTTGAGAGGTAATAAAAAAATAATAAAATTATTTAAATAATTTTCAAATTTTTAAAAGTTACTTATACACTTTTTTTTAAAATTTGGATAGTTATTAATAGTTAAAAGAGTATTAATGGAAGAAACTAAAAAAAAAAAAAAATACTAAGGTCCTGTTTGGCACCACTAAAAATTACTAAAATTTACCAACTTTAATTGTTTTTTTGTACTTTTCTCTAATCAAAATTTTTCACATTTCACTTTTATGTCACTTCATTTTACTTTTATTGTACTTTTTGTCCTATTTTTGTCAACCAAACACCCCCTAAATAGTTAAGAGTACAGATATTGACTTTTCCCCCAAAACTCCCCTCACTTCTTACCATTTTCTTTGCTCCTACAAAATTATAAAACTAGCATTGTAGTAAAAATCGATTAATACAAAATACATCAAATATCATAATTACTCTCTTTTTTTATTTATTATTAAGAAATTAGCATCTTTCACTTTTTACCTTTTTTTTTCAAAACATCGTGATTCACCTTTTTATTAATTTGCATGTTAAATTAAAAATATGCTATAAATTATAATTTTATGAAATTGTGTAAGAGAGTTTTTCTAAATAGTTTTTTTTTTAAATAAGCTTTGTAAATATATCTTTTAAGTTTATTTTATCAAAACTCAATGAAGAAAATAAAAAATTATTATTTTTAATTGATTTAAAACGAGACATCAAAATTATTAATCAATTTATACGTTAATGAGAATAATTGAAATAAAAGTAAATCAAATTCAAATTCAAATATTAACTTTCATCTCCAAACCCAGCCACCATTAAATAAAAAATAATATGGCATTATTCAAAACAATTCAACAATTTTAACAAAAACTTTTTATAAATTACTAAAAAAACAGAATACTACAAATAAGAACTGTAAAAAAAAAAAAAAAAAAGAGCTTAATAGAAAAAAAAACCCTAATAACATAATAGCATATACATCCACAAAAATAAAAGAAATAAAGAAATATTACATGTAATTTGTTGTTTATCGTCTTATCAAGAAATCAATCACATGAAAAATAAAAATTAGAAAAAGTTGACAGTTGTTTTGTTATTTGAGAAATTTGATAATTCACAATAATATTAAATTTGCTCCATAGTATTTGTACCAAAAAAAAAAAAAAAATTAACCACATTCGAAAGCTCTACGTTGACATAATCATTTTCCATGACATTTCGTCTTAGGTTTAATCAATCAAATAGAGATATATACGAATGAAAGTATATATGAGAGTATAAAAAATATCACAACAAAAAAAAAAAAAAAGTAAAAAAGGCACATCTCAAGCCAATCAAAAGAAAAATGTCTCATCAAATATGTTACTTACCCAAAAAAAAATAAAATAAAATAAAAAGTAAAGTGTGTTAATTTTATAATAATAAATAAAAAGGGAGGATAATTATGGTATTTAAAGTATTTTGTATTAATTGATCTCCATTAATTATAAGGTTAGTTTTGTAATTTTATAGAGAAAAAAATTATAAGAAGTGAGAGAAGTTTTTAAAAGAGTGCCAATATCTCTACCCAATAGTTAATTTCATTAATTTTTAATTAATATTTCTAATATTTACTTATATAATACTATAAATATATATATATATGGCAATGTATTTAGATGGTTTACCAATTGTATAGGCGACGTACGCGTCAAGTTTATTAATTTCTTCTGATTTTTTTCTTTTTCATTAGGAGATAGACAAATAACTTAAAGAATTTAAAAAATAACTTCAATATTTATAAGGTAAAAATTGTTTCTATTCTCTAAATTTCAAAAATTTACCTTTATATTCCTTGTATTTGAGATTAAAGTGAAATTATAAATAGTATTAAATTTTTAAATGAAAAATAAAAATATTAACTGAAAATCAAATAGAATTAGAGGGTATAACTGTGGATATTTTAAACTATACAGGGTAAAAGTGTATTTTTCAAAATTATTAAAAAAATAAAACAATTATTTTCGACAAATTTTTTAACAGTTTCACTTTAGTTTGAAGTATAAATGGCATAAAGGTAAATTTTTTAAGTTTAAGAAGTGTAAGTGATTTTTACCTTTAAATACAGGGAGTACGTAAACGCAATTAATCATATTAAAATCATTAAATGTGAGGAATTTCTGAAGGTATGGGCCCCAGGTGTTGAGACAACGGACGGTCCAATTAATTTCTAGACTTATTGGGCCGAAGCCCAACCATTTTCGTATACTGGTTGGGCGCAGTGACCTTGGCCCAACCCTTTCAGAACAATTCTCTATTTTCCTACTTAGAAATTAGTACACAATCTTTGAAATGAAGGGGAAAAGAAAGGTGAAGAAAAATAAAATAAAGTCAAAAACAATAAAAAAAAATTTTTTTTGGGGGGACGTCGAGTTAAAAAAAATAAGAAGAAAAAATAAATATTTGTCAAAAATTTTAATTTTTGCGTAGTTAAGCAAAAAAATAATACCTACTAACATTTTTATTTTAATTTCAGTTTTATTTTTTATTCACAAATTTATATTCCAAATATAGGCGTAAGAGAAAAATATTTAAAATTAATCATCTTATTTGATTATGACGGAAAATAGGAATAAAAATTTAGAAGTGACATCGAATTAAATTAAACATTATATTTTTTAAAAAGAGAACATATTTTATTTTCTTATATATAATTTTTAACCCACTCAAATAACAATATGTATTTGTGATTCTCTATTTTCTTCTTAATTTTTTTTTTTTTTTTTTTTGCCGATTCTATTTCTTGACCAAATTCATGTTCCAAACACATTTGAAGTTTAGGAGTTTTGTGGTTACACTTTATTTGAGGAATATAAGGTGGATTATGGGTGGAAAAAATAAGTAAATACTACTCAAGTCCATTTGATAACGTTTAGCTCCCTTTTAGTGACATTTATATTTACTATTTTTTTATATTTATAAATTTTTAAAAATTATTAATAAAAATGTATTTGTTAAAGTAGTTTTTATATTTTTAAAAAATAGAAACCTAAAAAAATAACGTAATAAGAAAAGAAGTGTTTTCACTCCTTTTCATTTTGTTCTGTTATAAATATTTTGTTAATTTTAATATTTTATCTATTTTTTTACAACATATTAAGATAAATTATTTTATTCAAATATCTTATCAAACTAAAATTGTTTTTATTGAATAATTAATTAAATCAATAATTAATAATTAATTATATGATATATATATTATTAAATTAATTTTAATAAATACTATAATTGAATCAATTAAATTGTATTAATTAGTTGGAGTAATAATTAACTTAATTTAATTAATATGAAATATATTCTATTAAATTATTTTTAACAAATAATATAATTAAAATAATTTAGTTTAATTAATCCATTTAACTAATTAAATTAGTACAAAATATATTTTATTAAATTCAATTAATTTTTTAAAATGTAATAAAATTAAATATTTTATTCAAATCAAAATTAATTACTTTAAGTAAATTATATTTTCAAACATAGTTTTAGTTTTCATCTTAAGAAAAAAATGACGACAGAATATAAAAACCAGAAAACCTAATTAGTTAAATATAAATGGAGAAATTACAATATTACCAAACGGGCCCTTAATATTTTGTTTTGTTTGGATATCAGATTCGGAAACTAGAACAAAAATTCTTCCTTATCAAAAAATTTTCATGTTTTGTTGACCATTAGTCGTGAAATTTGAACGAAAGAAATCTCATATTTATGAAATTGTCAAATTTTGAGTCTAAATTGGTAATTTTTCAAAATATAGGACCTTTTTAGATAGCTTAAATTAATAAAGTTGTCATCATTAATTTATTATATTTTTAAAAGAAAGTAATAATTCAGCTGTTTAATTTATATTCTATTTCAATTTTAAATGTGTTTACACATACTAAACCAAACCAAACCAAACATTTTCCCACTAGGTGGGGTCGGCTATATGGATTTGTCGACGTCAATTAGATCTATTTAAGGTCATGTCCTCCGATAAATCTAGGTAGTCAGGTCATGTTTAATGATTTTTTTCCAGCTTCTCTTGAGTCTTCCTCTACCTCTCCTATTCCTGGCAATCTCTATACTTTCATACTTTCTAACAGGTGCCTCTGCTGGACGCCTTCTAACATGACCAAACCATCTTAATAAGTTTTCTCTCATTTTATCTTCAATCGGTGCTATTCCTACTTTGCCCCTAATCTCCTCGTTCCTAATCCTATCTTTCTTTGTAATCCCACACATCTATCTTAACATCCTCATCTCCGCAACTGCCATCTTCTAACCATGATTATGCTTTACTGCCCAACACTCTGATCCATATAGCAGCGCTGGTCTAACCGCTACCTTATAATACTTTCCTTTCACCTTGAGGGGGATTTTTCGGTCGCACAAAACCCCCAAAGCACTCCTCCATTTGGTCCACCCAGCTTAAATCCTGTGACTTACGTCAGTATCAATCCCCCCATCTTGTTGCACCATAGATCCAAGGTATCTAAATTTATTTTTCTCTACAATCTTTGTGTGCCTAAACTTACTTCTATACTACCCGTTATTCTACTTTGACTAAACTTACATTCCATATATTCCGTCTTCCATCGGCTTAGCCTAAACCTTTTGTCTCTAACGTATCCCGTCACAATTCTAGCTTAGCATTCACTCCTTCTCTCGTCTCATCTACTAAAACAATATCATCTGCAAATAGCATAGACCACAGCACCTCATCCTGAATATGTTTTGTAATCTCATCCATAACTAAAGCAAACAAGTACGGGCTTAACGCTGAGCCTTGATGTAAACCAATCGTGATAGGGAACTGATTAGTCTCTCCACCAGTCGTCCGTATAGATGTCATGGCTCTATCATACATGTCCTTTATCGCCTCAATATATGCGACACACGCTCCTTTCTTTTCTACTACTCTCCATAGAATCTCCATAGGAACCCGATCATATGCCTTCTCTAAATCGATGAACACCATATGTAAATCTTTTTGACATTCTCTATACTATTCCATTAACCTCCTCAAAAGAAAGATAGCCTCCATGGTTGATCTTCCAGGCATGAAACCAAATTGATTCTCTGAAACGTTTGTTGTGCTTCTTAGTCTTCTCTCAATAACTCTCTCTCATAATTTCATCGTATGGCTCATCAATTTAATCCCGCGATAGTTCGCACAGTTCTGAATATCTCCTTTGTTCTTGTATATGGGTATAAGGATACTTTTCCTCCATGCATCAGGTATATTCTTATTCTTTAGCACTACATTAAAAAGTTTTGTTAACCAACTTATACCATCCTCTCCTGAGCACCTCCAAACCTCAATAGGGATATCATCTGGCCCAATCGCTTTCCTAATCTTCTTCCTTTTTAATACTTCTTTTACTTCTTCCCTACTGATTCTCCTATAGAACATAAAATTTAATTCTTTCCTAAAAGTGGTAAACTGCCCCAAATGTATGTCACTACTACTGCTTTCATTAAATAACTTGTAGAAGTAGCTCTTCCGACGCTTCTTTATCTCCTCTTCCTTTACTAATACATTTTCATCCTCATCCTTAATGCATTTAACTTGGTTTAAATCCTTGGTCCATCTATCTCTAAATTTAGTAAGCTTGAATATCTCTCTTTCGCCCTCCTTAGTGTCAAGTCGCCTTTATAAATCCTCAAATGTCTTTGCCTTAACCTCACTAACTGCCTTTTTGGTTTCTCTTCTAGCTTCTCTATATCTTTCCAAGTTCGCTTCATTTCGATCGTTTTGCCAAGATTTAAAACACTCACTTTTAACTCTTATCTTGTCTTGGACGGTCTCGTTCCACCACCATGCCTCTTTCTGTGCCGGAGCACTCCCTTTGGATTCTCCTAAGACTTCTTTCCCTACCCTCCTAATACACTTTACTACCTTATCTCACATAATATTTGCACTCTCATTTACTATCCAAATATTTTCCTCTAGTACTCTTTCCCTGAATGCTACTTGCTTATCACCTTTTAAGTTCCACCATTTAGTTTTTGAGCATTTATACGACTTCTTTTTTCTAGCCCACCTTTGAAGCTGCACATCTATGACCAACAGCCTATATTGGCAGTCAAGCTCTCCCCTGGTATAACTTTACAATCTTTACAAGCTACACGGTCTCTTTTCCTAATTAAGAAGAAGTCAATCTGTGTCTTTGAGGAGCCACTCTTATAAGTCATCAAATGTTCCTCTTTTTTTCCAAAAAAAGGTGTTCGTCACCATGAGATCAGAAGCCACTGCAAACTCCAAAATATCCTTCCTTTCTTCATTTCTATCACCATAACCATATCCCCCGTGTACTCCTATGTATCCATCTATGTCGCGTCCTATATGATCGTTCAAATCTCCTCCTATGAAGACCATCTCTCCTTGAGGTATCTCTAATAGCATTCCTTCCAAGTCTTCCCAAAACTTCTCCTTATGTACATCTCCTATGCCCCCCAAAATTGCCATTCCAATTTATTCATATACCAAATATTAAAATTTTGTATTTATTCTCTTTTTCATTTTCATTCCCATTCCCATTATCATTAACAATGAGCTATGACCTGTATTTGAGTATCAAAAAATAATTTTCTTTTTTTTTTTAAATTTTGTTGTCGTAAATGTTTTTTTTATTAAAATTTAATTACTTTAGAAGTTATAACTTTTAAGCATGTTAACCACACTGATTAAAAAAAAAATCTCATTCTAATTTCTTAACATACCAAATATTAAAATTTTGTTCCTATTCTATTTTCCATTTCCGTTCCACCCTTATTATCATTAATAGCTAAACATAGCCTGTGTTTGGGTATCAAAAGTAATTTTTTTTTTTTTTTTTTGTAGCTTTTTTCATCTCATGTAAATTTTTCTTCACCAAAATTTATTTTTTTTTAGAAATTATAATTTTTAGACGTGTTACTTGCATTCTAAACAAAAAAAAAAAAAAAAAAAAATCTCATTCTAATTCTTGATGTACCAAATATTAAAATTTTGCTCCTATTCTCTTTTATATTTATATTTTTGCTATCGTTAACAGTTAAACATGGCCTGCGTTTGGATATCAAAAAGTAATTTTTTTTATAACTATTTTTCGCTCTATATGATTTTATTTTACCAAAATTTAATTGTTTTAGAGATTATAGTTTTAAGCGTGTTAATCAAATTTGCCAAAAAAAAAATTAAAAAAATCACATTCATTTGGGTAAAACCTAAAAAAAAAAAAAAGAAAAACTAACTTTTTCGTTACTTTTTGTTAAAACAGACACTTTTTTTCAAAGGAACATAAATTTTTAGTTTTTTTTAATTTTTATGAATGCAGGTAATACGTTTAAAAATTACAATTTCTTAAAAAAAAAATAAATTTTAGTTAAAAAATTATATAGAACCAAAAAAAAAAGTAACAAAAAATTAAAAATCAAATTTTCGTTACCAAACCGAACTTAATTCTAATTACCTTATCAATTATAATTTTTGGACAGCATCGGTATTTATCTATTCACTCGTTGAAACTTCAATTGCGCTGTTATACATGAAGATGTGAATGATCTTTTCTTGGAAAAAAGAAATGGGAGTTCTCAATAAATTGTTTGCTTCCTTTTGCTAATTTCCCATATGATACAATGTCTCAAATTTCAATTGGACATAATCTCATTGAAGTTAATCTTAAATATTATTGCTTGTTCTCAAAGCAAGGACCAACAATGATTCCTTTAGAAAATCTATGTATATATACATATATATATATATATATATATATATATATATATATATATTATTTAAATAAATTTGAAATAACGCTTAATTTATTTTTTGAAATCGTGGTAATTTATTTATTTATTAAATTTTGTAGCAAATAAAAGAATAGAAGGGATTGCTTATTTTTTTTACCAAACAAAAGGCTAAGGGAGATTGCTTGTAGTAATTATTAATCATCAGTTAATTTACTCCTCAGAATTTGTTAATTAATCCCTTCTAAGAGAATCAATGCATCTATTCGCAACAAATAGATTTAGCACAACATGAAAATAAGGTAACGGGGTGAGTATTCTTGCTTCTCCGTTACTTCTAGGGTCGGGGAGAAACCCGCAGCCGCTACCCATGGGTGCGCACTGAGTGAAGCCCGCCCCGTGGCCCTAGCCGGCAAAGAACCACGAGGAGGTAAACCAGCCTAGGCAAGCCCTGGTTGACCGGCTCAGCCGAGAAGCCTGTTAGATGGCCCTCCACAATTAGAGGAAAGACTACCCCCAAGAGGAGTCGAACCTGAGACCTATTGGTCTCAGGCTCTTCAGCCCGCCATCCAAACCAACTCGACTACCCTTTGGGGGTGCTTCTCCGTTACTTTGTTGATAGAGATGTGGTACAAATCAACTCCAACTTGAATAATTGGACTTGGCTTAGGTTGAATTTTAATGGGTACAACTGAATTGGGTCAAACTTGATTAGTTAAAAAATTAATTTAAAAACAGTTTTGACCATTTCTTAATTGGTAATTTTGGAAATTTTTTTAATGGATAACTCGTTTGATCCATTAAAATTAAAAAATTTAATATAAAATATAAAAATATTTTAAAATTAATAATAAAAATTTGAAAATTAATCTATTTTTTTAAAATAGATTAATAGGCAGATTAAGAAAAATGATAGTGATTCAGGTCAAGCTCATTAAAGTTATGGGTTTATTATTATTATTACTTTTTTACTCTCCTTTTAATTGTAAAGAAAATAAATGTAAATAAAAAGAAAATAAAAATTTTCTTCCCACTTTGTTCCACATTGGCTTTAGAGAAATTTACCTTTAAAAAAAAAAAAAAAAAAAAAAAAAGAGAAAAGAGGTTTAGAGATATAGGGAGAACAGAATGACTAGACATATTTAATTTATGGTATTTATTAACAAATGCTTCACGCACACTCATTAAAAACATGTAATACTGTTTCATATTTTTTCTTATGCACGATATTATTATGTAGCATGTATTATTTCTTAATAAGTACCCAAAAACACCGTTGGCAAGGTTTCTAATTTATTTTCTCTCTACTTCGGCCCTCCCAATCTCTCTCTCTCCTAAAGTAAACATATTAAATTTTACTTTCTATTATAACAATTTTATTGATCTATTGTGACTTCATATTAGTAACCGAAACACCTATTTTGTAAAATTGGTAGGTTTCTAAAGAAAAATTATTTCTTTAAATTTTCATAAAAATTAGTAGGAGTGAAGAAACTAATATTGGATGTGTTTAGAGTTGTATAAAATTATAAAAGTAAATGTCTCGTAATTCGTATAGTGGGTAAAGAATTTAAATTTTACTGTCTCATAATTAGTGTTTGTAGAAATTTATAAGATTTTATTTTTTTTTTGAAGAGTTCTAAACGGAACCATTATTCTCGTATAATCTCGTACTTGACATTTATAAATGATAATAATAATAATAATAATAATAAATCCAATGTATCACAAAATTTTTATGCCATTAAAATTAATTTCCTTCATCGTTATACAAATATATGTTGCCCAACTACAGAATTTTCTCTAGCAATTGTTACATACATTTTAGTTTTTTTTTTTTTAATTAATGACTTAGATTTCGATCCAACGAGCTGAATTGTTTTGGACTCGTGATTAGACCGTAAACTTGCAAAAAAAGTGCCTGCCCCACCATATACATGCCCAGTCAAGTTAAAGCCGAAGCCAAGGTAAGTAGTTGTGAGGGGAAGAAACTCCTTTCAGAGAATCGGATTGCAGCCGCCTAACTTTACAATTAATTAGGTGCAGACCATTCTCGTGACCAACCGGACTTAAACAAATTTGGTGTGTTTAAGGAAAATGTAATAAAAAATATATATATATAAGAACAAGTAATGTTTAAGGTGTGTTTTCGGAATTGTCGTTATATATGTAAAAGAAAAGTAGTTGTGAGTATTTCAGAGTTGGATGGTGCTCGGTTGACAAAAAAAATGAGGCAAAAAATACGATAAATGTAGAAAGATGTGACATAAAGTAAAATGTGAAAAATCTTGATTAGAAAAAAGTATAAAAAATAGTTAAAATTAGTAAATTTTGATTGTTTTTTTGTAGTACCAAACAGGGTCTGAATCGATAATTATAAGAAGTTTTATTATAAATGCCACAACAAACGGTACAAATTTATTTTTGTTTTTGTTTTTTCACTTTTTTTTACTTTGTGGTTTAGCCTATTCACGAATGAAGTGAGAAAATGAATGAAGAATTTGAAACTAACAATTTTAAGTATATTGAGATTTAAGAACAAAAAGTCACAATGATTTTTCTATAAACCATATTAATAAATGCGGGGTAACTATTATAGCAACTACACCCTGGTGCATACGATGCGTTCGAATATTTTTTTGTATTAATAATTAATAAATTTATAAAAACAACAAAAGTGTCTCAAATAGTAAATAATAAATAGTTAATATTATTTAAGTAAATAATACATAATTAAGGAGCATTAAAAGAAAATAAAAAAATTATAAAATTAGTATGTAGTTAAAAGGTATTTAAAGGCAAAAAAAACATAAATAGGTGAAATTATGTAATTATATGCCAGTTATAAAAAAGTTATTTTGTAATACCATTGAAGCATAGGTAATTTATAAGAAGTTAAAAGATATTATAAGGAAAAAAAAAAGCTACACCAAAAAAAATGATTTATTAAAAACAAATTCACCAAACTTTGGGGTTTACCTTATAATAGTATAATAGTGTAGATAATAGTATAGATAAACAATACAATTTTTTGGCTTTGCAGTCTGATTCATTCATAAATAATGTGAGAAAAATGGACAAAGAATTCAAATCTAATAATTTTAAGTCCATTAAAATCAAGAATAATGTTAGAGCTAATAAATAGACTCAAATATTTTTTTTTATAGGAAGAGCCTTTTTATATTTCACAAATGAATTTTTGTACTCCATTTTATTTTTTTATTAAATAAAATTACACAATTATCTCATTCTTGTAGAAGATTATTTATGATATTAAAATAATACAACATATCTTATTAGAAGAATGAGAGCAGTTGTATAATTTTATTTAATAAAAAAATAAAATGGAGTGGAAGAATTTATTTGTAAAATGTAAATAAACCCACCTTTTTTTATAAACCATATCAAGGTTGCGTTTGGAAAAGTTAAATTTTAGCTATTCGGTTTTTTTTTTTTTTTACTTTTTTTAAGAAAAATGATAAATACACTCTTTCATTTCATTAAGTATTATAGAGTGAAAAAAAATTAATAAAACAGTGCAAATACGTTAATTTTTTTTTAAGTGATCAAAATTACCCTTTCGTATAATTAAAATGACCAAAATGCGGGGGGCAACCACTGTACTTTTAGAAACATTAAACAAGTCTACCTTTCCCTCTGCAGCCAAGCGGAGCGCGAGTTTAGAAATTAGAAAGGGTGTGCGCATCACGCACAGCAGCGCACCTTTGGGCCCCTCCCTATTAAATGCCATTAAATTGCGCTTACTTTCAGCGAGTAATCATTACGTTATCATATTTTTATTTAACTTTCACACATGTCTGGTCGGCCTTCGACGGGTTCTTCCGCTCTCTGCCGCCACTAGCAGCCGGAATCTGACCCACCCGACACCCCGGCCCCAAACCCTAATCTACATTTTTTTTCGTACTTTCGGATATATAACCTCTCTCTCTCTCTCTCTCTCTCTGTATTTCTGTTTTTCTGTACCTCTGCTCCGGGTATATACGGAACTGGTCGTGTCGAATTTCTTGAGATCTGAAGCGAACTTGACCAACGAGAAGCTTTTAGGGATCTGAGTCGTGTTCAATTTCCTGTCTAGTCCCAAATCTCGGTGAGTTTCGGGCCAGTTCTTTTGTTTTTGTGCTCAGATGATAGATAAATGAAATGGGGTAACTCCAATTTAGGGTTTCGGACTGTTGATTTCGAGCTACATAGGTTTTGCTTAGCTGCGATCGTACTGAATTTTTGTTTTTTCGGAGTTGAATTTTGGTGATTCTAGGTAATTTAGTTAACTTGTTTTTTTTTTTTTAATTTATTTGTTTACCTGGATTTGGAGTTTGAGTCTGAAGAAATTTTTTTTTTTCTTGCTTATGAAATTTTAATTGATTTTCTTTTTGGATTGGGTATGTTTACCAAATGAGTTGTCAATTTTGTAGCTTTAGATTCAAAGGTGGGAGATTTAATATTTTGGCTTAAGTTCCACACTGCTGCAGAGTTTAACATTCGTTCTTTGATGATTGTTTATGAACTGTTTTCCAACTATCGAGCTGTATTTGAAGTTAAGATTGACATTGTAAGGCTGGAAATGAATTCACCAAACTGGTTTCTTCATTTAATTTGTCCATTGACGGGTTGGTTAAACCTTGTTAAGAAACAGTTGATTTGTCTATTGGTTATTTACTTAGCTTGGAATCTAGGCTCGTTGAAAATAAATGTTTTTTTTTTTTTTTTGAAAAGTTGAAAATGGATATTGATTAGTTATTCTTTGAAGCTTGAAATCGAACCAACATCTGTGATGGTTATGTATGCAGTTTGGTTCCAATGATTAAGAATTTGGGGCTTGGCATTGCTTTCTTTTTGAGATTTTGACTTTGAAGTTTTGGAGTTTTGGAGTTTTGAATTTGTCCATGGAGCCAAACAGAGAGGAGGAGGCTCTCAGAGCTAAAGAGAATGCCGAGAAACTATTCGCTGAGAAAGACTTCACGGGTGCAAAGAAGTATGCTTTAAAGGCTCAAATGCTTCACCCGGAATTGGAGGGTATATCTCAGATGGTTGCTACATTTGACGTGTACATTGCTTCTGAGGTTAATGTTAATGGAGAAATCGATTTCTATTCTGTTCTTGGACTGGAGCCATCAGCAGACAGGGCTAAGGTAAAGAAACAGTACAGGAAGATGGCTGTGTTACTGCATCCCGATAAGAACAAAACTGTGGGAGCTGAGGGAGCATTCAGGCTTGTCTCTGAAGCATGGACTATGTTGTCTGATGGTAATAAACGAACCTCTTATGACCTCAGGAGAAACAAGCAATTGTCCTCGGGGGTTGTCCAGAAAAATTTATCTTCAGTTCATGCTGGTGGAGTTTCGGGTTTTGATAACTGTTCCAAGTCATCAATCTCTCATGGACTCGACACTTTCTGGACCGTGTGCACCTCTTGTCAAGTTCAGTATGAGTATCTACGGAAGTACTTGAACAAGAGACTTTCCTGTAAGAACTGCCGTGGTGTTTTCATAGCTGTGGAAACCGGAACTGCCCCCATAAATGGTTCTTTCCCTTATTCTTCTTGGTCATATGTGCCTGATAATGGTTATGGAAGCCATGGATATAATGGGGTTGCGTATGTCCCAACCAATGCTGTATATTTTCCAGGAAACGGGGTGTCAGGATTTCATTCTGGACATGGGTCTGATTATGTTTCTAATGTTACATTTCAGTGGAGCTCATTCCCTGGTGCTTCTGCTGCAGTTGTGGATCCCAAAGCTTTAACTCCTAAATCTTCCAATGTTATATATCAGGCCAATGGAAATGATAATAAAGCAAGATCCAACGGAAAACATCCCATAAAAACTAGTGCAGCTGATATGTCTTCCAATGTATTCAATGGCTACAATGAATCTTCAGCCTGCAAGGTCGGGAGGCCCAATAAGAAAAGGAAGGTTGATGTAGGAGCTGCTTCTAGAACTGGAAATGAAGAATTGGTTTCAAAAATTACTTCAGAAGTGAGAACTGTCAATGGAAATGGAATTACCAAACATAATTCCAAACTTACCACACCAAGTGAGGCTCCTAGTAGACG
Source organism: Vitellaria paradoxa (assembly GCA_019916065.1). Lineage (NCBI taxonomy): Eukaryota > Viridiplantae > Streptophyta > Magnoliopsida > Ericales > Sapotaceae > Vitellaria > Vitellaria paradoxa. The sequence goes on from CM034234.1 coordinate 41,680,074, forward strand.
AGTCTCATCTGCCCCTGCATTTGATGCAAGGAAGTTATTGATAGACAAAGCAAGAGCAGAAATCAGAAAAAAATTGGAAGAAATGAGGGTGGCTTCAGCCACTGCCACTGCCACTGCCACTGCCACTGCAGCTGGTGAGAACTGTTCAAAGGCACATGATGAAGTTGGTAAATCTGGAAAGGCTTCTAAGAAAGAAGATTTGGCCCTCCCTATTTCTCAACCAGAGCTGAAGAGAAATGGGTCAATTATAATAACGGTCCCTGACTCAGACTTCCATGATTTTGACAGGGATAGGTCCGAGGAATGCTTCAAGCCAAAACAAATATGGGCTGTGTATGATGAAGAAGATGGTATGCCTCGATTGTACTGTCTGATCCGCGAGGTCATTTCAGTTAAACCTTTTAAAATTCACATCAGTTACTTGAACTCAAAAACTGATAGTGAATTTGGGTCTGTGAATTGGGTGGATTCTGGGTTTACTAAATCCTGTGGAAATTTCAGGGCTCAGAATTCTGAAGTTGTTGAACAAGTCAACATCTTTTCTCATCTTCTGAGCAAGGAGAAGGCTGGTCGGGGAGGCTGTGTTAGAATCTATCCTAAAAGTGGAGACATTTGGGCTGTATATCGGAATTGGTCACCAGATTGGGACAGAACAACCCCAGACAAGGTGAGGCATCAGTACGAGATGGTAGAAGTTCTCGATGATTACTCCGAAGAGCTTGGAGTTTGTGTCACTTCCCTGACTAAGTTGGATGGATTCAAGACTGTCTATAAAACGAACAAGGATGCGATGAGGTGGATTCCGAGGAGAGAGATGCTACGATTTTCGCACCAGGTTCCATCGTGGTTGCTAAAAGGAGAAGGCACTAACTTGCCAGATGGCTGCTGGGATCTCGACCCTGCTGCAACGCCAGATGAGCTTCTTCAGACTGCATGTGAAGTGAAGGCTGAAGACAACAAACCTTGTCAAGCAGAAAACCAGAAGTAGGTTTGGAGGTTCATTTATAAATTGTTCTGACAGTCCTCCTGTGATTCAAAATGTACAGATTTAAATACATAGTCAAGGGTCAATTCTCATAGAATTAGATAGATGGGAGGATCACAAGCTGATCCACGGCTATGGACCCTGGATTGTTTCAGAGATTTCAACTTTTATTCAGCAACTTGTATTTGGGAAGTCCCAGAACTATTGACTGCTTGTGAAATTGAAACTGGCTTATTTTCCAACTTTTGTGCTGGACCACTGTGTACTCTGCTTATTCAGATCTTGCATATCTAGACATTGCACAACAAAATGACAAAATAAATCAGCGGACGGAAACGGTAAAATGCTAAGTTACATCGTGTTAAAACATTATGCTGAATGTGAATTGACAAAATTACCCTCGTTTGACCTACCAAGCAACAAAATTACTTTACTAATCCCAATTCCGTTGGCAACTAAACACAGTATCTGAGTTCAGTCCATCGGCTTGTTTTTATCCGGAAAAAGAAAATAGGAATTTGAGCACTTCTTCCACTTTTAAAGCTAATCCAAACGGACCAAGCCCACTATTGCTAGCAACAAAACAATTAAATAACGTTGTATTGTCAAACTCACCATTGTGAGTTCATGAATCTTGAGACGTTTAAACGTGGAGGGTAACCCGAGAATGGAATTTTTGAGAAAGGTAGATGTATATAGTCGATAACTTATTACCATGTTGCCTGGTTTCGTGGTGGATACGACGTCGTCCATAGGTTATACCTTGATTGTTGGGTGGTGAGAAGGGTTGACTTTTGGGATTCTCGAAACCCCACCCCACCTACGGTCTCCATTTCTGAAACTTGGAGGTTAGAAACATTTGAGGAAGTATGGATCCTCGTCTCTGGCACAAAGTTGCTGCTCTCTCTGGTACTATCACTCACTGAGTCTCATCTTTCTCTTTCTCTACATATTCACACATACATAGATAATCATTTGTACATATGTATAATTTGTTTGAATTCATGTTTGCTTCTTTTTGGGTATCTGTTGATTCAATTGACAAAGCCCCATCTGTTGGAAAACCTTGTAAACAGGAATGGCAGCTGTTGGGTTGGGGGCATATGGGACCCATGTCTTCAAACCCCAGAACCCAACTTACAGAGAGGTTGGTTTGACTTTTTGTTTTTAGTCTGTAATTCCTTCATCTACCTGTTTGTTTTTAATCCCAAGAGAAACCCAAGCTTGATATGGTGTCATCACTGGCATGTTTTGTTGCAAAAATCAATGGAAGGTTTGGAACACAGCATCTCTTTACCATTTGGTTCACACGGTTGCCCTGTTGGCAGTTTCTTTCACCAAACACCCCAACATTGTGAGGAGTCCCTTTCTGAATTTGTTTCCCTGATTCTGAATCAAAGCATAAATACAATATAAACAATTGAGTTTTCTTATTCTATTGGTTGCAGTTCGGAGGCCTCTTGACTGCTGGAATTCTTTCATTCTCTGGGACGTAAGTGCCGCTTCTTTTCATTATTATTCGTAATGTTAAAGGTGGTTTCTTGCAATTGAATTGATTCTCTAGACAGCAATTTACTGGTTCTTTTGAAGGTCGTTTACCCATTGGAAAGGATGCTTGCTGACATATATTTCTTCAACGCCTCCCCCCCCCCCCCAACACAAGAGAGAGAGAGAGAGACTTGAATCTTACTTTCAGGTGCAGACTTGGAATTCTGTTATTTGGTGGTTCGATGATCCATAAACAATATGGTAATCATAAGGAAGTTTTGGTTTGATGAGTTTGATTATCAATTTTCCTAATATATTAGATAATTTTACAAGAATTGGTTCAATTTCCATTGTTCAAAATTGATTCAACTCCTCCACCTCAATTGAGGCTTTACTTTTGACACAAGGGACTAACTGAAGTGGTAAACAACACTCCCACTCAGATTAAAGGTCATGGTTCAAGCCATCCCAATCCTATTCTCCTAAAAAATTATATTTGATGTTCTTCTTACATGCCAAAAAAAAAAAAAAAAATCACCCCAATCCTATTCTACATAAAAAAAAGTGAGTAAATATATTTATTTGATGTTCTTCTTTCATGCCAAAAAAAGAGTCATCCCAATCCTATTCTACTTAAAAAAAAAAAAGAGTAAATATATATATTTGTATTAAAAACTTGGCCAATACGCCAAAAGATCCAAATCTAATAGAACGCGCGAGATCAATTCCTATATTCCATTCTATAATGAAATAACCCAACCCATATCCTATACCAAAAGTAGGGCCCATCAGGACCGTAACATACCATCACGCTTCCAAAGCTAATGTTCATGGCGGTTCTCACTCTAGGGAGCTTTACTTTGGTAGGAGGTAGTCCTGTTCCTCTTTGGATAGCTCACACTCTACTCGAAGTAGCTCTTTCTTAGGTAGCCTTTATCATGACTCAAACTCAGGACGTAGAGACTGCTCTAATACCAAATGTTAGGAATTTAACCAATACGCCAAAAAACTCAGATTTGATGGAACGCATGAGATCAATTCCTGTATCCCATCCCATTTTGAAATAACCCAACCTATGTCCCATATTGAAGGTGGTCAAGGTGGGCCTTGACCGTAGCAATTTGATGTTCTTCTTACATGCTAAAAAGGAGGTTTCGCTTTTTAAGTTCTATGACCTTCTTGAATATTTTAGGAATTTATGCACTCAAACTAAAATGTGTCGATTCATTACTTCCAAATTGATTTTTTTTTTGGTTGGGGGGGGGGGATAGATTTTGTTGCGAAAGAATTTGGTTATCAAAAGTGTACTTGCCATGGGGGTTTTGCTTCATTCGTGAAATAACAGCTGAATGAAATATTATTTGATCAAAACGACCATTGAACAATATTGTATAATGAATGATCAAAATTAAGGGTGATGGCCATGTTGTGTTGAAGTTCATAATTCATGTTTATACTGAAATATATATCTTAAAATTTAATAAATATGTTAAATAATTAATTTATGTCAAAATCAGATCAAATCATATTAATTTTGATTTAACATATTTATGTTGTGTTGGGTTCGTGTTTTCTCTCAATAATTTCATGTTTGTAGCAACGATTTTTATGACATGTCTAATATTGCCACTCATAACCAAAATTAGGAAATTTTTAAACAAATGCCTGTTTGGAGCATGTGTCAGTTGCAATAAGATTTTCTCTATTTTACATATCATATTATAAAAAAGATGCTGGCAATCCTTTTTTTTTTTTTAAATAAATCTGCGTACAATTTTTTGTAACTCTGTTTACGAGCCAAGCTTGAGCTAGCTTTGAGCTAGCTCATGTGGAAAAGGCACCACCCGAACCAACCCCATTCTCCTAATAATTAATATTTATCAGTTAAAAAAATAAGCTTGATTTTGTTTTTTTTTAAATTGTTTAATGTATGGCAAAATGTATTTTCTGGCTATATGCGAGTTATGTGTTACACTTTTATACCAGATCCATCAATTAGGTAGCTTGGCTCTTAGTTGTTACATTGTTTTGAGCTATGAACTGTGACTGGAACTAGGGGTGGAAACGAAACGAGCCGAGTCAAGCTTTAATTTATCTCAGTTTGAGTTTGAGTTCGAGCTCGATTCGAACTTTTATATAGATTTAAAATTGGCTCAATAAAAAAGAATTTAAATTCGATATCGACTCGCAAATAGCTCAATTAAATCAAAGCGGTGTCATTTTAGTGTAAAATATAATAAGCAAAATATTATAAAAACATGTTATTTAAAAATATTATAAAATATATATTATTTTTTTGAGTTGGCTTACGAGTTTTCGATTTGAGTTTTTCTAACCTCAAGCTCGAGGTTGATTCGAGTCCATTTTAATCACGAATAGAGTTCGAGTTTAACTTTTTTCGAATTGAGCTCAAATAGCTCGAAAAAAACTCGATTTATTTTTACCCTAACTGAAACGTTCTAAAATTGCAACGAGAGATCTGACTATGCACACACATACACGTATATATTTATGTGGGCGCTTCTTATTTGAATATTTCTTATTATCCCAATGGTTTGGATTATTGGAGTTCAAATGCATAGAGGTGCTATATTGGTTTTGGTTTTGGGATCATAAGTTTTTTTGGTGAAATCATTTATCTTTAGTTTTAGGCATGGTTGAAGAAACCACCTTCATTTTTTGAAGTGTTTGTTTAGCTTTGAATAAATTACAAAACCCCAGAGTTGAAAGTTGACAGCACTGATATTTTACAGGTGCTATGTGGTGGCACTACTTGAGGACAGTAATTATGCAACCTTAGCTCCATTAGGTGGCTTTGCATTTGTTGCTGCTTGGGCAAGCTTGCTTTTACCAGAATTCAATTTGGGGAATACAAGAAATGTAACTCATTCTTGAGCTTGGGCAAGCTGCTAATCTAATTTCTTGCATACAACTGTCCTAATCTGTTGTTCAACTGTTTTTATTGTAACTCCCAATAATTTTTTTTTTTTTTTGCAATATAACTTATGCATGCTTGGATAAAATTTTCACTTGGACACTTAGTTTTATTTAAATTTCATTTTAGAATTTGTTTTTTATTTTAAATTTTGTGAGACGATTAAGGATTTGAGTTTCTCATTAATCGTAATATTCCTCTTAGTTTTGTTCTTGGAATTTATGCAAGTTGGACAGTTAATGACGGGTATGCAAAGGTAAAAAAGGCGCGGATGAAGGATACTGCTACTAATGAAAATCTTAAGTCTTTTACTATGTTTGGTTGGCCATATGATTCAGGAATTGAAATAGGATTCCTTGATCGACCAAAATTCTCATATTTAGTTAATCTTAATAAAAAAAAAATTGGAACGTTTATTTTTTCAAATTTGTCATGGTATTTAACAATTCCAAAAATGAAAAAAGTCATATTAAGATATCAAGCGACAAAGTTACTCGTATTTTTAAAATATTTTTCTTATCAATATAAAATATTAATATTTTTGTGCATCACGTAGATTAACACTAACGTAATACTAAAATCATATATTGTTTTCCTTTACTCTCGTACATCCAAATCCTAAGCGGTGGTATTTTTTTTTGCTCTCAATGTTATTTTCTTTCTCTTTGTGATTTTTTGAATTAAATTATAAATTCTCTCTCTTTTATGCACTTATCAGGTGGAATGGTAATCCAAAAACGCTCTCTCTATCTCACCACAATTTCACTCATTTTCCTCACATTTTCTCCTTTTTAGTATTTTGAAACTAAGTCCACTGAGCAAAATAAAAAAAAAAAATGACGGATTTATAGATTTAAATTGTCGGGTTAACTAGAATTGAAATGTTATGTCATAAATATATTAAATATAATAAATACATAAAATTAAATATTAACATAATAAAAAATGAACTATGATGCTATAAATATAACTGTCAAGTTTATCGAAGTTAAACTGTGATGTCATAAATATATAGGTTACCATTTCAACTATGATTTTTATTGATTTAGAGGTCGTTTGGAGCACCGATCAAGTTCAAAAAATTTCAAAAATTTCAACTTTTTCAAATTCTAAAAAATTCTAACATTTTTAAAAAATTTATCAAAATCCACTGGAACAAACTATTATAGTACGTTATAATACGTTCTAACGAATTTTGTCAAATTTTTAAAAAGTTGGATTGACATTCGTATTAAAAAATTTTACAAAACTTCAAAAGTTTTTAAGATTCTTCACTAAGATTTTGCCACGTGTCACTCTATAAAATTTTTAATAACTTTATATCAAATCAAACATAAATATTCAACTATCATTTCAAAATAACTTTTCACACTTCAAATTTAAAAAAAAAATCACTTTTGTAAGATTTTAATTTTTTCACATTTCAAACGGGCTTTGAGACTTCCTTTTTTTTGGTCAAAATGGACTTGAATTATGAATTGGGCTGTCTTTTAAATCCGTTTACAAATTTATTGGTTCAACTAATCAGGTCAATACGAGTTTTAAAATACGAAAATTTGTGTTAAGTTATACTTTATAATCTTTTAAGACTTTTAGTCACACCAAAAAAAAAAAAATATTACTTTTTAAGTCACATTAATGTAGAAAATTTTGTATTTAAATAACACTTTTGAGTGGGTCCCACGATTTGGTTTTAAATATAATTTCTAATATAACATAAATGTCATTTGTTTCTATAATTAAGTCAGACGAAAGTTGTCGGAAATCGTGCTAACCGTAAATCACGTTCTTTCGTTTTTTATTTCATTCCTTATAAATCGCGTGAAGATATGATTTACCAAGAATCACGCTTCTTCTATTTTTTTTTCCTTTCATTGTTTTTAGTTTCATCGTTTACAATTTTAGTCGTGAAAGATATGAAGAAGATAGAACTTATTTGGTCTATCTTGTTCATAGATTGATTTTGCCAATCGGCGTTTTAAGCTATCTTCAAAACAGTACCGGTATTGTTTCAAAAAATATGATGATGTTGGCTCGTATGATTGGTTTGTGTTATGTATCGATTGGTGTTTTTTAGGCAGTATGAAAACAGTACCGGTACTGTTTTACCGGTACTGTTTTCAAAACAGTACCATGAATTATAAGCAGATGATGAGTTTTAAGGGCAAGAGAAATCCATAGGGCCGATCGACGTTTTGAGCTATCTTCAAAACAGTACCGATACTATTTCAAAAAATATGATGATGTTGGCTCGTATAGTTGGTTTGTGTTATGTATACATCGATGTTTTTTATGGTAGTATGAAAACAATACCGGTATTGTTTTCAAAACAGCACGATGAATTATAAGCAGATGACAAGTTTTGAGCAAGAGAAATCCATGGGGTCGATCAGCATTTTGAGCTATCTTTAAAACAGTACTGGTACTATTTGAAAATCAGAAAAAATAAAGATACTTAAGAATGATGATCAATTTAGATTTTTTTCAAACAGTTTTGATTTTGTTCCAAAAATCGGTTTTACTTGCTTTGTAAAGAAGATGGAAAGTCGTGGAAGTTATGAGTGAAGTGTGCACTATTTTCGAATAAAACTGACATTTTTGAAATGTAGCGAAAAATGCGTGATACCTTTTTTTGTCTTTTTGTTGCAAGTGTGACTTATTCACAAACAAGTTTTTTTTAGTATGACTAAAATCTTTACAAGTCCATAAATAGTGACCGGCCTCCAAAAACCTCTTTAAAATATTAGGATAGAGAATAGGCAGACCAAGTTAAAAATGATTTCATTAGACTTCCTTTTTTTGGTCACAATGGGTTTGAACTATGAACTGGACTGTCTTTTAAATCTGTTCACATGTTTATTGGTTCAATTAATCAAGTCAATACAAGTTTAAAAATATTGGGGTAGACAATAGGCGGACCAAGTTAAAAATAATTTCATTGTCCATCAGACTTAAATTTAATTCCTAACTCGGAACATGCAAATTCATTTATTTTTTAAAATAATAAATATAAAAATAATTTATTTATATATGTATTTATAATAGTAAATCATATAATTGCCTTCATTTTTTTCTCATATTTCTAAATCTTACGTAGTATCCTCCTCGTTTTACATTTTGTTTTTTTTTTCTTACAATTTTTTTAATTGAATCTTACTTTTATCTCATTTTTTTAAATCCTACCAGTCATCCCGACTTTTGAAATTAAAAAATTATTAATAAATTCTATCAACAAACAGTTGAATCCAAATTGAATAAGACACAAATTTTTAATATTCATATAAAAGACTGACTTTGTTTAATTTTATTTATTCATTAAAATTAATATAAATAAAAAATATAAATATAATAAATTAATTATTTTATAAAATTATATTGTTTAGCTTGATAAAATAGTAAATAATTCCGTAGATTCCACATGTAAAACAACTAAATGCAATTAAAGAGATGTAAAAAATTCTAATCAAATTTTGAAAAATTCTCTATTTCTCCAATTATATTTGATTATATATATGTGTAACTTGGCACTAACTTTTTTAAGTTTTTTAATTTCTTTTCTTTTTTTTTGGGTGACCTTTTTTTAATTTCTTTCAACCAACCAAAATCCACCTAAACTGCTCTTATTTTCAGTGAGTAATCATTACGTTGTTATATTTATATTTAACTTCACATATCTCTGCTCCGCCTTGACGGAGTCCTCCTCTCACGGCCGGGCTAACAGCCGGAATCTGACCCACCCGACCCCCCCGGCCCCCAATTCACTGACTTTCTATAGCAACCCTAATCGACCTTTTTTCCCCCGTACGCCCATATATATATAAGCTATCTCCGTGTATGTCTGTTTTTTCTGTACTTTTGCTCCACGGATATACCGAGCTGGTCGTGTTGAATTTCATGAGATCTGAAGCGAACTTGACCATCGAGAAGCTTTTGGGGACCTGGGTCGTCTTCAATTACCTGTCTAGTTCCAAATCTCAGTAAGTTTCAGGTCAGTTCTCTGGTTTCAGTGCTCAGATGATAGGTAAATGAAATGGGGTAACTCAAATTTAGGGTTTCGGACGGTTAATTTGGAGCTTACATGGGTTTTCCTTAGCTGCGATCGTACTGAAATTTTTTTTTTTTTTTTTGGGGTAGTTGAATTTTGGTGATTCTGGGTAATTTAGTTCACTGGGTTGTTTATTTTACCTAGATTCGGAGTTGGGTTCGAACGTTTCGATTTAGATAGAACTGCCTTGGAAATTTTATATTATTTGTTGGTTATGAAATTTTAGTTGAATTGTTTTTGCGGATTGGGCATGTTTACGAATTGAGTCATCAGTTTTGTAGCTTTAGATTCAAAGTTGGGATTTTTAATATTTTGGCTTAAGTTCCACACGGCTGCGGAGTTTAATAATGGCTGTTTGAAGATTGTTATGAACTGTTTTCCAACTTCCAAACTGTACTCGGAATGGAGATTGAAATTGCAAGGCTGGAAATGAATTCACCGAAACTGGTTTCTTCATTTGTCATTTATCTTGTTGTTTTAATCTTGTTAAGAAACAGTTGATTTGTCTATTGGTCCTTTACTTTGCCTCGAATATAGGTTCATTGAAATTGGATGTTGATTAATTATTCTCCAATGCTTGAAATGAAACCAACAAGTGTCATGATTATGCTTGCAGTTTGGTTCCAATGATTCAGAATTTTGGGCGTGGCATTGCTTTCCTTTTGAGATTTTGACTTTTTAAAGTTTTGGAGTTACGAATTTGTCCATGGAGCCAAACAAAGAGGAGGAGGCTCTCAGAGCTAAAGAGAATGCTGAGAAACGATTTGCTGAGAAAGACTTCACGGGTGCAAAGAATTATGCTTTAAAGGCTCAAATGCTTCACCCAGAATTGGAGGGTATTTCTCAAATGGTTGCTACATTTGATGTGTACATTGCTTCTGAGGTTAAGGTTAATGGGGAAATCGATTTCTATTCGATTCTTGGATTGGAGTCGTCAGCAGACAAGGCTAAGGTAAAGAAACAGTACAGGAAGATGGCTGTGTTACTGCATCCCGATAAGAACAAAACTGTGGGAGCTGAGGGAGCATTCAGGCTTGTCTCTGAAGCGTGGACTCTGTTGTCTGATGGTAATAAACGAACCTCTTATGACCTCAGGAGAAACAAGCAATTGTCCTCGGGAGTTGTCCAGAAAAATTTATCTTCAGTTCATGCTGGTGGAATTTCGGGTTTTGATAACTGTTCCAAGTCATCAATCTCTCATGGACTCGACACTTTCTGGACTGTGTGCACCTCCTGTCAAGTTCAGTATGAGTATCTACGGAAGTATTTGAACAAGAGACTTTCCTGTAAGAATTGCCGTGGTGTTTTCATAGCTGTGGAAACCGGAACTGTCCCCATAAATGGTTCTTTCCCTTATTCTTCTTGGTCATATGTGCCTGATAATGGTTATGGAAGCTGTGGATATAATGAGGTCACGTATGTCCCAACCAATGGCATATATTTTTCAGGAAACGGGGTCTCAGGATTTCATTCTGGACATGGGTCTGATTATGTTCCTAATGTTACATTTCAGTGGAGCTCATTTCCTGGTGCTTCTACTGGAGTTGTGGATCCCAATGGGTTGACTTCTAAATCTTCCGGTGTTATTTGCCATGCCAATGGAAATGATAATAGAGCAAGATCCAATGGAAAACATCCCACGAAAACTAGTGCAGCTGATATGTCTTCTAATGTGTTTAATGGCTACAATGAATCTTCAGCCTCCAAAGTTGGAAGGCCCTATAAGAGAAGGAAGGTTGATGAAGGAGCTGCTTCTAGAACTGGGAACGAAGAATCGGTCTCAAAAATTACTTCAGAAGTGAGAACTCTTGGAAATGGAATTATCAGACAAAACTTGAAACTTACCACTCCAAGTGAAGCTCCTTGTAAACGATTCTCATCTGCCCCTGCATTTGATGCAAGAAAGTTATTAATGGACAAAGCAAGAGCAGAAATCAGAAAAAAATTGGAAGAACTGAGGGTGGCTTCTGCTGTGGCCACTGCAGCTGGTGAGAACCGTTCAAAGGCACATGATGAAGTTGGTAAATCTGGAGAGGCATCTAAGAAATCTGATTTGGCCCTTTCTATTTCTCAACCAGAGCTGAAGAGAGCTGCATCAATTATAATAACGGTCCCTGACTCGGACTTCCATGATTTTGACAAGTATAGAGCGGAGGAATGCTTCAAGCCAAAACAAATATGGGCTCTGTACGATGAAGATGACGGTATGCCCCGATTGTATTGTCTGATCCGTGAGGTCATATCAGTTAAACCTTTTAAAATTCACATCAGTTACTTGAACTCAAAAACTGATAGTGAATTTGGATCTGTAAATTGGGTGGATTCTGGGTTTACCAAATCCTGTGGAAATTTCAGGGCTTGGAATTCTGAGGTTGTCGAACAAGTCAATGTCTTTTCTCATCTTCTGAGCAAGGAGAAAGCTGGCCGGGGAGGCTGTGTTAGAATCTATCCTAAAAGTGGAGACATTTGGGCTGTATATCGGAATTGGTCACCGGATTGGGACAGAACAACCCCGGACAAGGTGAGGCACCAGTATGAGCTGGTAGAAGTTCTTGACGATTACTCGGACGAGCTTGGAGTTTGTGTCACTCCCCTGATTAAGTTGGATGGATTCAAGACCGTGTACCAATCGAGCAAGAACAAGGATGCAATGAGGTGGATTCCGAGGAGAGAGATGCTACGATTTTCGCACCAGGTTCCATCATGGTTGCTGAAGGGAGAAGGCACTAACTTGCCGGATGGGTGCTGGGATCTCGACCCTGCTGCAACTCCAGATGAGTTTCTTCAGACTGCATGCGAAGTGAAGGCTGAAGATGAGCCTTGTCAAGCAGAAAGCTAGACGTAGCTTGGGAGGTTCATTTACAATCGTTCTGACTCAGTCCTTCAGAGATTTCAAAATGTACAGGTTTTAAACATAGTGAAGGGTCAATTCTCATAGAATTAGATAGGTGGGAGGATCCCCACAAGCTGATTCACCAGCATGGGCCCTGGATTGTTTCAGAGGTTTCAGACTTTCATTCGGCAACTTGTACTTGGAAAGTCACTATTGACTGCTTGTTTACTGAAATTGAAATTTGCGTATTTTCTGACTTTTGAGCTGGACCATTGTGTAATCTGCTTATTCAGATCATGCTTATTTACCAATTGCACTAGATAGATGACAGAATAAATCGGACTAAGGAATCGTAAAATACTATAGTTGCATATGTTAAAAGCAGTATTGAATGCACATGCATGGTGGCAAAAGAAAGGCTCTGTTCGGAATTATGTAAAAGGAATTCATTGTGGATCCTGTAAAAAGAAGTTGATCACTTGTGCTATCTTTTATTTCTCATATGCCTCGTGTATCTCTGATTTCTCGTATGTAGCATGACTCGCAATTGAGGTTTCTAATCATTAGGAATTTTGCCTCCCACATCGGTGGGAGTTAGGTGTGTTGTATGTGTTATATCCCTTACTTGATAAACCAATTTTTTCGAGTTGGTTTGTCGGGTTTGGATTTATCTTGTGTCAAAAAAACTCGATCTACGTGTTCTCGTGTTGTCCTCTCTGTGGGCTTAACACTCTTTGGAGTGCGGCTCGGGCTACAGCCCATGAGGTGGACAGGCTTCCGCATCGGTGGAGAGTTGGGTGTGTTATATTTCTTACCAGGCAAACCAATTTTTTCGAGTTAGTTTGTTGGGTCTGGATTTATCTTGTGTGAAAAAAAAAAATCATTACGAATTTTCATGTTTAGTTTATTTGTGACCGAGGAATTTGAACTTTTTTTTTCCTTTTTTCAATTTAAGGAATATAAGTTTCATGGACCAATATGGTATTTAGAATTTTTACAAATTATGAAATGTTTTTGTAAAATATGAATTGACAAAGTTACTATGAGGGATTATGAGAGACTTGCCTGGAAGAGATTCTGCTTGCGAAAAAGTGAAATAGGGGATAAAACAGAAAAGTAATGCATCTATCCTACATCACCTGGATGTGGAATGGGAATGTGCTATATGAGGGCTCAATAATCTGCCTAACGCAAGATCTCTTCTGGGACACTTGTGTGGGTTTCAGATAAATAAAATTATCAAGGTTGTAAAGCATAGAGCAGACAATATTGTATTACGTGGATTGTGGGTCGTTACAATTAATTTTTTTACTATATTTCTAAATGAAAATGAAATTTAGACTATGTTTAGCAAATTTTAAGCCCTTTTTTGGGGCTTCTTATTTTAAAAAAGCAAAGGGTATGTTTAACAAAATTGTTAGTTTAAAGTCTTTGATTTTTAGTTTTCATTTTTCTTGGTAAAATAGAAAAAAAAAAAAAAACTTTAAAACGCATTTGGTAACAATAATTGTTGATTCGTAGTTATGGTATTGAGAGAATGGTGACAGGTGGAGGTGGCCGAAAGTAGGTGGCAACCGATAGTAAATGTGGTAGTTGGCCAATGATGGTCAGTCTATAGTGGTGATGGCAATCAACAGCGTTGGTCGGATGTAGATGGTGTCAATCGATGATGGTTGGAGGTGGGCAATAGTGGTGGTAGTCAAAGGTAGGTGGCTGCCTGGTACTAGCGAGTGGTCGTCAATGGCGAGTGATGATTGTAACTGTTGGTGGTGGTCATTGTGGAAGAAAATAAAAATTTTAGAAAATACATTTTTTAGTTTTCATTTTTCTTGGTAGAAATGAAAAAACAAAAATAAAAACTTGAAAATACGCTTGATAACAATAGTTATTGGTTTATAGTTATAGTGTTAAGAATGCGGTGACCGATGGTGAAGGTAGGCGACAGGTGGCGATTAGCAATGGAGATAGTGGTTGGTTGGTGGCAATTAATTGGTGACAATCAATCTACGATGACAACAGTAGAAGGTGGTTTTAGTCAATAGCAGTGCTAAACGTGGATGGCGTCAGTTGATGATGATTGGAGGTGGGCAGTGGTGATAGTGGTGGTCAAAGGTGAGGGGCGGCCTGGTACTGGCGGACGGTGGTCGATGGTGGGTGATGGTTGTGTGTGGTAGTGGTGGTAATTGTGAAAGAAAATAAAAACTTGAGGAAACTCATTTTTTATATTTTCATAATTTGTAAGAATTTTAAAAAAAGTTTTCATTTTTTTTTAAAAACTGAAAATTAAAAATAAATTTATCAAATGAGTTTTTGTGTTGAGTTATCAAAAAAATGAAAACTAAAACCGTAAAATAAAAATTTTGTCAAATGGGACCTTGCATTTTTCAATATTTAGTATTCGTTTTCATTGTTTTGAATACTAAACACAAAAATTCGTTTGGTAAATTTATTTTCAATGTATAGTTTTTAAATAAAAACTATTTTTAAAAGTTATGAAAATATAAAAAAATAACTTTTTGAAGTTTTTATTTTTTTTCACCACCACTACCACCAATCACAATCATCACCCACCACATACCACCACCTACCTCCAGCACTAGCTGCAGGTTGCCATTTCCCTCGTTGGTCACCATTGGCTATAGCCAACTATCGTAACCCACCTCCAGCCTTCGCCTCCTCTGACGACTGTCACTCACTTCTGACCACCACCGATAGCTATCCATCTCTTAATAATATAACTACCAATCAATAACTATTGTTACCAAATGCGTTTTCATGTTTTTATTTTTAATTTTTTCTACTATAAAAATGTAAATTAAAAATAAAAAAAATTAAACAAAAAATTCAACACAAAAAAACTAAAAACTCGTAGCTTTATTAAATAGACCCTTAAATTTCTACTGAACAAGAATTTATGTATGTAGACACATTCCAAGAGTTGGCCACAATTTTACTTTTATACCTAAAAGGTTAAATTGTTAAGGAGAGTGACAACATTATTGTTTATATTAATTAGTTTTCATTATATACACCTCTCACATGCAAGGAAACTTGCTCAAATTTTATAAACAAACTCGTAATCGACTTTTATAAACAAACTAAACTTTAACCGTAATTTTAAACTGGTTTTCCTACTGAATTCAATCAGATTTTGGATCAATAAATTAGTACTCAATAAATATAATATAAAATGTCAAACTATTCAAACTCAATTTGGGAATGATCTGATTAGAGGATTGCTCGAGTTTGGCTCAGAAGATTATCAAACCAAGCTTGAACTTTACTTTTTTATTTTAAAGTGCATTAAGCTTAACAAACTTATTTTACTCCGATCCATTTACATTCCTACTCACATGTGTGGCCAGACTGTCAGAGATAGCGACAATTTTATTATTTATATTAACTTTTTTTTTTCAAGAATAGCTTTATATATAATGCAACTCATACAAAGGATTAATGCACAAGAAATTGAATACATTATTCACTTGGCACATTCATAAGAATAGGGGTATGAGGCGAATTAAGGCAGCCCAAGTGAACAAATGTCTGAAACAATTTAGGCATCCCCTCAAACATCAGCCTCTCAAATGCTCCACCCTCTGGATCAAAAGAGACCAAAACTCCACCATCATACTCAACCAAAACATTCCCATTCTTCATCAGGCACAGAACACGGCCCCTCAAAATCCTCCTCCAAATCCCACTCGGTCTTCCCAATTCCGGTCTAACAGGGGAAAAAGAGTAACCCCCGATGCTGAACTCCTTAATCCAAGACTCCCCCACCTCGTACTCCCTCATAACCCAAACCTCAAGCACCTCGTTGTGACAAACGGCCGCAGCCAAACACCCTCCCAACACCGCCAGATGAAATTCGCGATTTCTCCTCCTCCGGAAATTGGGTCGCGGAATTTGTTTGAATCGCTCCTCTCCCAAGTCGAAAGAAACTATGTTCCGAACGGAACCCGGGTAAGCTCGTGCCCGGGTCAACCAGTGAAGTCTTTCATTCAATAGAACTTCGGATGATGAATTTTGTTGAACCTGGAAAGGTATTTTTCCTATACTTCTCCAAGCTGTGCTGCCGAGGCTATACACTTGAACGTCCGAACGCGCGTACCTTCGGGTTCTCAGCCAGGGATAGTAACCCACGGTTGCGCTGTACCTATTCCAGTAGTAGACTATCCGGATCACCTTGTACTCGTTAGTCACCGGATGGAACCCGAACCCAAACACCACCTCCTGCTCATCAAACTGCCTGGATCTGGGCAGCTCCCTGTACTCCCTAGTGAAGGGATTGTATATATATACCGGATCAAAATACAAAGAATCCGATAAGCACAACAATCCATTACACGAGGATATGAGATTGAACTCGGGAACCAGATCGCCGAAGGGGGTTTCGATTTTTTTTCGCTACAATCTGACTTTCCTTCTGATTCTGATCAGGGAGTTCCACGAAATAAAGCTGGTTTCGGATAGGATAATCACAGTGGAGGATTAGAATTGGATTGCTCTCGGTCTTGGCTACCCGGGAGAAGTGTAGTTTGGGGAGAAGAGGGTCGCGGGATAAGGTATTCCAGGATCGGTTTACGAACCTGAATCGTATGAGAGATGTAATGGGGAGCCTCGAGAGGATGTCGAGGGCTGTGTCGTGAGGCAGACTCTCCAGCCCGCTTTTTCTTGGTTGATCTTCTTCTTCTTCTTCCTCTTCTTTTCTCCTGCACTTCGTCTTCTTTCTTTGATTTGTGCAGAACAAATCCATGGTGGCTCCGTAGAGAATCGGAAGTTGTGTGAATGATTAATCAAATACCATTAGATATTTACAATGTGTGTGTGTGTATATATATATATGTATATGTATATAGAACCCCACAACGCCCCGTTTGAGATATGTAAAATTATTATTAGACACTAAATCAGTAAATATATTTTTCACGATTAATGGTTCAATTAATTCTTTTAACATAATTTGGGATTTAATAAAAATATCCCTCTTACCAAAAAAATATAATTAATATTAAGTTTTATCATTTATAGAATTTATTATATTATATTTTTTATTGTTGTGCACAAAAAGTATTTAGCAAGTAATAGAAGAATACATTTTATTTCACAAAAATTATTTGGATTTGATGCTTGTACACTCCTTGTATGTTAAAAAAATTTCGAGTTAATCTTAATTTTTTAATAAAGTCAAAATATCTTAATTTTAAATTAATTTAATTTTTTTATAAAATTAAAATATTAAGAATATTTTAATAATTCCATATACAAAATCAAGGGGTCACTCAGCCACCTGGCTTCGCCCATCTGCACTGAAGTAAGGCTTTGTTTGGTAGGGAGGTTGTGGGTTTGATGTGCAGACAAATCATAAATGTGTAATTGCAAACTAAACACAGACAGAATGGCATCCTTTCTTGCAAAGAGTACTTTCACATTGTTAAACTTTTAGCAACTATTTAGACAGATAGAAACCCTCGCACTTAAAAACTTAAACCATCGTAAAACCGAAATAAACAAATGTTTGAAATCAATTCAGGCATCCTTTGATAAATTGACTTCCATTTTATTACCATTCTCTGGGTAATTTTCTGCCTTAACACTTTCCATCTATGATTTATTTCAAGGAGTTTGCCCAAAGCCTTCACATAAAAAAAAACATTTAATTTCTCAGCTAAATTAATTAACAAATCATTTCTATAAATAAATCACCACTAAAGTCGTCAATTTAAAGAGCGTATTTAAGATAAATTATCTACTTGAAATAGTTTTTCGTTACGACTTCAGTCGTCAATATAAATAATATATTCAAATGATTTTTTATCTCGTTGGGCTCATCTTTTTTTTTTCTTAAATTCGTTATTGTAAATGATGATTTTATAATGGATATGTTATTCAAATTGCCGGCTTCAATAAACTCTCTCTCTCTAAATCTCATCTTTTTATCAACTCTATTTTAAATTTGCTATTACAAATGGCAACTTTAACAACTGACCTATTAGTGGCAAATATTTTTTGATTGATTTATTTAATAAATAAAGCGTTTTATGTGAAGGCTTTGAGAGAAATCCATGACTTTTGAGCACAGATAGGGAGGCAGAAAATAACACCACAGTAAGGCATAGAGCTGATTTTCAAGTTCAAATTCTACTAAAAAACACAACAGAATGATATCCCTTGATGCATACAGTCAATCAGTTAAAAAATACAAATACGCAGCCCTAGAACATGAGCATTGAGGTTTACCTATTTACAAATATTCCAAGAGGTGGATCTACCACGCACACCCATACAAAGCAATTCATAAAAACACAAATTTATATCTATCCCCATGAAAGAGCAAAGTAATATTGTAGCATCTACTTTGTGATTGTACAAATGGGGGTATGAACTGAATTAAGGCAGCCCACATGAACAAATGTTTCGAATAGTTCAGGCATCCCCTGAAGAATTAGTCTCGTGAATGTTTCACTTTCTGGGTCGTAAGAGACCAAAACTCCACCTTTGTACTCTATCAAAACATTGCCGTTCTTCATGAGGCAAAGGACCCGAGCAACTCTCCCCCTCAAAATTCTCCTCCATATTGCATACGATCGCTGCAATTCCGGTTTCAACAGCTTCGGGAAATAACCTCCAATGTTGAACTCCCTGACCCAAGAATCTTTCACATTGTACTCTTTCATCACCCAAATCTCAAACATATGATAATTTCTGCAAAAAGCCGCGGAAAGACACCCTCCTAAAACTGCCAGTTGAAGGTCACGTGGGCCAGCGCCATGCCTTCTTCCCCAACCAAAACCAGGTCCTGGAACCTCTTCGAAGCGTTCTTCCGCTAGGTCAAAAGAAACTATTCTTCTGCCACAGGCCCAGTGAAGTCTTCCATTTACCAGAGCTTCTGATGATTTTCGTTCGATCTGATAAGGTAGTTCTCCTATACTTCTCCAGGCAGTGCTTCCAAGACTATATACTTGAACTTCTGATCGTGCATAATTTTTGATTCTCAGATAATGGTGACTTGACCAACCGTAGCGAGGGTACCCATTATACCGATTCCAGTAGAAGGTTATCTTGATTACCTTGTACTCCTTGGTCAGTGGATGGAACCCAAACCCAAACACCACCTCTTGATCATCAAACTGTCTGGATCTTGGCAGCTCTCGGTATTCCCTAGTGCAAGGATTATATATGTATATTGGATCACAGTAAAAGGAATTCGATAAGCACAACAATCCATGACAGGAGGCTACTACACTAAATTCAGGCATCACATCACAAAAGGGAGTTCGGATTTTTCTCACAATCTGATTATCCTGGCAATGATCCAACAATTCCACAAAATAAAGCTGATTCCGGATAGGATAGTCACAGTGAAGAATTAGGCCCGGATTATTCTCAGCTGTCCGGGAGAAATGCAGTTCTGCAAGAAGAGGGTCGTGGGATAACGTATTCCAGGCTCGGTTGACAAATCTGAATTGCATAAGAGACGTTACGGGAAGCCTTGAAAGTATTTCCAGGGTTGTGTCACGAGGTAGACTCTCCATCCCACTTCTAGGTTGATCATCTTCTTCCTCGCACTTGGTTTTCTTTCTTTGATTTTCACAGGCCAAATCCATGATGCCTCTGTAGAGAATTAGAAGACAAAAGAGTAATAAATAAAGATGGCTAAGAGACGAGGCAAGAAATTTAGATCACAAGATACAATGCTGATAAAGGAAAAAGTCTAGAGACGAAGCAAGAAAAAGACCTCCTGAGCAGATTAGCATAGGGGCTATCATTAGAGACAGAGAACCCATAAGATTAACCTTGGGTGGGATCCACATAGACATTTTTGTTTTTTGGAAGATAATGTCAAACTTTTACCTATCATTTGAGGGGAAAGCGTGATGATCTGGACCAATCTACACCTTCCAATTCAGCATGTCCACGCCAATGTTTAAGGACACTGGAATATGAGTCCTGAGTACAAAAGACTCTGTAGTTAGCTTCTAAGGGGAAATAGTGACATATAGAAAATCCAATGAATAGAATATGGAAAAGAGAAACATCAACCATCAGCAGAAACTCACAGGGCCATTCAGTAACATTTATGTTTTTTTTTTTTTGGTTTATGTTTTTGTTTTCAATCTTTTGTTTTCAGTCATTTTTTCCTTCAAAATAAAAACAGAAGATATGTTTGGTAATGCAATTAGAAATTGTGTGCAATTAGAAATTGATAGTGTTATTGATACAGTTGAAGCAAAAGCCCTCTCGCTAAAAAAGGTGACCCAATGCACGAGGCTCCCTCTGACTATAAGACTCATATTCTCCCTTTCTTGCAGACTCATCTAAAAGCCCAATGACTTTATTCTACCCTGTTCTTGTATTGGGCACTAAGAAGATGACTCCAATATGATATCTTTATATGAAATACTATGACCAAAATGTTTAAGAGAACAAAGTTTGGAGCTCCCAGCAATGAGTTATCACATTCAAGTTAAGAAAGCCTCTATATGCCACCATTGGCTTCTAATCAGGAGAGCTGCCTGTTAGATACTTGGGAGTTCCTCTAATCTTCACCAAACTTAAGTTTGAGGATTGCAAGGAACTAATTGAGAAGATTACCAAGAGTAAAAAGCTGGACATTCAAATGCCTTTCCTACGCAGGAAGACTGGTTCTAGTCAAATCTATCCTCTTCAGTATTCAAATCTATTGGAGTCTTCACTTTATTCTTCCAAAGAAGGTATGTAACTCTATTGAGCAAATCTTGAGAAGATTCCCATGGTCAAGAGCTGAAATGAAGAAATGGGGAAGCAAAGTTGCATCAAGTGAGATTTGCTTACCAAAAAATGAAGGTGGCTTAGGAATCCGAAGAATTCGTGAATGAAACAGGGCTGCTATGTTGAGACACATCTGGGTGTTATGTTCCAATAGCCAATCTCTTTGGGCCAAATGGTGCAAATCTAATCTACTCAAAAGCAAATGCTTTTGGGAGATAAAGCCTCCTTCAAATGGCTCTTAGAATTGGAAGAAACTCCTCAAGCTGCGGGATGAAGCTATTAGCATATCTAAGTACAAGGTGGGTAATGGTGATTCTATCTCCCTTTGGCACTCAAATTGGCACCCCAAAGGTCCTCTTATACCCAAATATGGCCTGAGAGTTGCATATGATTTGGGTTTGCCAAAGCATGCCAAGGTCTCTTGTGTAGTCCAAAATGGGCAATGGAGATGGCCTAGAAGATCCCACACATGGGAGCTCTGGGAAATCATCCTTGAAGGATCCCCCTAACTATCAATCAAGCCCACACATGCAAGATGAGTTTATTTGGATGGCGTCAAGGACAAAAGGCTACAATGCTGCAGTTACTTGGGAAGCAATTCGAAAGCGAGCTCCAAAAGTAACCTGGCATAGTCTCCTTTGGTTCCCCAACCATATCGCTAGACATAGCTTTATTTTTTACTTGCTATAAGAGAAAGGCTCAATACCAAAAATAAACTGATAGCATGGGGAATAAATGTTGATCTATCATGTGTTTTATGTGGGCATCACTATGAAGACATGGAGCAATTATTTTTTCTTTGTCCCTACTCTGCTGAACTAAGGAAAGCCATTCTACAAAAATACTTTATAACTAAAACTACCTTACCATAGAAGGAAGAAATTGCATGGACCGTTAGAAAGTTTAGTAGGAAAAGCTTCACTAATATGATAAGCAAAATAGCTTGGACTGCCATGGTGTACCATCTTTGGAGAAAGCGGAATACTAGAGTTTTTAAAGAGCTTTATTCTCCAGTCTCTAATATAATTAAGAATATAATGTATGATGTTGGAATTAAATGTTCTTATCTACCTGTCACTAGAAACTCTAGTGTAAATATTGATTTTTGTCATAACTGGGAGATTCCCTTTTGTAACTAAAAAGTTGATATACGGGGGTATGCCCCTAAGATAAATTTCTCCCACTAATCCAAATTACACTTAATTATCACAAAAAAAAAAAAGACCTCCTCTTACGATCATTCTAGAGATTGAATTTCTATATTCAAATTCTACCAACACAACAAGGTCGCAACCTTACCTGTAAAAAGTTTGCTTCTTAGAGACATTAAATATTGAGATTTATGCATTACAGCATTCCAAAAGGCAGCTGTGAGACACAACTCCTACAAACAATACATATATTCGTTTTGGCGAAGAGCAATGTAATGATAGGAATATTAACTTTGTATTTGTAGAAATCAACCCACATGAACAAACGTTCGAAACAATTCAGGCATTCCCTAGAAAACTATCTTCTTAGTTGTTCCTCTCTCTCGATAATAAGAAAATAAAACTCCACCTAAATACTCCACAAAAACATTGCTATTCTTCACAGGCATAGAACTATAGCAGTTTTCCTCTGAATCACATCTGAATGATGCAATTCTGGTTTCAACCACCTGGTAATGTCGTATTCCTTAATCAAATATTCTTTCACATCATACTCTTTCATAAACCAAACCTCAAAACTTCCCATATAATTGTAGTAAATAGCTGCAGAAAGACATCCTCATAAGACTGCAAGAAAACAATCACATGCATTTAGGCCACCATAATCAGATCTTGGGACCACTTTGAAAAGCTCGTCTTCTAGATCAAAAGAAACAATGTTTCAGCCATAATACCTAGGTGATGGATTCAATCCCTCACGTCTTCCATTTACTAGAGTTTCTGGTTGTAGTTACACATTGTAAGGTAGTTTTCCCATGCTTCTGCTAGAGGTGCTGCAAAGAACATATACTTGAACTTCTGACTGAGTCACAGGTTCCCAGTCTAGCATAGACTGGGTGATCATTGTGCTTATTCCAATAGTAGACCATCTTAATTAGAACTCATTAATCACTAGCTGGAACCCAAATCCAAATGCTACCTCTTGATCTTCAGATTGCCTTGATCTTGGCAGCTCTTTGTACTCCCTATTAAAAGGGTTGTGTATATAGTGCATCGCCATGAAAGGAACCTGATAAGCATGACAAACCATTAGAAGAGGCTATTAGATTAAACTCAGGCATCCTCACCATAAGTAGTTTGAATTTTTCTTACAATCTCATCGTCCTGCTGATTGGACAATTCTGAAAGATAAAGCTGATTTCTGGCAATCTCGGAATGAAAATTTAGGCACAGATTATTCTCGGTTGTCTAGGAAAAGTGTAGAATGTAAGCTGGCTGATACACCTGAATTTCATAAGAGATATCACGGGATGCCTTGAAAGTACACTAAGGATGGTATCGTGTGGTAGACACTCTATTAGGGGTAGAAACTAATCGAACTGTTCGCAAGCTATTCAAGTTCGGCTTGAAAAAAGCTTGGCTCGAGCTCAAACCGTGCTTGATTTATGGCTCGTTTAGATTCAAGCTCGAGCTTGAGCTTAAAAAAGCTCGACTCAAAAGCTCACAAGCAAGCTTTTTAAAATAATATATATTTTTTAATAATATTTTTATTATATTTTTTAATAATATTTTATTTATTATATTTTAAATCAAAACGACGTCGTTTTAGTTTAATCAAGTTATTCACAAGCCGAGCTTTAGTCTAAATTCTTTTTTATCGAGCTGAGCGTAAACCTATGTAAAAGCTTGAGCTCAAGCTCAGTATAAAAAATTCGAGCCAAGCTCAAACAAGTTAAAACTCGATTCGATTCGGCTCGTTTCCACCCCTACACTCCATCCTACTTTGCACTTTCCTTTATTGCTCTGTTTCTCAGTACAAAATCCAGGACTCAGTAAAGAACCTGAATATGAAGTATTCAATCAATAAGGCTTGGAGACAAGAAAAGAATTTTAGAGAAGTTGAAAACATGGGAGATTTTGACAACAAGGAATCAATTATTTCATTTCAAAAAGAAGGCAAGACAAATAATATGGTGACCTAGCTGGCGGATACCATTGAATAATTTCTTGGTTCGAAAATCACATAGAAGTTTGCTCCTATATTTCACAGAAACTGACAAAATAGTCCAGACACAGTTGTGCTTCCTGTTTGGTTCCATATTTGAGATCATGGTGTGACATTGACCTGTAAATTATATGCCCCCAAACAGCAAACGGATTGATAACGCTTACTAATGTTGACTTGGGTAGGTGATCTATGCCACATCACCACCCAGGCATCGACCCCACGGCAAGCTCACCGACATGGCAGCAATACCCTCACTGCAGAGAGAGATGGTCTATCCCTCACAACTCTCAACCATACAAGACACCTCGGGGGCATTTCAACTTTGGGCCCCATGGTGATCCTCATACATGCACAAGGATCAATTCATTAGGTTAGGAGCACAACCGAAGGATTCCTACCCGCAGGACAATTGAGAACAAGTGGTTTGGTGGCTGGAGCTAAGAGATTCATTGAAATACTTTCGATTGGCCTAGGAAGAGAGAGTCACTATCCAACAAAATCAACCAAGACATGGTCATATGAGTACAACCACAATCCTTGTACCAGCCGACAATACGGTGATGCCGCCAATACTTGGTCGGATGTACCCATGCCAACAATTGGGTCAAATCCTACAAAATTAGACATACCTGACCAGGGATCACCGTCTTAGGCGCATGGACGCCAACCCTCTTATCTTGGTCCTTCCTATAAATACCTATCTACGAGCAACATTGAAAGAATTTTCTCTCAACTTTGACAATAGCTTCATCTCTATGATCTCTCTCTCTCTCCTAGACTGCCCTAACTCTCACACCACTCATCTTCGGTGCATCCCCCTATTAAAGATGACGGACATTGTTCCCAGCCCATCGAATTGTCCAACTCGACATCAATCCCCCACAACCTGTAAACTGAAGACTTCAATGCCAACAAGAGCAAGGACACTTCCTTATAGAGTCTTGCATATACAATATTAATTCCATTAGATTTTTTCACTGCATTGTTTTTATCCCCCAATTCAACAAGGTGATAGAATTAAAATCGAGATTCTGCTTACAATCAGTAGAGGGTATATAAAATTGAATCATAAAATCATAGTTGAACAATTTTACCTACTGTATAAAATAACACCTAAAAATGTAGACATACTTGTAAATGCTATGACTAAGCATTTTATTTGAATACTACTCACTAATATTTCCATTACCATTAAAAAAAAACGTCAATTTTAACTTACACAGGATACTTAAGTTGATTTCCCACCAATCAACGATAAACAAATCGGAAATAAGAAATCACTGTATTAATTATAAAAAACAAAGAAAAACAAATTTTAACCTTAAAAAATGGAAGGGGGGGATGGTCGAGACCACAACCTAAAGACGAAGGAGATGATTGGAACAACAAAGAATCTCAAATTGGTGGACGGACAACACTAGGTGACCGCCGGAGGAAGACGGCTACGCCGGAAGGAGGTGTAGGTCGATCGGATTGAACACACAATCTCATGCGCTTGGGAGATTACCACGAGAAAGGGCCACACATAGGGGAATGAGCTGCAGTGTGAGAGCGTGACTTTCGATTTCCAGTGACGAGCCTATATTGGTTGATCTCGTCGGCGGCAAACAACCTCTCTGGCGTTGGTCAATTTGGTGAGACAGGACTACAGTTGATCGCTGCGACTGAGAACCCTTCGTTTGCAACTAAGAAACCCTTCACGAAGACGCATTTGGTTGAGAAGACAAAGAGTTGTTTCCGGCTTTTTTACTGTAACTAGAAAAATGCACGGCCATTGCGCTTATTCTTTTATATATCTAAATTTAAAAAAAAAAAAGTTAACAATAAAAAAATAAAAATATTATCTTAAAAAAATAAAATTTATATTAAAATCTTTATATTGTTTTCATATTAAGTGTTTTGATGAAAAGCCTGTTAATTTGTTGGCTCCTATCTCACATTGGTTTTCTCATAAAGGCAGAAGTCTTGTAAGGTTATAAATCCTATCCCACATTGGATTTCTCATAAAAGCAGAAGTCTTGTGAGGTTGTAAATCCTGTCCCACATCGGTTTTCTCATAAAGGCAGAGGGGGCCTTGTGAGGTTATAAATAGAGGGTCCTTCTTCTTGGAAAAGACACACCAGTCAAAGCTTTGGGTAGCAAGGTTGTACTCTAGTTATATTCCTCTTTTGAAGTGAGAGTTGTAGTTTTGCTTGGGGAATTGCTTTGTGGGGTGTATTGGGGTATTGGGTGAGAGGAAATATTGTGTGATTGTAATATTATTCACATAGTGGATTTTCTTCTCTGAGTGCCCGTGGACGTAGGCAAATTGCCGAACCACGTAAATCTTGTGTTCTTCGATTGTGTGTTTTTCTTGTGTTCGTGTTTGCTATTATTTGCAGGAGTGTTGCCAGAAGGTGATCCAGGGTTTACGTAACAACAATTGGTATCAGAGCTTAGGTTGCCTTGGTTTGTGGTGTGGATACGTACGAGTTTAAGGAAGTTCTGTCTAGGAGGTTGGGTTTTAAGTGGGACCAGTGTGACCCCTCCAATCTTTCCTGGGAATTTACTTAGTGGAAGTTCTGTCTAGGAGGTTGGGTTTTAAGTGGGACCAGTGTGACCCCTCCAATCTTTCCTGGGAACTTACTTAGTGGGTACTATTCACTTCAACGAGGCATAATATCAGGAAGCTCTTCGTCTGCAAAGTTCGAAGTCAACAAGTTCAATAGAACGGGGAATTTTGGATTATGGCAGAGAAGGTTAAAGGATCTATTGGTGCAACAAGGAATGGCAAAAGCATTGGCGAAGACGAACCCTGAAAAGATGGAAGAAGCAGATTGGCTTGAACTTCAGGAAAGGGCTGTGGCTACAATCAGATTGTGTCTAGATGATGACGTGATGCAGTATGTTATTGAGGAGAATTCGCCAGCAGAGGTATGGAAGAAACTCGAAGTGAGATACATGTCCAAGTCTCTTACGAACAAGCTCTATCTTAAGCGAAAGCTATATCGCTTGAAGATGGAGGAGGGCTCAGACCTGGAACAGCACATCAACGCGTTCAATCAAATCATTGGGGATTTGAAGAGGGTAGAAGTCAAGTTCGAGGATGAAGACAAGGCTCTCATGTTACTGCATTCACTACCAGATTCATCAGTGTTTGAGAACTTGATCACAACCCTTACTTATGGTAAAGAGACTCTTGTATATGAGGAAATCACAACAGCCTTGTTAGATTTTCAACAAAGGCGGAAGCAAAGTGATGGGAATTCTCAAGGAGAGGGTCTGGTTGTGAAGGACAAGCAAGATAGAGGAAGGAGCAGACAAAGGGAATCGAATGGGAATAAAAATTCTCGATCCAAGTCAAGAAAAAAGAAAAATCCTCAATGCTTGAAGTGCGGTAAGAAGGGCCACTACAAGCAAGATTGCCCAGAGTGGGGTAAGGATAAGGGCGGCGAGAATAAAGATGGTTCAAAGTCTGCAAATGTTGTAGAGAATGACTCGGAGGATGGCAACATGCTTTCAGTTTCATTAAGTTCAGATCATCTCATGGATTCTTGGATACTAGATTCGGCGTGTTCTTTTCACATGACGCCAAACAGGGCGTGGTTTGACACCTACAAGTTAGTGGATTCTGGTTCAGTTCTAATGGGTAACGATGCTTCATACAAAGTTTTTGGGATTGGGAATATCAAAATCCGTATGTTTGATGGTGTGGTACGAACCTTATGTAATGTAAGACATATTCCTGATCTTAGGAAGAATCTTATTTCATTGGTTGCCTTAGATTCAAACGGATTCAGTTTTAAATCTGAGGGCGGAGCAATGAAAGTTTCAAAAGGGATGATGGTGGTGATGAAAGGGCAAAAAGCTTCTAGGAATATCTACAGACTGTTAGGGAGTACAGTTGTAGGTGGAGTTACCGCAGCAGAGTCTGATTCTGATAGCACAGTCTTGTGGCATATGCGATTAGGGCACATGGGGGGAACGTGGCATGTTAGAGCTACACAGGCGGAATTTGCTCAAAGGGATAAAGACTTGTAAGCTTGATTTTTGCAAGTATTGTGTTCTTGGAAAGCAGACCAAGGTGCAATTCAAGACAGCTACGCACAAGACAGAAGGCATTCTTGATTATGTCCATTCAGATGTTTGGGGGCCAGTGAGAGTTGCATCACGGCAGTGACATCAGTATTTCGTCACGTTTATTGATGACTTCTCCAGGAAAGTTTGGGTTTACTTCATGCAGCACAAGTCAGACATGTTTGCCAAGTTCAAAGTGTGGAAAGCTGAAGTGGAGAACCAAACTTTTAAATTATAAAAAGCTACCATTCTCTTTTCTCTATCTCTCTCTTGTCCATGACAATAAAGACACCATTTGGTGTTAAACAAAAAATACAAAACTTGACAAATCTCTGCAAACACGAATTACGAGATTATAAAATTTAAAATTTTAGCTCATTGCACAAAACACGAGACATTAAACCAAACCAAACCAAACCAAACTAAGCCTTTTCCCACTAGGTGGGGTCGGCTATATGGATTCGACGACGCCAATCAAATCTGTTTAAGGTTATATCCTCCGTTAGATCCAGATAGGCAATGCCATGTTTAATAATTTCTTTTCAACTTCTCTTGGGTCTTCCTCCTCCTCTCCTACTCCTAACAATCTCCATGCTTTTACACCTTCTAACAGGTGCCTCCGTTGGATGCCTTCTAACATGGCCAAACCATCTTAATCGATTTTTTCTCATTTTATCTTCAATCGGTGATATTCTTACTTTGTTCCTAATTTTCTCGTTCCTAATCCTATCTCTCCTTATAATCTCGCATATCCATCTTAGCATTCTCATATCCACAACTGCCATCTTCTTAACATAATTATGCTTTACTGCCCTGCACTCTGATCCATATAGCAACGCTGGTCTTACCGCCACCTTATAATACTTTTCTTTCACCTTGAGGGGACTTTTTGATCATACAAGACCCTCGAAGCACTCCTCTATTTGGTCCATTCGGCCTGAATCTTATGACTTACATCAATATCAATCCCTCCATCTTGTTGCACCATAAATACAAGGTACTTGAAGTTTTCTTTCTCTACAATCTTTTGTGTGCCTAAACTTATGTTTATGCTACCAGTTACTCTACTTTGATTAAACTTGCATTCCATATATTCCGTTTCGCATGAACTTAACTAAACCTTTTTGACTCCTATAGAACATATGATTTAATTCTTCCCTAAAGGTGGTAAACTGCCCCAATTATATATCACTACTACTACTTTCGTTGAATAACTTGTAGAAGTAGCTCTTCCAGCGCTCTTTTATCTCCTCTTCCTTTACTAATATATTTTCATCCTCATCCTTAATGCATTTAACTTGGTTTAAATCTTTGGTTCGCCTATCTTTGGATTTAGCAAACTTGAATATCTCTCTTTCACCCTCCTTAGTGTCAAGTCGCCTATATAAATTCTCAAATGCCTTTGCCTTAGCCTCACTAACTGCCTTTTTGGTTTCTTTTTTTGCTTCTTTATACCTCTCCAAGTTTGCTATATTTCGATCATTTTGCCATGATTTAAAACACTCTTTTTTAACTCTTATCTTGTCTTGTCTTGGATGGTTTCGCTCCACCACCATGCCTCTTTCTGTGCCGGAACACTCCCTTTGGATTCTCCTAAGACTTCTTTCCCTACCCTCCTAATACACTCTGCTATTTGATCCCACATATTATTTGCACTCTCATTTACCGCCCAAACGCCTTCCTCTAGTACTTTTTCCCTGAATGCTAGTTGCTTATCACCTTTCAAGTTCCATCATTTAGTCCTTGAGCATCTATACAACTTCTTTTTCTAGTCCACCTTTGAAGCTGCACATCTATGACCAACAACCTACGTTAGGAAGTCAAGCTCTCCCCCGATATAACTTTGCAATCTTTACAAAACACGAGACACTAATTTTTATAAATTTATACAACTCCAAACACAGATAGGAATAATTATCTTGGGAGGGTGAATAATTTCTTGGCAGTTACGTAATACTAGTACGATTATGATTGAGAGATTAACCTCAAATTTTGTGCGCTTCAATTAGTAAATACTTATATAAAAAAAGTTAGATATTAAAAAAAATAAAAGATTCATATATTTTTCCCCTAAAAGTCAATAGAAGTAATGCTTAAAATTTGAGTTTATCAAAATATATCTATATAAATATTTCTCCTGCAATCCTTTTGCTAAAATTTTTTCTTGCCCTATTACATTATTCAATCTTGTAAGTTAATAATTGAAAATTAAAGTTTATTAATACAAAATATGAAAATTTAAATTGTAACTCTTTGTTAGAAAACTTCAACAAAACCTAAATCAAGACAACCCACCAAAAGCTGATTTTACCTAATTTGTTCTTTCAACTTAAGTGTGCCAACATACGTACACACGTAGTTCTCTAAATTCGATTCTACGTAATTTGTTTTTTCAAATTGAATAAATGTCCATGAGACACAACATGGAATGGTTATTGTGAATCTAGCTCAAGTCTTGAACTAAATTTTGAAGAAGAAGAAGAAATGGTGAAAAAAAAAAGAAAAAAACAACTCAAGAGTGCATATTCGAAAGAGACAGATTTTTCTTGGTTGAACTATCTTGACACTTTCAAGATTCAGGGGCCAAAAAAAAAAAGTTTCGGTTGAGGGTTTTTAGTAAAAAATAAATAAATAAATAGGGTTTCTGTGAAATTTCTTAAAAAGGATACGCATAAGATGTGGAGATGCTCATTGAAGTCCTTAAACAGAGCAAATTAGACCAAAATAAACGAGGAAAAAATAATTGCAAAACAAAAAGAAAATGGAGTGGGCACGTAACCTTCGAACAGACCTTCGATTAGTTGACTGATGAAGATGGGGGTGGCCTTGGCAACACCTTCGATGGGTCTCAGGCATAGGTTATATTTTATTACGTTGATGGCTAAACTTGAACTTGGTGCTCTCTTGCCCGAACTCTGTAACCAGTAGTGAGAAATGGCTTTCATCCTCTTCAATCGCTGGTTGGGTTACTTCTCCTCCTCGGTGATTATTTTGATTAATGGCCTACTTGAGAGATTCTCCCTGCCATTCCTAACCATTGCAGCTTCTTCATGTTTGGCGAAAATGACATAGTTTTGGCTACTGTTGCTTGCAACATTTGAATCTTTTCAGCAAACACACCAAACGCATTTAAAATGCCACGTGGTTATATTATTTTATTTTTTAGCCGTTAATAGAGCTCCAAACATGACAAATGTTGTTGTATTAATGAGTGATGGTTCGATGATACAAGTAAGTTCTGCAAAGGCAACAGTAGTAAAGGCAACAAGAAAAATTGCTTAGATACTAGTGAGTAAGGCCTACTTAGAAAAAGCTCGATGCGACTGTTTGGACAATTCAAAGTGGCCAAAAGTTAGAAAATGTAGAAAATGTCAATCATTTTTTGGTGTTTGAAAGATCAACTAAAGATGACCAAAATAATCCGTTGAAATGGTGTAAAACAAACTGTTCCAACAGTTTTATTCAAAAAGTAATACAAAAAATTGATAAAATAGGTAACTTTTTCCAACTTTTTGTAAAAATTTGTAAAATTTAAAATTTGAAAATAAATGCATGAAAAACAAAAATGACAAAAGTCAGTAAAAATAGATAAATATTTGTAACTTTCAGTGATTTTTGGCCCTAACAACCAAAAAAGAAAAAGGGGCCATTTTTTCATTTCCGTCATTTTTTGTCAAAATTACTCTAAAAGCCCTAATTTTCATACTTTCACCGATTTCAACCCTCATGATCCCGATTTTACCTATTTTACCCTAGTGAAATTTTTTTATGAATTTCGACCAGCGTTCTCACTTTATCATCGTTAAAATCCTGATTTCAACATCATTCATCACCCATATAAAAACAATGCAGCGAAAAATAAAACAAAAATGACGTTTCACAGTGCCACACTAGAACAGTTCAAGAAAAGAATTAAGTAACACAAAAACAGTGCATAAGAACTCAAATTATGGCTATTCAGTAAAGAGAAAATCAAATGCTAGTCCCACAATGGGTAGCATGCATGGGGGTAGCAACTGAATTAAGGAAGCCCGCATAAACCAATGTCTGAAACAATCCAGGCATGCCTTGATACGTCAGATTCTCAATTGTTCCACTTTCTGGATCTTAAGAAACTAAATCTACATTTAAATGCTCTACCAAGATATTACCATTGTTCATAAAGCACAAAGCTCGAGCAGTTCTTTGATTGTTATCCAAAAATTTCTCTACTGACCGTGGAAGTTCTGGTTTCCAAAACCATGGTGAAAAACCTCCAACGTTACGTTCGTTGGTCCAAGACACTAGTGAAAACCCTCTAATGCTATACTCATTAGCTTAAGATTCTTTCATAACCCAAATCCCGAGCCTATCATAACTGGAACAAGCGGTTATAGAAAGACATCCTCGTAATACTGCCAGATAGTCGTAACAATAATTAGGTGTTGGGACCTTTCTAAAGTGCTCATCTGCTAGGTCAGAAGAAACTATGATTTGGCCATAAGGTTCTTTTGGAGCTAACCAATGAAGTCTACCATTAAGCAGAGCTTCTGATGATCTTCTTCTAAGATTGTAAGGAACTCGTCCTACACATCTCCAAGTGGCACTGCCAAGATCATAAACTTGAACTTCTGATAGTTGAATATAATGATCTCTCCTTTTTTTTTTTTTGAATACGAGACAGAATAGTAGACTAATTATTATTTTTTTTTTATAACCCAAACATAAATCGGTTTATTGCATCTCTCAACAAACCGCGTAGTCGATGGATAAATCATGGAGATATGAGCTACCTCTTATTTACACTTAGTTTGAGTCAAGAATCGAAACCGTGTAATTTCTATAATAAAAAATACTCACAATCCACTCGAACTAATTGTTGATGAAAAAGGTCTCCCATTTTTTAGGAAAAATACACTTTCTTGATTATCTTGTACTCATTAGTCCTTGGATGGAAACAAAATCCAAAATGTTGATGGGATCCACACCCATTTTAATGATGGAAACCCAATGGGTGTATTGGGGCGGACAACGAGGCCTTGTAACTCGTTGTTATTAATTCCTTTTATTGCTCCTTTTAATGTTGGGAGAGGAAGGGTCAGCTGTACTCTTATATATATATATATATATATATGTATGTATGTATAAGAGAGGTATGGAACACATAGCAATACAGAGAGGAGGTGAGAGATATATATTGTATGCTTCCTCTAGTTCAAATAATATCCAGAGAGAGTGAGTGAGATTTTCTGTATTCCCACATTTGATATAGTGGATGATTACATTTCTTCCGTGGACGTAGGCTACGTTGAACCACGTTAATTTATGATGTTTTTACTTGTTTTGATTTATTTTTCTTGTCCAATTTTATTCCGATCCTGACAAGTGGTATCAGAGTCAGATTGGGTAACGTTTGGGAAAAATTGTGTTTTATCCTCGTCTAATTGTAGAGCTCTCTAAGGCGAATACAATGGTCCAAACTGTGTCAAAATCGAAGCTCAGATGTGACTGCTATCAGTTTATGAAGATTGCCTGAAGTACTAATCGTCACTGGAGAAGACAATCTGCAGATCTGTGGGGAAGAAGAAATTCCAAAGTAATAGCACAAAGTTATTATCTGTGGGGTCTTGACGCAAGCTCTTAGTTGCCCAGCAACAAAGTCTTTGACTTTCCTTTGTCGTGACCAGAGTTCGATTCCTCTCAAATGTGGGGATTATATTTTTTAAGCTTGTAAAAGAAGACCGAAGCTTCACTGCCCCCTGGACCAGCAGCCCACATGAGATTGGAGCCCAGCAAACAACTCGTTGCCACATCAGCGAACCAGTGCCACATCATCAGCTGCTGGCCCACCACCACATCATCGTATTATATTAGCCATCAGCCCACTGCCATGTTAGCAACAGATAGCTTGGAAGTGCCACATCACTAATGCACTGACACGCAGATCCCACAACTGCCATGTCAGCCAAAGTTCAACAATTTACACTTAGCCCCCAAAGTTTCTGAAAATTACAATTCTTCCCCCAAAAGTCTAAACTTCTTCAGTTCAGTCCCTCTTGGGGTTTTTTTTTTTCATTGCTCTGGATCCATTCGTAAGGTTGATTTTCTGTAATTATGATTCAAAATGGCTGAAACAAATAGTGGTATGATAAAGTTGACTTCCTCCAACTATGTTATTTGGAAGCCTTTAATGGAAGACGTGCTTTATTGCAAGGATTTGACGGATCCCATTGAGGCAAAAGGAGTAAGGCTTGTAGATAAGAAAGAAAAAAAATGGAACAAGCTTAATAGGAAAACTGTTGGGACGATTCGGCAACAAATTGGCATGAGTGTCTTTCATCATGTTGCTAATGAGACAAATGCATATGCTATTTGGCAGAAATTGGAGAATATGTATGAGCGGAAGACCGTTCGAAACAAAGTATTACTGATGAGAAGACTTGTCAACTTGAGATATAAGGATAGAACCTCTATCACCAAGCATATGAGCAATTTCCAAAGCTTGGCGAAGCAACTGGCTTCTATGAACAAAATATTGGATGATGAAATACAAGCCTTGCTGCTGCTGGGTACTTTACCTGATAGTTGGGAGACTTTAGTTGTTTCTCTTAGCAATTCTGCTCCCAGTGGAGTTATGACCATGGAGATGGCTCAAGATGCCTTATTGAATGAAGAAGTAAGACGGAAAGATATGGGATCTCAACATTCTCAGCCCTTGTCACTGAGAACAAAAGTCAGGGAAACGGCAGGAGCAAAAATCGCTACAATGGCAGAGGAAATGATCGTAGTAAGTCTAGAACTCGAGGACAGTCTAAATCTTGGGTCAAATGTTTTCATTGCGGCCTAGAGGGACATATGCAGAAAAATTGCCGAAAGTTGAAAAAGGACCAGAAACAAATGGACAACCAACAAAAGTCTGAAGAGGAAAACACTACAGCAACAACATCAGAAAATATTGTCCTTCTTTCCTTAGAAGAAGAAGAATGTCTTCAACTCATTGACTCGGGTGTAGAATGGGTTGTAGATATTGCAGCTTCTTATCATGCAACTCCAAATAAGAAGTTTTTCACTTCATATAGAATAGGAGACTTTGGTATTGTACAGATGGGAAACACTAGCTATTCCAAGATTGAAGGAATAGGGGATATACAAATCCAAACCAGTACTGGGTGCACTATGGTACTGAAGGAAGTGAGACATGTTCCAAACCTTCGTCTTAATCTTATTTCTAGAGTTGCATTGGATCGCCAGGCCTTTGCTAGCCAGTTTGATGATGGGAAGTGGAAGTTGATAAAGGGGTCATTAGTTGTTGCTCGAGGAGAAGTTGCTAGAAATCTTTACATAAATTGTGTCTAGATATGCTCAGACAGTTTGAATACTGTTGAAGACAACCGAACCTGTGGCATCGAAGACTTGCTCACATGAGTGAAAAAGGTTTGCATATATTAGCAAAAAAGAATCTTATTCCCCTTGATAAGTTTGTTTCTTTAAACCCTTGTGAGTATTGCTTGTTTGGGAAACAGCATATGGTAGCTTTCAGCTCTACTGCTAAAAGAAAGTTTGAAAAAATGAATTTGGTGTATTCGGATGTGTGTGGTTCGATTGAAGTAGAGTCAATGGAGGGGGGAATAAGTACTTCCTAACCTTTATTGATGATATGACTAGGAAAGTTTGGGTTTATTTTTTGAAGTCAAAAGATCAAGCCTTTTATTACTTTCAGATGTTTCATGCCAGGGTTGAAAGGGAGACAGGAAAAATGTTGAAGTGTCTCAGAACTGATAATGGTAGCGAATATACCTCAAGAGAGTTTGAAGAGTATTGTGCAAAGCATGGAATTCGACATGAGACAACCGTCCCTGGAACATCACAACACAATGGGGTAGCTGAACTGATGAATCGGACTATTGTGGATAGAGTCCAGTGTATGCTCAGAATGGCTAAGTTACCTAAGTCATTTTGGACTGAAGCTATTCGCACTGCCTGCTATGTGATTAATAGATCTCCATCAGCTCCATTGAACTTTGACATTCCCAAGAGAATTTGGTTTGGGAAAAGGTGTCATATTTTCACCTATGGGTATTTGGTTGTAAGGCATTTGCTCATGTGCCTAAGGAGCAATGAGCTGAGCTTGATGACAAGTCTCAACCTTATATTTTCATTGGCTATGGAGACGAGGAATTTAGATACAGACTTTGGGATCCAATGAAGAAGAAAGTTATCAGGAGCAGGAATGTTATCTTCCATGAGAATCAGATAATTGAAAAAGCTCCACAACAAAAGGTAGCTCATGCTTCAGATCATGTACCTGATCCTTCCCTGTCAGACAATGGTAAAGGATTGCCAGAGGAAGTTCCAGAACCAAATGTTCCAGACACAGATGATGTTCAGGATGAACAGAGTGCAGAAGGTTCTGAGCAGGGGGAGCTATCTTCTTCACCAGAAATACAACCAAGAAGGTTAAATCGGGAGCACAAACCATCAACTTGGTGCCCATTTTCTGAATATGTAATGCTTACTGATGAAGGGGCGCCAGAAAGTCTACAAGAAGTAATGTCCCATAAAGATAAAACAAGTTGGATAAAGGCTATGGAAGAAAAAATGAGTTCACTACATCAAAATAAAACCTATGAGTTAGTGAAACTCCCAGCTGGAAGGAAAGCCTTACAGAACAAATGGATATTCAAGTTAAAGAAGGATACAACTAGAAAATTGATCAAGTATAAAGCCCAATTAGTCGTAAAAGGTTTTAGTCAAATGAAAGGGATCGACTTTGATGAAATTTTTTCTCCAGTTGTCAAGATGACTTCTATCAGAATGGTGCTAGGTTTAACTGCTGGCATGGATCTTGAACTAGAACAGCTAGATGTGAAAACTGCATTCCTCCATGGAGATTTGGAAGAAGAAATTTACATGGAACAGCCAGAAGGTTTTAAAGTCAAAGGAAAGGAACATATGATTTGTAAACTGAAGAAAAGCTTGTACAGGGTGAAACAAGCCCCGAGACAATGGTACAAGAAGTTCGATTCATTTATGGTGAGTCATGGATACAAGCGTACAGATTCAGATCCATGTGTTTACATTCAGAAGTTCCCAACTGGAAGCTTCATTATTTTACTTCTCTATGTTGACAACATGTTGATAGCTGGGCAGAATACTGGGTTGATCAGCAAGCTAAAGAAAGAATTGTTTGAGTTTTTTGATATGAAAGACTTAGGCCCAGCTCAACAGATATTGGGCATGAAGATTGTTTGTGACAGAAAGTCAAAGAAATTGTGGTTGTCACAGGAAAAATACCTGAAACGGGTGATTGAAAAGTTCAACATAAAGAATGCTAAACCGGTAAACACTCCTTTAGCTGGTCATTTCAAGTTAAGCAAGAATTCCTGTCCTTTTACCAAAAAAGAAAGAGAAGAAATGGATAAGATTCCTTACTCCTCAGTTGTAGGGAGTCTAATGTATGCTATGGTGTGCACACGACCAGACATTGCCAATACAGTTGGAGTTGTGAGTAGATTTCTTTCCAATCCTAGGAAAGAACATTGGAAAGCAATGAAATGGATTTTGAGGTATCTTAAGGGTACTTCTAAATTGTGCTTGTGCTTTGGAGATTCTAAACCAATCTTAGAAGGGCATATAGATGCTGATATGACAAGAGACCTTGATTGTAGAAAGGGCACTTCTGGGTTTGTGTTTACTTTTGCAGGGAGAGCCATTTCATGGCAATCCAAGTTGCAAAAATGTGTGGCTCTATCTACAGCGGAGGCTGAATACATTGCCAATGCAGAAGCAGGGAAAGAAATGCTTTGGTTGAAGCGGTTTCTTCATGAATTGGGTCAACAACAAACAACGTACGTGGTTTACTGCGATAATCAGAGTGCTTTAGATTTGAGCAAGAATGCCATGTACCATTCTCGCACGAAGCATATTGACATCCGCTATCACTGGATACGCGAAGTTATGGAGAAACAGATTATGAAACTTGAGAAGATCCAAACAGATAGGAGCCCTGCAGATATGTTGACAAAAGTGGTTCCTAGAGACAAGCACATGTTTTGCCGAGACAAGGTTGGCATGGACTCCATATAAGGAGTTGTTAATGGTGTTCCCTTCTCCCATGGGTGTGGAGGGGGAGATTTGATGGGATCCATACACATCTTAATGATGGAAACCTAAGGGGTGTATTGGGCAAACAACGAAGCCTTGTAACTTGTTGTTATTAATTCCTTTTATTGCTCCCATTAATGTTGGGAGAGGAAGGGTTAGCTGTACTCCTATATATATATATATATATATATATATGTATAAGAGAGGTATGGAACACATAGCAATACAGAGAGGAGGTGAGAGATATATATTGTATGCTTCCTCTAGTTTAGATAATCCAGAGAGAGTGAGTGAGATTTTTTGTATTCTCACATTTGATATAGTGGATGATTACATTTCTTCCGTGGACGTAGGCTATGCCGAACCACGTTAATTTCTGGTGTTTTTACTTGCTTTGATTTATTTTTCTTGTCCAATTTTATTCTGATCCAAACAAAGATAACATAAATTTGCTTTTCAAACTGCCTGGATCTTGGAAGTTCTCTGTGTTTCCCAGTAAAAGGATTGCATATATATAGCGGATCGCCATATGATAAGCCTGATAAGCATAGCAAGCCATTCCACGAGGCTATTACATTAAACTCAGGCATCACATCACCCAAATGAGTTTGAATTTTTCTCACAATTTTACTGGCCCGCTTATCAGACAATTCCACAAAATAAAGCTGATTTTTTGCAAACCTCGCACTGAAAAACTGGGCACAGATTATTCTCTGTCAACTACAGCTCAACAAGAAATGGGTCATCTGATAACATGTGACAAGTTCGGCTAACGGACCTGAACTGCACGAGAGACGTTACGGAAAGCCTTGAAAGTATGTCTAGGGCTGTTTCACATGGTAGATTCTCCGTCCCCCTTCGTGGTTGATCTTCTTCCACCTTGCACTTTCCTTCGTTGCTTTGCTTCTCACTAGCCAAATCCATGATTCAGAAGGGGAAACAAGAAGTAATAATGCAAGAAGGCTTCAAGACAAAGAAAGAACTTTGGTGCAGTTGAACATGGGGAGAACTTTGATAACGATGGATTAATTTATACAATTTTTTTTTTTGGTAATTAATTAATTTATACAATTAGAGACGAAGAGGACAAGAACAATGTACTTGGGACTCAATGTTCAGTAATTTCTTGGAAGATAATTTAAAGGCCTTCCATATTATCAAGGAAAAATGACAAATCTAGAACATGTATTAGTGACTCTGTTTGGCTACAAAATTTGGTTGTAGTTTTGTTTTTTGTTTTTTTTTTTTTTTTTTTTTTGGGTAGTTTTCTTTTTTTGGTGTCCTATATGACCTTTATTTTTTTATCAAAATTTAAATTTCTTTTTAGAAACTGTAATTTTTAGGCATATTAATCGCATTCGAAAAAAAAAATCAAAAAATTCATGTTTGTTTAGATAGAAGTTATCTTTTTGGATAAAATAGTAATGAAAAAGTTATTTTTTTTTTATTTTTTTTAGTTTTTACGCAAGGGACTATGAATTTTTTAATTTTACTATTATTATTTAATTATTTTTTTTTATGAATACGATTAACATGATTAAAATTGTAGCTTTTGAAAAGAAAATTAGATTTTGGTGAAAAAAATCATATGAGACTAAAAAAGCTCCCCAAAAAAAAAAAGCTAAAACCTACCAAACGGAGCCGCAACAAGTTTAGAAGCATTTGGAAATCACGTTCAGGTTTACCTTTTCATTAATTCACAGCAACTGAAACGCTCCTAACAAAGCTGCTTTTCTACCACATTTGTAATCACAGTGTAGCACGCACCCGCAAATTCTATACTCCCAGACTCAAGGCAAAAGGACAAATGACCCTTACTGATGATGACCTGCAGCGTAAAGAATGCTTTAATGCCAATTAATCGTATCAGATATCTGTCTTTTTTCTTTTTTTTTTTTATTATTACTTCAGAGGGAAGCATTTATTGCTATTTTCCACTAATTCAATCCGCCGATAGGGATCATCCTAATAAAAATTTTCCAAGAGGCCCAAATATGAAAAACATTGTTCAAAGACAAAATAGCTAGCTCATGTACCTACTCGAACTCTTTTTTAATAATTAAGGGATAGGAAATTCGAATCAGAAAAGACACACCCCATGCAATTTCTTTGAACGGTGATAAATATACAATATTTTCAACTGTATCAAATAGAAATAAGGGTCGCCGATCAAATGATCGCTCTCCAAAATAACAAAAACTTCGGCACAGGGTGGTGGGATAATTTAAATACATCCATCTAGCTTTTCACAAAATAATCGTCCGGGAAATCTGTCATCTTGAATGCAAACACTGTGTCTTTCCATTTCGATGGCTATGTCTGAAGTGACCCAAAGGGCCAAAGCCAGACTTTCCCTACCCCCAGCACTGGGTGGAGGTTGGGCACCTTTAGTACTTGGGCCAAACTTAGACCCTGGGTATTCCAGCACAGATAGTGATTTATAAAAATAAAATGATTGCTAAACATATTGGCGAGTTATCAAGTCCATTTTTGCCCAAGCATTCAAAACATTCAACTAATATTGATATCCTCTTGTCTTCTGCTTTCTTCTTTTTGTGCCTTCAAGATTTCGTTTTTGTATTTTTAATCATTACAAACACAAGAATCAATTGACAAAAGAAACTTTACTTCTGACATTTCGTTCAAGTAACGACAAAAGTAGTAATACAAAACAGAAAAGATTAAAGCACAGAAAAAGAAAGAGATAGAGAGAGAGATTAAGCAAGAGGGATAGAGAAATAGAGAGAGAGAGAGAGAAACTTAGGAGAGAAGAAAGAATAATAACAACAATGCCATTCAATATTTTCTAAATTCAACGTCTCCCAAATAATACAATTAAAGTTTTATATAGGTTAACCTTAAATCAAAACAAAATCACGTAAATGTGATATATTAAAAATGAAATCTTAATATAGGCAACAAAAATAAAAATTAATCTTAAGAATAATATAAAATCTAATCTTAATGACATGAAATAAAATAAAATAAAGTAATTCTTTAATATTTGCTTCCATTTTGCATCAAGATGTTTTGGAAATCCTTGAAAGTATGTCCAGGGCTGTTTCATGTGGTACTACTCTCCATCCCACTTTCTGTTTGATTTTTTTTTTTTTTTTTCTGCCTTGCACTTTCCTTCATTGCTTTGTTTCTCACTAGCCAAGTCCATGATTCAGTAGAGGAGAAAGGAAGTGATAAAGCAAGAAGGATTAGAGACGAAGAAGGAACTTTGGAGCAGTTGAGAATGGGGAACTTTTATAGCAGTGGATTAATTAACATTTCCTTAGAGACAAAGAGCACAAGAATAATGTCTTCAGGATTCATGAATTCACAGAAATAGAAATGGTCCTTAGAAGGCTCCATCTTTACAGCATTTGCGATCAAGTATACACTGTTTTCTTCTTTTTGTACCCTCAAAATAAGGTTGCTGTCATTTTAATTGTGATAAATACAAGAATTGGCAGGCCTTGTTTGATTTAATTTGATAAATAAAATTTTATGTTTGAAATACATTTTAAATTTAAGAATTGGTTTGATTTGATTTAAGAAAAATATCAAATTTAACCATGTTAATAGGAAATAAAAAATATGATAAATAAGTATACATTTATCAACTTACTTAAACAAATATCCTGTGACATTGATGGGTTAACAGTGAAGCCAAATTCAAAACTTCTTTCCTTCAATCAAAATCTGAGCATATCATCTATCACATACGAACACCAGTACATACATACATACATACATATATATATATATTACTAATTATGTTTACAATCAAGCACATAGATTTTCATGCAAAGATGCAAAGGCCAAGTCAAACAAACACCTCCATTCGCGTTTTGGGTACAAATTTTCTTACAGAGATGCATACATCAAGGGCATCACACCAACCCTACCAATGCCCAGTACAGACCATCTTTACTTCATTACTTAACGGCCATAGGGTTCTATATATTATGCTCAATCACCCTTCAGAAATGAACTCAATGCAATATAATGTTTAAAATGGATTTGGGGTTCCTGAAATTAAAATACAACTTTAGGAGTTAAAGTTGTATTTTCAACTACTGGATTTTATAGAAATTCATCCAATGGTCAAGAATAAAACAATTTCATTCAATGAACTTCCATAAAAATTCAAAAGTTAAAAGAGCAACTTTAAACCCTAACGTTGAATTTCAACTTCAGGATTCCCACATCCGTTTAAAATAACAGATCTCATAAAATGAATAATTTTACCTATCAACCTCTCAGGGATTGATGACATCTGCATTCATCCTTCTACATAAGAAAAGAATCTTTTCAAGGTCATATCTGCTTTAAGGAAGAGTGGAGAATCTACAAAGAAAGTAAAAGCATATATAGCTCAATGATAGATCAATAAGAAGGGGGTCGTACACAAACTTCCCCATCTCCCTTGTTTTTGTCTCCAGCACGTGACTATGTCGTGTAGAACAAATGTCAAATAGGGCAAAGGTTGTCGATTTCTTCTCCAGCCCAAACCATGCATTACAAACCAATTGTGATTATAATCTTTCATTCCTGAAAAAAAAAAATAAAAAAAAAATTAAAATCATCATTATGATGTCTTTTGGAACATAACAGAAACTGTAATTTTTATGCATTGTTGCAATGGATACTCAAATTCTCAAAACGAGGAGCATCTACCAATGTAAAGTTGATAAATTACCATACAAGAGAAGGCAAAAGAATGTAGATGGGAAGAGTCTGATGTGTCGCCTTATAGTAGTGGTGAATGATGTCAGTAGTTGGATGCTCGAATTGCTTTGGTCTTAATCCAAAAATAACTCAGATTAAACACTTAGTGCCGAATCACCAATGAACAACTGCTGCCATATTAGTCAACTTCTCACTCAATCAACCAGACTTGAAGAATTGTGCCACCGCTGAATACAGCTGCTGTTCTTCGAATGGCTTGGTCACGTAATCGTCCATACCACAGTTTATGCACTTCTCGTATGTGGCTTGAATCACATCGGCCGTCATTGCTAATATTGGTGTGTGCCATCGGGCCACGTTTGCAAACATCTTGATTGATGCTTCACCAGATTCAATTCTTTCATTAACATTGCGCTCGAGCCTGCGAATTTGCCGTGTAGCTTCAAACCTGTATTATTGGACCAAACAGTATATATAAATCACAAGCCTAAACTTACGAGCAACAATTAAATGGAGAGGAGAGGGGATGACCTCGTGAAAAGGTTTCCCTCACCTAGGCTTTATGTCATGTCTTCAACTCAAACCCAACCCCACCCAAAAAAATAAAATGAAAAAGAGAAAGACAAAAAAAAAAAAAAAAAATCAAATGAGAAAACTTTTAAACCCACACTAGTGAGCAATAATCAAATTTGATACATATCTAAAAGCACTCGTCACCCATTATTGTTCTCTTCTTATTCATTTCTATTGTCTAGTTGCTGTCACTGTCAGGATTATCATCAACTCCAGTTGTGTTTTCCTAATTCCGTTATGCCATCGAGAATGGCTTTTTATAGGCCTTTGTCCACCATAAATTTTCCAGTGACACAAGTGATAACAACAATCTGATACTGATTTGAAAATCATACGGTATCATCAAAATATGCCAAATTTTTGCCTTAGAGATTCAAAGTGAGGCCCATGAAAGCTTTTCAAAATGCAAGAAGATTAAACTTGTTGACCATCACTTGGTCAACAAGTTTGCCAGAAAACAACAGCATTTTTTTTTTTTGCACTCATAACCGTGGGAAATCATAAAATTTAAAACAGAGAGGTTATTACCCATCCATTTCTGGCATTTGAAGATCCATGAAGCAAGCATCAAAGTTGTGGGGAGGCTTAAGCATTAGCAAAGCAGCCTTTCCACTATCTACACAGGTAACAATTGCTCCATATTTCTCTAGAGCACATGCTGCCACTTTTCTATTAACCCCATTGTCATCTACCACCAAGATTTGCTTTTTCATAAGAAGGCTTCCCAGAGTCAAAGGTTTTTCTCCATTTAGTTGCCTCTCCTTGCCAACTCCAAGCACTTCTTGTAAGCAGGAAATTAGTGCGCTTAATCGAAGAGGTTTTATTAGCTCTTTATCCACTAGACCAGCTGATTTGAGTTCATTGAGCTCAGTACGGCTTATGCAGCTTGCTAATAGAAAAATTTTAAGT
Organism: Vitellaria paradoxa; assembly: GCA_019916065.1. Lineage (NCBI taxonomy): Eukaryota > Viridiplantae > Streptophyta > Magnoliopsida > Ericales > Sapotaceae > Vitellaria > Vitellaria paradoxa. Next base: position 41,724,574 of record CM034234.1, read on the forward strand.
GGGCTTTCCAAGACATCCTTCCTTCTATTTAGCCCTAGTTCTTTGAGCAGATGATGGGATGGAAGACTAGCATCCATCCCCCAAACGTCATTGTCAATAAGAACGATGGAACAACATGACGATACACTGGACATAACCAACAAATTCATTAGCAAAATAGAAAATGAATTGCATATACCATTGTAAAAATTATTCGTAATACCACATTCCAAAGGGCAGCTACAAATATATTTTAGGTTTAAAGGGAAAAGTGATGCGGAACAACAATTGAAAGTAAAGAAAGAATAGAGAGAAAGCAAGAGAAAGAAGAAAGTAGAGAAGAAGAGAAGAAGAATTAGAAGAAAAGAGGGGAAAGAAAAACCAGCCACCAATATTATTCAATCAATCAATCAATCCTCTTCTGTTAACCCTAAGTAGGGTTTAAATAGAAAACATCATGGGCCTAACACAAAAGGCCTAAAATAAAATAAAACGATACTAAAATAGCCCAAAAACAAATAGATCCAAATAACCTCTAATAATATAAACTCATTATTAATAAAGCCCAAAACAAATAGGCCCAAATAATAAATAAAATAATAATAATAATAAAAGAAATAAAAATCTAGATGATGTCCTCATCAAAAAGAAAAATCAAAAACTAATTTTGGTGCAGGAGCAACGAAGCTCACATTTATCCATATAATAACAATCATATAGAAGCATATTAGTTACGTACTACGATAGATATTAGAATATAGTTATGATAGTGTGAGAGTTGCATTAAGAATGGATAAAGTAGGCCCCAGAAGTTTATATAAAAAGATGCCAGATAGTTCCTCGGAAAATGAGGCCTGGAGTTCTATGCAAAGGACTCCAACCCTCCTCTTTCAAAGGGCACTTGGAGGATTAGATACAACTAGCAGAGTACCTGCACTTTGCAGCGGGTTTTGCAATATATTTAAGGTTATGATGGATGAAAAATGATCACTTGCAAAAAAACATGTAATTTTGACAATTCATCATCTACATGGTTTTCTTCACTACAATGTTTTGGTTGAAATTTTTCTGAGGTTTTGTTCTGTATAATAATGGAACTGATGACTGGAAGAAAGATAATCTGCACCCAGTTTCTGGTTGAGTACCTCAATAACATAAGAACACTAAAACTTTAAATCTTCAACGAGTTTCTTGCTGCTTCAAGATACTGTCAAGGTTTTCATAAAAAAGATTAGTAAATTAGTAAAAAAGGATTTTACCTTGAGTTAGAGTTACTTGATAGATAGACACATGCAGAATCCAGACTTGAAGCTATATCTGCCATTATTCCCAATCTCTGAAGTTGATATCTGGTGACCTCAGCTCGGATACTTTTATCATCAACCACCAATGCCCTCAGTCCCCGGAACTCAGAAACAGCAGGATCACAATGCTGCCACTTTTTATCCAAAGAACTCATGTCTCCTTTTCTGAAAACCGCAGTAAATGAAAAGGTGCTGCCAGTGCCAGGTTCACTCACAAACCCAATCTCTCCGCCCATGAGGTCCACCAAGCGCTTGCTAATGCTCAACCCTATTCCAGTCCCTCCATAAGTTCGTGAAGTCGAACTATCAGCCTGCATAAAAGGCGTAAAAATACGATCTTGTGCTCCTGGTGGAATTCCCACACCAGTGTCTTCCACTGTTACTAATAGTTTGATCTTTTCAGTTTCCTCTGTCAAATTTATGCCACTAAAATTTTTAAAATTCTTCCAACTCTTCCATCTGTCCACCACAGGACACCCACTCAATGTATTATAAGATTTCTTTGACCAGTCTTGGAATAAGATTAAGTTCTGTCTCAGCACTTCATCCCTAACATCAAGTGGGAGTTTCACTTCATCTGCCAGATGCACCGAGACAAATACATGCCCTCTGTCATGAGTAAACTGCAATGCAAACAAGTAACAAAGCAGTGAACCAAAAAAGGCATATTATAAATTCAACAAAATCAATATAAAAATGATGGGAGTAAAGTTGGCTGCAGATAAAAAAACTTCCAAGGAGGGCGATCCCCGGTGCAGGCAGTGGGCATGCAATCCAAAATTTTAGATGCCTTGATTAAACCAATTATTCTTATATTTTCTTATCAGCTCACTAGTTAGACCATATCACTCATCCATCTCACCAAAGAATATTACCACTGTCAGCTTGGTGCAACATATCATTTTGAAATAATACCCATATTACATGAACTTGGGTACAAAAGTGTCGGGTGCAGACACTGCTAATTTTCACAAAAGCAGGTCATGCATAAAATATAACTCATATGGATGCTTATATAGTATACTTACTATTCATACATACTGGGTGCATGTTCAACAAAATATGTTGGAAAAATATCTTATACATTTACTAAATTGTCGATTGTCCACAAGGTACTTCACAAATTTAAAAGGGTCCACATGACAGAAAAATACGTACAAACATCCTATTTTTCTTCATTTCATTCTTTCTTTATTCAAGACACATATCTTTTCTTCTCTTTTATTTTGGATGGCCCATGTGACAGAGAATAATAGAAGCTAGACAGCATGGAAGTTTCAATAACAAGTTATGGTCCTTGACAAAAGAAGGGAATGAAGGTGCATATAATTAATAGTCTATAACCATAAAAGGGGACTAGAGCCATAAATATTATACAGCAATAAAACATGTTTCCTTTCTAATGTAAGATAAATATCAACCATATGAAATTTAGTATGCAGGGTTATCCGTAGATTCCTAGTGTTGGCATCCAGTTCCAACTAATGCTCAGATTAACTGAAAGAAAAACAGAAGTACTTCACATTTTCTGATGATTTTCTAGCATGTAAATTGCAGTACAAGTAGGTAAGGTTATTGACCCATTTCCTATAAGTGACATGAATGTCTGGCACATCCAACTCCAACCTAGCCATTCCAGAGAAAGTGACGTTGCAAAAAATAAAGCCATCTTCCATCAAAATGGACAAGTTTAAAACTGCCATTAAATGTAAACACGCTCACATGCTTCAAGCCCAAAAAAAAAAGAAAGTCATAATTTTCAAGAAATACTTTTACTGAACATCCAAGGGAACCTATGAAACGACAAATTTGGATTATGCTAGGTGGTAAGCTTTCCATTCCTCCCAAAATAGCAGGCGGCAAGATACACTTTCCAAAACCAACCAAGCAACAGAAAAAAACAAATTCCCCTGCACTTTTATTGCCCATAAAAATGTACATGATCATTGAAACACAACCAACCTTGATTGAGTTTCCAACAAGATTAGTAATTATCTGCCGCAACCGCCCAGGATCTCCAACAACAACTGCCGGAATCTGATTAGAGACGTAAACAGCCAACTTCTCTCACCCAAGGAAACACAAACAACAAAGTCAATAGAAGAAATAATATCAAGTTCCAGTAACCACAACTAGCCTACAAAGCGCGCGAACACACACACACATATATAAGGCAATTAGCTGTTACCTCAATCCCTTTCTCATTAGCTTTGCCAGAGAAAAGAGACAAAATGTTATCAAGTACAGCACGGAGATCAAAAGGTACAGCCTCAAGTTCAAGCCTGCCTGATTCTATCTTAGCTTGATCAAGAACCTCATTAATCAATGATATTAGATCTTTCCCACTATCATGAGCAGTCTGGGTATAATCCAATTGGTTTGCATCAAGATTTGTGTCCATTAGCCTTTGCAGCATACCTGTAATTGAATTTGAAGATGTACTCAGAAATTTGATTTGCCCAGATATGTAAAAATGTGAATGTGAATCGAGAAGACTTTTTCATTACCTAAAACACCATTCATTGGAGTCCTGATTTCATGAGAAACCGTTGCCAGAAACTACAGAAAACAAAAGAAAACTTTGGTTAAGGATATTGCAAGAATATCACATGTTTTTGGGAGATAATTCTGATGATGAAAACCACCAAGGAAAACATAAAACTTTGTTTCACTGCAAAATGTGAAAAATAATGATTTCCGTGGAAATAAAAATTTCTAGTTGTTTGTTTACTTGGAAATTTCTAAAATTGTAGGAAAAATAATTCCATATTTCTTGGAAGATATAGGAAAACAACTTCCTGGATTTTATCTGGAAATCGTTTTCCATGAGCAGGAGAGGATATTTTTTTGGCACTTACCCCAATCATCCAACAATCAATTTAAAATTTTGAATTTAATTAATGTCTAGCAAATCTCTGGCTGGGTTATTTCTCTTTTCTTCCATATTTAAGAGTAAGAATTAGTGTTTTGGTGATTATGTGGTAGATTTTATTTAAAAAAAAAAAGAAATCTAAATATATTTTCAAAGAACTCTTATGAGAAGATTTCTTTTTCCTCACAAATATTTTTCCAGAAAAAATTTCACCTCAGATAGTATTTTCCAGTAAAACAAACATAGCACAAGGTGTGACTGCATCTGAGGAAATGAAGAAAAATGATTACACTAAAGTGGATTTTATACATGCATCTGAAGACACTGTAAATTTGTCTAACCTCTAATACAAATAAAATGCACCTGAGATTTTGCAACATCTGCAGCTTCAGCACGGTGTTTGAGCTCCATCATTTCCCTATAATCACGCTCCATTTTCGCAATACGGTTAATAGCAGCATGAAATATGTGACCCAGAAGCAAAGTGATAACAAGAACTCCCACTGATGCCGTTATTGCATTCCAAGGTGGAGGTGGCTTCTGCTTAAACCTGTAGCCAAACAAAAACAAAAAAAAAAAAAGAAAGAAAGAAAGAAATTGAAAAACCGGAACTCAGAATATCTTGCTGTCTACATTGTTGGCAATTGTTAATATTACACTCAACCACAATTGACAGTTGACCTGCATTGCATCTCATGATTCCGAGCTGGATCACCAAAATCAAGGTTGCTAACATGCAGTAGGCCTGTATCAATGACATCAGCACCATACATTTTGATGGGTGCATCTTTGTTGGTTGTGTCATAAACATTCACAACAATAGTCTGTTTACTAGCAAGCTGGTGTAGAAGCTTCTCCACCAGTGAGGGGACATCATAAGATGCACCTAGATACCTTTCAAGATGCAAGGCGCAGAATAAAAAAGTCATCAATACAATCAATTAGGGGAAAAAAATTACACTGAGACCACTATTTAATTATATCAGGCATAAATTGTTAAAAAAAAAAAAATCAGAATATTTTAAGTTGATTGACTTACCCAACAGTAGCATTAATGCATTGCTCTGGTGTAGCATCTGGAGGGAGGTGAGAGTTATATACAGCAAAAGTTAGTACAACACCAAGGTGATTAGATTTCAATAACTTAAAAGGAGATGTCAAAACTCCTTTTCCAGATGCCCTTGCTCGCAAAATATTCTCACGATCTTCCTACATAACAACAAGAAATAAAAAAATATTCTTTTAACATCAAAATGAATGCATAGATCAGATGGCTGCAATCATCGAACATTCTCAATAACATTGCAAATTTTATTAGGTTGATTCCATTCTCAGACCACAGTGACCAGACTGGGGATACCTTTATAATTCATTAATTGCACAAAATGTTTAAACCCAATTAGCCATCATGTTTTTGGGGGTGAACCGGAGAGAGAACCACATCAATAAAATTAACCAGAGAATTACATGGAAGTACATTTCCATTGCTTACATGCTCAATAACATTGTAAATTTTATTAGGTCGATTCCATTTTTTAGAGCACAATGACCAGCCTGGGGTTACCTTTATAATTCGTTAATTGCACAAAATATTTCAACCCTAATAGCCATCATGTTTTGGGGGGTGAACCAGAGAGAGAACCACATCAACCAAATTAACCAGAGAGTTGCATGGCAGTACATTTTTCATTGGTTACACTTACAGATAGGTTTAAGAGGTAAAATTGAAACCATTAGCTTGATGAGAATGAAATCTGAGGCAAAACTTTTAGAAATAACAAAGCCCCATAGATAAATAAGACACACCTTTCCAGACATCATATCGATGGATACAATATGGGAGACCGTTTCTTGAGAAAAAATAACTGGTGCATATTCATCTTGAGTGGGTGAAGGATCCAAATTTTCAAGGATACATTCTTGGACTAGAGTTTGATCCTCAATTTCCATTTTCTTTATTGTCCAACCTTGCTGTTTCTCAAAATTATTCCTTTCTGAGTGAAGAACTCTCAAGGCATAGGCAACTCCACTCGTAAGAGGCCTCTCAAAAGCCGTTCTTTCAGTATATTCTCGAAATGTTCTCTGTGGATTAAAAGAAAATTTATCACTGTCAATATCACAGGCACAGTAAAACAAACAAAGATAAGACTAACATTGCACGAGGTGTAAATATTACATAACTGATATGTGGTTTCTTGATTCTGTACTTAATGTGAACAAAAAAAGGTACGAATCCTGGAACTAAGTGAAAATGTAACAAACAGTGAGGAGAACATTACCTGATCAATAGCAGAAGGTTGTTTTCCATGGTGAAATGTGGAGACAAGGATAGCCAAGGCATGTACATGATTCATGCTAACATTAAACTGGTCCTGCAGCATCCGAGCTCTTTCATCACACATGTTGGCAAGTGTCTCTCTCCTTCTGAAAAGTATATCCTCATTTAAGTGCCAAAATAACCAAGCAGATCCAGTTACCCCAGCTAAGATAAACATAATGAGGAGTTTCTTCCTCCACTTCCCAACATTTCTTGAAGAACCCTGTGCTTGCTGTTGCTGTTTTTGCTGCTGAGTGAGTGGCTGCTGCTGAAACCCTGGCTGCTTTTTAATTCCCTGCAATTTTTTATATAAGCGAGGCATGGTGCAACCAAGCACTACTCCAATAAGAACCCACCAACAAGCTTTGATCAAACAAAAAGAAAAACTTCCACAACGCTCTTTTGAACTACCTCCTAGAGCCATCGTCTGTAATGCATTCTGATCAGAGCCAAAGCAAGACCATCAACAAAACAAATTAGGAAATGTGTACAATCACTCTTGGCTTTTGCAAAATTTCTCCCAACTATTTACCAAAGGAATTGAAACAAGGAAATAGTTTGGCATAAATAATGAGAGAATATGTGAATAAACAGTAGGCAGTCTAAGAGGGCATGAAAAACCACTGCCAGAATCATCAAATCCTATTGCATGTGTCAGGACTGTTGTATTAATAATAGTTACTAGTTCTTGCACAGAGATTTGTTTTATTATGTTGTTACAACTTTCATATCTGAAACTCACTATTGTTCCCATCTAGAATTTGCAGTTAAATGTTAGCATTCGATATGCAACCAAAAAAATGAAGATTTAAATAATGACCCCTCCCGCATTGCAGTTCCATATTTTAAATTGTGAAGTTTATCTGCCCTAAGCAACAAAATTTTATGAAGAACGGAAGTTTCTAGGCCTCTAGTACTATAAGAAATATCTGAACTCCCAAATTGAATATGCCTGATAATATAGTTTTTACTATCCAAGCATACAGTTTGCATAAATTACCCAAAAGAAAAAAAAAATAATAATCTATGTTTCTGTACCAGTTTAATATTTAGCTCCAAATGGTGGCAAGAACATTGATTGTTAATAAAACTATAAAATGGGAACTCTTCGCACAGTTAATTCCCATGGTATTTATCAAATTATTAAGTAAAAATCGTGTTAATTTGTTTTTTTTTGTAAGACCTCCCAATTCCATAGAATTTACAATTGACTGGAAACTAAAAGACAAGGGGAAAACCCAAACCACTGACTAGGTTTCTGATAATTCTGAACATTTGATATTAGCACAGGGACAATCATGTATGAACAAAACAAGGATCAGTAAGGATAATTAGCAAAGAAAGCACCCAATTCGATTTCAAAAGCTGAGCGTGGGAAAGTTTTGCTATAGATCAAAATGTGAACAAGAGAATAAAACAGAGAAAACAAAAGGAACCAGAGAGAGAGAGAGAGAGAGAGAGAGAGAGAATAAAATTGACTAGAAACCAATTCACAGATTCACTTAATGACTGCTTTGCACTATCATGCATATTCCATTTCATATTTTCAATGCAGTTTGAACCAAAATGGACAAGAGTGATTTCCTCAGAAACATTTATTCTATCAAATTATCAATAATTATTCATATTTTGAACAAACAAAAAGGGTTACTTCATTGAAAATCAATTTGCAGGTTCCCTCATTAAAGTTTTTATGCAATCGAAATCAACAGTAGCGTAATGTCGAAGAGTAAAATATCTAGAAGTAAATAACTATACTACTGTTAAAGATAAAACAGAATACATTTGTAACCTGCTCTATATCATTTTCCTTGTTCACTCAAATTAACAAACAAAATAAGAATTAAAACACAAACATTAGTTATCAAGAACAACTACTTCAGGCTACAAACCACAAAACTAAATCTGAAAAAAGAAAGAATAGAGCTTTTCAAGATGCAAATCTAATCTGCTAAAGTAAAAAGCTTAAGAGATGATAAAGACAGCACCTGATCGGATTCATAGAATAAATAAGGTAAAGCACGAAGGTAGTCTTTGCTGACATTGAAATGTTCTAGCAAAGTCCCAGCTTTGTCTTGACAGAAGTCTAGAGTCTCCTTCATTCTCAAAGCCGCATCATCTAAGCCAGAGAAGAACCAAATAAACCCTATAAAAACACCCAAAAGCCACAGAGTCAGGATCTGTCTTGTCCACTTCCAGACTCTGTCAGGTCCATGCAAAGGCTCCTTTGCCTTCTTCATCAGCTTGAAAGTAGTGGGTAATTTACCATTAGAACCACGGTGCTTGCAGTTCAAAGACATCTTAACCAAAAACCACCTACATATCCTCAAAAGAGCCTTGGAAGGTAGAGAGAAGTCCCAGACAAAGCAGAAAAGACCATCAAATTTAGGACTGCTGGAGACCTAATATGAAGTTCCAACCATGATTCTGAACTACAATTGTGTGAAATCCAGTTTGATTCTTCATTAAGTCCAGCTCCCAGAATTCAACAAAATGGTCCTTTAGGTGGCATCTGCTAGGAAGATTGAACTGGGTCGTCAAAATAATTAGCTACCCAGTTGACTTTTCAAGACACCCAACTCACAAGACTAACCAAAAAGGATCTTCAGAAAGCTCACTAGTAAGATAGAGCCAAAAACAAAAAGTTGAGAGAGATTCAGTTAAATCTTCAGCAAACTAAAGCTTCAATTACTTACCACATTATGTATGTAGTGCTCTCCCACGCCTTCAATCTCTTTGCTCTCTTGGATGATGATTCGATGCTATTTTGGTTCTTCCTCACTCTGGCAAGCACAGAAACCCATCAAAACCACACCTCTTCTAGAGGACACAAAGGAAAGCAAATCATTCCAAACAATAGCCCGGTTCATACCCAGATGCTGCTTTGGCAACTTATCAAGAAATCGCTAATAAGACAAAAAATGAAGAAAGAAAGAAAAGAAAAACAAGAAGTGGAAGAAAGTCTTATTTATGAATACCTATACCTTTGTAGCTCTCAAAGCTCTGTAGAGTGTAGAACAAAGAACTGAAAAAACAAATTCATCATCAAAAGAAACTTAATACAAATCAATTGTTTTCACTGCTAACCCAACTTGAAACATTAATAAGAATGTGGGATAAAAAGAGGGAACTCTCTCTCTCTCCCCCCCAGTTTCGAGTTAAACTTGAGCAAAATTGGGCACATCATTATCTCATCATCCTTAGGAGAATCCAAAACTGGAATAACCCAAAATAAAATTCGACAATTCTTTACCTTTCTGTAACTCCTTTCTCCCTTTCCTATTCTTTTCTCTTTTTTTTGCTTTTTAGCCTTGAAAAGCCCTGCACCATCCAAAGTTTAGACGGTGTATTTGTTTTCTGCCATTCTGCATACATACGGATATATTCAGTCATTATTATATCTAAATATATGCGGAGAGAGAAAGGGATGATGAATAAAGTGGTCATGGGAGGCACTGTGTTCAGCTCTGAGACATTGGGCGGGGAAAAGGGAGGCATCTATGCTAGTTTAAATAATGCGGGAAAAACTCGGCGATTTTATCGGAAAAATAGAATTTTTTTTTTAAACTGGAAAAAGAGAATGATGACGTGGCAAAATGAACTTTCGCGGTTAATATATATTTGTGTTAATTACAAGATTACCTTATAAACCACGACCTAATATTATTTTCTCTCCTTCACTAAAATTATTACACAGACCACTTAAAACTATTAATTTTTAACAATATGTATATGTGTTAAGTGTGAAGTCTGATTTAAATAAAAGTGAAAGTGTGTTTTTGTATTTTAGGAGTTTTTTTTTTTTTTTTGGTATACGCTAGGATTTCTCACAATTATAAAAAAAAAAAAAAAACACCTAGAGTTACTTTTGTAATTTTATAATCTTTTTTTATATTTCATCACAGTAAAACACCGCAGCATCCCGTAAATGTATGATTAAGTAATTAATTAAAGTCGGAACCACGTAAATTTTTGCCCCGTTCTTTTCTTGTTTGTGATTATTTTCTATTCTTATTTCTCATCGATTGTGTGCGTTTGCTTGTGAATTTGAACATAAGGATCCCCAACAATTTGTATCAGAACTCCAGGTTAGGAGATTAAGAGTTTACACAATGGTTGGAGACAAATACAAGATTGAGAAGTTCAATGGTACGAACTACGCTTTTTTGAAGATGCAAACGGAAGATATTCTGTATCAGAAAGATTTATATCTTCTGATCAGTAGGAAAAAGCCAAAAATCATAACATAAGAAGATTGAAATATTTTGGATCGCAAAGCTTTGAAGATTGTGTGATTAAACCTTGCGCTGTCGGTTGCGTCAAATATTGCCACAAAAAGGCTACAGTAGATTCGTTCAAAGTCCTAGACAAGATGTACGAGAAACCTTCAGTGGTGAATAAGATATATCTTATGAAAAAGTTGTTTGACTTAAAGATAGTTGAAAACTCCATTGTTGTTGAACATCTAAATGAATTTAATACGGTTATGAATCAGTTAGAATCCGTGGCTATTAATTTTGATTATGAAATTAGAGCTTTTGTTCTATTATCCAGTTTGCTAGAAAGTTGGAATGGACTTGTCGTGGCAATTAGTAATTCCTCCATATCTGCAAAAATAAAACTAAAGGATGTTACTGGATTAATTTTAAGAGAAGAGGCTAGGAGGAAAGCATCGAGTGAGGATGTTACTTCGGGTTCAACATTAAATACAAAGGAAAGAGGCAGGTCTACGAATAGAGGAGACAACAAAGGCAAGTAAAGAAGAAATTCCAAAAATAGGGATAGGAGTAAATCTCGTGATATAGATATGAAATCTGAAAGTTGTTGGAACTATGGTCAAATGAAGCATTTGAAGCGAGACTATAGAGCACCATCGAAAAAGTAACAAAATGAAAATAATCAGGGGGTAAGAGCACTGTCAATGTTACAGATCAGTCAGATAATGAAGTCTTGATTTGTTCGCTAGATTCTCGTAATAAGTCTTGAATTTTAGACTCGGGAGCCTTATTACATGTTACTCCACGCATTGATGTGTTACAAAATTATGTGTAAGGAAATTTTGAAAATGTCTACTTCAATGATGATGAGGCTTGCAATATTGTTAGGAAAATGAGATATGCAGATTACTTAGACAGATGAGACAGTATCAAAATTGAAAAATGTTAGACATGTACATATTCTAATAAGGAATCTTATTTTGGTGGATCAGTTGTCAAAGGGTAGAGTGGTCGTATAATTTACGTCAAATGCTTAGAAGATGAGCAAAGGGGCCTTGGTTATGGCTCGTGGTAAAAAGGAAAAAAAAACCCGATATGTATCTTTAGATACTTATAGTAGCATTACGTTGACAGCATCAGCAGTTGATTGTACTATGTGGCATCATAAGCTGGGTCACATGAGTGAAAAATGAATAAAAGTAATGTTGTCGGAAAGTAAATTGCAGGGTTGTAAATCACTAAATTTGAACTTTTGTGAGGATTGTGTGTTCGGAAAATAGAAAAAAAAAAAAAAAAACCAGCTTTACAAAGGTGGCAGTGACCCTAAAATCAAAGAAACTAGAGCTTGTTCATATAGATGTGTAGGGCTCATCTCAGGTATCTTCTCTTGGTAGCTCACGTTATTTATTACTTTTATTGATGACACTACTAGAAAATTATGGGTTTATTTTTTCAAGAATAAATATGATGTGTTTGGCATTTTTAAGAATTCGAAAGCATTAGTTGAAAATAAAATAGGAAAAAAACTGAAGTGTTTAAAATCTTATAATGGTGATGAGTTTTTTACTGTGTTGCGAATAGCATTCGGAGATTGAAAACAATCCCAAAGAGAACAAGGCAGAATGGAGCTGTTAAGTGCATGAATAGAATGATCCTCGAGCGTGCAAGGAGCATGAGGCTACATACTGGGTAATCTAAGCAATTCTGGGCTGAAGCAGTAAATACAACGGTGTATTTGATCAATAGGGGACCTTCAGTTCCTTTGAATAGTGGATTGCCCGATGAGGTTTGGTCAGGTAAAGAGGTCCCCTTTACAAGTCTTTGGTTGCATAGCCTATATGCATATTAATTCCAGTGATAGAGGGTAAACTTGATGCTAAGGTCTCAAAAGTTTGTGTTTATAGGCTATGGTACTGATAACTATGGATATAGGTTGTATGATTTTGAAAATCGAAAAACATGCAAGAGTATGGATGTGATATTTAGTGAGTTTGTTTTGTATAAAAATAGACAAAATCAACTCGAGAAGGCTAATGAAAATTCAAACATTATAGAGTTTGAGGGGATCCCTCACAGGAGTATTTTACAGCCTCAAGATATTAATACAAAATTTACTCCACAAGCAAATCCACAAACTCCTCCTCCTAGTATCAATAAACCTCCAATGCATTATTCTCGTTCTTTACACTATTTGTTATTAATTGATAGTGGTGAACCAGAATGTTCTAAGGAAGCATTGCAGGTGGAGACCAGGGAGGAGTGGGAGCATACGATGGATGATGAGATGGATTCTCTCTCATCAAATTAGACTTGAAACTTGGTTCAGTTGCCAAAAGGGAAGAGAGCTTTGCATACCAAATGAGTATACAGGCTTAAGGAAAAATATGATGGGAGCAAACTGCACAAGGTAAGGTTGGTAGTGAAGGACTTTGAGCAAAAACCAAGTATTGACTACACTGAAATCTTTTCTTCTATTGTGAAGATTCTACTATCAGATATGTCCTAAAATTGTGGCTGTCAAGAACTTGCACTTAGAGTAGTTAGATGTGAAAACTACATTCCTTCATGGGAATTTGGATGAGGACATTTATATGTATTAGTTATAGGGTTATGTTGTCAAAGGAAAGGAAGATCAGGTATGTAAGCTTCGTAGGAGTCTGTATAGGTTGAAACAAGTGACTAGACAATTGTATAAAAGGTTTGACACTTTTATAATAGATATAGGGTTTAGTAGATGTTATGGGACTATTGTTATTATTTTAAGAAACTTGGTAAATCGTATCTCATACTTTTGCTCTATGTAAATGATATGCTTATTGTAGGCTCAAGCATGGATAAGATCACTAATCTCAAAAAATAGCTATCCAATTGCAATGAAGGTTTTGGGTTCTACAAAAAAAATCCTTAGGATGCAAATCAATAGGGATAGGGTTAGCCGGAAGTTAAAGTTGTCACAAGAGAAATATGTTGAAAATGTGCTAAAAAAGTTCAACATAGAAGGTACTAAGCCTGCTAGCACACTATTGGTAAGTCACTTCAAACTTTTGAATGAAAAATGAGCAGTAACTGATAAGAGAAGAACTACATGGCCAAAGTTCTATATGCCTCAACGGTAGGTAGCTTGATGCATGTTATGGTTAGCACAAGACCAAACATTGCTCATTCAATGGGAGTTGTTAGTAGGTTCATTGCAAATCCAGGCAAAAAGCATTGGGAGGCAGTCAAGTGGATTTTGCAGTATCTGAAAGGTATTCTAATTTGGCTTTATGTTTTGGGAGTTCTGATATTTGTTTGCAAGGATTTGTGGATTCAAATTTAGCAAAGGACATTGATAGTAGGAAGAGTACTACCGGATATGTATTTACTTTGGGGAGTGCAGCAGTCAGTTGGATCTCGCAGCTATAGAAAATAGTGACTATTTCCACAACAGAAGCGGAGTATGTTACAGCTACAGAAGTATGTAAAGAGATGATATGGTTGAGGAGTCTCATGAAAGATTTGGGTAAGGAACAAGAAAGTTATAAATTATTCAGTGATAATCAGAGTGCGACACATCTGGTGAAGAATGTAGCTTTTCATTCGAGGATCAAGCATATCAATATAAAGTATCACTTTATTTGCTCTTTGTTAGAGGATGGGCAGTTCACTTTGGATAAAATTCACACAAGGGATAATTTGACGGACATATTCACAAAGGTAGATACTGTAGAGAAGCTTAAGGCTTGTTCAGCTTTTATGGGTCTCTAAGCTTAAGTGGGAGGTTGGGTATTGGTGGTTATTGGTGATTGTAGATGATGGTTGATCACTGTTGGCACTTAAAGGGTTATTCTAAATCAATCTTCAAGTAGGAGATTGTTAAGTGTGAAGTCCAATTTAAACAAGGGCGAAAGTGTACTTTTGCATTTTAAGATTTTTTTTAATTATATACACTATAATTTCTTACAACTGTAAAAAAAGAACGCCTGAATTTACCTCCGTTATAACCTTGTAACCTTTTCTTATACTTTATCATAGTGAAACACCCCCAACACCCTATGAATGTATGATTAAGTAATTAACTTAAGTCGAAATAACTTAAATCTTTGTGTCTCGTTCTCTTCTTGTTGGTGATTATTTTCTATTCTTGTTTGTCTTCGATTGTGTACGTTTGCTTATGGGTTTAAGCATAGGGATCCCTAACATATCGGAATGAAACGGGTACGCGAAGGTATCCAATTCGATCGAACTAGATAATAACCCGTTGAGAAATACCCTAATAGGATTGGAATGGGTATGAGATTGAAATTTAATACACATACAAGTTTTAAATTTGTTTATAGGGTATCCATTATCTGGTACCTGATATTCATTTATACTGATAGAGTACTCGCTATGTACTCGTTTAATATAATAAATATAATATATATTTATATATTTACAATTTTATTCCTAAAATAAAATTA
The DNA here is from genome assembly GCA_019916065.1 of Vitellaria paradoxa. Lineage (NCBI taxonomy): Eukaryota > Viridiplantae > Streptophyta > Magnoliopsida > Ericales > Sapotaceae > Vitellaria > Vitellaria paradoxa. The sequence goes on from CM034234.1 coordinate 41,739,705, forward strand.
CTTATATTATTAGGATAGGGTCATTAATTTATGAAATTTTGTTGTTTTTTGCTCTAGATATATTTATTAGTTATCATTTTTCTTCCATAGGCCCCAAATTTGATTCAAACTCCTTCCTCCTAATTTTGTTCTTTGGTTGAAACCGCTAAACTCTCCTTTATATAACTATGTTTTATTCTGTACTTTGCCGACGCTGCGTAGATGATCCACGCTGTCATACTTATCGCTTAGCTGCTACTGTATAATACTCAAATCTCTTTCTTTCCACATATGTGTGTGTAGAGATTTTTTTTTTTTTTTGGTAAAGTACAAAAACCACCCTTACAGTTTACCTTCAGTATCATTTTAGTCTTACACGTTTTAATTGCAACAGTTAAATCCCTATACTTTCAGTCAAGCAGCAGTTTAGTTCTTCTGTTAGTTGAACGTTAAATACAACCGTTAGATTAAAGATAAAAAGATAATTTTTTTTATAGTTTACCCTCAGTATCATTTTAATCTCTCACGTTTCAATTGTAACGGTCAAATCCCTACAATTTCGATGTATATTTGAAATATATTTTATTAAATTATTTTTAATAAATAATATAATCTAAAATATATTTTATTAAATTATATAATATATTATAATTTGAAATATATTTTATTAAATTATTTTCAGCAAATAATAAAATTAAAAATATTTAATATGTTTTCTTTTTATTAAATAAATTATTCTTAATAAATAATACAGTTAAATTAATACTTAATTTAGTTTAATTAATATAAAATATATTTATTAAATTCAAAATATTTTTTAAAAAATAATAAAATTAAATATTTCATTAAAGGTGATTTGATAGTAAAGTATATTTTATTAAAATATTTTCAGTAAATAATGTAATTAAATTATATTTAATATATTTTATTTTTTTGAGTTAAATTATTTTTAATAAATAATGTAGTTAAATTAGTAATATATTTAAATTAATACTTAATTTAGTTTAATTAAGAAGAAATATATTTTATTAAATTCAAATATTTTTTAAAAAATAATAAAATTAAATATTTTATTAAAATTTAATTTATATAAATAAAATTACATTTATAAATGCAGTTTCAGTTTTTATTTCAGGAAAAAAAATGATAGTAGAAAACAAAATCAGAAAATAAAGAGTTAAACAAAATAGAAAAATTAGAACTATTTGGTTTAACTCTTTATTTTCTGGTATTGTCTTCTATTATCATTTTTCATGAAATAAAAAATGAAACTTTATTTACAAATGCAATTTTATTTACCTAAATTAATTTTTTAATAAAATATTTAATTCTATTATTTTTTAAATAATATTTTATTAAAAAATTAATTGATTTTAATAAAATATATTTCATATTAATTAAAATAAAGTATGTATTAATTTAAATATATTACTAATTTAATTATATTATTTATTAAAAATATTTTAATAAAATATACTTTACCATCGAATCACCTTTAGTGAAATATTTAATTTTATTATTTTTAAAAATTATTTGAATTTAATAAATATATTTTATATTAATTAAACTAAATCAAGTATCAATTTAATTATATTATTTATTAAAAATAATTTATTCAATAAAATGAAAACATATTAAATATTTTTTAATTTTATTATTTACTAAACATAATTTAATAAAAATATATTTCAAATGTACACCGAAAGTATAGAGATTTGATTATTATAATTGAAACGTGAGGGACTAAAGTAATACTGAGAGTAAACTATAGAAGAAATGACTTTTTTTTTATCCTTAGTCTAACGATTGTATTTAACGGTCAATTAATGGAAGGACTGAATTATTACTCGACTAAAAATATAAGAATTTTACTGTTATAATTGAAACGTGTAGGACTAAAGTGACAATGAGGTTAAACTGTAAGGATGGTTTTTATGCTTTAGCAATCTGAAACTCTTACTAGTTTATTATAACTTTCAGCGAACAACGTAACCAATGCTTTGTGTGTGTAGAGTTGCTGTTGTCTGCATACCAATTTTCATTTTGAAATTTAATCAAATCTATTAAACTTTGAGGCCATAAAAAATTTTATAAGTAATTACGTTCGAATCTATTAAACCTTGTTTTTGATCTCCATTATATTTGAATCGATAATTTTATGAATTTTTTAGAATTGAATAATGATAGTTTACTTGAAAGTATATTTGAAAACAAAATTTTTGAATATGTGTTTAGTTTGTAATAATTTATAAAGATAAAAAAAAAAAAAAAGATTGAAAGAAAGTATCCTAAATCAGTTTTCCTAGTTGGACAAGAAAATAAAAGATTATACTATATAATCCTTGTAAACGTCTTATTTTATTTTATGAATTGAGGGACTAAATCACTAAAATTTTAAACGTCTTAGTTTCTAAGCTTCCTTATAGAATTACTAAAATTTTATTATTTTGTGTTTTTTGTTTTTGTTAATTTTGTTGAATACTTTTATTTTTATTTTGTTTAAATGTAGAGCAATGAATTTATACATGTTGAAAATGTTTAAATTTGTTTATATTTAATTTTCTTTTGTAACTGTTTTCCTCGATAGATTTGGCCCCCCCAAAAAAAGAAAAAAATAAATGTGGGCAACATAACCAATAGACAAGTGTTAAACTTAATTAGGATTTGTATGATAACGGTAAGCAAAAAATAAACGGATTTAGTAATGAAATTTGTTAATTGAATGAATATTCTACCCATTTCTATCATAAGTATATATGCATACAAATTATTTAATGGACACATATATACCTATACTATTATAGAACGAATACCGATATTTGATGAACCTCATTTTCTTATGAAGCATTAATTTTGATGAAACTCATATTTTCTAAATTGACAAAAATACCCCCTAAAACTAAATACATATACAAGTGTTACTTTTAAAAAGTAAAGATATAATAGTTAATTTATAGCATTTTTAAATTTAAAAATTCAATAATTATGTTCAAATTTAAAAAATAAAAGTATATTTTCTATTTCATAATTATCCTTATCTTTTTTATATTGACAAAAATAATCCAAAAACTAAATATACATACAAATGTTAGTTTTAAAAAGTATGAGTATTTTCTATTTAATAATTATCCTTATCCTTGTATATATCTATCAAAATACATATATTTATCAAAGTGTTAGAAAAAAATTTACACGTATTGCATTTGCACCAGCCTCTAGTATGTATTAGTCACAAACCGTGCATTGCAATGAATTTTAATATTTTACAATATCTCATTATGCATTTATTAAAAAGAATTAAAAAAAGCAAAAGTAAAAAAAAAATTTAAAAATATAACTTTTTTTTCTCACAAATCATAATCTAGTTTTTTATTTTTTATTATTACTTTACAGATTTGTATATGATACTTAAATTTAATACTTTTTTTTACAAACACTAATTTTTAAAAAGTTAGTAATTATTCATTATTTGTTTATGTTTCAAATCAATTATTTTTGTTAAAAATATTAAAATTAAATGAAGTGTGCATGTATTTGCACATGCTCTCTTTATTAGTTTATAATAAAAACACATATATTTTTAATTTAAAATTTATAAATTATCATTATTTGTTCATCTTTCAAATTAATTATTTTCATTAAAGATATTAAAATCAAAATAAAGTGTCCACGTGCTTCCTTTACTAGTTTATAATAAAAACATATATATATTTTTAATTTAAAATTTATAAATTATCAATTTCAAATATATGATTTTCCAACAATTTTTTATGTAATCTTTTACTTTCCAACAATTAAAATAGCAAATATATTCTCATGAAATTCTTATGGAGATGGGGTGTGGTCCTGATCTTTGTGTGCCCTATCTCTTAATGATATTTATATTAAAAGTAAATTCTGATCTCACTTTGAATGTTTAAGATGATAATAGATGATACATGCACAAGAATGAATTATTAATTATCATTCATAGTAATTGGCAGATATTTTTAAATTTTCAGATATTCGTTTTAGTTGAATTTTTACAAAGTTTTTTTTTTTTTTTTTTACAAAGTTAAAAAAATAGAAAATCTAACTTTTTTTTTTCACAAAATCATAATCTAATTTTTTATTTTTTATTATTACTTTACAAATTTATACATGATACTTAAATTTAAAACTTTTTTTATAAATATTAATTTTTTAAAAAAATTAGTAGTTGTACATTATTTATCCATGTTTTAAATTAATTATTTTTATTAAAAATATTAAAATTATATAAAGTGTACAAATACGTGCTTTTTTTACTACTGCGTATATCATATTATATATATAATATATAAAGTAAAGTCTTGTAACACTGTTCCACTACGTAAGACGTATCTTATAGAATTATAATATTATATATATATATATATAGAGAGAGAGAGAGAGAGAGAGAGAGAGAGAGAGAGAGAGGGTGCCGAGGTTTTGGATTTGGTCCCACCAGAATTATCTTTCATTTTGTCGCCATCAACTTCATTTCACATTTTTTTTTTAATCTTTTCTTTTAATAGTAAAATATCTCACTTCACTAGTGGACAATGGTTTGCTTTGAAATTTGGCAAGAAAGTAGTGTAAAAAGTATAAAGGAATACTTGCACTATCAACGGTTGGATTTTTTATTTTCATTAGTTAATAGAAAAATAAAAGGTTATAAGCTGAGATGGAGACTTATTTTCACTGTATCTGTCTTTTAAGGATATTATTTTTTATTTATTTTATTTTTTTACCTTTTTGTTGATTTGCTTCCATTAAGGGCATATTTAAATTAAGAATTTAGTAAAATAGAATGAAGGAAAAAATAAAAAAACAAAATATAAAAGAATGAAATCTCGTCAAATTCTATTATTTAGAGTTAGATTTCAAACAATAAAAAATTAAAAATTAAGTTATGAAGTCAAATCAAATTCAATTTATAAAAATTTTATTTTAATTCTAAATATAAGAATTGGTAAAATTTTTTACAAAATAAAATAAAATTCCATCAAATCTACCATTACAAATAAAATGTAAAGAATTTGTGCAATACTAAATCACCTTTTTTCTATAAGTTTGTGGAAAAAAAAAAAAAACAACAGTGTTTCATTAATATAAAAACTCAAAATTATTAGCAAATGGGAATCCAAAATAAATATAAAAAAATGTTTCTATTAATTTCTATCTAGAGAGCAAATTCAATGCATGTGAAACCCAACTGTTGCTACCAAAGCTGGCATCCACCTTTTGGACTGTTTGGTTGGTTAAAATTAATCAAAATTCATTAATTTTTACTAACTTTTTGTATTTTTTTCAATTAAATTTTACTACATATCATTTTTACATTAAATTTTTATACTTTTACTATATTTTTTGACTAAATTTTTACCTACCAAACACCTACTTTGTTTGTGGAATAATTAAAGAACAAAAATATTCATAACTACCCTACATACCCCTTTGAAAATTCTCATTTAAAGTTGAAAGCATTAACATCCATGGTCAATTCTTTTCTCCTAGTTCCCTTGAAAGGTTAGGAAGCTTTGATCACCCACTAAAGAACCCTTTAGCAAAAGAAAAGTTAGTGCATAATAATACATGATAAGAATCTAGGATTTCCACATTTGCATGCAATTATGGCCATTTCATTCAAGGGTAAATTATATTTTCTTTTTTTTGTTTAATATTTGAACAATTATACTTACCACTCTTTAATATTTAAAAATTACTCTTATTTTATTTATTTTAAAATTTTTTAACACTAGCCTCTTTTTGTTAAATCAACCGTTAAAACTTAACAAAAAGATATTAAAATAACTAAAATTTTATGTGTATTTTTTATTTTATCCATCTCTTTCTCTCTATATCTCTCTCACATCTTCATTAATTTTACTTACAAAATTCCCAAATTTAATTTTTTTTTGAAATTTTTATTAAAAAAATGACTAAAGAGGATATGAGAAAGGGATGGGTAAAATAGTTATATCAGTTAATTTGTGCGGAGTGTTTGAGTTAGCTTCTTTAAACTTGCAAGGAATTTAAAATTTTGTTTTAATTTGTTTTCTTTATCTTTCAAGTTAAATTTCAGCGCAACTCTAATGAAATTAATTTTTGGCCGGGTTAGAATAATTTCATATTTTATATTATATTTATTTTGTATCAATCTATTAAATTAATTTTTAATTAAATTTAATAATTAAATAAATATGTTTGAAACTATATAAAATAATATAAATTTATAAAAATTATAATATCGTAATTCATGCGGTAATAAATCTATTTATCATTAGACTTTGTTTATTTTTCAAGTAATTTTGTTTGAAACAATTATAAATTAATCTCAAGTAAATATTTCTTTTTATATACTAAAGTAAATTGACATGACCTGTTGAGCCGATGACAAAACCTGATTGGGGAGCATGTTGACCTGGCTGGGCCCACCACCGAGATGCACCTTTTGGAAAAAAAAGAAAAAAAAAAAGAAAGTACTAAATTTTGGTCCGACAAAACACCAAATTTTATTAATTTTTTACTTTGTTATAATAATTTATTAACTCTAAAATTACAAAAAATTATCATAAAAATTATTATAAATTGTTAAAAATTTTACTAAACACTTAAAAATTATTAAAAATTACTACTTACTTTACCAAATATACTAAAAATTACAACTAATAATTTTTAAAAAAAATACTAAATTTTACTAAAAATTGTACTTTTAAACGCCCCAACCGAGTGAACAAGCAATGGTTTTTTTTTTTTGAACTTCAATAGATATATATGAAATAATATGCTGACTTTTTAAGTCAGCTTATACTTATTTACTAGAGGTGTTGTTTGGGGGAAAAAAAGTACAATAAAAATGTAAAAAATTGATATAAATGTGATATCTAGTGAAATTTAATTGGATGAAAATATTAAAAATTAATAAAAGTTGATAAATTTTAGTAAATTTTGATGAACTAAACACTTCAGATAGCTTTACAAGTAATATTACTTAAATAATATTACTCGAGTGTCAGTAGCACTTACGATTTCAGTTTATTACAGGTGCTGAGTGTCTTTGGTTTACTAAAAATTGATGAAAAATTTTAAAAGTTTTTAAAAATTTCTAAAAATTATTTATTTTTTATCTCATTATATGAATTACGAACTTATAAATTATCTTACTTTTTGTCACTCTAAACGCAATCATAAATATGTCTATTTATCTAAAGTCGTCATTCAAATCCATTTTAATGCCAGAAGCTCGTCTTTGTTCTGTTAGCTTCGTTAGGAAAACTAGAGCTCAACGTCTCCTGCAATGGTCAAGGGGATAGATTCACAATTGCCAGACCTATTAGTTCGAGTAGTGTCCCCTTCCGTCCTTCCCTCCCGTCGTCTCCATTGCATCCCTAACCAGAAACTTCAACAGTCGATGTAGCCTTGTCAACCTGAAGTTCACTAAAACCGCACAAATTTGATTCCCAACTCAAGTGAGAGGTGTATAAAAAACGACGTACATCTTTTCAGTTCACCTATTAGTTACGCACTTCGTTGAGAATTGTAATAAATTAATGAGTTTCAAATTATTTAAAAAAAAAAAAGTTAGTTCTTAGCCATAGTCTGTACAACGCTTGATTTTCCAACTTGGTTCTTACTTATAGTTTGTGTAACTTGGTCATTTACTCTCCCTTTAAATTTCTACTCACCTCTTTTCACATTAAAATACTGCTCTTTTTCACAAACAACATGAACAGTATACCTGTAGGCATGTTAGAATTACTTTGATGCCTCTTTTTTATGAAATGAATAAAGTTTACCCAACATTTTTACTTCGAAAAAAAAAAAAAAAAAAAAACCTTTAAGCATGTGAGAATTACTATTTTTTTATGAAATGAATAAAATTTGCCCACTAACTTTGCTAGAAAAAATTTTGACCATGTTAGAGAATATTTATAATTTATCACTGACCACTCGAAATGATTGAAGAACGTGACAGGAAATGGCTTAACAATTAACAGCACGTATACAAGAGCCATGTCAAGGTGTTAATTTCGCTTTCTCGAATTTATGAAAAGGAAAAAACACATGAAAAGTTGAAAACACCATAGCTCTCATACCGTCTAACTCTTGGATTAAAATAGTTTCCGAGAAATCAAAAAAAAATTAAATTTCTTCCCCAGCAATATATATATATTTATGGTTTCAAAAATTCTTCCATAAAATTAGTCTACAAAAAATGATACGTCAACCATTTAATCCGTTGGAACTCATCACAGGCACAGAAACAACAAGAGGTCTTTCCTCATTTCTGGCCACCAGCTTCAACTGCCTCGACAACCTCAGCTTCGAGTGGTTCTCCATTGTGTTGTGGAGTTGCTAGCTGATGATATTCAGCGGGTGTTGTTGCCCACTTCTCTGATAGAGCCATGCTCATCATCTCATATATCTTCCCACCAAGCTGAGCCGGATTCTCAGGCTGCACAAAATCAGAATTTCGAAGTTAAATACGCATTGATATTGTCAGGATTGCATTTTGGAATAAATGAAACTCCACTTCCCCCAGGAATTGCCCCTTGAAAATGAGGAGTTCTTCAGGCACACATGTATCTTTCGAAACATTAGTAGCTTTGATTTTGTGCGATTTATGAAAGAAATATATGTCACACTAGAAGCACCACTTCGCGAATAGTCTTTAAAACTAGAAAGATCTCGCAAGTTACTTACAGTGAAACCACTAGAAATTAAAGCTGTGTCATACAAAAGATCAATAGCTCTCAAAGCTTCTTCATCATTCGGGGCACCCTTGGATGCAGCCTGCAGCCAGCGTCAGATTTGTTAGAGAGAGAGAGAGGAGAGATGGAGATTAGAATTTTCTAATTATTTGACTTAATCTTCATACATTCAAGGTTTTAATGATGGGGTGTTGAGGATTGATCTCAAGCACTCTCCTGCCTCTCATGAATTCCAGACTAGAGTTATCACCGACTGTTTGGGCCTTCATCAGCCTGCAAGATATTCAAATGTGTCAACAGTGTCGAAGGAAATGTTAAAACAAAATCCACTTCTGAAGCACGAATAAGCTACTTCACCTCTCCATGTTAGCTGACCAACCAAACTTCCCAGATACAAGGACACAAGGTGATGTGCTCAAACGATTTGAGATTTGAACGCTGGCAACCTTGTCGCCCAGCCTTTTCTTAATCCAGTCACAAGTTTGGCCAAACTCCTGTTTCATCACCTTCTCCTTTTCCTCATTCTTATCACCTGGAGAAAAATTTCCAATTTCATCATGCCCAGTTGCAACAAATTAATGAGGGTAGTAAAGAGAACTGAAGAAATATTGCTGTCCTCACTAAACAAAGGATACCATATCCTGGATCCCATGAATTCGGTTGATGATCTCCACGCTAACAGAAGTCAATTCAGAAAATAACTATTCAAACATAGAAGAATAGAATCTCTCTTCATAATACTGAGAGATCTAGAAGACCGGCTTCTTTATATTGTAAAACTGACCGACTTTTCCTATGGTCTTTGGATCTGATAACATGCAATCTTCTTGACCAACATAAATGTTGATGATATAAAATAATGAGTTGGAAAACAAGCCAAAATGTTGCCATCCTCCGACTCTAAACTAGAAATTCCAAATTTGACAAAACCTGAACAACTTACCTAGATCAAGATCTTCCTTACTAATATCAGCAAAATTCTTCTCTTTGTATGATTTCAAGTTCTGGATGGCCACCTCATCAATGGGATCAACCAAGAACAGCACCTGCAGCAAAGACACCAAAACCCATAAATATTTGAATATAACAGCATGAAAAGAAACAAAAATCACCCCTCAAACTTTCTTTATTTATTTTTTCAGTTTCTCTTTCCTCATAAGCTCTATGCTTAATATTGTTTTGAAAGGCACACACATACTTCAAGATCCTTCTCGAGTAGTCTCTCTAGGAAAGGGGTGTTTCTTGCACTTGTCACACTGTCAGCAGCAAGGTAATAAATATCCTTCTGGTCAGGTTTCATGTTCTCAACATACTCATCCAAGCTGATCATCTCTTGCTCACTCTGTGAAGAGAAGAATCGAAGCAAAGGAGCAAGACGTTTGTGGTTCTCACGATCTTCAATGCAACCCAGTTTCAGGTATTTGCCAAAGTTCTCCCAGAATTTTTCATAATCCTGGAATAGATACAGAAGAAGGTAAATTAAACAACCCAACAAGGAGAAAAAAGAAAAGGGAGAAGAAGTAAGTCTTTTCTCCTAAACATTAATTTGTGGGCTTATACTAGCAACAATAAAAGCATGGGATAACACGAAGATAGGCCACAAAGTAATCTAAGAGACTTCTTCATGAAAAAGCAGACAGTAAGGAATGACGAAACAAAGGCATACATCTCTGTTCTCACTCATGGATATGCCCAGAATCATGTCAAAAGCCTTTCGAACCAAACGCTTCCTCATTATCCGTACCTTCAGTGATAGCATAAACAAGATATCTCAGTACTATATAGTTCATTAGGATCATTTCAGACATACAACACCTAATATAATTGGAAATACTTACAATACGACTTTCTTGGAGAATTTCGCGTGACACATTGAGGGGAAGGTCATTGGAGTCAACAACACCTTTAATGAAGCTCAGATATCGCGGGAACTAGTTGACATTCCACACAAAAGTGAAGCAATTGCCATTAGCTTACACTGGAAAGCCTTGTAATCCTCTGCTGTAAAACACTGTATGTATTATGCTTACCAATTCTCCGTCGAAGTCATCTGAAATGAACACTCGTTTAACATAAAGCCTAATATTCTTTGTCTTGGGGTTAACCATTTCATCCTTTCCCATGGGAGCCACAGCTGGCACATAGAGTATGGACCTAAACTCAACCTCACCCTACAATCAAAATATTTACATTAGCAAGGGAACCAAGCCAATTACTAAAACAATGCGTACTGATAGAAATCACAAGATTTTGTTGGTTTTGATTTAGAAATGGATTATTCAAGATCTGTCATTGATAATGTTGAGATGCACAATAGTCTATGAACTGAAGTTTATTTCAAAGGTGTATAATACTAATCATTACAATAATAATTATCACCTCAGTTGTAAAGTGTGAAGATGCTAAAGGCTCCAAGTATTCGTTGAAAGTGTTCTTGTAGAACTCATTATATTCCTCAGTAGTGACATCCTTAGGGTTCCGAAGCTGCATGCACCAAAAGGATGTTGATTTGACTATTCATGAAGACAATGACATTAAGCAGCGATAAACAGCATTTGAACTCTCACCCATATGGGCTGGGTCTCATTAGTGAGCTCCCAATCCCAGTACTTCTCAACAACTGTCTTGGTTCTCTTCTTCTTCTGTTATATACAAACGAATAAATAAATAAATAATCATACAGTAGCAATAGAAAATTTAAATTCACTAGAAAAAATGGAGAATTCTACTAATTATTTAGAAAGGAAATTTCAATAAAAACAAGTGAAGGATCACCACAGTTTTCTCATCCTGTTCATCCTTCTTGACATCAACCGGATCCTCATCAACCTCAACCTGTAATAGAGCTGAATATTAGGGGGGGGAAGGAAGAAAAGAAGTATGGCTAAACACAAAAGTGGAACCACTGGTGTTTGCAATATCCCTAAAATTTAGCAAGTACAATAACGTAGAACCAGAATATGAAAAGACGGTGCAAATATGGACAGATTGTCAGATACACAAACCTCTTTAGTATAACCTTTTTCCTGCCAAGTGTAGATTGGGAATGAAACAAACTGAGAATAATTTTTAACCAGCTTCTGAATCCTTTCTGGATGAGCAAAACCTTTGTCGTCTTGCTGATTGAAAAGAATGTATGCATTAAACATTTGGGTTAGCTTCATGATTTTGTGAAATAAGTACAACTAAGTTGCAATTTATCTACTTTAAAAAACAAACAAAAGACCTTTAAATATAGTGTGAGCCGAGTCCCTCTTGGAATGAGCTTCTCAGGGTCAGTCTCCTCTCGAATGCTATAGGAGCTAGAATTGGCCTCTCCTTCCCATACATATTGCCTATCAGATTTTGGACTCTTTGTTGAGACAACCACCTTAAAATTAAAAACCAAACCAAAAAAAAAGTGAGTAACAAACTCTACCAAAGGGTCCACATTCATGAACAGCAAAGATGATCATTCTGTTCAGTTTGTGTGTCATACCCGCTCAGCAACTAGGAAAGCTGAATAAAATCCCACACCAAATTGGCCAATTAAATTGCTGTCAGCCCCAGCATCCTTGCTCTCCTGAAATAATAGTCTTACTAAGTAAATGATGTAGCTCAAATCAAGATTGTTGAAATGAGTAACACAAATATCACTTCCAAAAGAAGAGGGGGGGGGGGGGAAGGTACAAAATAGAAAACATAAGTACACCTTCAATGCCTTTAAGAATTTTGCTGTTCCACTTTGTGCAATAGTTCCAAGACAATCAACAAGTTCTTGACGGGTCATACCAATGCCAGAATCCCTGTATAGAGCACATCAGTCAGCGCATGGCAACAGGAACAATATTAACCAATATCCTTTATGATTTGAAAAGCTTACGTAATTGTAATAAAGCCATTATCTTTGTCTGCCTGGATACGGATATCAAGATCACCTGCATCCTTCAAAAGATCAGGCTCTGTAACACTCAAAAACCGCAGCTTGTCCAAAGCATCACTTGCATTACTGTGGTGTAAAATAAGAAGTTGCAATTAATATATCATTTAGAACACAAAGCATGAGATAAACATCTAATTCCTGTTGAGAACACAAAACATGAGATAAACTTCTAATCCATGCTTCCTGTTTAATGTAGCCCAGCTTAAAACAAATGCAACTACACAAGATATAAAATAGAAATTACAGAACTTAAAGAAGGCAGACTCTATTTTTGCTCAATCATGAGGCAGGCGTACAAATACATCAGACGACCTTTTTTCCGTACATAGTAAAATGTATTTTTCAACAAGATCTAGTTTCTAAATAATGTGCAAGAATAGCTTTCTTTTTGTCAAATTATAATTTCTGCTAACCATTATAAATAACTCACACTAATTCCAGGACATCAACATTTTTGTGCAGGTGTAGAATCATGGTCACTATCCCAATATCTATATATATACACTCAATGCAAACCTAAAATTTCATAATGGAGGAGATTCACTCACAATAACAATTATTACACAAAAAAAGGTAACACAGATATAAGATTTGTCAAGTAGATCAAACATGCCTGATTAGCTCCCGAAGAAAAACCTCCTTATTGCTATATAAACTGTTAACAATGAGGTCCATGAGACGACTGACCTGTCAACGAGCAGAAAACAGTATCAACTATTTTAATCACAGGTATAATGAAGACTCAATTAATTTTATTGTTCCAGCAATACACCTCTGCTTGATATTCATATTTCTCGGCTAGAGGATCTGATGCATCAGATGCTGCAGAAGTTGACTCATATCGGTTCCCCAGAAACAGCCCATTTCTCAAGTTCATTGACTTCAATGATCCTGTCACGCTGCATGTCCCAGTGGCTAACACTGAGTACCATCTGACTCCAGTATCATCACTCAGTCCAGCCTACTAATGAACATAAAAGATATTAAAAACAGGGTAATCTATTTTTTTTTTCAAAGAAAAGAAAAGAAAATTGGACTGATAAACTATAAGCAATTGCGACCAAGCAAAATCTCATTCACAAAAATATTGTGTGTTGTCTTCTTGTTAATCCGTTGTTACAACATTGTGTGTTGTCCTCTTAGGCTTTGTCTGGCAGGTGTGTTTGCAGGGGTATTACTTGGATATTGACAATAGGAACAGAATCCCAGCAAATGTAAGAAGGTAAGTTAACATAAACCTAGTACACCCATTTGAAGTTATAAGCAGGCACCAGGCAGCTGAAAATGGAACCCCACAGTCCCTAACCACCAAGAAACAAAGGATATACCCATGAACTAGCAGGAAGAAGAAAATGAAAACTAATTATGGGATTGAAATTTAAGTACTTAGAATAAGGACACAACATGTGCATTGTTATTACCCAGGAAAAATTAGACAAGTTCAATCTTGTGGGTGTATACGCAAGATATATGAAACAGATTAAAGGCGCGAAAACGAACAAATACATAACAGTGTACAAATTACGATGTGATTCAGTGATCACCCTCTAAGCGTCACTAAAAAGTGAATTGACCCACCAAATCGAAGCATTTCTGAAGTAACTCCAAGAGCACGTACCGACTTGTTGAGAAGAGTGTTAGACGAAGCAATTGATGCCGCCGCGGCATTTCGGTACGGCGCACCGCCGTTGCGCAGAACGGAGGAGACGGAGCGCCTCGAAAGCCTGTGCATGTTAGCAACCGCCGGTGGACACTGAGAGACAGACAGAGAGAAAGTGAGAGACAGAGACTCAGAGACACGACTGCTCTGCAAGAGCTCTGAATAGGAGAAGGAAAACTGGAAGGGACTAGGGTTTTAGTAGGTTTCAGGCGAGGGGTTTATGGAAGGTTCTGGAGATTGGCATTTTTTTTATTTTTTTGGGTTATTCTGTCGCGTGTTACAACGGAGCGCGTTTGTAATAATAAAAAATAAGATAAAATAAAATAATTTAAAATAATATATATATTCATAATTTGTATAATAAAATAAAAAATAATTAATTTTAAAAAATTTTAAAATCTTTTAACTTATTACATTGTTCTTAAATATTGCATGAAAAAAATTAATTGGTAATTTACGGTTAATGAAAAAAAAAGAGACTTTTTAAAAATACCATTTTAATTTTTAAAACGTATTATTAAAATGAGCCTTCACCATTTTTGTTCTCAAAACACAAAGGCTTCGTTTGAGCCTGCTCACGCTCACGCCACAAATGCCAACGCAGGAGCCCTCCTCTCGAGGTAATGCTCATTCTCATTGGTTGATTATATGTATCATATGTGCATATACAGGCCGGCTCAAGGTGCTTTTGGGCTTAAAAGTGATAATCACAAATGGGACTTTTATAAAAATAAATAAATAATAAAAAATTATGCACCTTTTTTATTTAAATTGAGGTCTTCTTTTTTTTTTTTAGTTTTTTTTTCTCATTTATATTGGTACGAATATCAACGAGACATGTATGAAACAAATATGACATTATTTGTCTCCATCCCATACTCATTTTAAGGATAAAAATTTTTCGCATACTTGTTTCCGCTAGGTAATGAATTTACCATTCTCGTCTTTCTTTATCCGCCAAGTATACTAACTATTATAAACTATATATTATATATATAATAAATATTAAAAATTATTATAGATATTACATATATTAAATAAAAATATATAAATTAATAAATAAATATTTAAACGGATACGGGGAGGGGCGAGGACTATCATACTCGCCCCCGTATTCGTTAGAATAACAACACTTTAAATTCTTATACTTGTTCTTGTCCTTATTATTAATATCCCTATACCCTTCCCAAACGGGATGAGCAAAGTGGTACCTGCCAAGTACAAGTAATTTTGACATCTCTATATATTGGGGTTTCTTGTGAGCATTTTTTTTTTATTTAGTTTGAGAATTTTTACATTCTCTCTTGTGAATCTCTTTTTAAATTCAAATTGGGTTTTTATTGTATAAAACGTATATTAAAAATATATTAAAATTTAACTAGGTTTTGTTTTGTTTTCTATCATTATAGAAGCTTCATTTGAATCATTTCTTAGATAAGTGCGAGATGATCTACTGAATAAAGTGGTCACAGTTGAGCCATTTCTTAATCGCATGGATGTTACTCCTTAGTATATGTATTTGTATCGAATCATCACTAGGAATCCTATCAGACTTCCTTATGATATGCTTTTGATTGAGTTTCAGCTAATGGCTGTTACAAAGACCAAATTAGCCAATCCCTATTACTTAACAAATAAATAAATTATATTCTTGCTTTTAATGCCTTTGAATTTTTAATTTATATCTAATGAGAATTTTTTTAGATATTTTCAGGTGGACACTACGGTCAAGACTACCTAGTTAGCAATAGACATCCTCAATCTTACTAACATTAAGGAGATTCATTGTGTGGTAGGCGAATACAAAAAGTATTGTGTGTAGAACTGTTATAGTCATCGATAAGGAAACTGACTTGGCGGGGATTAGACACGAGCAAACCATTCACCTCATTTGGAGTGAGGTCATCCACATTTGTCGGAATCGGACCATACACCTCTGCTAGAGTAGGACCATCCACATTTGTCAGAGTTAGACCCTCTACCTTTATTGGGTACACACCCCCATCACTCCATATTCATCCACTTTATCCATTCTTTACTACTAATGACTATACTATCATCATTGATGATGTGAAGATGACACAATGACCAACATTTCCAACTATGTTTTCAGTTTCTATCAATTGCATAACACTTATACTATGAGCAGGCATTTTAGTCTTACCATCTCCTATACACTATCATAAAATAGGGCATAGGCTTATTACCATTTAGATGTATTGAATCATATACAGTTGCTTGATGACCCACTAAGCCAGGCAAAATCTTCTGAGCCACCCACTCAACCACAAATGTAGGAGAGGAGGAATGCTGCACGTAGTTGAGAAATGCTTAGTTGTAAGAAACATTAGTTTATGGGACTTTTTTTTTATATTGAATGGAAGAAATTATATGTCCTAAATAACATGTAATATTTTTTCTTTTACGTAAAAGAACAAATGTTATTGAATGCATATGTTTTTTTAATTAGATAGACAATTTTTTTTGTTGGATAGATATGTTTTTTTTAAAAAAAATTTGAGCACATTTGGATTGTTAGATTTTAATTCAACAGCCCCCAACCTCAAGTCCCTAAGCTAACATCGTTTTCGATATCAGCCTCTAAATCCTTAAAATTTTTAGCATTCCAAATATAATATAATTATTATTAGGTAATATTTACTCTCTCAATTCAAATATAAGTATCATGAAGATGTTATCCCCATAAGTATCATGAAGATGTCATTTCATTAATTATTATTGGAGTAACAATTACCCATATAATATTTTATTCTCAAAATTTTCATCTTATACCAAACATTCCTTTAGAATTAATGATGAAATTCTTTGTTAAAACAAAACATTCATTTTTTTTTTTTGGGTGTATAACTAGTTAGTTGATATCAGCAAATAGAAATAAAGCCATGGATGTTAAATGAGAGGGACTGGGGGTTCTCGAAGTTAAAATACAAATATAGGAATTGAAGTTTTATTTTCTAACATTTGAATTTTTATAAAAGTTCATCTAACGGTCAAGATTAAAACATTTTCATTTATGAACTTTCGTAAAAATCGAAAGAATGAAAATACAACTTCTAACTCTTAGGCCCCGTTTGGTAACGTGTTTGTTTTCTGTTTTTGTTTTCATATTTTTGAAAATTGAACACAAAAATGCATTTGATAAAAATGTTTGCATTTTTTTGTTGTCAAAAAAGATAAAAACTATTGTCAAAATGAGCCGAAAAACAGAAACACCCTAGGAAGTGTTTTCACGCTCGTTTCCTTTTTTTCATGAAAACAGATTACAAGTTGTGGCCAAACTAAAAAAGCTCCCAACCTCCTCCTATGGAAAGCCCTCATCTTCTAGGTCAGTCTTCTTCTCCATTCTCCTCATTTTCTTCTTCTTCTTTTTCCCCCCTCTCTCCCCTTTCCCCCAAATCTTCTTCTTTTTTTCATCTTCTTCCGCCCCCTCTCTCTATCTCTCCCTCTCTCTCTCGGACGCGGCAATTTGTTCATCGTTGTCAAACGACCCTCCTTCTTTGCCTCTTCTTCTTCTTCTTCTTCTTCTTCTTTTTCTTCTTATTCTTCTTCATCTCTTGTACAATGATGATTTGATCTTCGCAAAAAGTTGGCTACTCTATCTGGGTTTGCCCCCTTTTTTGGGGGGGGGCTTTTTCTCTTCTCTTGTTACTAGATCTAGTCTCACCTGAGCTCTTTTTGTCCAACCGCAGTGAAAATTTAATTTGCTGTAATTTTTACACCAAATTTGTGCAGATCTATGTTAACCTTAACTTTTTTTTTTGTTTTCTGTTATTATTTTTTTTTGTTGCTCAACAGTGTGATTACTGAAGAAACGAGACAGAAAAAACAATCCGAAGAGCCTCTTTGACATTCTGTGGTAAACATTTTTTAATTTAATTTTTTTTTTGGTACTTAAATGATAGATGTGTTCTTGCCCAGTCGGATGGATGAAACTTGGTTTGAATTATTATGAAAGGATTAATTAGTTATGAACTATTATGGTGATATTAAATACATAGTCATTGGCTACAATTTCTTCTAGAAAATTTTGAAATTTCGAGGAAAGTTGAATTAGTGTTGTTTTAGTGATGTTATATTTGCAGTTGACGTTGAAACACTGAGAGCTGTAAATTTGTTTTCCTATTAGAAAATGTTATTTGTATCCAATCTGTTTGTGTTGCATTTCTATTCGAAGCACACGCCAATAGGATATGAAGTTTTGATTCTTTATTTTGTGCTTTTATTCATCTATTTGGACGGAGAAAGATTATGCATTGTTTTTATTCAATTATTTGTTTCTATGGAAATTAATTGTAGATCTCTAAGATTATTTCACTGTTTCTTCAATTGCTTGAATTTGAGGCCATTCATGGTAGCAAATAAAGAAAGAATGTACTGCAAATGCAATGTTTTTTCAATTGCTTGATTTGCAACTTGCAAAGTTGTGGACTTGAGTAGTTTAAGAATAATGTCAGATTATAGGCATAGATATTCAGAGTATTTCCACCCTCTTGAACTAGAAATAGCTGTAAACATCACAATATCTTCACATTTAGCTTTTATTTGATTATGTTATAATTAAATAGTCATTTGACTTGAACAATATCTGATTGCCTCAGTAAATGGAGATACTTTTTCTAACAAATTGTTATCTACTATTTCATGTATAGAATTTTGTGAATGTTCAATCTTTGCTATTCTTCTGATATTATAATAGTTGACTTTTTTCGTGTTGCTAAGCGCTCACTAGTTTTTGACCATTGTTCCCAAACATCATATAAATATATTGATTTATATGCATTATACTTGAGATTTAATGTATCTTCTTCTTTAAATTTGTTTTCAACTACGTTTCATAGGGAAGAGCTGTTCCAAATCATCAAGAAGTCAATCTCAGAGGTCTTGGGCCCCTAATTTAATTGTAATTGAGTGTGTTTGTTCTGAGATGTTAAGATTGCATTCAAAATGAGGTCGTATCCTATTTTGAAATGTCACTCCTTGGATTGGGATTCTAAAGCCGTCAGTTTTGATGGAACAGTTAACGACAAAAATAAGTTTGAAAAAAATTTATTTTCTTGCCTAAAGATTTTTACTTTAGGGAGCATTTGGAGCTCTTAAAAGAACTAAAAAATTTTAGTTTTTATTAAATCTTTATAACTTTCATTAACTTTGAGATTGTAATTTTTGTTAAAATATGATTTTTTTTTTTTTTTTTGGAGGACTTGAAACGCTACCTTCACATGTTTAATTTTTTTCTTTCTTTTTTTTTTATATGTGAACTATTCGATCTTAAATTTTTTTCATTTGGCTATTTTGTTGAATTTTTATGTGCTTTGCAGTCATACAACTCTAAGGTATCTTGCGTGTTCATTTCCTAGAGTTACAGATCATTGCTGAAAACTGTTGCTTCTTTTTTGTAATTTTTTTCCCTGATAAATAAAATAATGAACATTTGAGGACCTATACTATATGAGTATTTCATATTGTGTTAAGCGGCAACGTGGTACACTTGACAACAGTACACCAATGTTTTGATTTCTTGAGCATTTTAAGAGCTGGATTTCTTTTACTACTCTCCAAGAGTTATATATAAACTAAGAAGCAAATCCCATTTTTTGATTGCGTGATGGGAATGAAAAGATACTAATGTAAGTATGGTGCTTGAGGGGTCTAGGGTTCTTTATTGGCTCTATTTCTAAAGTTTTTATCCTTAATTTGGTTGAATTGGTATGGAACTTATAAGCCTTTGATATTCAGGATAATTGTAATGGTGACTAGTCAACACAACGTAGGCAATGTCGTGGAAGACGATGTAGTAGGAGTTGATGTTGAGGGAAATGATGACAAAAAAAAAAAAAAAAAACAAAAATCAAACCATGGCAAAAAAAAAATGAAAAGATTTTTGTTACCTTGATGGATGAGGAGGTCAAGAAGAGAAATAGGCAAACAGGGACGTTCACGAAGCAGGCTTGGACTTACATGAGAGAGCAAATGGTGGCCAAAACTAGTTATTGTTACACTAATGACCAGTTGTGTAACAAATACAACCAACTACATATTTTATTTAATAAATTTCAACAAATTCTGAAACAAACTAGTGTCGAATGGGACCCTATTGCAAATATTGTCACAGCACTAGATAAAGTTTGGGAAAGACTTTTCAAGGTAGCTTTAAATTATTTTTTTATATTATTCTTCATTCCTAATATTAAGTTATATAAACTTTTTATTATTCTATCGTTCTAGTATTTAGTTATATAAAAATTTTTTATTACACCTCGTTTGCAATATTAAGTTATACAAAATTGTTATTATTCTTCTTTTCTATTATTATGCTATGTAAATTTTATTCTACTGAATTTAATACTATTTTTTAAATTGTCATATAGGTAAATAAATATACAAAAGAATTGAAAAAACAGGGACATCCAAATAATTAGGAGCTGATGCGTATTTTTGGGGATACATCCACAACCGGTGAATACGACCACCCTTCTACCAAGGCTCCCTCCACCTCCTCCACTAGAAGTACAAATAATCACCATAATAAGGCAAAACTAAAGATTGATGAGGGCACTGAGAAGCCCACGAAGAAAGTACGCTGAAAGGAAAGCTATGGTGCCTCACTAACTGCCGATTTGCAGACAATGGCTGAGTCTAATGCAAGAAAGGTGCAGTTGATGGAAATGAAAATGTCAGAAAGGAGTGTCGCTGCAAGTGGGAAGAGGCCTGATGAGGAACGTTTGTATATCAAAGAATGTTTAGTGGCCTTGAACAATTTAAAGGATATTAATGCAGCGACATATGCAAAAGTTATGAAGATGATACGTGAGGACGTCATTTCTCGAGAAATGTTCTTAGAGAATCCTGATGACATGAAGAGGGATTGGATCATGATGATATAGGATGTTTGCGTTGTTAAGTTTGGAGACTTTTATGTTTTATTATTGTAAGGATTGATCGACTTTATTTGCTACTTTTCGTATCTTTGTTTAACTGTTATATTTAGACTATAATGTTTGGATTTGTGATGTTTGAACTGAGATGTCATTTTATGTATTGTGGCTTTATTTTAATAGTTTATTAGTACTTGTAGATTTTTTTTTCCTAGTTTCCTTAATGCCCTCTATGCTGCAATTTTTTTTGGTTTTAACAATGCAATAAATTGGGACTGTGATATTTGATTTTTTATTATTTTGTCAATGGATCAAACTGTCTTGTTTGAGGACAAACAAGATTTTGTCGAGTTCTTACAACTAAAGAATAGAATGTTATGGATTATTTGTTAATATTATTTTATTTAATTTATTTGATTACAGAAGAAGCAACAATAAACATTGGAGATGCCGAACATCTCTTCGATACTGACTCCAATGATGAAAACAATGATTTTGTCGTAGCAGCAGCAATCGTTGATTATATTAGAAAAAATATGAGTAGCAAACTATGTAGAACGTCAGCATTAACAGGGCACAATTATATTATAGAGTTAATTAACGGGTATGACGATCGTTGCTATGACCAGTTTAGAATGCGGCCATATGTTTTCATTAGCTTTTGTGAAGCTGTAAGAACACATGGATTATTAGACCACTCTTGATATTTGACACTTCAGGAGCAAGTTGCTATTTTCTTACTTACCATATCACACAAAGAAATGTTTCGTGTAGTAGCCAAGAGATTTCAACATTCTACGCAAACAATTTACACGTACTTTCATAAAGTTCTGAAGGCCGTGTGTAGGTTAGGTGTTGTTAATAGTACCACCTAACATGAATGAAGTACCTCTGGAGATTTTACACAACCCCATATTGTACCCTTTCTATAAGGTATACCATTTGAAATTGTAACACATTTCAGTTAAGAATAATCAACAAATTTGAGAATTAATAGTTTGTTTTGGTTATTAGGACTACATTGGAGCAATCAACGGGACTCATGTTGTCGCTCATGTTCCAGCCAGCAAACAAGTTTCATATCATGGCAAGTAAACCATCCTCACATAGAATGTTATGGCTACATGTTCATTTGACATGTGATTTACATATGTTTTCACAAGGTGGGAAAGAACGGCAAATGATTCCTGTGTGCTAAAAGATTGTTTAAGTAATCGAGCTAATTTATTTCCAATGCCAGCCCAAGGGAAATACTATGTTGTCGATTCTGGTTACATGAACATTCCTGGGTTTTTGACACCATACCATGGGGAACGATACCATTTACAAGATTACCGTGGGTGGGCACGACAACCTACAAAAATTGAAGAGTGGTTCAATTACCGCCTTTCAATATTGCGTAATGTCATTGAAATGTGTTTTGGCATTTTGAAGGCACGGTTTCCGATCTTAAAAGGCATGCCACCTTTCAAAGTTAAAACCCAGAGATATATCCCTACTGCTTGTTGTACTGTTTATAACTTTATTCGATCAAGGGATCAGGACGACAAGTTAAATGCATCATGGAAGGAGGTGCAAATTGTTGAAAATCCAAGCCATGGTGGGGGTGCAGGCAATACCTCTGAAAATCCAATTGAATTTGATTTGTCTAGCTCTCAAGTGAGAGAAATGAATAGAGTGCGTGACGAAATAGCTCGTTAAATTTGGCATAGTGTAGTAGTTAGTTAATTTAGAACTTGTTTTGTATTATTGTTATTGCGATAAATTGTAACATGATCTAGTTATGTATGACATAATGTGCCACTTTTGTGTGACAAACTTGTTGTAGTATATGAAACAAGTTGATACTTTTGTACATCATGAATTTCATGGTAATTGTTTCAAAATTACATTTTATTGTTTTGTCATCTGCAACTATGTCTCCAGTTCCGCAATATGAGCCACCATGTGTTTGTGGTGCAAGTCAGATGCGCATTTTGGTTGCAAGGACTAAAAGAAATAATGGTCGTTCATTTTTTCGATGCTCGCATGGATTGGACCATGTTAATGGTTTCATATGGGTTGATGAGTACTATGTGCCCTATAACACAAGCACCTCTTCACCTGCAAGAGTAATGGCCTTGTTTAGCAACATGATTCGTCTACTCATGTGTGCATGTTGTGGATGTAACATGATTTTGGGGACTCTCCTGCTCATGATAATATTTGTACTATTAATTAATGTTAGTTTAAAGTAGCTACTTAAAAAGAAATGTAATATGATAGTAGCAACTTAAAAAGAAGAAATGTAATATGAAAGTAGCACTATACTTTTGAATATGGCACGAACCTTGGTCATATGTTGTCATATTGTTTTGCTACCTCCTATGATTATTGCTGCTATTTTTCTTCTTTGTCTTCTAATATGTTCTCTTTCTACTTGGTGTGGGGTGTTGCACTTGCTATTTCTACTTGCTGTTTGCTTACATAGTTTGGGAGTTGGGTGTTCATATAGTGCAATTTAGATCCCAGAAGTAAGTACCATCTACAAAGTTCGTTGGTTCCTTATAAATTGGAAAAGAAATTAGATTTCTGATTATAAATATTGCCTCAAGCAATTTGGACCCAATATAGCTTGATGGTTGGAGCGAATGTGGCACTTCTCGTTCCTGTTCTACTTTGGGTATTCTTCCCTGTTACTTATCCACCTCTCAAGGTATACATGCTTGAATTATTGAGGTATAATTGAATCGCTTAGTTATGTATGCAGGTGATTTTTATTTCCTTTTGTTTCCAGGACTTGTGTTTTTTGCTTCAACCCCACCCAATCTATTGTTTATGACAGTTCGATATAAAAATTTAGTTGGTCTATTGATACAAACTCATGTTTTTGTTCTTTTATTTTTTATTCAAGGTGTTCTAAAATTTGTAATGCAGAATGGAAGGCGCTGAGATCAATAAAAGCTTGCTTGCATTGAAGGAATGCATAAGAGTGCTTGATAGTGATCAGGGTCACATTCCTTTCAGTGGCTTATATGCTTGTCCATACATGCAGGATGATGTTGCTGCATGTTTTCAATATTATGCAAACCTTGCTGAAGGCTTAGATGCAAAGCAAAAGACTCATGTTTCTCTTCCAATGGAGGCATTCAAGTGTTATGTTCTAAAGGAACCGATTGGTGTTGTTGGGCTGATCAATCAATTTTTTATTTTGCCGCTTCTTTTTGTTCATTGTATCTGATTTTATTGTTGTCTGGGCTTTGTATTTTTTATGCATGGTTTCCAACATTGTTTGCTTTGACACTCAACACTCTTATGTACTAAACGGTGGCTTCCTGTAGCTTGTGATTTAAATGAGCTGAAGCAATGATTAATGCCAACTTACATTCTTCTCTGATTTTATGTGTTAACATAGCACCTTTACTGATATAAGAACCATAGCAGGTTGTCCTTTTTAACATCCTTCAGTTATTGATATTCTAAATTTTTATGGCTCCATGCTTGATTAATATATGTCGAATACATACAAACTGAGTAGATGTTACAGATGTTAGGCTTCACTTACCTAATGTTTCCAGTCAAAATTGGTGCTCTGCTCGCTATATATAGTTTATTGTATAGGATTATCCTGTCTTTGACTCATTTGTAATAAGTGGGTACTGAATTGAAATCTATGTAGCATAGACACTTCATAAGATTTTGAATTGTGGTATTAGGGTGAACTTACAAGTTATAACATTGGTTATAATAAATTTTACACATTTGAAATTTTTAAGTCATCAAAATGAAAATCTTAAGTAAAAGTTATGTTTTATTTTTAGAATTGCATCATAAAAATGTTTTCTTGGGTGTTCTATAAATGAAAAAGTTTCAAAAATATATAAAATACAAACTGTGTTTACCAAACAGACTTTCTATTTTCTGTTTATAAATTTGTGTAAATAAAATTACATTACCAGACACAGTTTTTATTTTTATTTTAGAAAAAATAAACAGTAACAGAAAATGCAAAACAGAAAATAGTAACAGAAAAATAAAAACAAAAAAAATGAGAGCGTTGTCAAACGGACCCTTAAATTTAAGTTTCAATTTCAAAATCCTCTTGTCCAAATGAGAGGGGTCAAAATGCTTACACCTACCAAAAAGACAATAATTATAATAAATTTTAATAGTGAGAAGCAGCAACCAATTATATTTTAAATTTTTAATTAAATATCTATAATAATCCTGATGGTAGGTTCCATAGGGAAGAGTCCCCGAATAACTCCTTCCTGTCAACAAATATACAGTGGCTGCAAATTAAAAGAAAAAAGAAATATGAATAACACATAGAAAATAAAATTAAAAAAAAAAAAAAAAAAAACATGAACAACGCTCAGGGAAATAAGTTTTGTGTACAGATTATTAAGATATATATATATATATATATAAGAGATTTTGTCTACAGATGGAGTGAAGTATCAACGTCAGAGGTTTCAAAATTGTCTGAGGTGCTCACGACTCCTACACGATCACGAGTGGTACTGGACCAAAAATTTGTTAACTTCCCTGTCTTGATGGTTCTGAAATCAGCAGCCGCAGGCTTAGTGCCCAGGGAGAGTCCATCTTGCTGAGGTGGTGGTAGTGGTGATGGTGATGATGATGAAGATGGAAAAAACATCTCCGGCGGTTGGAAGGAAAACTTCCCGGCGGGCTGATGATCATCGAAACGCGTCGTCGGAGGACCACCAACCGGTTGATGATCCGACGACGGCTCCGAGAAGAGCTTGAGAAGGTCTCGTTCGTGTCTCTTCTCTCTCACTCTCTGCAGTTTCCTGAACCTTTCTTGCAGGAGAGCAACGGAGGAATATCCCACCGTTGTGGGATCGGTGTCTAATTGACCTCCCATTTCAGCTAATTCTCAAGTATTTTGTGGTTTTTCTGATGAGAATGTTGATCAGTGAAAGTCGGTTTTTTTGGTGCTCTCTTGAAAGGACACAAGCGCATATATATATAGGTGAATAATTGTTAAATGAGAGCTAGATGCTAGGCAGAGTCGGGCTGTCGTGGCTATGCAGTCCCATTCGTCTAGATTAAATTAACCTAAGTCTCATTCGTCTAGATTAAATTAACCTAACTACTAGTTGACACATTTTTTTAATTGTTTCAATTTTTGAGATATAATTATTGGTTTAGTGCATGTTTGGAGTGTCAAGTTTTGGCGGAAAAAAAATAGATATATTTTGGATTGTTGAATATTTGGTATATTCTTTAAAAAATATAAAAAATGATAAAAATTGAAGAAAGTTGGAAAAAGTTAGAGAGTCTTGGTGTAGAAAAGGTTAAAGAAAGTTCAAAAAAGTTTAAAAATTTTTTATATGGAAAAAGTTGGAGAAAATTAGAAAATTTATCAAAACTTGGAGATTTTTAACTAAATTTGACACTCCAAACACACACTTAACGTGATTGCAGATCTTATTCTAAAATTCAAGTTTAGTTATTATATTTGTTTTTCATTTATTCTTGTATACTTATTTGATTTGATTTGTTTATCTCTCGCCCAAATACAAAACATAGTTATAGGAGGGGATGTCAAGTTATTTTAGTATTGTTATGAGGCTATTTTCTGGTAATTTTTTTTTTTTTTTTTGAATAATGAGTGACTTGGCAAGGTCTTAGAGCTCGCCGATTATTCAAGTTTTGTTACTTTCTTTATTTATTACCGTGTATTTATACTGATTTGAGTAGTGTAGCTCTCTCGCTCACATGTAAAAATAGAGTGTTATACATAAAAAAGAATATTAAATGCTTGCTTAGGATATCAAATTTCGGTAAAAATAAAAAATAGATAAATTTTGAATTATTAGGCATTTGATGTATTAAAATTAGAGATTTTAACCAAATTTGACACCCAAATCTACCCAGAGTCATCTTAATATTATTGAGGTTATTTATTTACACTTAAAAATGTGGGACAATTATTGACTTATAAGGGAAAGCCAAGTTTCTTAAATTAATTTATGGGGTTTGGGGCACACTAATTGGTCCTTGATGATGTAAAAGAGAGAGAAGAATCAGCAACAGTAGAGCCAAGTCCAAGAAGAAAAGTAGGTAATATTGCTGTCTGAGGTAGGCAGAGATTTGGTGCATGTGAAGGCAAAAGGGCTTTTTGAGGGAGTAAAGGGTGAAAAAGAAAGTCCAAATGCATGGAGACTATAGTATTTGGAAGGGAGCGTCTGGGGGGAATAATAGGTTAGGTGGTGCTCTTATAGAGTTTTTGTAGAAGATGACAACAAATTTGGTGGCCATTGAAGAGGGGCCGGGGGGATATTATTTCTTTCATCTGCTTTCAACCTACAGCTTCATCTTGCTCTATCCATGAAGTTTTGACGGGAGAGATGAGGACATGGAGAAAAAGACAAGGATTAGAAGGAATATTTTTGGGGTTTGTTCGCAAATTTGGACTTTTTGTGGGGGGAAGGAGATGGGGGAAGCCACCAAATCATGTTCCTTTGCATTGCATGCCAGAGGATTGGTGAATATATAGGATGAATCAATAGCCAGCTAACCCTTTGAAACTCATCAAGCCCCATATATATATTTTTGGAACAAATCAAGCCCTAAATATATATATATATATATATATATTAAGAAGATCAGTAATCTATGTAATGGTAGCGTTTGTTTCAAAAGTCTCTATAAATTTTTATAATTTTCTATAAATTCCTATCAATTTTTACAAATTCCTATAAAACTTTACAAATTTTCAAAAAAATTTGCACAGAACTCCAAAAAGTACTGCATAAATTCATTCCAATGGATTGTTCGAACAAAATTTTTATTGCTCATTTTTATTAAATGGTAATTTGTTGGTTGTACTTCAAGCACAAAAAATTGTCAAATTAAGATTTATTATAATTTGTGAATTTCCAAATGCCTCCAATATACAGAGAGGAGTGAAGGGGAAAAAATGTTAATGTTAGTCTCTTTTAACATATATTATAAAATATAGTAAAAAGAATATCTTTGCATTCTTTACCAATTTTTCTAGATTGTACTATAAAAATATTAAACATTTATTTCCCTAATCTTTTTTTATTTTATTTATTTTTTAAATTTATTTGTTAAGTTTACTGAGGAATTTGAGTTAGACTAAAAATAAAATGCGTTAAATATTTCCTTAAAGGATATAAATTTATATTAAACATTGTGACTAACTGTCTATTATAATATACAAAAATATTAATTTTTTATTTTATTAATATTAATTATTATCCTTAATTACCAAATTTACATTAACTCTCAACCAAAGGTTCTCCGATGATTAATTAGTCAAGTGCAAGAGAATACTTACAGAGAGCGAGAGTGCTATTTTGTGATAATAGTGAGCGTACTTTTATAATTGATAATTCTGAACTATATATAGATAAGGAAAACTAAGAGTTAGAGGGATACTATAATGGTCTCTAGGAATATGTTTTAACTTTTACCTATCTTTGAGGAACTATTTGATAGGAATGAAGAAAATAGAAGATACTAATGGAAAATGGAATGGACATTGCTAAACCGATTCGAGGTGGTTGCTTCTCCAAAATGAGAATAAATCTCTTGAAACTTCTTAGCATCACTGTTCTGATTACATCAATGCCATATATATATATATATATATACACACACTTTTACTCCTAAGTGTAATAAATCCTTAACAGAAAGATTCATTTTCTAGAAGTTGAGAAGTTGAGCTGCATCCCATGATGATGGTTGGATTTATTTACTTGAATTGGGCCTTGTTTCTCCTCGGCTACTCTTACAGTTGCTCCATGCAATTTCACTGGATTGGGCCTGCTGCTTCCCAATCGACCCGTTTGTTTTGCTCCAACTGAGCCCATATAAATTGGCCAACTCGGACCAGCTAATTACTTGCTCTCTTTTACTTGCTTCAGAATCCTTCTAGAAGCGCCAACTGTTTCTTGGCATCTAGGTATATATATTTCTCTATCTTCAACACCCACTTGCTTGTCATAATTGCTACACTAATCTCCACTATTTCTCTTGCCGGTTGGGACGAATTGTGGCCATCCAATGGAGTTCATCTAACGACTGTCATGGAGAAGGTCAAGGGGAAAATCAGAGCCTTCTATTTGTAAAGTCACATAGGTGATTTGAGGGCCTATGTTGCTTCCATCCGAGTCGTTCAATCCAAGGCACTTTGGATGGCCCCGATTTCTTGGTGACGTCTAAATTATCTTGTCCAGCCTTATCCCCTCATTCGACCCTTCACTGTCTTGGTTATCGTCATTCATTAGCTTTTCCTTCTCACCCTTCTCCTCTACAACAAGGTAATGCTTTCTTACTTTTATATTTTATTTGACAAGAGCTTGTTTTCCCTCATCTGTTGTATCCCGATTCTTTCCTGATTCCCTTTCCCTATCTTTTGGTGTGTAAACCTAATAACATAACAAACATAAATTTGACTGTAATGCTTTATTAATCCTACTAATCTTCTATTTTTTCGTTAATCTCAGTAACGGTTTACAGTGCATTTAATGTACGTGAGATGACTTGTAGAGTGATAAGTGAGATATGACAAGTTTAAGAAGAATAAGTGTCACATCACAACGTCTCCCACTATTACAATAATGAACTAATTTAGTTATATTGTTGCCTATATTATTACAATATAGATGGAATTGAACTATAACGTTACTCTTTCATTCTAACAGTATGCACGTGAGATTGAAAAAGTGTAGATGAGGTCGGGAACATAAATGATAAGATCAAGAAGATTTATAATCGAAATTGTACTACGTATCTGATATATTATTTTGTACCAACACAATGAAAGCTCTAAACTAGTAAAATCGCATGACCCTCTCAAAAAGAAAAAAAATTAATATAATAATTATATAAATTTGAAACTATTTTCATCCGAATTATTTGTGAAGGTGTGTGGAATCCCTATCGCTTAATTAGGTAATATATACAAAAGATATATACAGATTTTGATTGAGCTACCCCAACTCTGATTGACAATATATAGTTAAATTTTTTTCATATATGTTCAAAATAGCACAGTTTGAAATTTTTATATGACCCCCCCCAACAAAAAGAGAGGTTTTTCAGTTTTTCTTTGTTTCGAATTCATCAATAACCTTTTCACATTGACATTGGGAAGGATTTACATTGTGGACAAGAATTAACTGCCCTTAAAAGAAAACAATATATGTATGTGTGTGTGTATGTATATATATCCTCGAGCTTATCCGACTAAAAAACGGGGATTAAATTAATTTTGATTAGGTGACATTACAGCAGTGATTAGGACAATTAACAAATATTGCTTAGCTTTCAATATACAAAGAAAAGATCAGAAATGAACTACTGCCATGCCTTGCCCAATTCGCTTGTTATTATGTCATCCTATATATGCATAAAATTAGGGGATATTTAAGAATTCGTTTAGTGATAAAAGGTTTTGATCATGGCATGGGAAGAAGGTAAATGGGAAAGAATAAAGAGTGATAATGAAAAAAAGTGCCAAGAAATATTTTCTCTTCTTTAGTTTTATAAAGAAAAGGAATGAACAATGAGAAGAAAATAATTTTTCTGTATATAATTGCAGAAGAAAATTGGAATATATATATATATATATATATAGTATAACAAAAATAAAAAATGGAAACAAAATAAGAAAAAAAAATCATTTTCTTTTCATTTCATTTCTCCCTTATTTACCAAACCAAACATGGGAAAGCATTTTTCATTTATCTTCCTCCCAAACCAAACAAAGGGTAAAGGAAGTGAATACATCGCATTGAACATATTGTAGTCCTTCAATTAATTGATATTTTTTTCTTTTTATTTTATTTTGCTATTGGGATGAAAAAAAAAAATTAAGCAAATGCTATTCAGATGAAATTATTTGCAAAAGTAATGTTAATTTCATTTTACCTAAAAACATATTATCAAAATACATTTTCATGTATTTGTACAAGGCCTCTAAATGCATTTTCATATTGAGTTTTCTCCAAGCCCCGAGTCCTACACTCACTCTTGCCACTGGCCAGACGGCCACCACTCAGCCAGATTCAGCGGCGGATCAAGCTTGAGCGACACCTCAAGTATAATATACATGTATATGTATTTTTGTATGTTTATATGCAAAGTGTATTTATATGTATACATGCATATATATATATATATATATATATATATGTATGTGTGTTTGTATATCTAAAGTCTGTAAAGCTAAATAAGGCATTTCTGGACCGTGCTGTATTGAATTTCTGTTTTGAGAGTGTTTGCTGTAGTACTGTTATATTATCAGATCTATTAGATTTTGTGCTGTGAACTGGTTTGAAGAATTGAAACACGAAGTTTATTTGTGATGCTGCAAGTTTGATGCTTATTCAATGCCCCACCAACTCATATCCTGGATGCAAAGAAGGAACTATCATATAACAATAGGGGGGCCTAATGTAGATATAGTATTTGTGCATTTATAGAAATATATATATATATTTTAAATGTGGTCATCCCATCTCTTTTACTTTGAATCATTAATAAGACATGAGATCGGATTTTGAGTAATTAATAAGATATGTGTCATTAAATTTGATTATTGAGTTTGGCCATTAGTAATCTAATTGAATTAATTAATTAATTTTTAAGTATTAATTTGTGAACACGTTTTATATATTTGCTTAATTTTTTAAACGCATGACTTATGATTGTATTTTTTAGGTTGGGAAAAAAATATTAAAATTTATAAGAATTGACTCCCCTATATTAAATTCTTGATTCTGTCTCGTCGGAATGCATTACTTATCTGATAAAAGAGAAAACGTAATATGAAAATGTGTTTTCAGACTTTGTGAAAATTTAAGTAAAATAGTAAAACGTTGAAAATCAATTGTATAATCTAGTGATGACTTCTATGCATTTAGAAACATTCATGGCAGAATTACAAAGAAATTACAACCAGAAGAAGTTAATTCATTACAGAATCAAAAAGAAAATATAGTAATGACTAGAAGTTGTTGTATTTCTGTTTGATCAATTCATTGTTATAGTAAATAGGAATCTCACATTCTCTGTTTCTCCTATTTTATAATTGCAGGTTGCTAGGCTTGCAGGTAACATAAAGCTATCATATAATCACGTTTTATTAACTCCAAGTTCTACATTTTCAACGTGATCATTTCTATTGTCATAGAAATTTTCTTCTTACTAGATTCTATTTACATTTGCAAACATCAAGAAATATAGATACATTATTCTTTAGTTATTTTACTGCCAAAATTAAGCACCTCAACCTCTCTAATATGCTCATAAAACAAATTGTATTTTTAATTTTTTGCTTTTTTGCTTTTTTTTTCCCCAATTTGTAGTTTTGGATCAAACTTTTACTTTCCTCGTGCTTTATTCCAAAGCAGAAGAGAAAATTAACATCACAAAGAAGAAGAAAACTTCATCAACTTCTTTAGTTGATTTAGAAGTTTCAATGCTTTTGCTATCTGCCTAATTAGGGACCAATATTGATCTTATTTCAAGAATTATTTCAAAGATTTTGAAATCCATGGTGGGACTTAACAAGAACCCTTTTGGTTTTATTTTATTCAAATGGCACCACATATATACTTTATTTGGTAATAAATGTGACCCACAAGTTGGTAAAATATACATATTTATAGCACTGAACTGTGAAACGATTAAGGATCGATAAGCAAATATTTTACACCCGCAAAAATGTCTAGAAACATACATGCAAAGCTGTCAATACGTGGAAACCTAAATCTCAATTGCAAACGTCGTTTTCTGGCTAGATTTTGTCTAATAGATGCGCTATTTTCAGGGGCACTTCGACCTGAAAAAGGAAACCAACTACATCATCGGCATGAACGAAATACACAGATATTGACTGATGACTCCAGAATGTTGACCTTAACTCACACAAAAAATACAATCACATCTAAATTTTTCTCGAGAAAAATTAAGCTAAATAGCTTTTGCAACAATTTCTCCGAAAAATATTAGATATTGACATGTGCTCAAGAATATTCCAAACTTCCAAACAATGAAACCGTTAGGTTTGTCAGTATCCATAGCTAGAAGCTCTCTATCAAAGACTTGCAAATCACAAGAAACTAATTGAACAAAGGCATAGACATCGCTATTAGCTCTTGCACTATGGAATAAGACTACAACAATTCAAAGAACATCTATATAAGCAGTAGAAGCAAAATAAATAATACTCTACGATGAGATCTCTTTTAAACCGAGAATCACCAATACACGAATCGTCAATACAAATTAGAACAAAATAGAAATTATTAAATTAAAAATTTTACCAGATTCCTCAAGACTACTTCAATGCCTCAAATTGTGGGAAAGTGCGGTGAACACTAGTTTATATAAATGAAAATAACGTCAGGCAGATCTTTCCACAGATCATGCATGGTAGGTGATGGATTGAATGCTCTTCAATCTGCCAAACAAATATATTCTCTAAACAAAATCGTAACACCCACTTTCGACGTGAGAAGACGTCTGCAAATAGAGACATTGCTTTGGTCTGTGAGAGAGAAAATCAAGAACAATAGCACCTTGCAGAGAGACGTTGGTCTGTGTTTCTCTGAATCTTCACGTAATTTGGGTTAAATTGGTAAGTTGACCCCTAATGCCTGAATTCTTCACTGCCAATACCACATCCCAAGTAGGGATTATTTGTTCACCATTTTCAGGGATATGGCATCCGATTTGATTTGTTGTGATGCAATTTTATTTGCTAAACAAACGGGTTATAATTGGACCCCACGGATGATTTGTCCAATACCCAAACAAGCCCTTAGTGATAAAAGGTTTTGATCATGGCATGGGAAGAAGGTAAAAGGAAAAGAATAAAGAGTGATAATGAGAAAGAGCGCGAAGAAATATTTTCTCTTCTTTAGTTTAATAAAGAAAAAGAATGAACAATGAGAAGAAAATAATTTTCTTGTAACTTACCAAAAAAAAAATTAATTTTCTTGTATATAGTTGGAGAAGAAAATTCGAAAAAAATATATATATATATATATATATAATTTCAACTACATTCCTAAATAATACACAATATATTCAAATATTTGTAATATATTGACATATCATACCCAACATTTTGATATATATATATAGAGAGAGAGAGAGAGAGGGGTCATTTGAACAACCAAAAGTGATCAAAAATTGGAAAAAGTATATAATGTTAATCACTTTTTAGTATTTGGAAGACTAACAAACAATAACCAAAATAATCTGTTGGAACGGTGTAAAACAAGTCGTTCAAACGGTTTTAGTCAAAAACTAATACGAAAAGTAGGAAAAGTAGATAACTTTTTGTAGTTTTTTGTAACTTTTTGTAAAAATTTATAAAGTTTAAATTTTGAAAACAAACATACAAAAAACGAAAATGACAAAAGTTAGTAAAAGTAAGCAAATATTTGTAACTTTTTGTGACTTTCGATAATTTTTTACCTAACCAAACGGAGTCATATATATTCAGTTTTCTAAATTATGAATTAATTTTAAAAGTTGTGACACCCAAACACATATTTGCACCTGAGAGTCGTGCCCGAGTCCACGTAACGTATGTTTGAGTTGGATGTTTATCTTTTGCATGTAAACTTAATTAATGTTGAGGGAGAGACTAAAATTATGAGAGGAAAATGATCCCAAAAAAAAACCACCCAAGTGTGACGAAACAGCCTTTAATAAGATAAAGCAGTTTCTGCTAGCAACATTACAAACATTATAGTGATCAAATCCAGTACCAGAGAATTTTCAGTAGCTCTGACAGTTTTCACATTCATATTCATTTTCCAGGTACAAAGTTAGTGGCGTAGGCCCACGCATTGTTGGC
Source organism: Vitellaria paradoxa (assembly GCA_019916065.1). Lineage (NCBI taxonomy): Eukaryota > Viridiplantae > Streptophyta > Magnoliopsida > Ericales > Sapotaceae > Vitellaria > Vitellaria paradoxa. The sequence continues at coordinate 41,774,728 of CM034234.1, forward strand.
CGTGGGATCAGCAAGGTGGTCAAAGAGGTTCTCGATCGGGCCCTTTCCGGTAACAATGGCCTGCACAAAGAACCCGAACATTGAAAACATCGCCAGCCTTCCGTTCTTGATCTCCTTCACCTTCAACTCCGCAAACGCCTCCGGATCATCAGCCAATCCAAGCGGGTCGAAGGCTCCTCCGGGGTAAATCTTGTCGAGCCCCTCGCCGAGCGGTCCGCCGCCGACGCGGTAGCCCTCGACGAAGCCCATGAGCACCACTTGGCACGCCCAGATCGCGAGAATGCTCTGGGCGTGGATGAGGTTTGGGTTGCCGAGGTAATCGAGGCCGCCTTCGGAGAAGATCTGGGCTCCGGCCTTGAACCAGACTGCCTCGCCGAACTTGACGCCGTTCCTGGCGAGGATTTCGGGGAAGACGCAGCCGAGTGCGCCGAGCATGGCCCAGCGGCAGTGGATCACCTCGAGCTCGCGGTTCTTGGCGAATGTCTCTGGGTCTGCTGACAGTCCGGCGGTGTCCCACCCGTAGTCACCAGGGAATTCGCCGGTCAAGTATTTTGGGGTCTGCTCGGAGAATGGTCCCAAGTACTTGGGGCGGTCTGGGCCATACCTGTGTATAGCGATGGGTCGCAAATGGTTAGATTCTAAATCAAATAGAGAAGGGATTTGCCCAAACACGTTACTTAAAAATCGTAATTTCATGATTATGTCGGCCAAAATTTATTAATCATCATTTTTAATAACATATCCGGCCTGAATATTATGTGTCAAACAACATATTTAAAAGGATATTTTAAAAGAAAAAAAAAAAAACCAACTCATTTCACGTAAATATATTCAACGACAATTTAAATTTCCAACTAAATTAAATATGCTTTTCCTAACAATATATTTAGTTGATTACCTCAGTCTTAATCCTCTAAAGTCATCTTTATTACCATATTCAAGTTTCTAAATATATTATCTGAAACAGTATATTCAAATTTTTTTAATTGTTTAACTAATGTTTTTGGGCAAATCCGTCTCAAATAGCCACTTCTTCTTTTTTTTTTTTTTGGTAATTAATAGCCACTTCTTCTTCTTCTTCTTACTAATGGCTGTCATAAATTTGTGTGACAGGAATGAATGTGAAGTAATGTGAGAAAGAGTTCTACAAGAAAATTAATTACCATATGCTTTGGGGAGCACTTTTTATAGTTCTCCGCATGGTGGCGCGGCCACCTCCGAAGCTGCCAACCTTCCTCACAAGGTCGCTCTGGGGCTTCAAAGCTGTCTGTCCTGCTACAAAGGCTGACTTCTGGATTGCAGAGGTTGCCATCTCTCACTCTCTTGCTCTGGAGCTTCTTCTCTGTGGGATGATGCGGTACAAAGAAGTCTTTGGAAGTGTGCTTTGAGACCTGGGATGGAGAGATGGTGAATGGGAAGGGAGGGTTATAAATGGAATTGTAGAAGATTTTGTGGATTACGATATGCTCATCATCGCCATCTTATTGGTCCGTGTTTGGGCTTTGGATTTCCATTCTGATTTTTCTTTTGAGAGAGAGAGAGAAAGGGGTTGTTGTTCTGCCACGTGGCTTTTAAAGATCTTGTTGGTGGTTGATAATCTGCCACATACCTTGTATCAAGATAGTCTGGGTTTTAAGATGCCCAATCCCATTCAAGGGAAAATCCATAGGCTGGAATTGAGTGTTCTCACGACTTTTTTTAACAGAATTGATTGTAAATGACTTTTTTTTATTAAATTTTGTTATGAGAATAATATCATAAGATATTTGTATCCCTCTATTATATTCTCTCACTTCACAATAAATTTAATTAAAAAGAATAATATAAAAAAATAACAAACTGCATTTATGATTTCTCTGATATCATTTGTCGTGTTTTAATATTATAATAAAATTGTATTAAAAGTTAAAATATGAAATAACAAATTTTAATTATTAATTATTTCAAATATAGATTAAGAATTAAATATATGCTAAACCTCATATGAAACCATAATTATCCTGAACACAAATGAAAATTAAAATTTTTAAGATCGTATTTCGTGCAACGTTCTCACCCCCACATAGTTCTCGTTCTTTGAACTGCAAACTAAAGTAATTCTAGCCATAATATCACCTAGGAGATGCAACTGATTTTCCCATTTGGCTTGTACCATCCGTTAGTTGAAGAAAAGGATACTCCACTCCATTAGGATGAGAATGCAGGTAATCAATCAGGTTCATTATATACTATGCGAGGTTTCAAGTAACATTAGAGAGCAAACTGGTTCAACTCGTAGCTATCATACAAAGAGATCGGCTCTCTACTTCCACTGTGGCGGGAAGGGGGAAACTATACTGGCTTTACAGTTTTAACGTCAAATTTGATTCTAGGACAAGATTAACAAAGCTAAGAGAGTTGTAGATGGTTTATGTCATAGCATTCATTCCATTGGAACAGCACCCTCTTCCATTCCGGGATCAACTTGGGCAGTTCCCAACATGATTGCGGTTAGCATCAGCTTGCCAGCTTCACCAAAATCCTTGTGCTGCATCAAGATTGCTTCCACAGAAGAACCCATATCCTTCAACGTCGGATCAAGAGTTTCTTGTCTCAGTGGAAGCACGTCCTCAAAGTCCCCTTCAAAAGTTTCGGATTCAGGTCCGTAACACCTACTTGAAGCTTGGAAAAGCACGGTCTTTCTCAGAAATCGTAAGGTTTCTTCATCACCCCAGCCCTCAACTATAGATCTCTCGTGGATTTCCCCCCAGTCATCCTGATCGGCTGCATTCCTCCAGCACTCCTCCAAAAGGCTTCGGTTACACTTGAGAAAGGAGGAACTGGTCCATGCAAACACATCAAAAGCCCACAATGAGGCTTCTCGTTCTGTACTCTTAAGGCATAGCTCAATAAGATCCACAGGAAGAAGAAGCCGGTTTCCAATGTTTTTCTTTTCTTCATCTTCAGGAAGAAGTTTTAGGATCTCTTCCTGCCGTAAGAGTTGCACAACAAAATTACATAGAATGATAGTCATAACTGGAATTATTTTGCAAACAAAATGAGAAGACAAGAAAATAAAATAAGCTAGTGCAGTCTATAGGTGACTGTAACAGTCCAGTTCTTTACTGATTAGCCCTCAGAAACAAGAAAAATTAGGTAACTAATGCCTGACATTGTGGCTGCACCCCCAGCAACTCAGACCTCAAAAGGACAATACTTATCATCGCATGTCCGTATTTCCTGTTTATCCGATACGATTATGGCACCAAATTTGAAGTGTCCGTGCTTCATAGCTCAGAATTCTCAGTATTATCAAACCCATAGAACATTCAAAGTGAAATTTAGCTTACTACTTTTTTGGAAAGCAGATTTTTAGTTGACTTAACCACAATAGATCATCCAGATGGTTACTAGAAATTCACAACTCTTAGTGAACTACATTTAACAAACCCATAATGATTGAGGGGCAGTGTCACATATTAATTTGCTCCAAAGTTTGTTGTGTCTAAAAAATTTGACGAGGGTATGTGTCCAGCACATGTACACAAATTAGAGACTTGAATACTGTAAATTTTAAGAATGTTTCAAGAAGTGTTAGCTCACATTTGAGGGTAAAGAAAATTTCAAATCTTTCACATGTATGGATGATAAAAATCTCCTTTTTTTTCATCAAGTTTCATTTAATTTCCAGCATGTTTCTAAATAATGGCGTTTCTTATCAATATAATAAAACAAGAAGGTTTTTGAAAAAAATATTCCTTTCACAAATTATTAAAATCCAAAGGCCAAAAATTATTTTTTCTTTCATTCAATGATGAGATCATTTTTATATTTTTAAATTCTCTCTCAATTCTTATTTTAGTAGACCCACTACCATCTATCTCACAAAACAGTTTGGTCATTTTAAATTTCACCATATTTCGGAGATCGTGTACAAATCAAAACTATCAACTTAAATTCCACCCAATTATGATTTCTAAGAAATTGAACCTTGTAAATTAAAGCACTATATTTTGTATTTTCTTTTATAGTGCTTATCAAAAATTAATTGGGAAGAGGGAGGGAGAGAGAGAGATAGACAGACAAACCGACCGACTGACCGACCAAACACATGTAGTAACTACTATAGTCTAAAATTTAAAAAAAAAAAATTAAAACCTATGGATTATCATATTTTTTTCAATTTGAACTTTTTGTCCAAAATTTCAACTATATAAGAAACTTATTACTTGTTAGAATATAGAATATATATGTATTAGGATATATGCGTGATTGATTTAGTTTCCTAATTTCATAGTTTCCTATTTCCTAATTTGATGTAAACTTTCATTATAAATAATATTCAAGGGAGAAGAGAGAATTCAATTTCAATCTCTCCCTTTTTCTCAACTTGGTATCAGAGCATATTTTGGTTCCACAAAAAAAAAAGGAAGAGAAAAACCCTAGCAGTACTGTAGCAGCACTGTTCACTGCTAGAAACCCTAGCAATACTGTAACAGCACTGTTCACCGCCGGCGGACAGCTCTCCGGCCACCGGAATTGAAATCCGATCACTCCAAAAGGATCGCCGGTGGCCGACGATCACAGCCCCATCGGAATTGTCACCGGCCAGTGAGCCACGCGCCCTCACGCGCAGGTCTTTCGAGACGTCCAGATCCCACGCGCAGGGCTTCTATCGACGCGTGCAAGCGCATCTCCCTCCGGGAAGCTTCCGACGACTCTTGCCGGAGTTCGCCTAAGGTAGGCGACCTTCTTGTTGCACTTTGGCTTGATGGGTTGTTGATTTGGATATAAACATGGTCGTCTTCGTCTCTGTTTTCCGCAAGCGTCTGTTTTTCTTTTGATTTTCTCTTGTTCGAGACCAGATCTACCATTCTGGTTTGTTCTGTTTTCTTTTGTTGCTGCCATTGTGGCGTTGATTTATTAGTTTAGTTAACCATTGTTGTTCTACGGTTGCGGAGGTCTCCTTTTGTTTGGTTTGACGACTGTGCTAGAGATTTATTAACTATTATTCAACATGTCAAAGTCTGAAGATGCTACTCCAATCATGCCTCAATCTGTATTCTTAAAGACAGATGATGTTCCTTGTTCTATTACACTGAAAAAATTAAATGGTGAGAATTATTTGAGTTGGTCACATGCTATGAAGACTTTCCTTCGAGGAAATGACAAGTTACAATATATTACTAATGACCCACCTTCATCCACTGATCTTCGGTATCGTGTTTGGATGAGCGAGGATGCAATTGTTATGGGACTATTATGGCATAGTCTGGAGGATTCATTTGCTGCCACTATTGAGTTTTGTGACTCTTCTCAGAAGATCTAGGATTGTCTTGCAGAATCTTACTCCTAGAAAAGTAATATTTTTCGAGTCTATAAGTTGTATGAGCAAATGTTCTCTGCAAAACAGAGCGAGAGATCATTGTCTGATTATTACAGTCACTTGAAGAGCTTATGAGAGTAGTTATTACAATACAGAACGTTCAGTGAAGACTTAACACAACAAAAGAAGTATTGAGAAGAATTCATGATTGCAAATTTTTTATCTGGCCTTAATCCTGCACTTCGAAACTTTAAAGATCAAATTCTAGCGAATGAAACTCTTCCTACTGTTGCCAGTGCTTATGCCCATATACAAAGGTCATTATTGGGTTGCCATACATCGATTGCTAATGATCGTTCAGGGACCTCTACTGATTCTTCAGCACTTATTAGTCAACATAATCGAGGAAGTTCTTCTCAAGGTAATTCGCGTGGCACTCGTGGTAGACGTACTACTCGTGGTGGAGGACGTTCATCAAATGGTCGAGGTGACTACAAATGTAATTTTTGCGGTGGTACTAATCATATTGAGCCTTACTGTTGGAAGAAATATGGAAAGCCTGAACAAGCACACCATGTCTCTAATCATGCTACTTCGTCACTTCCAGCGTCTGATAATGGAGTTACCACATCTGATTCTAGGGGTGATACCGGTCCGGTTTGGTTCGATTTTGGGCTATTTATGGGACCGAACCGGATTTTCGATTTAGAAATTTTTAAAACCAGAACCAGTTTATATAATTCAGTTTCAGTTTGATTCGGTTCGGTTCCGGTTTGGTTTGGTTCTGTTCGGTTTCGGTTTCAATCCGGTTTTCATTGTAGGCTACAATTTTGAGACAAGCCCAATATAAAAAAATTCAATTATGACCCAATATATTAAAAAACTTATAAAAATTACATTAATGTGGTTTTCAAACCTATTACGAACTCAAAAAACATTTTCACCTCTAGCGTAATTTCCAGCCATGACCCAGTTTCCTCTACTGTGGCATTGTAAGCAATTGGTAGGTGTTATCCAGTGGTAAAGTCATCCCTTGAAACCTTTGGGATCTTGAGTTCGAGTCCCAACCACTACATTTTGCTACACACTTGCATTATAACCGATTCGATCCGGTCCAATTCGGTTTTAAAGCCCTCAAAACCGAAAACCAAACCAGTTTTAAAAAATTAAAATTTTTTAAACCAAAACCAAACCAAATTTTAAAAAATCGGTTTATAAAATTCGGTTCGGTCCAGTTTTTTCGGTCAGTCCGGTTTTTCAATTTTTTATAACACCCCTATCTGATTCTCAGGAGACAATTATGTTAAGTTCATCACAACTTCAAGAGCTCATTCAGTCTTTGCGTGCTTCGAATCCTTCATCTTCCACTGCTACTTTGGTTAACTCAGGTAAACCAGCTCTTGTAGCCTCCTTTTCTCCCTCCTGGATCATCGATTTGGGAGCCAGCTCGCATATGTCTGGTAATTCCTCCTTATTCTCTAATCTCAGTAGTGTTAATCATAGTATTGTGTTAGCTGATGGTTCTTCTCGTCCTATGTCTAGTAGAGGGACTCTTCATCCCTCATCATCCCTTAATCTCCCTTCTAGTCTTTATATACCACACTTTCCCTTTAATTTACTCTCTGTTAGTCAGTTAACCAAATTATTAAATTGTTCCATAACCTTCTTTCCTACTTCTTGTATTTTTCAGGACCTCACGACGAAGAAGATTATTGGTTCGGGGCATGAGAAGGATGGCCTTTATTATCTTGATCGTGATCGTCCACCAAAGCAGCTAACTACTACAACTCTCCACACCTCTGTCTCCCCTCTCCAGTGGCATGTTCATCTTGGTCATCCATGTTTAGCTCGTTTGAAGTTACTTTTTCTTAATTTTAGTTCAGTGTCTAATTTTGAAAGTAAGACTTGTCAACTTGGCAAGCATCACCGTAGTTCTTTTCCTAACCGTAGTATTAGTCGTGAGTCTAAACCTTTTGATGTCATTCATACAGATGTTTGGGGCCCTGCCCGCATTTCTAGTGTTAATGGATTTTCATATTTCGTGATATTTGTTGATGATTTTTCTCGAATGACATGGCTTTTTTTAATTAAACAACCGTCTGATTTACCTTCTGTTATTTCTCGTTTTTACAATGAAATTGTTACTCAATTCAACAGAAGAATTAAAGTCTTTCGTTCTGATAATGCATTGGAATATAGTCAAACAGTTGTTCATAATTTTTGTGCTAATAGGGGCATTATCCACCAAACTTCTTGTCCTCGCACATCTCAACAAAATGGTATTGCTGAACGCAAAAATCGTCATTTGCTAGATATTGCTCGTACCCTAATGTTTCACATGTATGTACCTAATCCTTTTGGGCAGATGCTATCCTCACTGCCTGTTATCTAATTAATAGGGTCCCTACACCGATACTGTCAAATAAGTCTCCATTTTCTCTTCTTTATCCAAATCGGTCACCTTTTCCTCTTTCTCCTCGTACCTTTGGTTGTGTTGCCTTTGTTCATATACTTGATCCTAATTAGGACAAACTTTCACCTCGTTCTCGTAAGTGTATCTTCTTAGGATACTCCCGCACTCAGAAAGGTTATCGTTGTTGTCACCCTCCTTCCCGACGTTACTTTGTGAGTGTTGATGTCACCTTTTTTGAATCTACTCCTTTCTTTTCTCCTAGTAGTGACCTCTTATCTCCTGATCTTATTACTTCTCGTGAGGGGGCGCACTCCCTTACTCTTCCTGCCCCTTTATCTTCCACTTATGTTCCTATATCCCAGTCTAACTCACTCACTCCTACCACCAATCCCTCCACAGTTTTAGAACCATTAGTTCAATCTGAACCTTCTGTTCCTGCCATTGCTTCGTTGCAACAGGTTTATCAACGTGATCCTGATAGAAAGGTCATTCTTCCCTTGCCAACAGATCACACTCCTTCGTCTGAGGTACCTGATTCTGATGAAGATCATTCTCTTTCCCCTGACCCGCCCATTGCTTTACGGAAAGGTAAGCGTACTTGCACTCAACATCTTATTACTAATTTTGTCTCTTACCATCGACTTTCTTCTTCTTTGTCGTTCTTTGTTTGTGCCTTATCTTCTATTTTTGTTCTTTCTACTTATCAACAAGTCTTGTCTATTCCGGGATGGAAACACGCAATGGATGAAGAAATGCATGCTCTTCTTCAGAATCAGACATGGGAACTCACCTCTTTACCTATTGGCAAACGAATTGTAGGTTGTCGCTGGGTTTATACTGTTAAGTACCTTCCAGATGGTTCAGTTGAGCGTCTTAAAGCTCGATTGGTTGCCAAAGGTTACACTCAAACGTATGATGTTGACTATTCTGAGACTTTCTCTCATGTTGCTCGTCTGAACTCAGTTCGAACTCTTCTTGCTGTTGCTGCAAGCCGTTCTTGGCCTTTACATCAGCTTGATATTAAGAATGCCTTCCTCCGTGGAGAACTACAGGAAGAAGTCTATATGGATCAACCTCCTGGTTATAGTATCCCTGGTAGTGAGCATCTTGTGTGTCGCTTACGACGTACTTTATATGGTCTGAAACAATCTCCTAGGGCTTGGTTTGATCGTTTCAGCTCTGCTCTCCTTGATATTGAATATACTCGTTCTACTGTTGATCATTCAGTCTTTGTACGACGAAAATCTTCTGGCACTATTATATTGATTGTCTATGTCGATGACATTATTATTTCTGGTGATGATATCATGAGTATTGTGGATTTGAAACAGTATCTTGCTACTCAATTTCATACCAAGGATCTGGGTCGACTTCGTTACTTCCTTGGAATTGAAATTGCCCACTCTTCACAAGGCATCTCACTTTGTCAACGCAAGTATGTGCTGCATTTACTCTCTGAAACTGGTCTTCTCGGTGCCCGTCCTACTGATAATCCTATGAACCCATCTACTAAGTTAGATGCTACTTCAAGCGAACCATTTTCTGATGTGGGTCGTTACCCTCGACTTGTGGGCAAGCTCATTTATCTCACTGTTACTCATCCTGACATCACTTATGCTGTGGGGGTAGTCAGCCAATTTATACATAGTCCTCGTCTTCCGCATTTTGAGGATGTTTGTCGAATTCTACGGTATTTGAAGCATTCTCCTGCACGTGAACTTTTGTATCGTTCCTCTTCCTCCTTATGTGTTACTGGTTATAGTGATGCTAATTTGGCTGGTAATCAGAGTGATCGGCGTTCCACCTCGAGTTACTGTACCTTTGTTGGTGATAATTTGATAACATGGCGTAATAAGAAACAACAAGTTGTGGCTCATTCTAGTGCCGAAGCTGAATATCGTGCTATGGCTCACACTGCTTCTGAGATGCTCTAGGTTAGGTCACTCCTTCGGGATTTTGGTATTGACGTTCCTACTCCTATGAAAATGTATTGTGACAATCAAGCTGCTATCTTTATTGTCAATAATCCTGTGTTTCACAAGCGTACAAACATATTGAGGTTGATTGTCATTTTATACGAGATTTGCTGCTCCGCAAAGAGTTGAGTACTCCATTTGTTCGCTTCTCGTCTCAGCTGGCCAATCTTCTTACCAAGCCATTATCTCGTTCTGCATTTCAGAGTTTCACATCCAAGCTGGGCATTTTCGACTTATATGCTCCAACTTGAGGGGGCGTGTTAGAATATAGAATATATATGTATTAGGAAATATGCGTGATTGATTTGGTTGCCTAATTTCATAGTTTCCTATTTCCTAATTTGATGTAAACTTTCATTATAAATAATATTCAAGGGAGAAGAAAGAATTCAATTTCAATCTCTCCCTTTTTCTCAACTTTACTAATTTTGTTCAGAGTGCTGTAAGTACGGATTATTACTAGTATTAGTATATTGTACAATATATAATATCTTTTAGCACAAATTACTTAGACCTCCCTTGAGGTTAGGTATTAATACAACCCCCTCCCTCCGGTTATGAAAATTACTTAGACCTCCCTTATAACTAAAACAGTGTAACACAATGCCAACTGGACAGAATGTAATATATATTTTTTGTAATGCCCATTTTACCCCGTTTCTCACTTTCATTAGTTTTTCTTTTTGCCTCTCTTTTATCTATTCCCACTCATTCTCACTCTTAAGCCAACACCCAAATTAAGTACAAGATAATTTCACACCTTAATCTCTCAATCATGTTTCTCTCTGGGTTATACATCAATAGACAAAACCTTGCCTCCATAACCTTAGCTTTCGACGTCACTAACCTTATGTCCAACTGGTTTGAACCCTCCATAAGACTACGAATCAACCCACCCCATCCTGACCCTTGCTACTACTTCAAATAGTTAAGGAAAAGATGACTTCCGAAGAAGCTTGTTCCATCTATAGCAAAAAAAGACCTCAACGAAGAGGATCTTACCCTCCCTATCAACAACCTCATCAAGAACACCCTAACAATGATGACGTTGAAGACAAAGAAGATGCAATTACACCACCTCAAATCTCATCGCCCCCAAGCCACCTAGCTTTGCTGTTAAGGTTGCCCCAACCATGGCAACAGTGTTGCCATTGCCATCACCAAATATTATCCCCTAACGAAAGCATGAAGGGATCAATGATGTCACAGTCATTGATGTTGTCAAGGAAAATAAGACGCATACTGCTTTCACCAGCATCCTTAATGGAAGAGGATGGTTTGTTGAAGGGAATGATGCCAATGGAATGGTGGTATGTTTCCTATTACATTTCACTAAGAAATAGAGAAAGAGGGAAAAGGTGGGATGACGTGACTAGATGATGTATTACAGATAAGAAGATTAATTGGTTTCAAAAAAAAAAAAAGATAAGAAGATTAATATATAATATAAGAAAAATTAAAAAAAAAAAGAGTACGGCCTCCTCACCCACCTAGGTTCAACACCCGGGGTACTCACCCCCTCCCCCACTTACCTATCAAAAAAAAAAAAAAGAATACAAGAAAAAGAGACAAAATAGAACACTTGCAGAAGAATTGTGGATGGCGATTTTGTAAAACCACATTCTAATAAATTATTTAATTTTTATATCTTCATAAAGAAGAGGCAAAAATGATATTTCATATTTTAACTCTATTAAGAGAATCTCTTAGAAAGGTTGCAGTGACAGAAAAACTCTGACAAGGGTTGCAGATTCAGTGTAGCTTCGATATCACAGGGAGAAGATTGTATTGATATCAGGGTTTAGAATAGAGGGCTCCGACATGAAAAACACCAGCACCCGATACTAATACCTGAGTCCATGGAACATAGTTGAAGGCTGAACCTAAGTCACAGACAATTGGGCTAGATACACTGACAAGTTTTCTGGTATGGCTAACAAGAAAAGACTACCAAAGAAAGCATAAAGCCAGTTCAGAAAATAAGGGCGTAAATATAACAGTCAAAATGCCACCATGTCTATTGATTAAAGGACAAATAAATCATGCATATGGCAAGCAAAAAAATAAATAAATAATGAATTATATCAGTTAAAAACAATGCAATAAATCGTAGAGAATAGACAAGAACAATCAAGAGATAAGCTTCCATTGACAGAGAAAGCAAAAGTATTTGTTCAACATCAACATACCTGCAATTTCAGAATCTTCAAATCAGCTTCAATGCGATTCAACATTTTGTCAGAATCAGCACTCTTTCCTGCCAATATTTGTCCAACCATAATTATATTCTGACGGGGAAAAGTAAAATATAAATTATAAATGAAAGGGTTACAGGGCACTCAAGCAAAAGATGCTATCATATTAACAGGTTCAAACCTCTCGATACATGTGATCAAAAGTCAAAATCCTCCAACGAGTAAAACACACATCACTAACCACCAACCTGAACTGATATAAGTGAGCATCACAACATCTACTGGTTTATAATACACAAACACCATGCTCCATAAGATCTCCAAATACAAGCAGCAACATGATTTTTCAGTGAGCATCACAACATCTACTGGTTTATAATACACCTTGCTCCATAAATTCTCCAAATACAAGCAGCAACATGATTTGTCAACAAAATAATGCAACACTCATGCAATGAGAGAGTAATGGAAAAAAGATTAAATATGTACAATTACATTTGCCAAAAAAAAAAATAATCCCAAATGCAAACAGCAAGATCTAGTGGAATTTTAATATCGGTGGCTTTTCCAGCTACAAGTTCCATATCCAGAACTAGCATCTAATTTCAAATAGTTTGAAGAAACAACTTAAAAACAGGTAAAATTTGATAGATCTTTGATGAAAATAGCTCGTAGATGATTGAAAAGAAAATTGTCAAATGCATTTGCAACCTCAGAAACTCTGACAAAGTGAATTTGGAACACAAGAAACATGTAGTTGACCTAGATGCATCTGTTAAATATGCAAAAATAAATAAATAAAAAAAGGTGCATGACATTCATCCTAGATTGCCATGTTTGCATGCCCTCCACTATAATGGGCCGCTCCCCACCAATCAATATCAACCTCAGACACTCGATTCATTAATATCTGTAGCTTATTATTTGGTGAGTCCAATAATGACTTACCATTGCAACCAAGACACTATAAATAAATATCTTTACTTCCAAATGTTGTATCAACAATATCGATGGCAGACGATCACTGAATATGAATTGTTAATGGAGCAATATAGACAAAATTTTAAAAAAATATTTATTGATATGTTTCTTAATAATTAATAAAATTTCATCTCAATTCAAACTAAAATTGTAAAATGACAATTTTACCCCATAGTCATTCTTTGTCTAAATTCGCATTCTAAACTACCCAAAAGGCTAAAAAACTATCCTTGACATATTTCTTAATAGTTAAACAAATTTCAGCCTGATTTAAATTTAGACTATTTAATTACTATTTTGCCCCTAAATCCGTTTTTGGGTTAAATTTGTATTTTAGCATTCCAAAAGAGTAAAAAAAATATTTATTAACATATTTCTTAATGGTTAAAAAATTTTGGTCCAATTCGAAGTTGAATAGTAAAATGATTGTTTTACCCCAAGGCCCTCTTTTTACTCAAATCTGTCATCTAAAAATGAAGTTAATTTTTATAATTTTTAAAAAATTAATGTTAGTAATTTTTATTATATATTATTTTATCTCATTATATTCAAAATATGTAATCAAGTTATAAAATTTTTAATGTCTATTACATTCTCATTATTTTCATGTTGGCAACTAAACATAGGAATGGAATGAGCATTCCATTCCATTCCTACCTCTTATTTCATTCCATTCTATTCCATTCCCATGTACCAAACATAGCCTAAGAATATAATGTAATTTGACAGATAGACTACAAGAATATTTCAAATGTCTCTGAATTGTATCAAGTGATGGTAAAGACTAGAAGGCCTAGAACATAGCAACTCGTTCACAAGTGTCTGTACTTGTGCTTCCTCTTTCTGTTTCAATAGCTATGACCATTCGCTGCCATGACTATTGTCAAATTAAACCTTTACAAAAAGAATTAGAGGATAATTTTCTTGCAAATCTGTGTGTGCGCTTATTAAAAATGAAATTGCTCAAAAATTTAATATTGATTCAATTATTGAAGACATTAAGGACATGAATGATCGCCAAGTTCCATTTTCAAAAGCTTAGTTGAATTCTATCAAGATTTAAATATTTTTTGACTCATTTTATATTCATATTTTGTGGAAGCTGAATAGATATTAACTTTACTATCCATGAAATAATTTAATACTAAACCATAGCATGTTTGTCATTCTTGAACTTAGAGAAAATAGAAATTCATATGAGTTAACATAAAATCTTTAGGCGTTTCAACCCCCCTCATTAGAAATATCTGGCCCCATCTCTGAGTAGGCTACTAATAATTTCTATGCTCCTTGAAGTCGGTTGTCCAGTTTTCTAGGCATTTACTTTTCTTTTTTTAATTTATCTTCTTTAAGTCTTTAAAGGCTTTTTATGGCTGGTTTTTAGATGCAGTGTTTGCCTCCACTCTGTTTTGTGATTTCGTTAGTTTAGCCAACTCAACTCAACTCAACTAAGCCTTATCCCAAACTAGTTGGTATACTAATGATAATTTCTTTTCAAAGGTCATGTCAAACAACGAGCCTTACAAACCCATATTCAATGATGAGTTCCAAAGCTTTTGAACTGAATCAAACTCAATGCAACACATCACTTTCATGCTAAATTAAGAAACCACAAACGGAAGAGGGATCACAAGCATATATGGCATGAAAATAATAATAAGCTGCCAAGTAAACGGAACATGGAAAAGATGTTGCGGTTATATCTGGCGGGAGGAAATTTATGGGACTAGACAGTAGAATAAAAACCTGCAACTGCAGCTATCTTTGAGAGATGCAAAAGGCGCTTTCTCTCTGCTAATCTTGGTTCCATTTTTCTGCCATAAGACTCTGTCCCCTCTGCAGCTGCTTCAATTGAGTTCTCATCTTGAGAAAGAGCCAATTCATGAAGGGTTTTGGAGGCCGAGAAAAACTGATGAAGGAACACTTCATGAAGCCAAAGGAGATCCCTGTGCTGCTTTAGAAAAGTAGCTAGCTCTTCATGGAACTCCTCTCCAAGTCTAATAAGCTTGGAAAACTGTTTGGTATCATACAGCTGTTTAAACACGAAATAACTAAACCCTCCTTTAGGTCCCATGCTCTCATGCTGCACAAAGAGAATTAGAATTGTTAAAGAAATAAGTTCCATAAAATAAGCCCAGGAAAACCAGACCAGAATATGTATAAATTAGTACCAAGTGATCACAAGCAAAGAAATGACATCGCACTTTTTTATCAAGAATATGAACTATTAGAAATAAAGAAAAAGTAATTTTTTCCTTACCATAAGGTTTCTAAGAAGTTCTGTATCATTAAGATCACAACATATATTCCACAGAGTTTGATATCCTTGATGCTGTTTTGCAATATACAACAAATGTGATGAAAGCTTTCTAAGAATCACTTCACTTTGCTCTTCAGTTTCTTCACTTGAGTTCTGCAAAGACAAGGCTACAATTAATGATACTGCCTGAGATTATCTTACTTCAACAGTATAGTGCCCAAGTTTCCTTTCCTGAACCAGCTCACCTCAATCTGCTTAGAATTGGTCATGATTAGAAAACATTAGAGGCAATACTGCTATTTCATTTTACTTATTGGGATGAGCAGGTTTCAGTAGCCATCTTGTCAACATAAAACAAGCTCGGTGGGCAATTAATTTCCACATTAAATTATCTCAAAACAAATAAAAAAGAAAAAAATGCAACAGAATTGCATGGGTCATTAACCTAAGTTCAACATGAGCACTTGACCATGTAATCACACGCTAATTGCTACTAATATGGATCATGTTGGCACTTAGAGATCCATGCCACTAATCTTGGCACTAGCAAGCAAGATCACTGATTGCCTCACTTCATTAGAAGACAAAGGCATATGAAGAAGGAAATAAAGCAAGTACCACAGTACAATCAATAAGCTGACACATCTTAAAACGTGGACGAGTAGCAAACAATGAATGTAACCAAAAAATATATATATATAATACAGAACGTGAGGCAAACTCACAGGAGGAACTCAAAACTTCAACCAATTGGCTCCATGATTGCATTATAAACCATTTACAAAGATGTGCCCAGAAGAACAACTCCAGCTTGATGAAAGCATAATATCATACAAAAATCTAAGGGCAGATCCACGGATGGTATACTGGGCTTGCAACATATATGTGTACCTTACATGAAGGCACGCAGCATATACATGGTATCTAGGTGATGCCACTATTGTACACTCTCCGTGACGAAGACAGGTTTTTTCCCCCTCTATACCCTGTGACCCAGAATCTCCTCTGCTCTCTAATCTCAAAAACCCTAACCCGCTATTTTTCTGTTCTCTCTCCACAGCGGAGATGGTCCTCTCATCTATCTCTGATTCTCCATCTCTGGACTCCAATATCAACTCGAGCTCGAAGGCAAGAACATCTACTCTCGAACAAGGTAAATACTTATTTTCCTGTCTCTCTACAAACTACAGTCAAACTCCTCTCTCTCTTTCTTTCTTTTCGTTTCTTCTATAGAATACAATCAAGCCTTAAGTTCTTCCCCTTTTTTCTTTTTTACAGTCGAGACATTAGTATATGCTAGTCTGCTTAAGAAGATTGGAACTCTTTGGCTCATCTATGCGTGCAAACTCTGAAAAGAATGAAAGCCGTTACTCCGGCAGAGGATACTACAATTATTTGGATTTCATCCATGTAGCTTTTGAGTACTGTATGTAATTAAATACATTATTAAGTGTATGTTTGTAATTCTGTTGTTATTTCAATTTTTCAAGGTTTTTGAACTTCTTGCATATTGAAGGTATTATAATTCGTATAATCATAGATGTTAATTGGAGTTTAATTCATGTAGAGTCTGGAGAAATTTGAATCCAGAGCATTGTTTATTAAACTGGAAGGAAAATGTAATATGTTGAATTCTAGACCATTTTTTTTAAGAATTCAGACAGCATTCAAAAGTGGGGATATTTACAATAATATAATTTAAAAATTATGTACAAAAATAGGCAGCTGGAGAAGAATTTTCAAAAATCGACTTGATGTCGTCAGTGCCAGCAACAACACCATGTCGTCAATAGTACTGGCGACACATGAGCATCTTGGAACCCATATGTTATAAGTGGTAAAGACGACACCCAAGGCATGTTGTCAATAGCAGTGACGACACCAAGTGAAGATTATTGTAAATATCTCCAGTGAGAACCTCCGTCTCCTCTCTCATGGCAATCGCTACCCATCTATTCTTCTCTCACCCCCTCCACCTCTCTTCTCTCTCTCCCGCTCTCTACCTCCTGCAGCTCTCACTTTTGACTCCTCAGAGCCGAACTTCCTTCAGAATTCGGGCCATGGGAGGAGACTTGCTGGGTGATTTTGGGGCTCGAGACCCATTTTCGGCAGAGGTAGAGAGTAGATTTGCAGAGAGAGTGTTGGGCAATGTCAACACAGAGCATCGAATTCTCATCCCCAACGCCACCGCTCTCTCTCTCACCCAACAAGAGTGCGCTCCAATCTCTCTTATGCACCCTCCTATGTCACTCGAAAATTCTTAGATGCTCTTAAAGAAGGTGAATTTAATCTCCAGTTCATTTTTTTTGGGGAATTTCTATTTAATTTACAAGTTTTCACAAATGTAAATTTTTGTGACTCTGTAGGTCGTTGGGTGGAGATTGTTGGATGAAGAAGGGGGACTTAAGTTACAATGTTTGTGGAAGCTGAGGGATTTTAAATCTGGGGTTGAACTCATCAATAGAATATTCGAGGTTGTTGGATCCACAGGTCACTTCCCAAATCTTCACTTGCAGCAGCCCAATCAAGTGAGAGCTAAGCTGTGGACTTCTTCCATTGGTGAGTGAGGTTTACGGATGTAGTAATAATTTTTTTGTTGATTGTTCAACATTCTTCACAGAACCAACTTTCTATGTTATCTGAGGGTACTTGCTTTCTAATTTCAAATTGAAAATTATTTCGCCAACTTATATTTACTGAACCACTCAGTGTGGCCTGAAAATTTTTCTCCAAGCATTCTGATACAGTCACTACTGTATTTTTATGGTAGGATTTCAAGTTGATGGTCGATGGGTAGGTTCTCTTCAAGTTATGTTAGAGTTTCGTGTGATCAAGCAAATATGCTGGTCTCCTCTAAGTCATGGGCAAAGTGTCGTTAGTGCAATTGACGACTTAAGAATCTTCACCTGATGTCGTCATTGCTATTGACGACATGCCCCGTTACCACTTACGACATGGGGTTCCAAGATGCACTTACGACATGGGGTTCCAAGATGCTCATGTGTCGTCAAAACTAGTGACAACATGGTGTCATCGATACCAGTGACGACATCAAGTCGATTTTTAAAAATTCTTCTCTAACTGCCTATTTTTGTACATACTTAATTTTTAAATTATATTATTGTAAATATCCCTTCAAAAGTGGGTTTTTGGACCAGAATTCAGACCTGAATCGTGGCAAATCAACTCCAGTTCCAATTTTCTGGAACCAACCATGAACGGTTCAGTTCTATTCCAACTGCAGAACCAACCCGACCATCTACACCCCTAGATGCCACACTACATAAGCTACAGTCATGCCATGCGGCAAGCGGCCATGTTGAACAATGCGCCGCACATGCTACCTGACACTTGCAGGCACCAAATTTAAACTTTCATAAATAAAGAATCAACTTTGTGGTAGAGAACTTCACACAACACAAGTAAAACAATAAGAATACAACCCTCCCAATCAGTGGCAGCTAATGATATAAGCACATCAACCGCAACACTCACAACATGCCCTGAAAGAGACACATACACCAATCCACATACCTGTTACTTTTAAAAAAAGCAACCACCGCATTCAGTAATTTCTTTTATAACATCGTTACTGCTTCTAAGAAGTTTGACTATGAGTTCTTTTTTATGTTTGTATTATTTACATTTAAAATCTGAAAACTTTTTCCAAAATACGCATTAAATAACAAGCCTTAGTAACTAAAGAAGAAGAAATAGACTAATCCGAAAATAATAATATTATAAAGAATTTAAAGAATAGTGAATAATCACAAAAAACAAGGGGACAAAAATGATAACCAAGAACCTCAATAGCATGGCAAATTTTCTAGCTCATTGAAGTTTCAACTGTACTTGATAAGCTTTCTCAAGTAGAGAAGTCAGGGTTGAATCGGGTTGTTTTTGAAAAAAAAAAAAAAGTTGATATTTTAGGTCAATTCTTCCTAGAGTCCACCAAGGTGACTTTGCCAACTTATTAAATTTTAAAAGCCTATCTCAACTACCTTAGTTAATTTTGTGTGGAAGTGCCAAAGAATTCTGGAAAAAAGAAGTCCATATATGGACAAGAAAGGAATGAGAGCAAATAATTATATCCCGGATCACTTTAAGGGTACACATGAGCCCGTAACCAGACACAGAAGTAAACATCGAAGAGCACAATATGAACCTGGTTTCTGGTTTCAACAATACTTTTCACCAGCTGATAAAGAGAGTCAAGAAGAGCATCTCTCCGCTTCCAATACTCATCCAATAATCCTCTATGTTCTTCTCCACGCTCAACTCTTGCTGTAATAGCACCAGAATATGCCTCAAGTAGCATTTCAGCTAGTGCTTCCAGATTAGAATGAAAATCTGATTTTCTAGAAATGTCAAGTTGAGATTTTTCTGTTAACAGCTGAAGCATGAATGAGGCAATGCTCCACATGCCAATTCTTACAACAGGTTGACTATACCATGGTGTTAAGCCCTCAGGAGGTGGATACCACATGTGGTACTCATTTCTGTATTGTGTTGCTGTGCGAATTGCAGTGACGCACGCATTTGAGAGTTCACAAGCTCTTTGGATCTGAACCACAAGCGGCATCTCTGTGGATAGCAAATATCCAAGCTGTTTGTCTAAGCAATAAAATAATTCCTCAAGATCCGAAACCTTACTGTAGAATACTTCAGCATTGTCCCTATCCATTAGAAGAACAGTATTCCGACGGGTTCGTTCGCCTACTAACTGAATTAGATCCCAAAGAGAACCTGAAATTTCACTTTCTGAATGGAAGCCAACCCCGGTTGAATGGTTCTGGCCAATCAAGTTTTGCAGTTCCCTAAGTTGAATCATTGCAGCAAGCTTTTCACCATGTTCCATGATAGTTTGCAGTGATTGTCCTGACAACAGAAAATTTTAGAAAGCCCTGGTAACAAGAATATAATTTAAGCATAACAGGGGATGAGACAATGCTCACTCGATTCACATAACAACTATCCATTATAGAAATTGTATCCATTACTTGATAAGAAAAGTTGGATATTGCCTCCTTGCCGTTTCAAATATGATATCCTGTTACTCTTATATAACAACTTGGCCAACATAATAACAAATTAACAATAACAGTAAATGGAATCACACCAAGTACAATTGCAGAGCTCATTATGTTCAAACTTGATGACTTAATTTCAAATTCCTACCTTACCGAACAGCAATAATAACCATTTCAGAACTAATAAGTTATTTTGGGCCTAGAAAACATGGACACTCTCCAGATACCAGCGTACAAGTGTCAGGCACTCTCCAGATACAGACACATAACCGACATGCTGTGGACATGTCTTGGACACGCATTTAAGCATGTCCCTATTTTCATAACCCTTTTTTTTTCCCTTCAAACACTCTAGGGTTTCTATCTCTTAATTTGCCTCCAAAACCTTTCAATGATAGCACAAAATTTTTGTTGTGAATTTTCCTTATTTCATCCTTAAGCATCGTCCAAAGAGTTCTTCCTTGAGCATCCTCTGAGGGTTTATAATTTTTTTTTTGGGGGGGGGGGGGGGGGGGGTGTTTAAGCTAGAATGGTTGATACACTGTATTCACCTTTTCATATAATGATTTATTTTATGATAAAACTACAATTTTTTTAAATGATGTGTTGATTTTTTTTCAATTGAAGGTAATTGTTATGTGAAGGACACTACAAACAAGGTAGGAGTGCATGGTTTTGTTTTTTTTAATTCTAATTAGTGTTTTCTTTCGTCTTTGAATAAAATAGGTATAGAGTACATTGTTTGTTTTTTAATTCTAATTAGTGTGTTCTTGTATTTTTTTTTTTATTATCTTTGAATAAAATATTTATCAATATGACGTCAAAATATGGTTTTTTGCGTGTCCCTGCCATGTTGTGCCTTGCAATTTTTTTTTTTTAAGATTTATGCATTACATGTCCAAATCGTGTTGTGTCACGTATCACGTGTACGTGTCTGTGCTTCTTAGTCTTTGGCATAAAGCTTCAATATCAAATATATTATAAAGATATAAGCTGTTTAAATATGAGCTTTCAAGGTTACCACACATCGAAAATGAGAAAGAATAATAAACACATATAGATACCTACATATATACAAACAAAAGATGCAATATCAGTAAAATAGAGAAAAATCATACTCTGTCTTGAATAGAGTTCTTCATGGCACTTGGATAAAGCAAGAAAACTGGAGAAACTTTTGATGCTTCTGCTGCTTATCCATGAGTTGAGTGGATACAACAGCCAAAGCCACAATCTCAGCACCTCTGGTCGTGGTCCAATGTTTAGCTAGGGTGTCAACAATTGATTTACTTATCCGAGCAAAGATATTTGTTTCTCCATCCCTTTCAAATGCCCCAGCACTTCGAAGCATATTAAGTGAGTCATCAACCTGCCCAGATAAAAGAAAATCATGGTAAAGGTTATTCAGTAAAGCTTCTGACTCTTCGTCTTGTGCAGTCCGACGTGCAATTCCAGTAAGCACTGCCCTCTGTCTGTCCCCTGAATCCCATGCTTCTGAACTAGCCCTTCTAGGAGCAAATGAGAAGTTCCTTCTCTCCTCCTGTGCAGATCCTTCATTAGAGCTCCCTTTACGTGACAAGCTTCGCTCAGGGGGCTCCACTCCACCAAGTAAAACGGCCTTCTCAGGAATTGCCCAAACTCCAGCTTTCTCAGTTAGTACAGCCCACGTCCGATCTTCATCATCATCTGAGGAGGGGAAAACTGAGGCATCTAGAACTTTCCCAGCATCATAAGGTAGATCAAATTGATAGAGTCGGGTAGAGTTCCTCCAGTAATGCGAGACTGTCGCAGTTCCATCACCAGAAAGTATAATAGCAGATCCAGAAGGCTTTCCCCCTACCCGCAATCTCATAGAAAATAAGAATTCCTCCTCCTCCACTCTTGCTTTGGGGATTATCACTTGGAGGGGAGCTTTTTTCTCCAAAACCCTCTCTTGTATTGGCACAT
Source organism: Vitellaria paradoxa (assembly GCA_019916065.1). Classification (NCBI taxonomy): domain Eukaryota; kingdom Viridiplantae; phylum Streptophyta; class Magnoliopsida; order Ericales; family Sapotaceae; genus Vitellaria; species Vitellaria paradoxa. The sequence goes on from CM034234.1 coordinate 41,796,835, forward strand.
TATTTTCTGGGGAGATATTTACCCCAGACATATATTGCATGGTCAGAAGTGAGTACTCTATGTAGCTTGAACTGCTTAACCTGTCTTTGCAGAATGTGGCAATGAGAATAGTAATTACTTTGCCATGGTTGTCAACCTGTAAATCCAGAGGCCAGATCCGTTTCTGACCAGCCAAATTCTTCTGGATACCAAAATCACCATCAGCTCCTATAATTTCATGAGACCAGAGTTTTAACACAGTTATATCTGTGGAAAGTTTTATAGTGAAACATTGTATCTCATGATCCGTTAGTAGGAAAAACTGCCGTTTAGTTTCCTCTAAATGATGATGTGAAAAACGCCAAATCAATGATCTCGGATATCCCTTGCTCCCTAAAAGTAGGCTGCTATCACTGTCACGTAAAGATGAACTCAAAATGTCCTGATAAATTTTTTTCCGATGAATGCCAGTGGGGCAGCAGTTGAACTGCCAAAGCTCACCATTAGAACTACATGCAAGAGCAACACAGACGTGTGTGCCATCAGGGGTTGCAGAAGCAATCAAAGAGTTTAACCGAATTGGTTCCATTGAACTACTTCCATGACTGCTACGCTGCCGCTGCCTATTTGGAGGGGTCTTCCCATCAGGAGGTGAATACACCATCTCTGATTCATCCATAGATGCACAACTTGTAACTGGAGATCTCCCACCTTCCGAATATATATCTGGCCAGTATATAAGAGCACGAGTTCTTTGATTACACATAACAATACCAGCAGATTTACATTGTTGAACAGCTTTGTCCTTGTTCCGACAGTTGTAATCCCAATTGACAAAGGAGACCATCCAACTGTTGCCAGAAAAAGAATTTCCACCAATCACTATATCTTCTAAAATGCTTGGAGGAAGATCAAGAACAACACATTTCTTGGAAGCTGCAGGTGACAAGTAACTCCAAGCAAAGAGTCTACTCCCACAAACAATCCATGCAAGGGAAGTTTCCTTGTCCATTCCACCAGAGATGGAAAAATCACCTGCCAAAGGAAATAAAATTCATATCCCTCAAAAAGATATTTTAGTTTTTAAATAAACAACGTACTGCAAGGAAATTTTGATAACCATACTAACCAGGAACACGCTTCTGAAATAGAATGGCTTGTTCATCACAAACCACTTGGGGAAACTCTCCAACAAAAACAGGCTGAACTGGATCCGGATCATCCACTTTTTCACTTTTCTTGGCCGCTGGAATTCTAAACAAGTTAAACAAAAAAAGATATAACAATTAGTCCCTACATTTATGAACTAGGAAGCATGGACACTTCAAAAAAGGTGCCGTATCTGTATCCGACAGGTATTGAATACACATACTCTTCGGACACTCCAAGATAAGTGTCGCACACGTCATATGACATGTCCAATTATTTTATCACTTTTTTTCAAACATATGATTAAGACAAATCTAGACTTGAATAGCTAAAATTCCTAAATTATAAAATCTTATAACTTATATTTTATTATATTTTGTATATTAAATTATATATTAAATTATTTTGTTGTGAATGTTATATTCATATAGATAGCTAAAAAATACATACAAAATTTATATTTTTTGGCTGTACCCCTGCCATATCCATATCCTCATTTTTAAAAGTGTCGTATCCGCGTCCGTATCCGCCTCGTTTTCATATCCATACCTCTTAGTTTATGAACAAAACTTGATGCCACATCTTTGTCACTTCTTTAGTCCCTACATTTACGAATGTTACTTGATGCCATATCTTTGCACTTCTCATGCTTAATTCTTTTTTCCCCTCCTTCCCCTTTTCATTTTTCTTTCAGGTAAAGATAAAGGACACTGCTGGGGAAAATACACATATATATACAAACATATATATATAGAGAGAGAGAGAGACAGATTTTGGTGATTGGTCAAGGACTATATGAGACATGTAAGGATGGAAATACTTGTTAATGTATCTTTAATGCATGTTAACCAAATTTATTGTGTACATCTACTTAAGATTGCATATTTTGGTATAGTAGATCACCACAAAAATCAAATATGAATCGTATTCCCATTGCTTGCTTTCTTAATGCATTTTTATATGTATTCTCCATCGCATAATTTAATCATGGATCTAATGTAATCGCTAGAAATGTTTCAGCACATATTTCAAATTCACAAGTTGCTTTTCCAATAATTCCAGGCATTGTTACTATTAAGAGATTTACCATATAGGCCACGTTGGGAAGTGTCTCAGAAATGTTGCCAAAGCACCGAGTGTCGGCCTAAACGTCTTGAAATGTCCAAATTTATTAAATTATGACATGGAAAAGTTGGACCCCTTTCAGCAGTGTTCAAGAAAGTGCCTACACAAGCATGGATCGTCCCTAGAAGCGTTCATGTTATTTAGGGCATATGGAAAATGTTTTGTTGATAGTTTCGCAAATCCTAAATTTGAGAAAGCAGACTCCATTCACTAACTCTTCTATACTTTTATCTTGAAAAATCAACCAACATTAACCCAAATAATTAGCATGTGCTAGCACCTGCTACCAACTCAAGAAAGTAGGTTATTTATAATTACATGCTCTTTACAAATCATTGATCCTTTGTAACATTCGACATGATCCAAGTTTATTTAGTTTTTTTGACTTTTGTTGAGTATCTGGAGAAGTAATTGAGGCCTCTTTTTCGCCTCTTTTTTGCTTGTTACCTTGTGTGGCATCCATTTGATTTTTTTTTTTTTTTTTTGATAAATGAATTTCCATTAATGGCATCAAGGGGATGCCCCTGAGCACAAAAAGATTATGGACTAAGCCAGTCAAGGAATATCCATACGCTATATGAAATGGAAAAAAAAAAAAAACTATGTATATCCAGGCCTCTCCCCTGGGAAATCAGCTATATAAAAGAGAAAATAATACTTTTCACTGTACATAAATTCTATGTATCATGAAAAGTAACCGTGTTCCCCCCCCTCCCAAAAAAAAAAAAAACCACCCATGATAGGCAAAAAGGACTTGATCTCCATACTTTCCTGCTCCTCTTGTCAATTTTTGCTCCCCACCAAGTCCTAAAAGCAAGTTTCACGTCCAGGGAAAATACCCATTGCATCCCCAAACAATTAAGTGTCAACTCCCACATCTCTCGTGTCACACAATGAATTGGATTAACAGGTGATTGATGGATTCACCCTCCTCCTTGCACAAGCAGCATCTATTCATAAAAAAATCTCTATTTTATGAGATTATCCATCACAGGTATACTCCCTTAAATCATACAACAAATAAAAATGCTACCTTAGGAGGTGCATCATTTTTCCAAGTGTTCAGTCAGGGGAAATCCGCCTCCCCACTTCCCCCCAAACTCACATAGAAGAACTTCACCTCAAACTTGCCTGAGTGAGGGCCCACCCATGTAACCATGTTCTCCCTACCATTCTTTTAACCTTGTAAGCTACAAAATCAAGCTTTCCATCTCCCAATCAAACAAATCCTCTGGAGCTCAAACTCCCAAATGATTTCTCCATTCGAATATTGGTTAAACCCTCTACTCTTCCATCCTTATTCTTAGTGATGATGAAGATTTCAGGGTATAAGTCCTTAAAGCAACAGTCACCTATCTACTAATCCCGCAAAAAATTTTATTCTATTTCCCCTACCAAATCAAAAATTAATATGCTTTCTAAACTTAGGCCAAATTTTCTGAATGCTCTTCCACAAGCTCATCCCAAACAGTCCTTCACATTCCTTGGTAGTTCAACCTCCTCCCACTTGACCATACTTGGAGGCTACTAGTTTTCTCCATAAATGTTGCCTTTCATTAGTGAATCTCTAAAGCCACTTCCCCAAAAGCACATCATTCATCACCAAAGCTTTCTAATGCCCAGCCCTCCCAACAGAAGAGGTTTCACACCACCTCCTATTTCACTAGTGGCATTTGAACTCATACAAATCTAATTAATTATAATTAAAAAATATAACTGCTACATTGGAATAATGACTATTACTTCCTTGGATTCTTGTACACTACTAATCTGCACTTCTAAAAGCAAGAAATAGAACTTCAGAAACACTAAAATACAGTCCCTAATTTATCAAAAAGTTACTGAAGAAGGCATAAAAAATGACAAGAATAACTCCAGATAACCAGGTAGTGCCTTTATGGTAAGTGATGAACAAAAAGTGTACGTAAAACACTTAACACCAAAAGGAATTCCATATAATATTTGCATCACAAATGTGTGATCTGCAACCAGATAACACAAACTTCACTTCAACCACCAGAAGTCCACATGAAAGCCCTGAACTTAATGTTTCTAAGTTTCCAAAGCCCTTCCCATAATGTATAGAGCCATAATAGTTTCCCTTAATAAATAGAAATAAATATCACTCCACAAATGACAAAACTCATCCAAAAAAAAATGAAAACAAGATCATTGACCAATTCCATAACCACGTTTCATTACCCCAATTTCAATCTCAAACCCTAAACAAAAACCCGTAATAAAAAAATCAATAGCAACACACAGACACAACCTACTGCGTCACCACAAATTCTAACTAATGCAATCTAAATCTCACACCCGTCTAACAAAGCCACTAATTTAAATAATTGCAAAAATATACCAAAAAAAAAAAAAAAGCAAAAGGGAAAAAAAAACCCAACACTGGTAAAGGATCACTTGTGTCAACACATTCTACACAAAAGATATACATAAATACAAATATAAATCTATAAAGGAGAGTGTGATAAATAATGTATGTAGTTCGTGCTTGCGATACCTGGCGAGAACAGATAAGCGAGAGGCCCATGGGGCAGGAGTGCCGGTGGAGGGGCGGTTGGGAATTGTATTGTCGTGAAGCGATATGCGGTTCTCGGCAAGGGGAGTGATTGGAGAATCAGGCGGTGCGCGACCGAGAAGGCTCCGGTCTTTGCGAGCGCTCAGATTGGACTTCTTCGTCGCAGGCGAGAACATCACTGAGCGAGTTGAGTCCAAAAATGAGAAAGAAAGAGAGAGAGAGAGGGTGGGGTTTAGGGTTTAAGAGGTGGCTTAAGAGGTCTAGTGCACCATGAAAATGGGGGGCTAGGGTTTCGATACCAAATTCACAGACCAGAGAGAGAGAGAGAGAGAGCGCGCGCATTGGAGAAGCGAACTGGGAGGGAGTTGGAAAGAGTTGGAGAATTTGAATTTCGTACCGACGTTTTGACTCTTGAGCACACCAGCTCAAGAAGTAACAAAGGAAGAGAGAGGGAGAGTGAAGGTAGAAATAGGGACTTCGCAGCCGTTGATTGCTTGGATCAGGGACAATCTGGGCGAGGGGAGAGTGCATGATGGGTTTGCTGTAGTATGAGCCGCCGGATGGCAACTTCAGATTTTGACAGTCAATCGAACGGTTAAACCTGGCTCTAGATTATTTGTGGATAACCCCAAGAAAAGGCTTTAATTTTTTTTTCACACTGTAAAATGAGTTGCTATTAAAAGTGTGTTTAGAACTCTACAAAATTTTAAAAATTTTTATAAATTTTTATAAAATTTAAATTTTTAATTTACTATATAAATTACAAGACTGTGACTTTTATAACTTATACTAATTTTATAATTCTAAACACCCCTTAACTAGATTTATTTTGATAGCGTTTAGAGTTTCAAAAAAAGTTTAAAGAATAATTAAAAAATTAATATAAAAATAACACGTAACAAAATTTAATTGAACGAATTAAAATTTTGAAATTTTTTACATTTTTTTGAAAAACTAACTTTTGAGCTCCAAATTTTGATATTTTGTTGTGACAATTCAAAAATTTTTTAGATATTGGAGTCATCTAGGACTCTTTAAATCTCTATAAGTCTTTACAAATATCTATAAATAAAATAAAAAGTTGGTAAAAGTTTGAGGAGGTTAGAAAAAATTGAAAATTTTTGGCATAAACAAAATTTAGAGTTTTTTTACCGAAATGTGGCACTCCAAATGCACATTAAAACTTGTGTCTAAAAAATTAATATTTTAAAATTTAGTTTACATGTCTGAATATATTTATAAATTATTTATTAATTATATTTATAATAATAGGACATAATGGCATTGTTTGGAGTTATTTAAATTTATAAAAATTGCAGTCTCGTAATTTATGCAGTGAGTAGAAAAATTTTTCATAAGTTATGTAGTGAGTAGAAATTTTAAATTTTTAAAGAGATTTGTAAAAATTTGAAGAAAAAAAAGTGCTCCAAACGAGATAATATTATATGAATTACATATGATAACAACATGAATTTACATACAATTATATATTAAAAATGCAAAACTAGTTATTTTTTACAAGTATTTTACACATGATTTTTTAAGTGTGTTCAATTTCGTTAATATTCAAATTTAAGGAATTATTTATTAAGATTGACTTTGAGGTGAGTGAGTATAAAAATGTCAAAATTACTTGTACTCGGCAAGTACTCACTTTATTTGTCCTATCGAAGAGGGTATGTAGATGCTAATAATTGGGACAAGAACAAGTACGAAAGTCTCTATCCCACTCCACCTCACTTCCCCAGACCTAATGCCCATTTAAATACTTATTTATAAATGTATATATTTTTTAATATTTATTAATTTATATAATACATAATATTTTGTTAGTATTTATTTTATATTTATAATATACAATTATAATTGTTATTATGTTTTGCGAGTAACAAGGACGAGATAGCGAATTTGCTACCTAGTAAGAGACGGGTATAAAGAAATTTTCATCCTAGAAATAAAGAAAAAAGACAAGTACATAGAAAATGTATTGCTAAACGGGAAAGGATATTGTTAAATGGACAATACGCTACCTAAGGTTTTCGCTACAAAACTTCGAGATTCAAACTAAAAATTAATGTGTTATTATATAAGATCTATACATTTATATCTTAGATTCTTAACCCTTGATCATTAGTTGATTTTATTTTATTTTTTTAAGGTTCTTGATTTTCATCTAACGATTTGTCCATTGACGACCCCCTGTGAATATAAAAAGAGATCCAAAAGCATTCACAACTCACAAGATAATCTATTCTTCACTTTTATAATCATAGTTTATATATATATATATATATATAAAGTAGAGTTTGGCAATGTCGCTATGCTTCGTAGGTTCTAATTTGCGCTGCGGTTCCAACACGTAGGCCCCGTTTGGAGTAAGAAAAAATAAGATAAATTGAGATAAATGTGGTTTGGAGTTGATTTTGGCATCTTTTTTTCTGAAAAGTAGCAAACCGTGAGAACGATTTTCCAAATCCGTTCCCACAAATTCAAAAATTCACCAAAAAAAACGACAATGATAATCGTTTGAAAGTTTTCGACACGAAGAATATGATTGTATAAAAATTTACACATTCGGTTAACCTACTTCCAGATTTTTATTTTTTAGTGAAATATTAGAATTTTTTGAAATTCGTAATGGCAGAAAAATTAGAGGTAGAAGGGTTGTTGGAGATTTATAGAGATTTATAGAGTTTGTTTGTGATGCCAAACGGGGCTGTAGTACCTAATTATAACATCTTATGCCACATACGTCTTAACTTGTGCTACAGTTATGACACGTGTATGATTGTGACACGTGGCACTTAATTATAGTTATCTTAATTACCTTATAAAAAAACTAGTATGTTACACAATTACTACTTATTCATAATTTTAATTTTATTCAAATTATAATATTTATGGATATCACTTGATATTTTTATTTAATCTACACTTCTATTTATCATACAACTTCTTATTTTTTATTTTTTATTTAAAAAATTTTCTTTTCTATTTTTCTAGATTTTAATAAATTATTATTTAAAACATAATAAATATTATTATCGTTATTAAAAATAATGCAAATAAATATTTACCCTACTAAATAAAGGTTTTAATAATTATTATTATATTTAATAATAAATGTTATTGTTGTTGTTGTTTTTGTTGTTATTAAACAAAATAATGCCAAAAAAAATAATTAGCCTGTTAAATAAATATTTTAATTTATTAACATCAATTTATAATTATAATTATTTTAAACTATAACTATATAATCTAAAAGAAATTAGATTGTACACAAGTACTACTTATTCACAATTTTATTTAAACTAGAATGTAGATATTTATTGGATTAAGTAATATATTACTATCTGAAATAGAATACAAATTCACATGAAATTCCAATACACATAACAAGTTAAAAAAAAAGATATAAAATAGTATTCATATCTAGAAAAATTTGCTAAAATTTTATTATGATGACTTAACAAGGTTAAGAGTGATTATTTGTTAGTTTCTTTTAAGTTATTAAGAATGAAGATTAGTTTGATATAGCTATTTTTATTAGATGATACTTCTTTATATTGAAATTATTTTTTGTTCATGTATTTATTTTTTTACTTATTTCTAATTGATTCATTAAAATATATAAAGTTTGGTTTTTTTATTTTATTCCATCTTTTAATGTGATTGTCAAAATATAAAAAGTATGAATTTTTTACATTTATTCTAATTTTTTAGTATGATCGTTAACATAAATTTTTAAATTTTATTATATTTTTCATAACTGATAAAATTTTAATTTTTTTGTGTATTACAAGGAAAACCTACTCTTTTCTATATTTTTTAATATGTACATTCAAAAATATAAGGTATGATTTTTTTAATTTTTATTGCATTTTTTTAATGTGATTGTTGACATAATTTTTCAGATTTTATTTTTTATTGTTGTTAAAATTTTAAATTTTTTATGTATTAAATTTTAGCAGAAACATCTTCTTATGGTTGTTTTTTAATTTATTTGATATTCTTCTCAGATTTATCACTATTTATTTTTATTAAATGATATTCCTTTATACTATTATTTTTGTTTATGTATTTTTGGCTTATTTTTTAATTTATCCATTCAAATACATAAGATCTAATTTTTTTTAGATTTATTTTATTTTTTAATGAAATTGTTAATTAAATTTATATTATATTTTTTATTATTAGTAAAAATTTAATTTTTTATGTGTTATATTATAAGAAAAGTCTCTTATTTGACTTATTTTTTAATTTGTTCATTCAATATACAAAATATAATTTTTAAAATTTGTTTTATTTTTATTTAATATGATTTTTAACATGACTTTGTAGATTTTATCATTTTTAAAATTTTTAATTTTTTGCACTAAATACTTAAACTCTATTTAAATTCTATCTTAATTCATAATTATATTATAGAATTCTATTTAATTAGGTGCCATATTAATCAAATTATATTTAACAAAAGCATAATGTATTTTATGTAAATTTGAATTTTTGTCCATTTAAAATTTTTATTTTTACCCCTTTCATTATCTATATTAATTATTATGTTAATTTTTAAATTATTAATACTAGGTGATAATTTTATGATCTTATTAAAAATATAATTTCACTACATATATTTTTATGAATTTATTTTAAATTTTACTTATTTGTTTTAGATGGCCATAATGCATTATTTTTAAAAATATATTTTTTCAAATATAATTTTATAAATTTATATTCATAATTTATAACATTAAATATATATATATATATATATATATATATATATATATATATATTTCTAATCCAAATCAATTTAAATCTATTATAAATTTTTATCTGATTTATCATTTATTCTAATTATAATTTATTACAATGTTTATCATAATATAAACATCATTCTATCAAATAAAATAAAAGGTAAATTACTATTTGATAGCATACAATTTTGGAGTTATAAATAATTTTACGATTTTTTATTTTACTAATAATTAAATTATTTTATTATATAAATTTAGAATTATAGTTCAATTCACCTATTATCATCATCTTATCTCATTCTAATTTGATAATTGAGATTGAATAAAATTAAAATTAATAAATTTTTTAATAAAAATAAAATAAAAATAATGTAATAAATTAATTTTTAAATTTTTATTATTTTACATATCTAATTTAACATTATATTTCACATCATTTATATTCTCGCTGAATATAATTGAATGATAATAATTAATTTATCATGTGACATTTTAATTAGTAAAAATAAATTAATATACATGTAATTTATTAATAAATTAATATTTTTTAACAGCTTAATTATTTTTTGTATATAATTTAATAAAAATTATTTTTCTTAAGTGATTATTAATATAAAGTCTAATTAAAAATTAAAATAAATATATAATATGATAAATCCGTGCATCGTACGAGTTTAATCACTAGTAATATATATTTGTATGTATATGTTAACTTGCATATTTGAACACTTTATAAATTATCTATTTATTTTGTATTTCATTTGGTTTGGTATTATAGTCCCTCTAAAGCATATGCAACTGAGTTATTGATTACTTTAGTGGTTTTTATGCATCAACCCATGATGTGCTAACAACAATCCTCCTCTAACGATTTCGATCGGCGGTTTAATTTATTTAACTAATAGTTCTTTCTTCCATTTCTAGATAGAATTCTATTCCTTGATAAAAACATGAAAATATGTATTCATATATATAACTCTATTGCTTGATAAAAGCATGAAAATATCACTTTAAGTTTGTCTTTTTAGTGAAATGTCTTCACTAAAAAGAGAAAAAGAGAAAGAGATCTATTTTAATTTTGTTTGCTCATTCCCTAGTTTATAATGGCTATCCCGCAACCTCAAAGAGTTGGAACTACAAATAAATTACAAAAGAAAATAGAATCTACTTTATCATTTTTAACAATTAATTAGATGCATGCATTCAACCATTAGAGGGAACTAATGGTGATGATAGTACAGTTGTTGAAAAGGAAACTACCATAGGAAAAAAGAAAATATAGTGTTGTGGAGGACCATTTTCGAGAGGAAACAATTAATGGAGAAGAGAAAGCAGTTTGCATTGATTGTCATAGAAAACTTAGGAGAGCATAAAAAAAAGGGACTACACACTTGCATAAATACATGAAAGATGTCCAAAAGAAGGGTCATAGGTTTGAAGCACAAGTTCTAACAACAATGATGAAAAAAATCAAATGATAAGACTATTCAAATTAGTGCTTATTCATTTGATTAAGGAATTATCGAAAGGGAGTTAGTAAAAGTGATTATGATGTATGAATATCCTCTCTCAATAGTGGACCACATTAGCTTTAGGAGGTATTCAGGTGCCCTTCAAACATTATTTAAGATGGTGTCTCTAAATACAATTAAAAGTTGCATTATAAATATTTATGGATATGAGAAATAAACAATTATGAAGTTGATAGAAGAAATCAAGGAAGAATGGCTACTACAAGTGACATACGGAGTACAAGCAATCAAAAAAATGAATCTATAATAATTACAGCTTACTTTATTGATGAGTCTTGGTCATTAAAAAATGCATACTAACTATTATTTTTACTTATTTATCTATCTTTTTTTATTGTGTTGGCAAATTAAAGAAGACCAAGCTCGTGATCTTTTCTCATTAAATATTTATTTCTTTATTATTTTATTTATTTTATATTTATTTATGTTCCATGCCCTCACGCAAAATAAGTTCTTTGTGATTACATTATTGATTGTCTGCTGGATTAAAATATAGATAGAAACATTTCCACTATCATTCTTAATAATTGTTCTATAAATGATGTTATAAATGATAGTTTTAGATTAGTTAGACCCTACTTCTCTTATCTTGTCGGGCACTATACTACACATGAGATATTGTGCACATATTCTAAACTTGATTGTAAAATATGAGTTAAAAATAATGAAATAAAATGTCAAAAAAATTCGTGATAGTATTGCATATTGGACCGTGACACCAAAAAGAAAGAAGAAATTTGAGGAAACCGCTCGTCAATTGCATATTGGGAGTTCTAAGAAGTTCAAACTTAATTATCCAACTATATAGAACTCTACCTTTAAAATGCTTAAAGTTGCTTTGATTTATAAAGAAATTTTTTGTCGACTAAAATCTCGCGAGCCTCAATATAAGATAGTAACAAATGAACTACCCAAAAAAAAAAAAATAGTAACAAATGAGAGATTGAAAGTTTGCAAAAGAAATGTCTAAAAGGTTGAAATTGTTTCATAATGTTACAAAGTTATTTTTGAAAATAAAATATCCTACCATCAATTCAAATTAGGTTGGCATTAAAACAATGGCTAGAAGAAAATAATTTTATGATTAAAACTATAGCAGCCAAAATGGTAGAAAAGTTTGACAAGTATTAGATGGTGATTCACGGTATTATGGGAGCTGTTATAATGCTTAATCTGTGATACAAAATGATGTTGATTGAGTTTTATTTTCCAAAACATTTCAATGATGGATTCAGTGATGAAGTTGAAAGAATTAGAAAAGTTCGTAATAACTTAGTTACGAAGTATCAAGTATGAACTTTTGAAAACACTCTAACAAACAAGCAATCAATTACAATGAGCAAATGATTGATTGCTTGTTTGTTGGTGTGTTTTCGAAATTTCAATTAGTATCAGAGTATTATTCAAACGGCTAATTGTAGGCATCTTGAATATCCCCATCAATTTCTTCATTTGATTCTTCATTTAGTTGAAATAATAGTCTTTGATGTCTTTCATTGGTTTGGTATTTTATTCCTATTTAAATTAGGAAACAAAATCTCTTATAAATATAATCCTAATTTTATTTGTATTTTCCATCTTAGAATTTTACAATTTGTTAATAAAAAAATTTATGACTTCTATCTTCTTATATATGAGTTAAACATTTAGTTTATAAATTATGTTGGATAAAAATCCTTAATCTCTTTTGAAAAATGTTTTTTGATGAATATTACCATAATTTTTTGATATGCTTCTTTAAATCCTTGACTAATTCAGTATACATTTTCTAATCTACTTGTCTGTGAAAACTAGACTAATACTTGGTGCATTTAAAAAAATAATAATGAGCAATTAAAGACATAACATATCCCATCTTGGAAAGAACTAGAGCGAAGCCACCCTATTGACATGTCGGTTATCAAGATAACCACCTCTGGGAAAAGATGATAAAGAGGAAAAGACTATCTATCTATAATGTGTGTGAAAGCCACCGAGATCTTGAAAGAAGATACTCATGAAGAAAAAAATATTTGGGTGAAAGAACTTTTAAAGTTTTATAAATGATAATTCGTGTTGATAAAATCAAGAAAAATTCAAAAATAAAATAAAGTAATTGCTCACAATTCATTTGGTACTTCAACTTTAATCTTTATATCTTATAATTTGTTTGAGGGGGAAAATATATGCTTAATTCGTCATACCTTTACACATGCACAAATATTTATTCGATTTTATGACTTGATTCATCTTATGATACAATCTTGATTATTTGATTATTCATTAATTTTAGGAATTTCAAAGTAAGAATTGGTTTAATTGCTAAAAAAAAAAAAAAAATGAAGCGAGTGGAAATTTATCCTAAAATTCTAAAGGTAAAGACTCACTTTTTGAATTTAATTTATTTGTTAATGAGAAAAAGTCAACAATTACTAGAGTTAAATCAGAGTTGAATGACTACTTGGGGGATGAGCTTTTACCAAGACCTTCAAATTTTGACATATTAAATTGGTTGAGGACAAATGGAATCAAATATCCAACTATGCAAACTAATGCTAGATATATTTTCACTATTCCTATATCCACTGTCACATTAGAGTTTACATTTAGCGTGGGTGAAAGACTGATTAGCCTGCATCGTAGTAGGTTTAATTGGAATACTGTGGAAGTTTCATGTGTGCTCAAAGTTGGTTGTGAGCTACTGAAATCAAAGGTGATAAGAAAAATAGCAATACATGTATCTTATTATTTTTATTTGCTAAAAATGACAAATAATTGCTTGTTTTATTTGCATTTTTAGGTAGTAAAAAAGAAGAATCAATTACTTTTAATACCATCTTTGATGACCTTGATGCGGATTGTTCAAGTGAAAGCTTAATAGGAGTATTACTATAATAATATTTAATGATATTGAAGTTTTGAATTATAAAAATGTAATCTTATTTTATTTATGTATAGGTTGATCAAAGCATTTCATAGGTGGCATTTTGTAGAAGAAAAAATGATAAAGTTAGTCTAAGGCATTGTTAAATTAATCAAATTTAATTGTGATGTTCAATTAATCAGGTTGTTTGTTTCTTTATTTTTTATTTTTTTGCTAGTTTTGGTATGTGTAATTTTTATTAGACTGGAATTTGCCTTGGTCACCACATGTAGCAACAACATATCGCCTATTAATGAGAGGCAACTAATGGGACCCTTATTACTTTCCTTTTATTGTTATTAAACACTTCTGGCCATCGCAATGAGTAAAGCGTATTTTACTACTTCTAGTAACTCTAGATGAATTTTTGAAGGATTAATTTTTTTACTTTTTCTCCTATTATTAGTTTTTGGTCTGTATAAGAAGTATTGGTTTGCAAATAGGTGCCCTGTTTCTAATACATAATTTCATTTACTTATCAAAAAAAAAAAAAAAAAAACTTAAGCTTTGGTTTTAATTCTATACACAAATTGCATAACTCTATAACGTAATATAAAACTTTAATAGCTGATGGTAATTGACCAAATTTAGGCATTGTTCCTGGAGGATCCTAAAGCTTTAATAGGTGCTACTCTTAGAATGGCAGCCCCAACAAATGACACAACCCAAAATATCCATTGAAAAAAATTACAAAAACATTAATTAATTTATATGAGTTTTGTATTCATATATTTATCTTTATAATATAAGAGGTAATCAGTCTTAACGTTTTAACTTCCAATTTTTCTTCATATATTTATCTTTGTAATATAAGAGGTAATCAGTCTTAACGTTTTAACTTCCAATTTTTCTTACTTTTTTTTTTCACTTTTGCCATTATTCTATTTTATTATTTTCATTTTTGCCCTTATATATATAACATATAAATCCAAGTTATACAAACAGAAAGAAGGAATTGAATATCAAATATTTGGACACTTGGACGTGGTTGAGCCATGTGTGACTCTTAAGCAACCCATGCTTCGTTTGCTCACCTACTCTGCGTGTCTTTTCAATGTCAAAGTTTCTCTGTTTATCTTTACAGTCTATTTTTGTTAGTTTTTTTTTTTATTATACATCAATGAAAAACTAGTATATTCCCTTTAGTTGGATGCTAAATATATTGCTAAATATTTTGGAAAGAGTTGGTGCATCGGTCTATTATTTCATGCCTTTGATACATTATTCTTCATCGAAGGAACAATCGGCTTAGAGAAGATGAAATGTTTCTTGTGCTCCGAATTTGTTATTTTAAGGTAAACTCTTAGGATTACTGAATTAATTAGGTAACCTCCACTTCTTATTGAATTTCTATTTTTTTTTTCAATCAATGTTCTTACTTTCTCCTTGTTTGAAGCAGATTTTCCAAAAATCAACTTTAAGTGGTTATATGATTGAAAATACTATCCTTACTTTATTTTTGTTTAATTGATTGAGCTATAACTTTGTAGTTGAAGTTTCTGCACATGTTGTATGTATACTCTTGGTTCTATATATTTGCAAGCTTTTAGCAGTTTTTCCCAAAATATTTCACTCTTATAAATTATGCAGTGCACACATAAAGTACAGTTTAATGTGTCAATCTAATATTTTGTTCATATGTGTATTAGGTTTTTAGTGAATTAATGAATCACCACTTAATTCTTTTAGATTGTCAAATTTAAGTTTCTTAGCTTTTGCTTTTGATATATATTGTCTTGCATCACATGAAGTGGATGTAGTTCTTTAACTTTTTCATGATGAAAAGGTTTTCTTTTATTTCAGCTTGACTATTGTAGAATACATGGTTGTTAAGTATTCATTTGTAAACATTATCTCCCTGAGATTGGGTCGAATTTGAAATTTTTTCAGTTCAATTGGTGCCAAGCAAGGGTATTTAAATTGATAGTTTTTCCCAAGTTTATTTGTAAATTCCTTTCCTAGACATAAAATATCTATGTAGCCTGAATGGTAAGATTAATGAGAGTTGACAATAATGAGTACAATATCTGTTTTTTTCTTTATTTAATGGCATTCTTTCTTCCTTTTTCTCAACTTTTCCAAATAATATCTCATTCAAGGTATGCCAAAGCCCATAGAACTATATTATTTTTTTTCCCAATATCAAGCATGTAATGTTTCCTTCAACTTCTTTATTGCCCCCTCTGGTCTTGGTATGCTCCACTACATTCTCCCAATAGAAAATTTAAGAATTTTTTTTAATCAAATTTGCACACCTTGTGTCCTTCCTTCTGCAAGAAAAATATTTTTTTCCTTCTAATATGATACTATCTTTTAGAACTTTTTAAATTCAGTAAGTTAATATTCTATATAATACGAGAAAATGACGCACAAGCCTTCAACGTTCCATTTTGCCATGAATTTTCCAATTTAGTCCTTTTTGTTTTTTTATTTATTACTATTTTGCCATTTTGTCTTTGCTTAGTGTTTTTTTTTTTTTAAGAGTAATAATAAAGGCCTTTTTGGCATTCTCTCTCTCTCTCTTATTATTTATTTTAACCTTTTTCCTAGTTAATATTAATTATCGTTTTTTCCTTTTGTGTGTTTTCTTTCGATTTTTTTTGTAAGAGTTACATATTTTTTCAAAGTTATATTTTTTTTTCTATTTCTATTATGGCTCTGTTTGGAGCTAAAAAAAATAACATAAAATTCTACAAATCTCTACAAACACGAATTACGAAATAATAAAATTAAAATTTTTCACTCACTACACGAATTACGAGACATTTACTTTTACAATTTTATTTTATTTTATACACTTTTATACAACTCCAAACACACCCTATATCTTCTATATATCTATTCCATAGCTCCATTTGGAGCGCTGAAAAATACTGAAAACGCTGATAAATACTGAAAATTTCTAAAATTTATTCACTTTTTATCTCACTATACGAGTTATGAACCTACAACTTTTATCAAATTTTATAACTTTTTATCACTCCAAATATATCTTATATAATAAGTTGCAATGCACTTTTAACATGCACAATTCTACAAATTTTTTCATTTTTGTTCTTATTTTATATCTTTTTATCTTTCAAGTGCTGCTGTAATTTTTTTATAATAAGCCGTAATGCACTTTCAATATATATATCTTTACCAATTTTTTTTTTTCATTTTTATATATATCTTTACCAATTTTTTTTTTTCATTTTTACCCTTGTTTTATATTTTTAATTATTTTTTATTGTGTTATTTCTTATTTGTTCAAATTTTTTCTTTTTCACTTGTGTCTTGTATCTCTTTTTTCATGTGTGAGGGAGAGAGAGAAGAGAGGGATAGGCATTCAAAATTTCTTCTTTTTATTTAGGTTGTGTCTCATCGTGGAAAAAAGATAAGATATAGATTCAAATTTATTCTCTTATTTAGATTATGATACAACATGTAAGAAAAAATATATGAAACATAAAAAGTTTATATTTTAATTTTTTTAAAATCTATTTAGATAAGAGTATATATTTAAAATTTTGCATTTGTTCATTTTTTATACCTGTTTCTTTTTATTTTAACTTTATTTTTTTTTTACCAAATTCTGACTTCAAACATACTTTTTGTTTTCCTTTTAGAGTTTTAGATTTTTTTGAGAAGCTCAATTTTATTTTATTAATTATTTTTTTCTCTTTTTTATTATTTTATTTTATACTATCCAATATTTCTTTTCTCACCTATATCTCTCTCTATAAAAGAAATGAGTAGCAATATAGGTATAAAATTTATTCTCTTGTTGGGGTTATGATAGAAAATAAAAGAAAAAAATGAATGCAAGTTAGGAAATTAAAAATTTATTGATAAATGCTTTTATTTTATTATAGTTTTTAATCTATTTAGATAAAGATAAAATATTTTTTTCATAATTATTTTCTCCAAATTCTTTTATTATTTTATTCAACGTTTATTAATTTTTATTTTTTCGCGTTCATTTAGATTGTATTTAGCTCAATAATTTGTCACAGAAAAAATTGATATAAATTTAAAATTCTTCTCTTATTTAGATTATGATAGAAAATGTAATAAATTAATCAATTAAATTAAAAACTAATATATTAATGAATATTTTTATTTTCTTATACTTTTAAATCCATCCAAATAAAGTATTTATTTAGAACTTTATATTTTCTTTCATTTTCTTACTTATTTATTTATTTATTTTTTATTTTTCCCTTCTCTTACTATTTTTTTAAATACAACTTCAATAAATATATATATATTTTTTAACGTCAGCCCGTGCTATGGACATCCCTCACTAGTATATATATATATAAATCAAAATTTCAATAGACACCCGATTATTCGACAGGTTAGAGGATGATAGTCGATTAAAAACAGTGGCGGATCCAGAAAATTTGGCTAGTGTAGGCGCAAATTAGGGTAGCCCAAGTCAGTGTAACCTATATCTCCAAGGTCTGACATATCGCAATAGTGGATGTGAAGGTGGGCAGTGGCGGATCCAGAAAGCGGATCCAGAAAATGGATCCTTCAAGTTATCGCCGGCCTTTATCTCCAAGCTTCAACACGTCGCATGTGAATACTTCCTCTTCGCTCCTTCTCTTCACAATTTTCTCCAGTACGCATAGAGAGAATGATGGGTTTAAGGCTCAGGATTGCAACAATACAGAGAAAAGTGTGTTTAAGGCTTTCTATACGTGGGTCAGGTTGTCAGGTCGGGTCGGGTCATCGGGTCGGGTCTAAAATTCTAGTGTAGGCCTTCCCCTACACTGGGCCCTTCGTGCGTCTGCCAGTGATTAAAAATATCCATCGGGTACCTGCCTTGTCCAGTTATTTTTTCTCAACAAATACGGGAATGGTAGAGACAATACTCCATCCCAATTCAAATCATTGCCATCATTAGATAAGAGGCAGAGAAAGTCCCACTATGCGTGATAGAAATTTGTATACAAATTTCTTGTATAGAAAATAAATATAAAAAAAATTTTAATAACAACTTGATTTTTATTAATTTATGAAAAAAGGAATTACAATCTCTGAAATTCTAATAAAAGAAAATTAATCCTTTAATTCTTCTCTTCAAGAGTTCTTTATGGCTTTGAAAGCTTGATTTGGCACAACTCTCTTGTGCTTGGTTTGTGTGTGTATGTAAATGTCACTTGACAAGAAAATAGTAAAAATCGTGATAACTTAAAATTGTTCCTGATAATTATTTCTTTTTATTTGATTTTCAGTAGATAAAATCAAAGAGTAATGATAACTCTTTGTTTATCTGTTATTTCTTTTTTAATTTTTTTAAAGAGACAAATAAAAAGAAATATTATAAACTTATCAATATTTGTCAACTCCTATTGACAAGTGACTTAATTTAATTGGTCATGTCTTGTCGTCTTCGTACTAAGTATTTTTTTACACATGGCACGTAATCTATACACGTATATAATTTTAGTGAAATTTCATGAAACACGTGATATTATTTGATTTGTCAATTTTATTATTTATTTAAGTTTTTATAACATACGTGACAATTTATAATTAGCCAAAATTTATATGTTTATGGTATATATTTATTTTTTATCAGTTATATTCTTAAACATATTTTAAAAAAATTCAAAAAAAAAACACCTGGCATTTTACTAGTGACTAGCATGATTTTATGAATGAACATTTATGCCACTTTTTTTTTTCAAAGTGGGCTGCTCATGAGAGGGAGAAAGTTCTCAAAATGACAGCCTCTACTTCATAAAAAATTGGTAACCTACATCGTGTTCTACTCCTAGAAGAAGTAACTCCATGACCATACTTCTAATTCAACTTTAACTTTTTCTCAGTGAGATTTGGCTACATGATCATGATTTTTTTTCTTTTTTCTTTTTTTTCATTCCACTTTGTCTATTGCTATTTCGTGCCCTTAACTGCATTATGCTACGTACTTTGTTATTAAATTTATCAACATTAAATTCATTTTACTCTCCGTCATATATATATATTTTTAAAAAACCACTATCTTTTGAATGAATTAAAAAGGAAATATTTAAAATTTATCTCCATCACTCCTAGTTAAATGTATCTATTGATTTAGGGTACGTTTGAAGTGACAAAAAGTGAGATAAAATGAGATAAAGTGAGATAATTTATGAGCTTGTAATTCGTGCACTAAAATAAAAAGTGAATAACTTTTGAAAATTTTTAGAGATTTTAAAAAATTTTCAGTAATTTTTAGCATATCAAACGCACCTCATATTATTTCCTTCAATTTTTCTCAAGTGCTATTTTCACTATTATCTTTTTACCTCAAATTACGCAAAACTCTACAAATCTCTATACTTATATATCTCTAAAAATTCTAACAAATTTTTATAAATCTTAATAAATTTTCTACAAATCCCAATAATATTTTTACAATTCTCAATAACATTTCTATAAATTTTAAAAAATTATGACAAAAAATTAAAAAAATCTACTTAAATCCGTTTGAACAGATGGAAATTCATTTAAATAAAACTATTTATCTCTATTTGTTACGATTAATTGACACTTTAAATACAAAAAATAACCAAATTTTATTTTAGCTGAATTTTTATAACTTACAATCCGCCTGCATCAACATTGAAACAAGAAGAAGAGGAAGAAAAAGAAGAAGACGACGACATTGTCATCATTATTTGTTGGAGAATTTGCGGGGTGTCCGTTTCTCTTGGTCGTTGTGCTGTGTTCTCTTCTTCTCATCTTACCCTGCGTTTTCATTTTTTTCATTCATATTAATCAATGAAGACACAGAATCAGTTGCACGATCACGTCGGACTAAACAACTGGGCCCCCTGATTGCACTCCAGAAAACTGCAAATTCATAGAATAGATGACAAGTGTCGCAAACCACGTGGTCATGTTATCGTTAGAACTGAGAAGTTACCACAGCTGAAAAGTGCGTTTGGATTACTTTAAAATTCTGCTAAACTTTACAAAATTAAAATTTTTTATATAAATTATGAGGTCGTAATTTTTTTAAATTTATACTAATTTATATAATTTTAAATATATCAAGACAGTTAAAATACGTGTGTATTATCATGTATTTCTCATCTAATTTTTCAACTTTTAAGTTAAAAAATTGAGTTGTGAACTTTTTTTATTAAAAAAAAAATATATAACTTTAAAAATCATATTATAAATTATTTTGCGGGGGAAATCATGCGATCGAATCCAATCATCAACGGTCCGATACCACAATTGTGCTTTTAGCTGTCAAAAAAATTTTTTTTTTTTTGATAACTTTTTTGTTTTCTCAAATTTAATAACACAATAAAAAATTGTTAAATATTATTAAAAACAAGTAATTACTTGTGTCTAAAGCACAAAAATATAATTTGATATACAAATAACTTAAATTTAAATTTATAAAACAAACCTACATGAAAAAATTGTAAAAATAACTTATAAAAATAAAATTATTAATTAAAAAAGACTAAAATATCTACACAGTATTTAATAGAAGTATATAATTTTATTATTCATTATAAATATTATCACATTTTTTAAAATATTAATTTAAAAACTTTTATATAAAAAAGTATTAAAAAATATAAGAAGAGTGAGAGAGTCATATGAAATAACTGAAAAGACAACCAAAATAGAAAAAAAGAAAAATAATTCTGATTATTGAGCAAATTTAACA
Organism: Vitellaria paradoxa; assembly: GCA_019916065.1. Lineage (NCBI taxonomy): Eukaryota > Viridiplantae > Streptophyta > Magnoliopsida > Ericales > Sapotaceae > Vitellaria > Vitellaria paradoxa. The sequence continues at coordinate 41,818,478 of CM034234.1, forward strand.
TTGAAAATCTCAATTTTAAAATTTTAAACTTCTTTATTATATAAATGATACAGAAAGTGTAAAAATGTATGTATTTAAAATTTAAGTTTAAGCACATTCAAATTGAAATTTTAATTTAGGGGCTATTTGGAGTAGTAAAAAAAAAACAAAGAAAATAAAAGTAAATTTTTTTGAAATCTAGTGTAAAAAGTTATTTTAAAACAACGGTTGAATTTTTATAATTGTTTTGATATAAAATTGTTAAAAATTATATAAAGTGACAAATGACAAAATTTTAGTAGAGAATCTTAAAAATTTTTAGAATTTTATTAAATTTTTTAGTACAAATATTAATTCAACTTTTTACAAAATCTACAAAAATCCGTTCGAACATACCATGATTACTTGTTCCAACAGATTTTGACAAATTGTTTGAAGCTTGAAAAAGTTGAAACTTTTTAAAATTTTTAATTTATTTTGAAGTTGGTTGAAACTCCAAACAACCCCTTAAATGTTCATTTTTTTGATAATTTTTTAAAGAAAATTAAATTTTAAATATAATTTTTTTAAATAAAAAAAATTAGTTAATTTTGTCTAATAAATATCTATATATTGTTTAATAAATGTGTACAATTTTATTAATATGCCTAAAAATTATAATTTCTAGAAAAATTAAATTTTAATAAAAAAATATAAAAAAATTACAAAAAAAAAACAAATATTACTTTTGCTATCCAAACCAAGTCTAATTCTACCATTGTTATTATTAGAGGCATGAGAAGAATCAGAAGATCATATATAGCATTCATGAATTTATAACAACAAAAAGTAAACGCCACCCTACGAAACATTTCACCAGAATATAGAGAATGTAGAGCGTGAGTATGGATGAAATCGAGTCAAAATTTATTTTAATAGAACTCAAGTCATTAATAATACTAAGCTCTACTCAACAATGAATAATTTAAATTCAAGTTTAATTCTCAAATACTCAACTAACCAAAACATCGTTGTTTCGATCTAAATATAATAAATAAAATCAAATAATTTAATTAAACTAAAACAAAATTGTTTTAATAAACCAAAGTAACATCATTTTGATAAAAAAATACTATATAAAAATTTTCAACTAAGCACTTTCAATCTCAAGCTCAATTTTGAACGAGTCACAAATCAATCTTGAATTTGACACGAATCAAGCTCAATAATTTGCGAATGGCTCGATTCAAGGTCAGCCTCAAGTGTGGGCTTATCATTTCTAAGCAAAATTTTCATTAAAATACTCCTTATTTATCAAATATTGCCACCGACACATCATAGTGGTACTATTCCTAACAAAAAAAGAGCTCATAGCACCCAATTGATGCACCTGCATGGTGCCAACGTCTAGTAAAGCATCATACCACACAAAAATGGAACAATAAAAATTATCAATGATGTAAATCATTGATAAAAATAACCATGCCTGGAAAAGAGGATTACCAGATATATAGAGGGAAAAAAACTGGGAGTGAGTTTCTTCATGACTGATGGAAAACAACTATGATTTCATTTGCTATCCCTCGTTACATTTTTTTTTTCACAAATTTAATCCAGAAGCAGCTACTACAGAAACCAACAAAGACATATATATATATAGAAGGGCTTGCATGTTAAAGAAAGTTCTCCAATGGAGAGCCCACAGCCAACACCTTGCGTGATTTAAGACAAAAACAAGTCATTTCCTACTTTTCTGTTCCCCTCCTAAAAAGAAATAAGAAAAGAAAAGAAAAGAAAAGAAAGGAAAGGAAAAGAACCAACGATACATACACATAGGCAGAAGCTTCATCAAGCTTCCAGCTTCAGGGAAACAACTCGTGCCTGCCGGTTACGCTTTGCTGCCTTGGCAAAGACCACAGATAGGCAAGATGGCGCCCACCAAGGCCGGCGGACCTTTTGCTCCCCTTTCAAGCAAGCCACTGGAAAAAACATATAAGCTTGATAAATATCACAGCAGTCTAAATTACAACTACGCAAATAAAGAACTGCTATAGCAGGGAAATGAATTGTTATCCAAGAAAAATATGCATCCACGATCATCAACGCAGAATCTGTACCCTCGACAAACAGTGAAATCAAAAGGAAAAGGGTCAATTAAGGTAATTATAATGCCTGGTGCAAGTCATACCACTCTCAACTCCACACTGGTGCTTTCAAATGGTGTGCATGCAGACGTGTGTAGGTGCGGCCTATTTATAATCCCACAATCTTATCAACTTTCTGTAATTCAAATTTTAGAGAAGTTGAATATTCAAGCAGTGAGGTATCAATCTTGAACAACAAACAAAGATAACACAAGGCAGTTATCATTTACTATTTATCTGAATTTATGTTTCGTGATACCGAATGATATATTTTACAATTGTTAAAAGAACACTTGGATACAGTACAGAAAAAGATGACTTCAAGGTGAGCAAACATATATATGGAAAGAAATAGCTGAATAGCCATTGCCAGGTATCAGTGCAAAATTGTAAGCACATATCTGGCAGTATCATTTTGTTTGCTCGCAGAAATTGGACATTGATCCATGTGCAGAACCACCCTTTGTGGTGTGGGGCCACCTGACCCAACTAAAATAAAAATTTTGTTTACTATAACTATTTTTGTGCACTCCTATAAAATATTGTTAATCCGCCTCCATATAGTTTTGCTAATCTGCCTCCATATAGTTTTGCTAATCCGCCTCCTATTGTCCACTTGTAATTTTCATTTCTCTGACAGGCCACCATAAGTACAATGCCAACTTAGGCCAAAATTACAAAAATCATCAATTTTGTTAAAATGATTTCAATTTTTTAAAATTACTAACAAATTTTATTATATTACCATAATTATTTTTAATAACTTTATAATAAAAATTTCTTACTTTCTTCCAAGACAATACGTAATTTTCGCCCCTAGATACCAAGAAGGCTGGTTCCGCCCTTGCTGTGACCCAATAAGTTCTTCATTTCTTTTATAATGTCAGTAGAATTATAAGCGGTACAACATGGAGAAAACATTTAATAATTTCCTTATCCAGAAATTAAGATAAGAATAAACCTCAATTGTTGTTACACAAACCACTGCCCCTCAAATGAGTGAGGGTAGGTAGAAAAGAAAAAGCAAAGAATACAGAAGGAAAGTATCCAAATATATAGAATTGCTTGAAACGAAATTCATGTAAGGTATCTGATGAGCATAAAGTGAGTTTAAAGTCATAATAACAGCTTCATCACAGGATAACCAGAGCAAAAAAAATTATTCCATTCACAAGCACAAATGCACAGAAGTCCAGATGCATGTGCATGCGCAGAGGGGGAGGGAGAGAGAGAGAGAGAGAGAGAGAGAGAGAGAGAGAGAGAGAGAGAGAGAGACCTTTAATTCGCCTCAATTCCTTGCACAGGGTGATAAAGTCCCCCCATTTCATGTGGCACCGTCTTATAAACCGAAGTATCTGTTCGGTTGTGAACATGGACATGCCCTCCAAGTATTCCCCATTGACACCATTTTCTTTGAAAATTTGGCGGTAACTACCCAGATTTATCTCCTCCAACCACAAACCAACATCCTGACAAGACCATGAAAAAGAAAAGGTAAAACATACTTGCACAACTTGGTTTTCACTCAAGTAACAACATTAAAAATTCATGTTCAATGGCAGTCATTATATAATTGTAGAGATTATAGACCACAGTTCAAGTTTAGAACCCAAGTGGATACTACATTTTTCAGGCAAACTAAATTGCACAATGTTTTTAGTAGGCAAGTAGTCATAACAAAGAAATGAAACAGATGTGGAGACACATTTGCATAGTTGAAACAAGAATAGTGGCAAGGCAACCAATGTGCAAGTTAAATTTGTTAACAATTGATATTTTAGTATTTTACTAACAGAATCAAATAAAATTGGGATATTTGCACAGAGATAGAAGCAAGTTAATCATCTAACAATGTTACAAAATGCGAGTTAAGATGATCCAGAATATGCTCCAACACAAGATAGAAACGCACATATCTCATCTACCTCAAAACCGACTCAAATTTGGCACTCAGTTAGAAAAGTTGGAATAAGCAAAATGATCACAATCCCTGACACTGGTAATCAATTCATTAGTTTGTCAATCTAAAAAAGTAACAAAACCACAAAAAAAAAAAAAAAAAATTACGGACATTAATCAGAAAATAATTCCAGATGTCCTCCATATCAAAGTAAAACATCTGCAAGCTCAGGATATAATTTTGTTAAAACACCAACCACAGACAGGTCCAAAACTATAAAAGCCAAACTCTAATCCTAAATTTTGTAGGCTTATGAGAGCGCTATCATAAATACAAACAAGAGAGAGAGAGAGAATAACGATTCGATCTTATTGTATGAGTGGTTCCCCAATAACTATGGACCGAAACAAACTTAAACAAGTAGTTGTAGGAGAATGACTTGTGTGTTAATAGGTTCAATTATGGAAAATAGATAGGAATTAAAACTTCAATTACCTCCCTTTTCCTGCACTTTCTCAGCAGCCAAACAGTGGACGACCAATTAAAAGATTAGAAAACAAATACGGGATCAGGAAAAAGAAACACAAACAAGATCTACTGGTGACAGTAAGATCAACAACAATTATTCACGTAAATAGATACAGGAAAACAAATACCTCGACGGTCCAAATGAAGAAATCAAGAGGCTCGGGCGGCCGTTCTTTGCTCATCTCACGAAATCAACACTATGAAAAAAAAAAACCTAACCTTTTGATCGGAAAAAAATAAAAATAAAAAATCTCAGTGAGATCCAATTGAGCCGTAAATCCATTCCACAATCGACAATAAATATATAAAAATTAAAGCAACATCAAATATCGATATAGATTCAGATATATATACAGATGACGAGATGGATATATACCGGGCGAAGGAGATGGAATTAGGAGTCTGATACTCTACATTTGGTGGTGAGTGCGATTTCAGAGAGAGAGAGAGGCTTCCACTTTAGCGGCCTCTTTTGCTCGTAATTAGAGTGAGAGTGAGAGTGGGCTGATGGGCCCAGTCGCTTTATTTGCTGTGCCAATCGTCATCACTATCATATGTTTGCGTTTCGGTCCAAGAAGTCCGTGCCTCCACGCGCATGACCACGCGCTATGCGGTGGGGGACGGATTGCAGGGGCTCAAGCGTAAAATGCATTGCACTGACTAAAGTAAAGGAATCAACCGTCATGATTTTTTATTCCGCATCCCTGAGGGAGCTGATATGTGCTAGGTTCTAACAAGTTTGCTTAAGGCGCCGTTTGGCGCACTACAATTTGTTAAAATTTAACAATTTTAATTAAAATTTTGTACATATTACTTTTATGTCATATTTTTTTTTTATTTTTAGTAATATGTCATATTTTTTATTTTTATTATACTTTTTAACTAACTTTTTATCAATCAAATACACTTTAAATAACTTTCTAAGATAGCGATTGAAGTTTTGGTAAGATTTTAAAAAAGTCAAAAATTAAAAATTAGCGTAAAAAGTGGCACACCGCGAAATTTGGCTGGAGTGAAGTTGCAAATTTTTTAAGAATTACTTTCCTGTTTGTTTTATGAGTTTCTATAATGATAAATAAATGTAATTGTTCATGCAAAGGCTGATTCGATATGACTCGCTTATTACAGTTGGGGTTTAAGAAAAAAAATTAAACTTGATTAGTAAATAAATTGAGTTTACATAGAGGTAACAATTATAACTCGAATTTCTAAATTTGTTCAATTAAATTCAAATTAAATTAATTTAAATTTAATTAAAATTATTAACAGACATAACTAAGTTAATAAAATAGCATTTACTTAATTAATCAATTTAAATAAATTAATAATACAACCCGTTAAGCACTCAATCAATGTTAAATTTTTTTATCAAACTCACGAATTGGATATTGATTTGTTGCTAGGTTTTATTTAGAGTTTTTTATTATTTTTATTTTTAAAAACTAATTAATAGCTTTTATTATTAATTTAATAAATATTAATCAATAATTTTCATTTATAAATAATTACAAACTACAAATAAGAATAAAAGTGTTATTTGTACTTAAAAAATAATAAAAAGTTAGTCAAGTATCAAACAGCCAAAAAAAAAAAAAAAAAAAATAAAACAAAAAGTAACTTTTTTGCTATATTCCCAAACCATAAGCTGGGCATCTTAATATTTAGATTTTTTTTTCTATTTCTTTGTCTTAGAATAATTATTTTCATCAAAATTTAATTTTTTGAGTCAATAATATATTTTTTATATGATCTATATGTATGTTTGTATATATATATATATATATATATTTTACTCCCCTCATACTTTCTACGTAAGGTAGCGAGCACATGAGAGAGAAAAAGTCAATACTATGTCCCTCACATATATATTTTCTTAACAATTTAATATTTATTTAGGTGATCGTAAGAAGAAACATCAACCTATTTTAGGAGTCATAATGACTCTAGAAAATTATTTACTCCTCAAACTCTCTACATAATGGCTCCAGAAAATTATATATACCTCAAACTCTTTGTCATTTGTTAGAGACTCGTACACATGTAAACTAAATTATAAATATATTGAAAAAATGTTAAAAAGATTTACTTAAAACTCACAAAAAAAAATTAAATTTTAATTTCAGTCGTAAATTTAATATAACTCATATCTAACCTGTCTAATAATAATCTTTTATTAAATAAGTATAATTGGATTCTACCGATTTAATCATAACCTGTTATTACTCGACCTAAACCCGCTCATTTACCAGCTCTAACAATAACTCAAACTCTTAATAGTTTTATTTATATGTATAATTAAATAATTTACTTAATTGTGATTTTTTTTATAATACAAAAATAAGTAGTGAAAAGTTATTCACAAGTTAGCGCAAACTTATTTATTTATAAATAAATTGAATTTAAATAAAAAATAAAATTCATTTAATAAATAAGTTGAGCCCAAACAATGTCAATCCATTTGGACACGACTCACTTATAGCTTAATTTTTTAATTTTTTTGTTCACCGGCCATTCAATTTGACAATTTTGTTTTGAAAAGAAATGGATCTCAAGAGTTAAGACCTTTTTTTTTTTTTTAAACTAATTAAAAAAATAGTTTAAATTAAAATTGTTTTGAATTTGTTATTCATTTACTTGGGAAAAGCATCAGCAAAAATGCCAATCAATACAATTTTTTTTCTTTTTTCTTTTTTGGCCAAAAACTTTGAAACAACATATTTCCAGTCGTGCTTGATTTTACAAATATTATACAAGAATTTATAAGAAGAACAAAAAAAAAAAAAAAAAATCCCCTCGCAAGTCCCAACTATGAGATTTGAAGTGTGTGTAATAATATGCTTTGAAATGCCCAAATTGTTTTTGTATACAAAATTTGTTAATGTAGAAAACAAATTGATCGAAAGCGATATGTTCGAGTAGATTTTCTTTTTTCTTTTTAACTTAAACTTAGCTTGAATTATAAGTATTAAACTCAAGTTCAATAAAAAATAATTTAGACTCAAGAAGAGCACACCAGTAATTCAACTAATCAAAATTATGCCCTTTTTCTAAAGTATGACTAATCAAAATAAATTACTTACGTAGCATTTGGTTTACTTTTCTATTTTATACTTTCTGTTTTCGTTTTATGTGTTAAAAATCTCAAAACGAATAAGCAAAAAATACTCTATTTTCCTTATTTTGAGATTTTATTTATTTTTGTTAAAAACTTTCAAAATAACTTTTTATCATTTTTTATTTCATGTGCAAACTCATTTTCAGTTTTCGAAAACATATTTTGAAAACACAAGTAACCAAATGAATTTTGAACTGTTTTTCTTATTTTCAAAGGTACAAAATAGAAAATGAGCTCAAAACATAAAATAGAAAAAAAATAGAAAATAAAAAATAGAAAAATAAACCAAATGAACCCTTAACTAAACAAATGATATTGTTTTAAAAGATAGATTACCTCCAACAGAAGAATCTAAGGAGGGTATAATAACCAATAGGTGGTGGTGGTAGAACTTTTGAATGAATTTTCTTTGGCTCATAAATGAAAATTGATAGTTACTAATTCAATATAAAGAAGATATATGGCACTTGGTCGTGACATTTGATTATGTTTTATATTACAATTATGATATTTTGTATTTTAATTTTTTATGAAACTAACTTTTGCTTTTGAAGTTATATATGCTTAACTTGATTATTTTAGTGAGATAGATGTAGAATAAGGAGTTGGTACAAGGAAAGGTTTTTCTAATATGATTGAAATAAGATCAAGTTAAATTTGCTTCAAACATGCCCCATTATCATTTGTACTTAATATAGCTATTATCAACCCATGGTACTTGATGATGCAAAAATTTTATAGGTCATGTCTAGATCACGTGCAACTCTCCTTCGCCGATAAGTTGCTAGAATACACTACTGGAGCTTGTTAAAAAATCTTTGATACTTCGGTATAGTGTAAATTTACGTACCTTGTAAAACCGGCGAAGTGTCCATTATATTGCCGTCCTCTTAGCGGAGTTATTTGAATGACAACTTGAATATGAATTACGTGATCCTTGAAAATTCAAATATGTGATTGATGTTATATAGGTGGAAATTCCATAACGGCTCTTCCCTTACCATGGGATATATTATTATTTCCAACCTTGTAAGAGTCTAGGGAATCACGCATAATCTCCTCGAGCATAAATTCTGTGGGAAAACGGTTCGAATTAGCTACTTGGACCTTAATTAATTTCAACTCACTTAATTCGACCTGATTCAAGGGTTCTTAAATATAATCGAAAATCTCCTCTGTCAGTACTTAAATTTTGTTACATCAACAAAGTTAGAAGAGTTCACTAATAGATTTGTCGATATGATACAATTTCATGATGTATATATATATATATATATATATTAACAATAATCAAGGACATAATTACATATAAACTATAGGAGGCCATGGCCTACTTCATAATCTTAAAAACTTTATTGAACATCTTATATTTTACTTAAAAAGTTTTATATATGAGCTAGTGGCATTCCTCTCCCATCAAAATATTACATCGTTATTAGTTCGAATTTTCTAATTAAAAATTTTTTGCTCCGTCCTTGATAATAACAATTCTTAAAAATATCCTATCTTTTCATATTGTAATATTATTTGTCCCACCTAAATCATCAATTAAATAGTTACAGTAGAGAGTAATTATTTCATAAACCCAATCTATTTTCACTTCCATTGATTAAACATTCATAAACTGAATTCATAAAGTAATTATTAGACCACATTAATGGAACTCACAATGATATGCATAATAAATCCACGAACAAACATGTGATATAGTTATATATAATAGTTTTGATTTCCATAAAAACAAATTAAAATAATCCATCAAACAAATATCTTTCGTATCAATTTTTTTTTTTTAAAAAATTATTTTTTAAACAAAATAGTAAATTTCTCTGAGTTTAAACAAATGAGGTGCTAAAAAAGAAAAATAGAGAGGAAAGGTTTTGACCAAATCATCAAAGTTATTGCGCACCACAACGCTGCATGCGGCGCATGTGCAACGGCTGTATCCCTTCCAATTTCCATCGTACCATGCATGGGACCGCTAATTGAGACATTGGCATAATTTGTCATTTGATCATATCAAAATTTATGAAAATACTTTAAATTAATTAAACATTGTCTTGGATTCGACATTTACAAGTCATTTTTATTTGAGAAAAGTGTCGATAAAAATGCAATATCACTGGAGAGTTTTTTTCTTTTTACTCCTCAGTTAAAAATGTGAGTTCCGTTTCTCAATATCACATGCCAGCCACTTTACTTATAGTTCTTATATATCTCTATCTATTCTGTTTCTCATATAGATATAGATATATATATATATACACACACATACATATCATTATTTATTAAATATTTGTTATCATATTATGAAACTCCAACAGGTTCTTGTAGTGATTTAGTAATAAGAGATTAGTTTTTGATCTTATATGACTTTTTGTTTTCTAACAAAGTTTAATTTTATTTTCAATAGCTTTTAGATATTTTATTTACATTTACAAAAAAGAATTATAACAAAGATACGCAAAAATAAGAAACCCTACATATGAGTAAAAAGTTTATTTATTTTTTACTCCAACATGAAATTTTCATTTTCTTTTTCTTTTTTTAAAATTATTTAAAAAAAATATGTGCCTAATATACCTAGAAACTTATATTAAAGTATAATTTATAATATTATAAATGATAGTGGATAAGTGTTTGAAAAAAAAATTCCTGGCTTAATAATCAATTCATAACTTAAGACGAGAAAAAATAATAGTATTTAATTATTAATGATTAATAATAATCAAAAAAATTAATTCTATTTGATAGTTTTGATAGGGGAGTTTTGGCACAACGGTAAGAGTTACCGTCATGTGACCTGAGGCCACGAGTTCGAGTTGTGGAAACAGTCTATTACAAATGTAGGATAAAGTTGTATACAGTAGTCCCTTGTTGTTCGATCTTTCCCCGGATCTGCGTAAAGCAGGAATTTTGTATATCGAATTGTCTTTTTTAATTTAGAATGAAAAAAATTCTTACTCCAGTTTTGTTACGAGATATAAGATAAATCCAAGGAATATGTCATATAGTTATATGTATCTAATAGGTGGAGATCAGAGCACAAAGCGTAGTAATTAAAAAGGCTATAAGTAAACATCATGGAAGCAATTTCCCGTACGTGATTATCATAATTAGATTTCCTTTCATCATCACAGGGGCAGTCGAAAGGAAGCGCAACGATGCAAGGAAACAAATAATATAAGATACGAGCAATGCCAGCCAGCCGAATCATCATTAAAGGTTAGGCAACTAAATGTTGTTCAAAAGCGACAAATCTCACAACCAAACACCAAATTATTGAGGTACAAAATTTATTAATCATGAAAGTGAGAGGGAGGAGCTCTCGAAGTGGTTAATCTTCATAGCCAACCCTAGGGGCGCATTTTGAGTATGGTTTTGGAGAAGAAAAAGGGGAGAGAAAGAGATAATGATGTAATATATATATAAATATATATATATATATATATATATATTTGTTTGACTTGTAATACAAAATGAAAAAGAAAATATATGACATTTAATTGAGAAATTAAAAATAATTAAATTATAAAAACTTGTATTTGAGATTTTGTGTTTCTCTTCTCTCTCTTTTACAATTTAATTACTTTCTTTTTCTTTTCTTTTATCTTTTCCCTTAACAAATTCACACGTTTTTCCTTTCTTTTATCTTTTCCCTCAACAAATTCACACGCCAAAAGAAAAAAAAAAAAACATAAGATTGATTTCAAACATTTAACATCATTTAAATGAATTAAAATAAATATAATAAAATAAAGAAAGAGAAAGAGGTGCAAAAAAAAAAAAAAAAAGAAGAAAACATAAGATTTCAAACATTTGACATCGTTTAAATGAATTAAAATAAATATAATAAAATAAAAAACCTTCATAAATATTTTAATTTTTTAATTTAATTAATTTTAATTTTCTAAATTCCCACAATTTTTTCTTTTCCTTTTTTTTTACACAATTCAAATAAGAGAAAAAAATTTAAATTATTACCTATTTTTTTGGCTAATTTGTGATTTTATAAAATTTTATAAATTTCTATAAAATTTAAAATTTTCACTCATTGTAATGAATTATGAAATTACAATTTTATAAATTGATACTAACTTTTACAATTTTAAAAACCTCCTCTTTCAAATTCTTAATTTAAACACCAACCCCGACAAAGGTTCATTTGCAGCAAAGAATCAAATGCGTCAGCAGGGTTAAATAGTTGCACAAATATGAAACATTGTATCTGTAAGGTTCCACACCAGACAACCTAAACCACTAAAGCAACACAGATTGACCACCAAGGAAGAGAATCTCAATAGCCACCTAATTGTCTAGCATTAATTAATTGACTATTGGTTAGGAATTTCCAATAATTGGATTCTAGCAAAATCTCCTTTCCAGCCCCATGAAAAAAAAAAAAAAAAAGGAGCAGATAAAATCACTTCTTCTCTGTGACTCGATTCTCACACGACACAAGCGTAAAGACAATGACAAGTAGAAAAAGAGCAGCTGCAATATGGAGTCATTTCATAGGTTCAAACTTAGAGAGTTTTCCATCCAAGCACTTTACCCATTTAAGTCGCGTTTGGAGTAGTAAAAAATAAAAAAAAAATATAATTTGCAATAACTTTTAATATTTGGCGTTTCTAATCTAAATCAAGTTTTTTGAAGATAAATAGTGTAATTTTTGAACTTTTACAATAAAAAAGTTGGAGAGAGAAACTATGGTAATGTGTTTTTAGGTTCATTTTCACGGATTTATGTCAGAATTTTTTTTTTTAAAGTTGTTGAACTTTTTGATTTCTGCATGAAAAAGTTAAAGAGAAAAATGTGGGAACGGTTTTTCTGATCCGTTCCCACGTATTTATGTTAGATTCGTTAAAATTTGTTAAAAAATTATTAATATTTGTGAAAAGGTTATTGGGGTTTGTAAAAAAATGTATTGGAGTATGTAAAAATTTGTTAGGATGTGTACATATATAGAAATTTATAAAGGTTTTATAAAGTACAAGATAATCAAAATATGTTAGAGTTTTAAAAATTTTCAAAGATTTTTGTTAATTTTTAGCAAATCAAATGGTAACTTAATCAAGTTTCAGTTGGACATTTCGTTAGTTATCACTAAGAAAGTTATAATAGAAAATCTTAACAAGTTTTTATTTTTAAATAGATTTTATTTCTTGTTACTTAAAAAGACTCAATCTATAGTTGATAGACAAATTAATTTACATTTTTTTAATAATATCTTTTATAAGCTATAAAAGAAAACGTTACTAATTTTTTATTTTAAAGTAGATTTTATTTTTCATTATTTAAAGAGACTTAATGTATAACTACAAATTTAGCTATATTTTTTCTTAACAATATCTTTTATCCAATCACATATGATCCTCCATAACATGAGACATAAATTTAGGACACGGCTGGAACTCCAAAAAATTTCTAAATACCCTAGAAATCTCTATAATTCTTTATAAAAATTTTCCTACCCTTTAAATTTTCATAAATCTCTATAAATTTATACGTCTCTATAAATCCTAATAAAATTTCTACAAATCCTTCTACAATTTCTAATAATGTTTTTACAAATTTCAAAAAATTCTGATTAAAAAAGTTAAAAAATTAGTCCGTTCAAATGGATGAATGGACGAAAATCCATTCAAACAGAATTATTCATCTCTATTTTTTGTGACTTGCGATTTACACTCTAAACACTAAAAAATAACCCAAGCCATTAGTTAAATTTATCTCAACTTCTGTAACTGCAAAGTAATTGGTTAAATTTAATAAATTTTGTTGATTTTGCATGGCCCCAAATGGGTAAGGTAAATTGTAAGTAAGTCTTGATTAGTTTTTGAGCTTAAAAATTAAGTAAATATTGTTACTTTTTTAAGTATTTATAATTATCTTAAATTCCTTCTTAAACTTAGGTTCTAGATTCTTATCCAAACTTTCTTTCATTTCTTTAAACATAACAAAATATTTAAACATGATAAAAAATCGATAAATATCCAAATGTGATAGAGCAATTAGTTCTAGAAGTTCTACACTCTTATTTAATATTAAATTTCTAAATTTCATTCTAGATTGTTAGGGGAACTATTTAGACTCTCAAACGTCATAATATTTCACCATTTCTTTTTTCATATCTAATATATTCAACTCTTAAATAGTTTTAGATTTATTTTTTTAGGTTGATATTATCCAACTTTTAAAGTATTAACAAGAGAATAAATATAAAAAACATAATTTAACAAATTAAAAAAACAGAAATGGATAAGTAAGGATATGTGTTTCAACTAATTTTAAATATTTATTTTCTTATTTTATACCATTAGACCCCTAACCTCATAGTCCGGGATGGACGACATGGGAATGTGAAAATTAATTACAAACAAATAAAATCTAATCCAAGATAAATTTACAATGAATTTTAATCATCCCAAATCATTCTTTATTCCCATATAAAATAATAGTTAAATACATTATTATCCATTAAATAATAATATAATCTACTTTAACATCATATTCGATGACAGCATTCAAGATTTGTACGGTCAGAACATATACTATAATAATGTTTATATCTCTCAAAATAATGATATTATAAGGATAAGAAGTAGACCCACACTCTAGGTCACAAAATCTATAGTATAAATAATTCAACTCTCAATTTGGAAGAATAAATATAGTTATTATTATCTATAGTTAAGAGCGGATTTAGGCTACTCCAGTTTAAGCTGCTTACGTATCCTACTTCAGGAATTAGGTCATCGTAATTCCTAATTTATATCTTTTATTTCTTGACTAAACTCATGATCAATAGAATAATTCATACATCTTATCAATAAATGTAACAACTACATTAACACCACATAACACATCAAAAGAAAACAATTTGATTTCAAGATACTGGTGCTTAGTCGTCTCGTAAAAACAAGACCCAACCAATATACACAATTCTTCGGCATTTGCTTGTTTGTCCCATAGAAATAGGATGCAACTAATATACACTATCCTTCAGTGTCTACTTCTAGGTCAGAGCTTTAGTAATATAATATGCCACCCTTAGGCATTTTTACTCATTTGTAAGTTACTAGTCTACTGAACTCAATTACCATCTCGCGCGGATTTCGAGACTTTCAACCCTTGGGTACGTATACCCATTATTTTCAGTACCCTTCAACACAAACAAAACACATCAAAATTTCATTTTTGCATCCACATTAAATAATTTGGTCTTTTTTATTCCAAAGTTCTAGAAAAATTATAAATAAATTATATGTCCCACGAGAACACTGTCAATCACGCCATCAGTACTCATTAAACAAATCAATTGTTATTACATTCAAACAATTCAAACTAAATGACCCAGAGTAGTACCCGTTTATAACTTAGCAAGGATTTAATGCATTAAATAATAATCATCAAAGAAACAATTTGTCTTGGGAGCATTAATGACTTCAACACTATATATATATATTAAATCTTGTGGGTCCCATTAATATGTAAAGACAAAATAAAAATAAATCACTTTGAATACAAAAAAAAAAAAAAAAGTTACTGTGCATCTATCAAACTATTACTTTGCAAGGCATATATGTCCATTTAACATGCCCGAGATCTAAGAAAAACAAAGCATTACATGCACAGGATTCGTATTTGTCTTTTTTTTTTTTTTTTTTTTAACTATTTGTCAATATATGAAAGAGTATATACGCTTATATATGTACATAAAAAATTGATTTTTTTTCATGTTAAAAGAAGAACTAATATTTTGCCCCTTACCTTTGATTCGGCAATTGAAGAAAGCAACCCACAATTCATCAGGAAGCGATGATGTAGCCAAGAAACACCAAGTAGTCCACAAATATCATGCCGCCACAATATTATTAGGGTTTCCTATATTTTCTTTTTTTGCATTATATATATATATATATATAACCATAATAAATTAAATAATTACATACCCTTCCCTATAGGTTTGAGTAAATTATATCATTTTTTCCTAAAATTTTAAAATCCTCTCAAATGTTACCAAAATTTAATCTTTTAAATACAACACAAAATTAAAATAAATAAAATCAAATTATTTAATTTAAGTATTGAACAAAATTTACTGAATAATAAAATATAATTCAAATTAACTCTGGGTCATTACGCTCTAATCTCCATTTACCTATAACTTTATCTTGGGACGGATGATACTTGGCAAAGCTTTAGGAATATAATATGCCACCCTTAGGCATCTACTCATTCGTAAGTTACTAGCCTACTGGACTCGATTACTACCCTCGCATGGGTTTCAGGATTTTTGACCGTTGGGTATATATACCCGAAATTTTCAGCATCCCTCGACTCAAACAAAACACATCAAACTTTCATTTTTACATCCACATTAAATAATTTGGTCTTTTTTATTCCAAAGTTCTAAGAAAATTATAAATAAATTATGTACCCCACAAGAACACCATCAATCATGCTACTAGTACTCATCAAACAAATCAATTGTTATTATAGTCAAACAATTCAAACTAAATGATCATAAGTAGTACCCGTTAATTACTTTGCAAGGATTTAATGCATTAAATAATAATCATCAAACAAACAATTTGTCCTGGGAACACTAATGACTTTAACATTATATATATATTAAAACTCGTGGGTCCCACTAACATATAAAGAAAAATCAAAATAAAACACTTTGAATACACAAAAAAAAAAAGTTATTGTGTATCTATCAAACCATTACTTTGCAACGCATATATGTCCATTTAACATGCACGAGATCCAAGAAAAACAAAGCATTACATGCACAGGATTCATATTTGTCATTTTTTTTTACCATTTGTCAATATATGAAAAAGTATATGCGCTTACATATGTACATCAAAAAAATTAATTTTTTTATGCTAAAAGAAGAACTAATATTCTGTCTCTTACCTTTGATTCGGTAATTGAAGAAAGTAACTCTTAGTTCGTAAGGAAGCAACGATGTAGCTAAGAAACACCATGCAGTCTGCGAATATTAGGCTGCCACAATATTATTGGGGTTTTTTATATTTTCTTTTTTTGCATTATATATATCAGTAAAATATATAACCATAATAAATTAAATATTTACATATTCTCCCTTATAGATTTAAGTAAATTATACTCATTTCCTTAAAATTTTAAAATCCTCTCAACTGTTACTAAAATTTAATCTTTCAAATACAACACAAAATTAAATAAATAAAATCAAATTATTTAATTTAAGTATTGAACAAAATTTACTGAATAATAAAATATAATTTGAATTAACTCTGGTTCATTACATCTTACCCCTCTTACAAAAATTTCGTCCTTGAAATTTAAGAAGTAAATAGAAGAAAAAATATTCAAGGAAATAACTCAGGGTACTTACTCCGCATATCTGCCTCTTGCTCCCAAGTCGGCTCCTCAACACTATGATGCTTCTGTAATACCCCAGCTAAGGGAATAGTCTTCTCTCGAAGCACTTGCTTAGGAGAATTTGAAATTTCCACTCGTTTCATCTCATAAGTCACATCTGAGTCAACTTCAATCTTAGTCTAATCCAACACATATGAAAGGTCTGGGTTATATTTCTAGAGCCTGAACATATGAAACACCTCATGCATTCCTAAAAGTTGTGGTGGCAAAGTAAGACGGTATGCCACTTTTCCAATCCTAGCCAAAACCTCAAATGGCCTAATATACCTTGGGGATAACTTCCCTTTATACCCAAAGTGAAATCGACCCTTTCATAGTGAGACCTTTAGGAACACATGGTCTCCCACCTCAAAATCTAACGGTCTCTACCTCCTGTCAGCATAACTCTGTTGGCAGCTTCTCAAGTCTCTGCCGAATCACTTTAACATTCTCAGTCATCTCTTGCACAAACCCAGGCCCAGTAATTGCAATTTCTTCAACCTTAGCCCAACAGATAGGAGATTTGCATGGCCTACCATACAAAGTTTCAAGAGGAACCATCTCGATACTTTAATGATAGCTATTATTATATGCAAATTCAATCAAAGGAAAGTGGTTCTCTGAACTATCATGAAAATCGAGTGCACATGTCCTAAGCATATCCTCCAAAGTCTGAACTATGCGTTTTGATTTCCCATTGGCCTAAGGATGAAAAAAAATACTAAACAACAACTCTATCCTCATGGCTACCTGGAGACTACCAAAATCGTGAAGCAGAATGAGAGTTTCTCTTTGAGACATTGGATATAGGAGCTCTGTGAAACTTTACAATTTCCTTAACATACAATTTAGCCAAGACATCATAGAGTCAGTCAATCGAATTGGTAAGAAGTGAGCCGACTTCATCAACCTATCCACTATCACTCAAATAGTGTCATGGCCCTTCGAAGATCTCAGCAAGCCAAAAATAATGTCCATCATAATGTTTTCCTACTTCCATTCTTGTCTTGGATGCTCGACCTTAAATTGCTGAAAAGTAAGGCACCTACTCACAAACACTGCCATATCCTTTTTATGCCTGCCCAGAAGAACTAACGGTGCAGGTCGTGGTACATCTTCGTACCTCCAGGATGTATTGCAAATTTAGAGTGATGGAACTCCCTTACAACAATATCTCGAACACAAACGGGCACAAAAAGTCTTCCTAGTACTTCAAACCGTTATCATCACCAATCATCCATCCTGGCATCTCATCAGAACTCAGCATCTTAGCCTGAATAGCCTCAAATTCAACATCTGTCCCCTGAGCCTCAGATTGAGTGCATCAGCAACCACGTTTGCCTTACCAATGTGATACTTGAGTTCAAAATCGTAATCTTCCACGTATTCCATCCATCTCCTCTGCCTCAGATTCAGTTCTTTCTATGTGAAAAGATATTTCAGCCTCTTGTGATTGGAAAATACATCAAATTTCTCGCCATATAAATAGTGTCTCTAGTTTTTCAAAGCATATATGACTACTGCCCACTCCAAATCATGTATTAGGTAGTTATGCTTGTAAGTCTTCAACTGTCCAGATCCATAAGCTACCATTCTATCACCCCGCATTAGCACACAGTATAAACCTTCCCTGGATGCATCATAGTAAACTGAGTAACCACATCCCCCCATTCGGGATCACAAGTACTGGTGCAGAAGTTAATCTCTTTTTCAGCTCTCAAAAAGACTGCTCACACTTCTCATCCCAAACAAACTTAACCTCTTTTCGAGTCAGCCTAGTCAATGGTCGGGCTAACCTCAAGAAGTCACGACCAAATCATCGGTAATACCCTGCCAAACCTAGAAAACTTCTAATCTCTAAAACTATCCTCAGTTTTAGCCAATTCATGACTGCCTTAATCTTAGATGGATCAACTACAAGTCCTTTCCATAACGACATGCCCTAAAAATTTTATCTCTTTGAGCCAGAACTCACACTTGTACAATTTAGCATAGAGCTTGTGGTCTCTCAAGGTCTGAAGTACAACTCTCAAATACTCCTTATGTTCCTTCTTTGATCGGAAATAAACCAAAATCTTTTCAATAACTACGATTACAAATTTGTCCAACAATTTGTAGAACACTTGGTTCATCAAATCCATCAATACGGCAGGAGTTTTGATTAGTCCAAATAGCATCATTAAGTAATCGTAGTGGCCATACTGAGTCTGTAATGTGTCTTGGGAATGTCCTCTTGCTTCACCCTCAACTGGTGGTAACCGAATCTCAAATTAATCTTTGAGAAAATGACTGAGCCCTTCAGTTGATCGAACAAATTGTCTATCCTTGGTAAGAGACATCGATTCTTGATCGTGACCCGGTTCAACCTCCAATAATCTATACACATTCTGAGAGTTCCATTCTTTTTAGCTACAAATAGTGCTGGTACACCCCAAGGTGAAGTGTTAGGACGGATAAATCCATTAGAGTTCAACTGCTCTATCTGGGATTTTTATTTCACCAACTCTGTAGGTGCCAATTTATATGGTGTTATAGAAATAGGTTCTGTGACAGGAACTAGGACAATCCTAAATTCAACCTTCCACTTATGCAGTAATCCAAACAAATCATCTGAAAACACTTTTGTAAATTCAAAAACGACCTGTAGTAGCTTGACTTTGTTACTATTTTCATCCTCCAAAGCCATACAAGTAAATAAGCTGCATAGGTCAACTCGTCCTTATCCATTAAGGGAAGGCAAGATTTGAGGACTACAACGATCACTAGAAAATTGTATCCGATCTCTCTCAGGAGTAAATAGAGTCACCTGACTCTTAGAATAATCTATCATTGCCTAGTAGACTGACAACCAGTTTATGCTGAGAATCACATCAAAGCTCCCCATGTCTAGCATAATCAGATCAAAAACTGACAAGTGCTCATCTCTTGAAGCCTTTCCTTGATAGTGATCTCATAACCCTTACAGACTCGGTTCAACGCAGAATGACCCCTATTGGTGTTTCAATTTTTAATGGTGGGACCAACTCATCCATGGATAATTTCAATGCAAACATAAACGGTGTGGCAATAAATGAGTGAGATGCTCCCGTGTCTACAAGAATTGTAGATTTAGTAGCATAGATGAGAAAAGTACCTCTAGTCACTATAGACTCTGCTCATCTATCATTTTAGGCCACAATAAAAACTCATCCCTGAGCTGGTACTGTTTGTGGTCTACTTCTCTTTTGGCCTTATTGGGATCCACCCTGATCTCCTTGATACTGTTGAACTCCACCTAGAACACCCATCTGTTACTGTTGTGCCCCACCCTAAGTATTTTTCTAAAACTGAGTCTACATTGATTGTGACCCTACTGGCCTATTATTCTATACTGACTGAGTCGGCTGTGGAGGTCTTATAGCACTACCATTACCTTGCCTCTGTAGGCAATATCTCTGCACATGGCCCAGTTGGACACAAGTACAACAAATCTCAACTCCATTTTCAGATCCCACTGGCCCACCTTTGAAAGGACAATGAAATTGGTAATGCCCAAGTTGTCTATAGTTATAACAAATAATAGGATTTTGTGTAAGAATCCCTGTTGCTACTGACTGACTTGGGGCTATACTTTCCTACTGGTATTGCTAAGTTTGTGCCCTACATAAATTTTCTCTCTGTCTTTTTGTAGCCCTATTTTCTTGTTGTGGAACCTTACCCTACCTAACTTCATTTTATGCCTTAGTATCTGCCAAATTCTTCCCCACCGCCATTGCCTGATCAATTAGAACTTGTTTTCATTGAGCCCTAATGGCACTATTCGATCCTTGATAGTAAGCCTGTGTCCCTTCTCAAACCTTCTACACTTGGTGCGTTCAGTGGACACTAACTCATTAGCATATTAAGCCAACGATGTTAACTTACGTCTATAATCCAATACAGACATCGGCCCTTACGTCCAATTTAGGAACTCGTTAAGCTTGGCATCTCTCAAAGACTGTGGGAAGAAATAATCTCTAAAATGCTCTTTAAAAACATCCTAAGTACGCGTAGATGCCCTACGAGACTCCTTCACAGTACTCTACCAATCTGCTGCAATCCTCTCTAGCTAGAGTAGCAAATAGGACTTTGGTCTTATCTTTATTTAATTGCATCACCTCAAATATTTTTTTATTCTTATGCAAAAATTTCTTAACCTCTTTAGTATCTGTTGCACCAGAGTAAGTGGGAGGCGTTATCCTCTTGAATTTCTCATATGGAGCTGTAAGTTGACTTGCTTACATTCCTCTAGCAAACATTACAGCCATTTGTTATATCTATATCTATAGGTCTACCATTCCTGGTTCTAGCACACTTGGTGCTTCATATTGCACTTTTGCCATGTGAAGTGCCTTTAATAGAATCTCTACTCTAACTCCAGTATAAGACCCCTGTTCTTGTGACACTCCTGCAGCAGTGGGAACATTATCAATTAGAGCTTCATGGCCCTTCCTAACTTCAATCCCTCTGCCTAGGCCCTATCACGGCCTCGGCCATGACACCTGCCTATGTCATTGCTGCTACCTCTACCTCTAGCACCTGGAGCGACATGTGACAGCATTCTCTAAGAAAAAAATCATTAAAAAATTGGCTAAGATTAATGCCTTCATAACAATCTAAGTCAAACCGAAAATCAAAGTCACATATCACAACATAACATATTGTCATATAATCACATAACACCTAAAAAGCAGAAGACCCACTGTCCCTAGGTATTCTAAACCTAGCCTCTGATTACAAGTTGTCACGCTCTAGATTCTGTGACCTAAGCACGTGAGTAAAGGAGCATATAATTCCCCATTTAAAATTTTTTCATTTCACACATCAGAGCCAAACATATGCTATGGAGCAATGAGTATAAAATTAAATAAATTTAAAAACTCTACATTCAAATAAGTGCCTTGGTCAAACCAACTAGACAACAAAGCTGTAGAGCAAAACTATAAGTCTTCAAAACTAAGCCCAAATAAACTCCCAAAGCTAAATAAAATAATTAATAATCACTTTATATACAGAGGCTTATTACAATTCACTAGAACAATTTTCTAAAGAAAATCTAATGGAATTAAATAAAAATAAATAAAATTCTAATTTCCATGTTGAGCAGATCTAGCATGTTACTCAATTTATTACCTGCATCACAAGCAGTATGGGGACGAGCACTAATACCATGTGTACTTGAAACCCTAATAATAATATAAATGCAATAATGCCTTAGCATGCTAGTATGTGGATATCATTGTACAAATAGCAATCCTAAATAAGAAAATTAATTTATCAATTAATTTCTCTTCCTTACAATTTAATCTTGTATTAACATCACATAACACATCAAAAGAAAACAATTTAATTTCAAGGTACTGTTGCTTGGTTGTCTTGTAGAAACAAGACCCAACCAATACCAACCATTTTTCGGTGTTTGCTTGATTGTTTCGTAGAAATAAGACCTAACCAATATACACTATCTTTCAGTATCTGTTTCGCAGGCCGGAGGCTCAGGAATATAATATGTCACCCTTAGGCATCTACTGGTCGTAGGTTCGTAGGTTACTAGTCTACTGACTTAATTACCACTCCCGTGCAGGTTTTTGGACTTTCAACCATTGGGTATATTTTCAGTACCCTCAACCCAAGTAAAATATTTAAAAATTTCATTTTTATATCCACATTAAATAATTTGATTTTTTTTATTTCAAAGTTCTAAGAAAATTATAAATAAATTATGTATCCCACGAGAACACTGTTAATTACGCCACCAGTACTCATCAAACAAATCAATTATTATTACACTCAAACAATTCAAACTAAATGATCCAGAGTAGTACCCATTAATTACCTAGTAAGGATTTAATGCATTAAATAATAATCATTAAACAAACAATTCGTCCTAAGAGCACTAATGACTTTAATATTATAAATATATATTAAAGCTTGTGGGTCCCATTAACATATAAAGATAAAATCAAAATAAATCACTTTGAGTACACAAAAGAAAAAAAAGTTACTGTGCATCTATCAAACCATTACTCTGTAAGGCATATATGTCCATTTAACATGCACGAGATTCAAGAAAAATAAAGCATTATATATACAAGATTTACATTTGTCATTTTTTTTTACCATTTGTCAATATATGAAAAAGTATATGCGCTTACATTAAAAAAAAATTGGTTTTTTTATGTCAAAAGAAGAACTAATATTCTGCTCCTTACGTTTGATTTGGCAATTGAAGAAAGCAACCTGCAATTCATAACAAAGTAACGATGTAGCCAAGAAACACCAAGTAATTCACGAATATCAGGCCGCCACAATATAATTAGGGTTTTCTACATTTTCTTTTCTTTTTATATATATATAGGTATATCAGTTAAATATATAACCACAATAAATTAAATAATTACATACTTTTCCTTGTAGGTTTAAGTAAATTATATCTCTTTCCCTAAAATTTTAAAATCCTCTCAAATGTTGCCAAAATTTAATCTTTTGAATACAACACAAAATTAAATAAATAAAATCAAATTATTTAATTTAAGTATTGAACAAAATTTATTGAATAATATATAATTCAAATTAAATCTGGGTCATTACATCCTACTTTTCTCATAAAAATTTCGTCATCGAAATTTAGGAGGTAAATAGAAGAAAAAAAAAATTAAAGAAACAACTCAGGATACCTACACCGCATATCTGCCTCTCGCTCCCAAGTCGACTCCTCAACACTATAGTGCTTTCACAATACCCCAACTAAGGGAACAGTCTTCCTTCGAAGCACTTGCTCATGAGAATCTAAAGTTTCCACTGGTTTCACCTCATAAGTCATATTTGAGTCAACCTCAAGCTCAGTTCAGTCCAACACATGCGATGGGTCTAGGTTATACTTCCAGAGCATGGACATATGAAATACCTCATGCACTCTTGAAAGCTGCGGTGGCAAAGCAAGATGGTATGCCACCTTTTTAACACTAGCCAAAACCTCAAATGGCCCAATATAATTTGCAAACAACTTTCTCCTACGTTCAAAACAAAACTAACTCTTCTGTGGTGAGACCCTTAGGAACACAAGGTCTCTTACCTCAAACTCCAACCGTTTGTACCTCCTATCAGCATAGCTCTTTTAGCGATTTCGAGCCGTCTCAAGTCTCTACCGAATCACTTTGATCTTCTCAGCCATCTGTTGCACAAACTCAGGCACAGTTATTGTAGTTTCTCCAACCTTAGTCCAACAGATAGGAGATCTACATAGCCTATCATACAAAGTTTCAAGAGGAGCCACCTCGATATTTGAATGGTAGTTATTGTTATATGCAAATTCAATCAAACGAAGGTAGTTCTCCCAACTACCACAAAAATCGAGCACACATACCCTAAGAATATCCTCCAATGTCTGAATTGTGCATTCTAATTGCCTATCTGTTTAAAGATGAAAAGTAGTACTAAACAACAACTCTGTCCCCTTGTCCACCTGGAGACTCTTCTAAAATCATGAAGCAAAACAAGGGTCCCTGTTTGAGACAATGGATACAAGAACTCCGTGAATCCTCATAATTTCTTTAACATACAATTTAGGTAAGACATCTATAGAGTCAGTTAACCGAATCGGCAAGAAGTGAGACGAATTCGTTAACCAATCCACTATTACCCAAATAGTATCATGGCCTTTTGGAAATCTCAACAAGTCAGAAACAATGTCTATTGTAATGTTCTTCATGAGCTACCACTTTATCACCTTGTATTAGCACACAGTCTAAACCTTTTCTGGATGCATCACAATAAATTAAGTAACCAAATCCCCTCTTCGGGATCACAAGTACTAGTGCAGAAGTTAATCTTTTGTTCAACTCCTGAAAAGATTGCTTACATTACTCATCCCAAACAAACTTGTCCACTTTTCCAGGTAGCCTAGTCAATAGCCCGGTTAACCTTGAGAAGTCACAAACAAATCGTCGGTAATACTGTGCCAAACCCAGAAAACTCCTAATTTCAAGAACTGTCCCAATCTCTCAGCTAATTCACGACTGTATCAATCTTAGATGGATCAACTGTAACTTCTTCCCCATAAAAATCATGCCCTAGAAATTTCATTTCCTTAAACCAGAACTCATACTTTCTCAATTTAGCATAAAGCTGGTGGGCTCTTAAGGTTTGAAGTATAACCCTTAGATGCTCCTTATATTCCATTTTTGATGGAAAATAAACCAAAATATTATCAATAAATACGACAACAAACTTGTGCAAAATTTTGCTAAATACTCGGTTCATTAAATCTATGAACACAGCAGGAGTATTGGTCAGTCCAAATGGCATCACCAAGAACTCGTAGTGGCCATACCAAGTCCTAAATGTTGTCTTGGGAATATCCTCTTGCTTCACCCTCAATTGTTGGTAACCGATCTTAAATCAATCTTTGAGAAAATGACTGAGCCCTTTAGTTGATTAAACAGATCGTCAATCCTCGATGAGAGATACCGATTCTTAATCATGACTTGGTTCAGCCTCCAATAATCTATACACATTTTGAGAGTTGTATTATTTTTTACTACAAACAGTGTTACTGTAATCTAATGCAAAGTGGTAGGACAGATAAATCCCTTAGAGCTCAACTCCTCTATCTACGATTTTAATTTTACCAACTTTTTAGGTGCCAATCCGTATGGAGCTATAGAAATAGGTTTGATGTTAGAATCAGGTCAATCCCAAATTTAACCTCCCACTCAGGCAGTAATCCAGACATATCATCTAAAAACACTTCTGAAAATCCACAAATGACGGTGGTAGCTCAACTTTATTACTATCCTTATCCTCCAAAGCCATATAAGCAAACAAGCTGTATAAGTCAACTTATCCTTACCCATCAGGAGAAGTCGAAATCTGAGGATTACAGCAATCGCTAGAAATCGTATCCGATCTTTCTTATGAATAAATAAAGTCACCCAACTCTTAGAACAATCTATCATTGGCTGGTAGGCTGACAACCAGTTTATGCTGAGAATCACATCAAAGCTTCCCATGTCTAGCACAATCAGATCAAAAACTGAAAAGTGCTCATGTCCCAAAGCCTCATCCTAGATAGAGATCTCACAACCCTTACAGACTCGGGTCAACACAGAATGACCCCTATTGGTGTTTCAACTTGTAATGGTAGGACCCACTCATCCATGGATAATTTCAACGGAGACATAAATGGTGTGGTAATAATGAGTGAGATGCTCCCATGTCTACAAGAATTGTGGATTTAGTAGCATAGATGAGAAAGGTATCTCTAGTCACTATAGGCGTTGTTTGTTCATCATTCTGGGCCACAGTGAAAACTTGCCCCTAAGTTGGCACTACTTGTGGCCTACCTCCTTTTTGGCCCTGCTGGGATCCACCCTGAGCTCCCTGGTGCTATTGAACCCGACCTGAAATACCCATCTAGTACTGCTGTGCCCTACTTTGTGTGCCCCACTAAAATTGAGTCTGCATTGATTGTGACCCTGTTGTCCTGTTACTTTGTACTGACTAAGCCAGTTGTGGATGTCTCATGGCACTACCATTACCTTGTCTCTACGAGTAATGCCTCCACATATGGCCTGGTTGGCCACAAGTATAATAAATTTTTACCTCAACTTTATTTTTAAATCCCACTAGCCCACCTATAAAAAAATAATTAAATTGGTGATGTCCAGGTTGTTTGTAGTTATGACAAATAATAGGATTCTATGCTAGTATTACAGAGTTTATGTCTGATATAAATTTTTTCTCTATCTTTTGTAGCCCTGCTCTCCTATTGTATAACCTTACCCTGTCTAACTTCATTTTGTGCCCTGGTATCTGCCAAATTCTTCTCCACCGCTATTGCTTGATGTACCTGAACCTTATATTCATTGAGCCCCAGTGGCACTATTCGATCCCTAACAATAGGCCTCAATCCCTTCTCAAACCATCTACACCTCGTGTGTTCAGTAGACACTAACTTCTTAGCATATTTGACCAACGATGTAAACCTACGTCTATAATTCAATGCAGACATCGGCCCTTGAGTCATGTTCTGGAACTCATCAAGCTTGGCATCTCTCAAAGACTGTGGGAAGAAGTAGTCTCTGAAACGCTCCTTAAAAGTATCTCAAGTAAGCGTAGATGCCCCACAAGACTCCTTCACAGTATCCCACCAATCCGCTGCAATCCCTTATAGTTGGAACATAGCAAGTGGGACTCTGGTCTTATCTTTATTTAATTGCATCACTTCGAATATCTTCTTATTCTCATGTAAAAATTTCTTAACCTCTTTAGTGTTTGCTACACCAGAGAAAGTGGAAGGCCTCATCTTCTTGAATTTCTCATATAGAGCTGTAAGCTGACTTGCCTATGTTCTTCTAGTAAACGTTACAACTATTTGCTGCAATCACATCTGTGGATTCTTGGCCGTGAAACACTTGGTACTTCAGATTGTACCTCTGCCACATGAGGCGCCCCTTAATGGAATCTCTACTCTAACTCTAGCATGAGATTCCTATTCCTGTGACACTTTTGCAGTAGCAGGAACATCATCAATTGGAGCTTCATGGTCCTACTCAACCTAAATCCCTCTGCCTTGGCTCTACCATGACCACGACCATGGCACATATCTTTATTATTGCCTCTATCTGTACCTTTAGCACTTGGAGTGACACGTGGTGACATTCTCTGAAAAAAATCATAAAAGAATATACCAAGATTAATGCCTTCTTAATAATCTAAGTCAAATAGAAAATTAAAATCACGTATCACAGCATAACACATTGTCATACAATCAAATAACACCTAAAAAGCAAGAGACCCATTGTCTTTAGGCATTTTAAACCTAGGCTTTGATACCAAATTGTCACGCTTTGAATTTTATGACCCGAGCACGTGAGTAAAGGAGCACATAATTTACCATTTAAAAAATTTTCATGTCACACATCAAAGCCCCACACGCACTATAGAGTAATGAATATAAAAATAAATAAATTTGAACTTTAAATTCAAATAAGTGCCTTAGTTAAACCAACTAGGCAACAAAGCTCCAAAACAAAACTATAAGTCTTCAAAACTAAGCCCAAATAAACTCCCAGCACTTGACTCAAATTCATTACCTACTTGACAAGCTATACGGGGATGAGCATTAATACCACGTATGCTAGGAACCCAAATAATAATATAAATGCAATAATGCTTGAGTATGCTACTAAGTGAAACATCATTGCACAAATAGCAATCCTAAATAAGAAATTTAATTTATTAATTAATTTCTCTTCCTTACAATTTAATCATGTATTAACACCACATAACACATCGAAAGAAAATAATGTGATTTTAATGTACTGCTGCTTGGTTGTTCTGTAGAAACATGACCCAACTAGTATACACCATTCTTCAATGTCTATTTGGTTGTCCCGTATTGGTTGTCCCGTAGAAATAGGACTCAACCAATGTACACTATTTTTTGGTGTCTGCTTCCTAGGCCGGAGTTTTAGGAATATAATATGCCACCTTTAGGCATCTACTCGTTCATAGGTTACTAGCATACTAGAGTCGATTACCACCCCCGCCGGGTTTCGAGATTTTCGACCCTTGGGTATGTATGCTCGATATTTTCAGTACCCTTTAACCCAAACAAAACACATCAAAATTTCATTTTTATATCCACATTAAATAATTTCATCTTTTTTATTCCAAAGTTCTAAAAAAATTATGAATAAATTATCTATCCCATGAGAACACTGTGAATCATGCTACCAATACTCATCAAACAAATCAATTGTTCTTACACTCAAACAATTCAAACTAAATGTTCCAGAGTAGTACCTGTTAATTACTTAGCAAGGATTTAATGAAGTAAATAATAATCATCAAACAAACAATTTGTCCTAGGAGCACTAATGACTTCAACACTATATATATATATATATATTAAAGCTTGTGGGTCCTAGTAATATATAAAGACAAAATAAAAATAAATCACTTGGAATACAATAAAAAAATTACTATGCATCTATCAAACCATTAATTTGTAAGGCATATATGTCCATTTAACATGCACAGGATCTAAGAAAAACAAAGCATTACATGCACAGGATTCATATTTGTCATTTTTTTTTAACCATTTGTCAATATATGAAAAAGTATATGCACTTACATGTGTACATAAAAAAGATTCATATTTTTTACCATTTTTTTACCATCTGCTAGAGAACTGTGTTACACTCCTAGTCAGGCATCTGCTTATCTGAAGCAAAAAATCAATATAAATAGCAATTAGAGAAAGATGTTACACCCCTAATTAGCTAAGACTCAAGAGAATCATGTTACACCCCCGGCCCTTTTGTTAGGGAATTGTGTTACACCCTTCGTCAGGCATCTGCTTAACTGAAGCAGGAATCAACATAAATAACATCTTAAGATTAACATCCCAGTTCCAATAGTTAAACTCCGGTCATATATATATTGATTGGGAATCATTTGGTATTTTCAAAATCTCATTTTAAATATTTCTCAAAATCAAGGATCCCATATATATATATATATATATATATATATATATTCAATGCCTCAACACGTCAACATATATTAACATGGCACTCTCGGTTAATCAATAATAACAATATAAAACTTAGATGATGTACCCCAGACCCATGCACATGATATGCTCAATCATGTAAATAAATATCGCCTCAATATAAATATGCTTTTCTTATTAGACTTGACGATGATTGGGGATTCATTTAATATTTAAAATCCAACTATAAATGGGTTTGGGCACAAATTAGGAGTTTTGAACTCGAAATTTAACATTTATGGGACATTCTGCTGAGCGCCATTCGGATGCAAGCAACAAATGCCAACAATTGACCTTATTGCCAAGCGTTGTCTAGACACCAAGGGTGCTGTCTGGACGCAAGCACACAGAACCCAGTTTCTAAAAATGAACCCCCAACTTTAAAACAACCCTAAATCACTCATCCAAGCCATAAACATTGCAATCACTTGTATACAAACATTCAAACATCTTTATAACATGTTTCTACAACATTTGATTCAAAAGTTAATTCAAATATATATGCAAAATCTCAACATATATATGCATATATATATACACACACACACACACCTTCATATATACACATATATATACACAAATTCTCTAAATCTTAACAATAAACAATGAATAATATATCAAAATCTTCTTAACAATCTCTAAAACTCAAATATAAGTTCCACCTACCTCGAATCTGAAGAAAAAATGAAGAAAAGAGCAGAGAATTTTGAAGTTCTAAAACTTCTCTCTTCAATTTCTTTCACCTTGGGCGGAATCACCACGATCCGGCACTGCCACGATGATCACGACGCTGAAAATACCAAGGATCTGCTATCTGCCTTCTCCAAAACATACTTTCTCTCTCTACTCGCTCTCTTCTTTCTCTTCTCTTTCTCTCTCTCTTCTCCTTTCTTCCCCAAATGCCTCAAAGCCCACACCAGAAAGAAAAGAAAAAGAAGAGGAAGAAAAGAAAAGAAAAATGGCTGAGCCCTTGACCTAATTGTCCAACCTAATACCACTTTAGTCAAATCGACCCAAGAAAAATAAAATAAAAAGATCCAATCTCAATTTAAATATTTTATTGGCCTAAAATAATACATAAATGGCTAAAAATAAATATCGGGTATTACATATACATCCAAACTCAAACTCCATTTCTATATGTTAAATTTAATTGATTAGTTTTTTTGATAATTTTGTATTAGTTTTAATTAGTTAGTTTATTTTTATATGCACTACATCTCAAACTCAGAAATTATGCATTCCAATTTAAACTTTTAAATTTCACGTTGCCACTATATTGTATTTAAATATAAGTTTATAGATGAGATTAAATTGGTTAATTTTTTTGTATCATCAAATTTAGATAATTAGTTTTCATATCCCCATATTTAAATAATTAGGAAATTAAATAGATTAGTTTTTTATTACCTGATAAATCAAGTTTAGATAAGTTTGCATATTAGATTAAGATGTTTAGTTTTTTATGACGTGATAAACCAAATTGACATAAATTTACATTTAGAAATTTGACATTAAACTAATTAATGTTTTTTTTTTTATGTGAAAAAGCATATTTAGATAAATTTTAAGTCATAGTCTTATCAACATTCATCTAATTTTTAGATTTAAAAATAGCATAAGTCATAGTTATATCAACATTCATCTAATTTTTAGATTTAAAAATAGCATAACAAAACAAAGTCTGGCTCGTTCACTTTATTTTGTTTTACTTATAACTTTTTCCTTTCACTTTTTTCTTCCTTCACAAATTCATTTTCCAAATGCAATCTTAGTGAATCCGAAATGTTGTTCCCACCAATAATACTAAAATATTATTAATCACAATTTCTCCAATATTTATTTAAATTAGCATAGGACAAACTTTAATTAGAGAAAACTAAAAAAATTAATAAAAATTAGAATTTTTTTAATATTTTTTGATAAACCAAACACCCCCTTAATCTAAAATGTGCACAAGTAAATGTGTTACTTTTAATTTGAACGAGAATGAATTGGAATTTGAGAAAGTGGACAACAAACCTTGAGCTGCTGGATGATAAGTGAGGTTTCATGGAACCTATAGTTGAAAACTTTTGACAATTCGTTGCCACCAACCACAATCATCTTCCTCCCACCTGAATAGCAAGTTATGTTTTTGGCGATGTCCTTGGCGATCAAGGTGTTTTTTTTTAGGCCAATTTCTCCTCGAAGAACTTAGATTTCCCCATGGTATATAATGCATTTTGATTATGCATTCAATTTTGTTTGTATATATAGGCCAAAGCCCTAAATCTAAATCAAAATAGGCCTCAATGCTTCCATACACTGTTAAAAAAGCCCATGGGTACATGGACAGATTGATACTTTGGAGAGAGAGAGAGAGAAAGAGAGATTTATCTTATTAATTAAAGTAATTTGCATCGATTATTATATCTAACACTATCTTTATCAAAAGATAATCCAAGCATCTCCTCTTATTACTTTCCATGCGAATTTGACTATTTATTCTCATTGTGAATGATTTATGTATCTTGTTATGGTAATTTATCTCTATCACTGTTATCTTATGAACGGGGGTGGCTTGCAAGACACATCAATCTTCATACATAGGTAAATTAATAAATTTTAAATTTTTTACTATGCATCATAATCCTACGCTATAGAATCTTATCAAAGACTACATAAGACTACATAAAATTGGTATATTACAAGCATAAAATACTAATTTTAATATCTTACATTATGTATCTATCTTGAAATCCAATTATCTCATATCATGTGTGATTCTCTATATATATATACATATAAATATATACATGTATACATGTATACATGTATATATATTTGTAGAATTAGTCTTATGACATGTTTCGTGTGTTCTCTCATTATGTCTAGATAAGTTGTTATATTTTTGTAAGACTATTAAAAATTTCAATAATTTCAAAAATAGTTTAGATTTGCTGATGTTCAGCGCCATATGAATGTAAGAGCATATCCCTAAATTTTTAATGTATGAAAAAAATAATTAAAATGATGACTTGATGAGTATCCTATGCTTGTGCGAATGCGAGATGAGTTTACATTTCAATGTTTGAAAATTAGGGGTGAAAACAAGGTGAATCGAGTCGAGTTTTAATTTGTTTGAGGTTGACTCAAGTTTTTTAATCCGAACTCGAGCTCGAACTTGATTCGAGTTTTTATATAAGCTTGAGAGTTTGAGCTCGACTCGATAACGAAAAATTTAGATTCGAGTTCAACTTGTGAATAATTTAATTAAACCAAAATGATGTCGTTTTAATTTAAAATATAATAAATAAAATATTATAAAAAATAATTAAAATATTAATAAAAATATTAAAATATTATATATATATATTATTGGTAAATTACACCTAGACCCCCCGAACATTAGGCTAACTACACCTAGACCTCCTGAACATTTGAACCTTACACCTAGACCCCTTGTTCCCAAAAGTTTGTAACACTTTAGTCCATCCGTTAATTTTTGCCGTTAGCTTGGTTAACTTGTGTTATGAAATGACCAAAATGCCCGTGGCCCAGTAATATTACTAAAATGCCCTTATCATTTATAACATCTACCTACCCTATATATCAGACATCAAACACTGACCCACCCACCCACGATCGATTAAAAATCCAAACGTCACCCACCCACCCATGCACAAACGTTTGTAAGGGCTTGATACCTAGTCAGAGGAGGCAATCGATGGCGACCAGAGAGATTTGACCACTCACACGAAGAAAAAGACAACGACGATGATTGAAAAGAGCCAACTCTGTATTGTTCTTCCCCTTTTTGTTTTGATTGGAGTATTTTGAGGTCTTTTGGGGGGGTTTCGTAGTAGGATTTTCATATGTTTGGGTTTTCGATTTGAAACCTGTGCTTTTCTGAATATGTTAGGTTTTTTTTTTCTTTTTTATTGCACAGCTTCTGTAATCGTTGTGTTATTTGGGTTAGGTTTTATTTTGGTTTCGTTTTTTGTATTAGGGTCCTGTTATGTAAGGGATTCTTTTCAGTTTTGTTTGGGTTATTTGTTTCAAACCTGTGCTTCTTTCAATATGTTAGTTTTTTTTTTTTTTTGTTTTTACACAACTTCTGTAGTTGTTAAGGTTTTTTTGTTTCACTTTTTGTATTACGGTTCTGGTATAGAAGGGATTTTTTTTTTCAGTTTTCACTTGTCTGAGTTAGAAATTTATTTGGGGATTTTGCTATACAATACTTGTTTCTCTCCAAACACCTTGAATTTGAAAGAAGTGAAACAAGCAGAAATTGAAATTGAAGACTGTCAAACCCATGTCTATCCTTGTGTTCACATACGTGTAGTGAGAGGTGTTTTATGCCCCAAAACTTAGATGGCTCGATTATATTGTGTATACAACCTACATATACATACACACAACTCGAAATGTTACTACAAACACAAATTCATGTAAGGTACGTTGTCAAATTTCTCTAGCACAAAGACCCCTAAATTGTTAATTTTCTTTTTATCTGATTGTGAATGCTACTTGGAGTGATTTAACTAAATTTTTTGAGAAATTATGATGTTGCCTTATTAGCTATTATTATTTGACTGTGAATGCTAGTTGGTGTGATTTAACTAATTTTTTTGAGAAATTATGATGTTGGGTTGGATTCATTATGTGTGGCCTCGATTCGAGATTCGGTGTTTTGTTTGATTGTGTTAATCATTTTATTTAGGGGTTAATTGGGTATTATTACATATGCAGTCACTGTTTTATCTTACCAGTTTGAGTTACTCTTCGAATTCTAATTGTTAGTGGATTATATTCTCGCCAATTTACTTTGCTTATTTGATTTGGTTTTAATGATAGTAGTAAATGAATATTTGTATTACAAGACTTGCAAATTTGTTGTTAAATTGTAGTAAATGAACATTGTTTGTCATGCTCAAGATAAGTTTTGGTTCCGTCATTTTCTAATTCCGTACCATTGTATTACTAATTTGATTTGGCTTTAGCAATGGTAAATGAACATCTGTATTGCTAGACCTGCAAATTTTTGTTGCTAAATTGAACTTGTTTATGGGAAACTATTTCCAAAGGAAACCAGACTCATGCCCTTTCATGGTCTGTTTGGTGTAATGAACTCAGATGCCTACGCTGGCAGGTGTTTTCCATGCTCAAGTTTAATTTAGTTTCTCAATTTTTTGCCAATTCGACCCCCTAAACACTAGATTATGTATCAAATGCACCATCTTATTTTCTAATTGCGTAACATTGTATTACTGATTTGATTTGGCTTTAGCAATGGTAAATGAACATCTGTATTGCTAGACCTGCAAATTTCTGTTGCTAAATTGAACTTGTTTATGGGAAACTATTTCCAAGGGAAACCAAACTCGTGCCATTTCATGGTCAATTTGGTGTAACGAACTTGGTTGCCTGCACTGGCAGGTATTTTCCATGCTCAAGTTTAATTTAGTTTCTTAATTTTTTGCCAATATGACCCCCTGAACACTGGATTATGTATCAATTGCATCATGTCATTCTCTAATTGCATACCATTGTATTACTTATTTGATTTGGCTTTACTACTGGTAAATGAACATCTATATTACAAGACTTGCAAATTTTTGTTGCTAAATTAAACTTGTTTATGGGAAACCACTTCTAAGGGAAACCAGACTTGTGCCCTTCCTGGTCTATTTGGTGTAATGAACTTGGATGCCTATACTGGTAGGTTTTTTCTATGCTCGAGTTTAATTTAGTTTCTCAATTTTCTGCCAATTCGACCTCTTGAACACTAGATTATATATCAATTGCACCATCTCATCTTCTAATTGCGTACCATTGTGTTACTCTTTACTAATATTAAACGAACATCTGTAATACAGGACTTGCAAATTTCTGTTGCTAAATTCGACCCCCGGACATTGTATTAATTGCAATTTGTTTTCATTGCCATTTGTAATTTGTAATATGTAATTTTATCTTCATTATAGTTATTTGTAATTATTTGTAACTAATTCTGGCTTTATATTCATTGCAATTTATAATTAATTTTTTCTATGTGGATTTATATATTTTCGTAGGTCTAAAGTGTAAAGGGTAAAATGCCAACATTTCGATTATATGATTTGACTATTCATTGTAAGAATACACAGTTTGCAATTAGGGATGTGGATTCGGATAGGTATTCTTGGTTTGAATTAATTGCATATGTACGTGAGGCTGAAATAGTTCATGCTCCATCAAATGTTGGAGTTAATGTTAAGGTTTCCTATCAGTACGAAATGGAAGAATTGAGGTTCAAACAGATGATGACTTGATACTAATGTTTGAGCTAGTTGGCAGTCCTTTGGTAAACATGTATGTTGAGGTAGGTGGAGAGGCTAAAATCGGTACGTCACAAATTAGCCAAGTGCTTGACCATGGTGAAGAAGAAGAGTTTGTTCAAGTTACTGATGAAGACAGATTAAGTTTTCATTGGAGTAGTAGTGACAGTGAAGACCCTTTGTAGAGAGTAAATGAAAAAAGGGTTGGTGATGAGAGCGACAGCTCATCTGATTTTGAAGACTTAAGTGGACAAGACACCGGCAGTAAGGAGGATGACCCCTATATGGATAAGTATGAGTCAAACGACAGTTTAGGTTGTGACGACTCTAATGTAGAGGCAAAAAAGAAAAAAGCAAAGCAGGGAAAATTTTCAAAAAAAGAAAAGAAAAGAGAGAAGATCATGTTTGAAAAAGGCATGCGGTTTAGAGATGTCGATCATTTTAGGGATTTGTTGAAGGAGTATGTCATACAAGAGGGTTTTATTCTTGTCCGAGATAAGAATGAGAGGAAGAGGGTGCCAGCTTATTGTGTAGGTGTGAAATGCCATTAGCGTATTCATGCCTTTCCTACATTAGATGGTATAACCTTTCAAGTGAAGTCACTCAATCTGAACCATGATTGTGTACTTGTTTCATAAAATGCAAAGGCCAACTCAAGATGGATTGCAAAGAAATTGGCAAAAAGGTTAAGGGAAAACCCTGACTTAAAAATTGAAGCCATCAAATCGGAATTGTCGAGGAAGTATGGTCTTGATGCTGGTTGGATGCAAATATACAAGGCAATGAGGAAAGCATTGGAAGAGATTGAAGGGTTACACCAGAAGAGTTATGTCAAACTTCCTCATTATGCAGCTGAAATTAGGAGGAGTAATCCTGGAAGTGTGGTAAAAATCCAGTTTGATAGTGTGCCTAGTTAGGTAAACCCTTTTTTCAAAAGATTCTTCATCTGTTTGAAGCCACAAAAATCAGGCTTTGTCAAAGGGTGTCAACCATTCATTGGCCTTGATGGTTGCCACCTAAAGGGACCACTTGGAGGTGTTCTGCTGGCAGTAGTTGGGTTGGATGGCAACGAAGGTCTATTCCCACTTGCGTGTGGAATAGTTGAGGCTGAAACTAAAGACAGCTAGATGTTCTTCCTGGACTATCTGCGGACCTCACTTGATGCTGCTATTGAAACAAAACAGTGGACCTTTTTGTCTGATGGCCAGAAGGTGGGTCTCCAATTTTCTATTGTATGGTTTCCTCATTTGTTGGTTTTTTTTTAACGAAATTATATGCTTTTTAATTCTATTGTTGTTATATTCTATAGGGAATTGAACGTGCCATTAGAATAAATTTCCCAGCAGCGGTGCAATGAAGATGTGGGAGGTATCTGTACAAAAACTTCGGCAAGAGCTATCCAGGTATATCCAACTTTATGTTTTAAAATGCATTTTAGGTAGTTTCATAATCCTCTATTACCTCCATCTCATTGGTTTCCTTGTATGTGGATTTTATGTTATTTGCATCCTGATTTGAGTTGAT
This sequence comes from Vitellaria paradoxa, assembly GCA_019916065.1. NCBI lineage: Eukaryota > Viridiplantae > Streptophyta > Magnoliopsida > Ericales > Sapotaceae > Vitellaria > Vitellaria paradoxa. Next base: position 41,855,943 of record CM034234.1, read on the forward strand.
TTATGAAGGCATACATTTGAGAGTCTTGTTCTGAGCTGCAGTCAGAGTAGACAATTATGGTGAATTCAATAGAGTCATAGGGAAGATGAAACTTCTGTCTAAGCCTGCCCATGATTGATGTGTGGATATCCCATTGCACCTTTGGGCTCAACACAAGTTTAGCCCTGAAGCAAAGAGTGATCACGTGACTAATAATCTGACCGAGTCATTTAACTAGTGGGTTGGAGAGTTGAGGGCCAAACCGATATTGACATTGCTGGATGGGTTGAGGATCAAGTTGATGGCAAGGATTCATAAGCAATATGAGAGAGGTAGTAGGTGGAATGGGCCACTTACCAAACAAGCAAGGAAATGATTGTACAATATAATTAAGGGAAGTAGGCGATGCTCTGTTTTGTATGTTGGTGGTGATGAATATGAGGTTATGGATGGTCAAGACATGTTATCTATCTACCGAAGAAGACATGCTCATATGGTGCATGATAGATGAGTGGGATGCCTTGTAGGCATGTGACAACAGCTATCTTGTACAGGAGATTTGATGTTGAGTCGTATCGTGACAGTATTTTTAGTAAGCAAGCTTACTTAAGTTCATACTCCAGTATAATCCACCCAATCTTGGATGAATCGATGTGGACATTAGAGCTGGTAGAAGATCCAATCCAACCTCCTAAACTTAGACAGGTGACTGGAAGACCTAAGAAAAATAGGAGGAGAGAGAATGATAAACCAGAACACGGGACGAATTCACAGAGGAAGTGGTATAGCATTGCTTGCAAAATATGTGGGGGTGTTGGACATAATAAATGGACCTGTCAACAGGCACCTGTAAAAGTAAGTTGTAGAGTATATTTATGTCAATAAGGCTATTTTGTGTATGTTGATTTTAGTTCATTTTTTGTTGGCAGTTCACATATATTGAGCATTAAATTTATATTCGTTGTAGAAGAAGAAAACTAAAATTTCTAGATGCACAAATGTTGCTGCCACTATTAGCGAATCTGCTGTCACTAGAGCTGAACTTGTAACCCCAGAAAGAAAGTGTTCCTACTGGGGGTGTTGGATGTGGAGATGGTACAGAAAGAGATACAGGAGCTGGAAACACTACATGTCTATCTGATGGTGGTGGACAGTTGAGGCTTGCCATTTTTTCTGATTGATGCCATTGAGAACTTTATCTTTTGTTGATATTATATGTAACTAAATTATGGGGGGATGAGCTGTTCTTTTGTGGATAATTAAGTTGATATGGATGGTATAGTGGTAGTTAATTTGGGAACTTGACATTTAGGCCAATTGAAGTTTGTTTGTTAAGTTGGCTGCTGGTGGTAGATTTCTGGCCAACTCAGGTTTTCTTTGGCAGTTGGATGATGCTACTCATTAAGTTAGTAGTGGTATACTTTTGGGATTTGTGATTGCTGGATGGAAGTGTATATATAATTACTGAACGGATGAATGGATGCCATTTTTTTGGATAAAATTATTAGATGGCAATTTTTTTTTGGTAATGCAGTTTGCAATTCTTTTTGCTGGTAATGCGGTTTGCAATTCCTTTTGCTGGTAATGCAGTTTTGGTAATGTAGTTTGTCTTACAGTGTTTTCAAATGCAATTTTTGTAGTGTCTGTGTCTGTTTTGCAGTGTTTGCAATTTCGGGCAGACCTTAAAGACAAAAAGCAGGACCACCTCTTCTGCCACAAGCACCACAACTGAAAGTCTATGGATTAGGTTCCTTTTATTTTTTGATTACAATAAAGCTAAAGGAAAAACTCCTATGTGGTGTGTTTCATTAAATGACTAGAATCAATGGATAGGAAAGCTGAGTACGCAATGTGCATCTCTCTTATCTGTACACTTTTATTTAATTAAAACCAGCATATATTTCCATGTTGCTAAATTTTATGAGTGGTTCACCAGTACCCTCAACTCACTTGTATCTCTCTTAGTCCACCCGTTACACCTAATCAATCAATCAATTCACTCATCCATTTCTTCTCAAGTTACTTTAACTAACTAAATCACAAATATGAACCACAAAGGCAATTTTTGTAGGTTCCATCGATTGCCTTTCTGAAGTGAAAGCACTAACCCTTGGCCAGTAACAAAAGAATGAGTAGCAGAAGGAAAGGAAGGTGCCAAATTAACTTGGTTATTTTCAGTAATTAATTTGCATGATAAGAAAGATAAGCCAAAATTAGCACGTGATCATTAATATAACAAGCAGACAAAAATAAGAGTATTGATTTTCCATTATATTACAAATTTGATTCCAGAATGCAATGATTTTCCATTTGCCATGAATATGAAGAAGTTAATAACGCCATTAATTAATTTCCAGTATTTTCTTGTGAATAGGCTTTTTAAAAATATTGAACATATTATAATTTCTATTTTATGGTTTTCTTATTCAGTTGACTCTGTGGGAACTTTTTTAAATCATTCTCTCCTGCATTAAATTAATTATTTATTATTAAATATTTCTCTGTTTTTTTTTTTTTAGTTTTCAAAAAAGTTTTGTTAATTTTCAATAACAATTATAGGTCTTATTTAAACAAAAAATATTACAATATTATTTTAGAGAAATTAGAGTGATCATTATATACATAGACTATCTTGGTGGATTCCAATTTAGAGAAGCAAATAGAAAATCATTTTAGAGAAACAAATAGAAAATCTCTTAGAGGTATCTTTTTTTCTATTTTAGATAATTCTCTAAAATAAGAAAATTGTTAGAATCTTGGATATACTGGAGCGTTCGGAGTTCCGATAAAGTTTAAAAAAAATAAAAAGTTGGTGTTAGAGTGAGATAAAAATGACATGTAATAAAATTTGATGAAAGAAAGTCAAAAAAAGTAAGCCCAAATTGGTGAATGATGAAGATTCAAAATCCTCATCATTTCTTTTTGATCCACAGCTTCAAAATCATCATCTTTACTATTTACTGAAATGGGTTTTCCTTCATCAACAGAAATCATTCATGGAATGCTTGAGTCTTACCCAAATATGCATTTGGGGTTATCATCCTGTTTTGCACTCCCTTAATCAAATCCCAATATACTCAAAAAATTATCAAACAACACATGTAACAAAAACACATCAAAAACTACGTGGATATACCAAAGTTCTTCATTCATTAACTACCAAAGGTTTATCATACATGAAATAGCAAAAATTGTTTGTCCATTAACTTCATCACCAACATACTATATTACAAAATTATTTTAGTAGTATCAAAAACAATAAGCAATACAATTATCCAAATTCCTAACACAAGTGTCAGTAGAATGAATTTGAGACTTAGTTGGGTTGCTTCTAAATCTCTCATTATATTCGTAATTGCTCTAAAATCATCTTTGACTTCAATGTACTCAAAATTCCGGGATTCGAATTCTTCATCAACATTTCTCACCTCATTCAAGGATGGGTTGAACCACCAGGCAAAAAAGCTGCATTATTTGTTCGCACATCTATAATAAAGCTTCCAAGCATTATCATTTGACTATGAGATTCCTACAGCTGCTTTTCTTTCACATTTACATTGCCAATTTCAGAATATTCCTTTGTCAGCCTTCCTTCCACTTATGCTTCTAGACAACATTTCTTTCCTACATGTCACAATTGTTCATCACACATTAGCTATCCAAAAATATTTCATATCACAAATGTTAGAATCACGCAGGGACAATTCATCCAAACCTTAATTCCCTAAACAATTTACCATACATAAAATTTCTATTTTAGCAATTCATCAAATAACTTACGTTGACATTTAATAGTATCCCATAATCACATTTAATCAAATACTACATCTAACTTCCACAGCCTTTCATCAAATATCTTACATGTATAACAAATTAAACTACACAATCTCATATAGCCATTTAAACATACATCTTAGATGCAAACAAAAAAAAAAAACTTGCTCATAATGCCATGCAATCAATTCAATATTTATTTCCTACTCAGAATTTGTCTCCAATCAACAAATCGTGATTTTTGAATTTTCATTCAAGTAGACACATAATTTCCAACCTAAAATGTATAGATGACAGCAAGTTTAAAACAGTTAAGTTTAATATTGACTCCAACATTTGATGGAGCATAAACTATTTCAGTAGCAATAATTTACAATGTTAATCAACAAGAAAATAAGATGGTGCAATTCATACATAATCCAGTGTTCAGGGGGTCAAATTGGCAAAAAAATCAGGAACTAAATTAAACTTGAGCATGGAAAAAACCTATCACTGCAAGCATCCAAGTTCGTTACACCAAACAGATCATTAAAGGGCACAAGTCTGGTTTCCCTTTGTGGTTTCCCATAAACGGGTTCAATTTAGCAATATTGTTCATTTACTAGTACTTTATACACAAAGTTCATTTACTAACAATGTTCATTTATGGGAAATGAGTCTGGTTTTCCTAGAAAATGGTTTCCTATATTTAGCAATATACACAATTTAGCTAGTACTATATACACAATTTAGCTACAAATTTGCAGGTCTTGTAATATAGATGAAAAATTTTACTACTATTATCAAAACCAAATCAAATCAGCAAAATGAGGGTTTAATTTCAAACCAAGTAATTACATGTTTATTACAAATTGTAGAGAATAAAAATCTACTAACAGTAAAAATTCAAACAATAACTAAAATTTGTAACACAAAGCAGCGACTAAATCTGTAATAATACCTAATCAATCCATAAATAAACTAATAGACACAATCAAATAAAATACTGAATCTCCAATCGAGGACACACATAATAAGTTTAAGCTTCTCAACAGATCAAGCCAATTGAATAAAAAAAGCAGAGGGGTTTTTCTGCTACAGAAATTCGTCAACATACCTTACATTGATCGAAAAATGAGAATAAGAGGGTGCCAGCTAGCATTGGTAATAAAAAAAAAAAAAAAAAGCAATTTAGGGGTTTTTGTCTTAGAGAAGTTCGACACGTACCTTACACAAATTCATAGTAACAGAACCAAAGAAAACCCTTACATAACAAAACCCTAATATGAAAAACTAAACAACAAAAAAAACTCTAACCCAGATAACACAACGATCGTCGTTTGGCTTTTTCCGATTGTCGTCGTCGTCTTTTTCCTAGTGTGAGTGGTCGAATCTCTCTGGTCGCCGTCGATTACCTCTTTTGAGTGTGTATTGAGCCCTTACAGACATTTGTGGGTGGGTCACGTTTGGGTTTGATCGATCGTGGGTGGGTGGGTGAGTGTTTGATGTCTGGTGGACGTTATAAATGATGAGGGCATTTTAGTAATATTGCTGGGCTACCGGCATTTTGGTCATTTCACAGCACAAGTTAACCCAGCTAACGGCAAAAACTAACAGATGGACTAAAGTGTTACAGACTTTTGGGGATAAGGGGTCTAGGTATAAGGTTCAAATGTTCAAAAGGTTTAGGTGTAATTAGCCTAATGTCCAGGGGGTCTAAGTGTAATTTATCCTATATTATTTTATTGAGTTTGTTCACGAATTTTTGAATCGAACTTTTCTAAACTCGAGTTCGAGCTCAAATCTAAATAAGTCGCAAATTAAATTCGATTCAAGTTCGTTTAGTCACAAATCAAGTTCGAGCCGAACTTTTTCAAATCAAACTTGAGTAGCTCACAATAGTTCAATTCGTTTCAAGCCCTATTAAAAATATAATTTTTTTTTGTTACTTTTAAAATGATAAGATAAAATATAAATTTGAGTCTTGATTAAAGTTGTTTATACTAAATTAGAGAAAAAGTCTTGTCCAAACGCTCCTATTTATGACTTTTGGCCTTACCTGGGTCAATTTAAAGCTATCTAAAATTAAATTAGAGTTAAAATAATTATTTTATTAAACCAAAGTTATTTTCAATAGATAATAATTACATATTAAAGTATTTGTTTTATTAAAATTAATTTTTTAATAAGTAATAATTATCTCTTAAAATGATTTATTTTATTAAATTAATTTTAATAGATAAAATAGTAATTTAATATTAAATTATGTTACTTATTAATATACTTTATTAAAAATAATTATTATCAAGCAATAAATATTCTATAAAATTAAATTAATTAATTTAAATATGTTTTATCAAATTAGTTAATTAAATTAATATGAATTATATTTTGTTAAATTCAATTAATTTTATTAGAAATTAACAAATTTAAAGATGTTATTAAAGTAAATTTAATTATTGTAAATAAAATTACATTACTAAACATGTTTTTAGTTTTTAATCTGAGGGAAAAACGAAAACTAAAGACAAAAAAATTGAAAATAAAAAGTTAGACATAAATTAAAAAAAAAAACATAAATATTATCAAACGGGTTCAAAAAAAATCTTCACTTAAATTCATAATATAGGCTGTAAACATATTGTTCAAAATTAGTAATACATAAATACATTATCTAAAATACATCGATATTTTTAAAAATAAAAAACAATAATTTTAACACTTTTATATTTAAAGTACAAATTCTTACACCTATACATGAAAATACAAAAAAATTATTTTAATTTAATTTTGACTCACTTAAATTGATAAGGATAGCATGACTTCTGCAATAGAATCGCAAAGAAGAGAAGTCGTAATACGACTTTGCCTCATCAGGAGTATTTTGTTTTTATCTTATCTGTATTAAGGGGAAAAACTAAAAAAAATATATGTGTTGATTAAATCGAGACTTTTGGTAAGACTTATTAATTTATGTTTTTATTTTCAAAATAAATTTTAAAATAATAAATAAAGTATAATAAAAAAAAATACTAACCATATGTACATTAATTTACTATATAAATTACAGTCTTTACCAAATATCTTTGATATTTCTTTTTCTACATTATTATAATAAGATATTTTGTTTAATAAAAAAATATTACTTATTTTTAATTAAATAAATAAATTACTAACTAAATAAATAAATAACTGATGCTGCAAAATTTAAATATGTGTTCCGTCCTAAATAATAACTAAGTTTGGATAAAAATAAAATACATAAAGTGACAAATTAAATAAATTAATAAAAATAAACTTAATCCAGGCCTACAAATCAGGACTAGTAATTATGATTGTGTAAAACAAAATTGAATTTTAATAAAATAATTTAATTCAGATAAAAATACTAGTGATTTCGATCTAATATATTTGGTTTCCTCTATTTTCTAAAATTCAAAACGAAAAGTCAATTTTTTATTTTAGTATAAAAATTTTAGTCTAATAGAAATATTAGAAGTATAAATGATTTCAATAAAATTTAGTCCAAACAGTTTTGGAATAATAAAAATTCAGAATTCATCGTATAAATATTAATTTTAATTTTAGTCATTTTACCTTTGCTAAGACTATCGGAGATTTCAGTGAAATTTAATTAATTTTAATAGTATCGAAAATTTAAAAATAATATTCTAAAAAGAACATGCTATGAATGACAGATTAAAAATTAAAAACAGAACACCTAATGTGACAGGGTGTGAAATAATATTTTAAAAATAACATGCTATGAATAGCAGATTAAAAATTAAACACAAAACACATAATATGATAGGGTGCGTCCAACCGAATAAGTTTATCTGACTGAGCAAGTTTATCCAAACGATTAATTTGGGAATCTGAATCGATCAAGCGATATAGACCTTGGTTAGGCTGAGCGACCGTCGCATTAAAAATAAAATTGAGTACATCACAATTACATGTATAACTATATTCTGGCATATTTTGTGATTTGTGCCTATAAAAGTGTTGTTTTGACGGTTTTGATAACCAATTAAGGGAATCAACCTTGGCATCTACAATATGCGTGGCATAATCTGATCGGAGAAAAGCATAATTGTGTGAGACTTATGTATATCTTGCCCATACAGATCTCACACTTCTATATATAAGACCATTCCTCAAGTATACAGATACACAGACATTCCTATCTTACAAATACTTTGCCAAAATTATTTATTAACTCTGTTACAAACTTAAATATTGAAAAATTTTGATGTGCCACGTAGCATTCTGGGCTGAATCTTTGGAGGACACGAATTATTGAGCTATCATAATATATCCACAGCTACACCGTCTATCAATTCAAATTTGAATTAAGTTGAAAAACTACCTACGCATGGTAGAACTTAAATTCAAAAATTAAAGATTGTAAAATGTAACGAAACATGTACTGAAGATACTTACCAAAAAAAAAAAAAAATAAGAAACATGTACTGAAGACTGTAAAATAATTCTGAGCTCTTAAAAGTAGTAATGGAAGAATAGAGACAAATTCAGGCCCTTGGACCGTGAAAATTTGGGACGTGACAGGTAAACAAGTACTTAATTTGGATTAGATGTCTTCTATAAATGAAAACTTAAGAAGAAAATGAAAAAAAAAACATTTTAGTTATATAAAATAATAATAAATAAATAGAATAATTTTATTTCATGCTAATAAAATTAGATTTTGACATTTATCCAAGTATCATGTGACTTTTTGTTTCCTCAAAAATTTTGTTTTATTTTTTTATTTGGTATCTTCTAGACATATATGTCTTTTTTTTTCTTAAGAAATTACAAAAATATATAAATTAGTAAAATTCATGTAATTGATGAAAAAATATAATTTATTTGAAATAAGTCTTTTTTATCAACTAGTCATGAATTTTTCTATATTTTAAGAATTATTTATTTACAAATTTCTAAAAACATGTAAATGACATACTTAAAAATCACCAAACTGATATATGTAAAATCAAATTTTGACGAAAGAAAACATTTAAGATTGATTAAAAAAAAAAATAATCTAAGGTTTTGTTTTTAAACAAAAAAAAAAAAAAATCACGTTTGGTAATGAGGTGTGATCAATTTTTAGGGTAAATAACATGTATGTTCTTTTAACATTTGGATAATTACACTTAACACCTGTAACATTACATTTATCTCCCTTATTTTGAAATGTTGTTAGCACTGATCCCCTTCTGATAAAATTAATCGTTAAAAATTAATAGAAAATGTTAAAGTAGCTTAAATTTTAAGTGTTTTTTTTCTATTTTACCGCCCCACTCCCTCACACTTCGTCAGTTTTTTTTTTTTTTTACAAAAATTTTCAAAAATAAGTAAAAAATTTATTTTATTTGAGAGTTGATGTTGACAATATTTTAAAATAAAGAAGGTAAGTGTAATTTTTAAATATTATGGATGATAAGTATAATTATTTAAATATTAAAAGTAAGTAGGTGTAATTTATCATTTTTTATAGGATATATTTGTTTTAGGATAATAAAGAGTAACTTTTATTCGAGTAATTTTTATTCTCTATTAGATTAGTTTGGAAGAGAGGTAACAATTAGTAAAAATTTACCCTTATATGAAGGTAATTATTAACCCTTCATCCAAATTGATGTAATGAAAGGTAAAAATTATTCTGGTAAAATTTATTTTCCGTTATCTTCCAAAATAAACATTTCTTTTGGGATAAACTATTAATAGTAGGGTACGTAATGGGAGTAATGAAAAATTACTCATTTTCTCATTACAATGTAAAATATCCATTTGCCCATCTCTCAAGCATATTCTAAATATCGTGACATCACTCTAGTGAGTCGTTGAATTATAATCGGATGATTCATAACAAAAATAAGTTTTAAAATTCAAGTTTAAATTTTTTAAACTTACTTTTGTTGTTAGCTGTTTAATTTTAATCCAATAGTCAAAGTCACGGAGTTAACACACTCGAATCTTAATATACTTAACCTGTAAAACATATTCTTTCACACTACGCACATCTCTCAAGTACATAATATACTTCTTACCGATTATCTCTCATAAACTTGTTATTCATATCATGAATTTTTTTACCTTATATCTATAATTTTTTTTCATCCTTTACGTGTTATCACGTTTCCATATCTATGAAAAGATTTTACCTCTAAAATAATTTAACTTAGTAATAAAATTTTTCTCCTATTAATTTTTTTTTTGTAAGTTTGCCCTACTAATTTTAAAAATAATTATTTTTAAGAATTATGGGTAATATCAATGTACTGTGACAGGAGCGTAAAACTAACATCGGTAGGATTAAAATTCTTTACCGCCTTCAAATTTTAAAAATTAATAAAAAATTGGTCAAAGGTAAAAGAGTGGATTATCGGAGAAAGTCCGATTCCAATGCAGAGCCAGTAACGGCCCAAAGGTTCCTCTTGCGGATCTACAGTTTGGATTCCTTAAAATCTTAAAAGTCCAAATCTTCAAACAGATCAGATTAATCACTTGACGACCTTTAACCGGTAATCCCTCTCCTTTCGCTCGTTGAATCGGTTACCCCCGATAATCAAACAATCACCAGCCTGCTCTTTTACCATATTACCCTCGCGTTTTACAAAATTATCACATTTACCCACGTAATAAAATAATAATAATAATAATTTTATTATTGTTCATTCTGCTCATTATTCGAGTTATAATAATAATGTGTTTCACGTTCTTAAAAAAAAAAAAAAAAAGTTAAAAAAGAAATGCACGGACTTGTGTGGCCAAAAAATTTCCAGTGGGACCCAATGAAATTGACATGTGGGATAATGTGGGTCCCAAAGACGTAACATGTGGAGGAGCGTTGCAGATACGGATTGCAAATGTGCATGGAAAGTAACTGCCATTGATTCGATTCGGGTTTCGGTATTATATATATATATTTTAAACTACGTAATTTCACTTACATTTTTTAATATGTATTGATATATTTAAATGTGTATTTAAATATATTAACACATGTTCAAACACGAAGGATTAAATAGAACGACGTCATTTTAAATAAAAAAAATATCATAACGAAATTATTTTTAAGGTATTATAGCGACTGGAATAACCCCGATTGCAACCTCCTCTTCTGCATCGTGCTTCTTTTTATCGTATTACCCCTTCTATTTACCAATTAGAGGATGACAAATGGCAGCCATGCAATGAGATGCATGACATGTAGATATATGTTTTGTATCTATAAAATTTTGGTGAAAAAATGCCGAATATGCAAATAAGCAATATCTAGTTGCACACGACGCCCACTTAAGCTGGGTTCGAAAAGTTAGTTAGCTTTTGTCTGTATATTTTTTTTAATTTTTTTAAATAATAAAATATATATTTTTTAATTTTAAATTTTTTTTAATAATAGAGGATAAAAATATCAAATTAATATAGGGCTCGTTTGGAGTCCCAAATAAAACCAAAAAACTTCAAAAAACTTCAAAAATTTTCAAATTCCTCCAATCACATTTTACCACCTATCATTTTTACATCACATCAATCCAATCCATTGGTTTTTTTGGTTTTATTTGGGACTCCAAACGAGCCCATAAATTAAAAAGCTAATTATTAAAAAAATTATACTTTTTTCCTTCTCAAATTAAAGTTAAACGTATAACTAATTTTCTATTCAGCATTTTTTTTAACTTTTTTCAAAATATCAAATTGATCCTCTTATATTAAAAATTTTTAATGGCAAAAATTTTAAAATAACAAAAAACTAAAAAATTAATTATGAAAAAAACTAATTTTTTTTTTTAAAACCCTACTTTTTTTTCTTCTCTAAATAAGGCTAAGCCTTATACCACCAAGTTTGGTGTACAACAGGCACACCATATAAATTCCTCCCTTGGAATTTAAAAATAAGGGTGAGGCCTACCCGCGTGGATATATCTGAATTAAGTATATTTACACAAATAAATAAATTAACAAGTTTAACCAGGGTATTAACGTCATTTGAGATAGTTGGGGTGGGGGCTGTGTTCTAAAATCCAGGCGCATTTCCAATTAAACTCCCGCAATTTTCTGTAACAGACTGGTACAACCTGTAAAACCCTTTTCGAATTAAATTAAGAGGTAAGAACAACCCACCTTTTCAAAATTTTAAAAAAAGATTAACTAATTTTTTTTTAAATCAAAGAGATAGAGACTAGAGAGACAAGTCAGCAGTTGTTATTAAATAAAAATTTTGAACTCTAATTTATTACTATTATTTTTTTTAAGATATTTTCATGTGATTTTATAAAGAGAGAGTGATTTTATAAAGAGAGAGTGCTGAGTTTGCTGCTGTGTCTGGGTTTCTAATATGTTTTCATTTTTTTTTTTCTAATGGGTTGTGTGCGCGTGTGTGAATGCTTTGTTTTTTTGATTTGAACAAAAGACAACAAGGCGCCTCTTTAAAGCTATCCTCTCTGTCATTTTGCTTTGCCTAAGAATAGTGTCGTTTTTGCAGAGGATTTGAGGGTATGGTTGCAGAATAGAAAAGAGGAAAAAAATAGCAAGAACAAGGGGGGTAGAATAGAGGGTGAGAATGGAGTAATGACTCAATCGCCGGAGGAGTTTGACGGCTTGGATTTGGTGGTCTGACCTCGGTTCTGTGTTCAGAGGCCTGTAAGATTTGGTGGGTATGTGATCTTTTTTGCTCACACATGGTCAATTATCATGTTCATTTCCTGTTTGGGTCTTTTGTGGTAATTTATTTTTTTTCTGGGTCAATTATTGTGACCATGTGAATTTGGAAATTGTTTAGAATGTGTTGGTGTTGGGCCTCAAGTGAACTGCTAAAGAAAATATAGTATATAAGATTCATTTTCTTGTTGTTCACTTCTTCCAGTGGTCAGTTTTTCTGAAATGTTTGATTTTTGACATGGGTTTTGTCTCAAAAACTGCTATAGAAGAGTACGGAGATGTGTGTGTGTTTTTTTGGTTGGTCTCTTGGGTTCCTTGGAAATGTGAAAGCACAAGCTTTGATTTTTTTTGTTTACTGTTCGGGAATGGGACAATTCTTGTGAAAAATTCTGATCATGGGCTTGTGTTGGTTTCAAAACACTGTTTATAACATAGCTGATTTTGAAGATTTGGTTTTCTTTCAAATTTTTTTGATTCTTTAAACCAGAAAAAATGTGTTTGTTTTCATTTTCATTTTTTTCATTGAACTATTCTCTTCCTCAATTTCTTAGAACAAATGGTTTGTTCTGGTTTCATGTAGGAGAGCAGGAAACAAAGAAAGAGAAATGAAAGAAAGGAACTCCTTTTGTCGGTTTCATTCTCCTTTCGAATCCGGTTTTGATATCCATTTTTTCAGTTTGGTCCAATTGGGTTGTGGGTAGATGTGTTTATATTTAAGTTTGAGTACCTGCTTAGCATGGAATTAACATGTTTACTCTGGTGGGTTGATGTTAATTTTTTTTTTAATTTTTATTTTTTTGGTTTCTCCTGCTAAAAAAAAAAACAGTATTTCCTTTTACCTCAGACTCACAATTAGATGCCTTCTGCCTTTGCTGAGGCTCTTCTGGAAATGGTGATTCTTCTAGATGGGTTATATTCACCTTTAAGTCTCTCTTATCCCTTAAACTTTCTGGAAAGATTTTCCTATATCTACATTTGTGGCTAGAATGTTGCAAGTTATGGACCACACTGTGTTCTGTTGAAGTGAGCCAATGTGGTCAAGCTAATTGCTAAAGCAAAACGGATGAACAACTAAGAATTTTTTTTTCTTTCCCTATTGCTCTCTCTCTCTCTCTCTCTCTCTCTTTCTTCCATCTATTTTGTGCCTGCGTTAAAAATTACTGTTGTTCTATAGAATCATCATATTGCGGATCTTCCTACTCTATTGTTGTACTACAGTAATTTTTTTCATTAATTTTTTTCATTTCCTTTGTTTGCTACATCTACAAATTGTTTCATTGGCTTCTTTGATCTCTCTTCCTGTAGAAAAATTTTGAATTGTTAGTTCATTCGATTTTAGCTCATTGCGTAATTGATCACTAATCTCTCTCTCTCTGTGGGTTTACTTTTTTTGCATGTACTTTCTTATCTTAGTTAGCATGAACTTTGTTTGACTTATTTCAAATTACCTAAGCAGAGATACAAATTCCATTTGTAAGCTTGAGGGTTGAGATGGACCTTCCCGAGTCTACAATAATTGTATACAATAGACTCCAGAAACTAGAGCCAGAAAATGTCTCTAAAATCCTTGGCTATATCCTGATACATGAGCATGCTGACCGTGACATGATTCGGCTGGCCTTCGGCCCGGATAATTTGCTCCACTCTCTGATTAACAAAGCCAAAGCTTATCTGGGATTATCCTCCACACAAGCAGTTTCGGCTCCAAATTCAGCTCCTCAAGTGAACCCAGCTGCTGCTCCAGATATTCCATTACAATTCCAGCCATTTTCAGTGGCTTCAAATCGTCCCTTTTCATCTCCTTTGAGTCTTCATGCTATCAAGCCCTACTGGGACCCCCAGCTCCAGGTAGATCAGCAGCAAGTTAATAATTTGGAATTTGTGCCACCACCTTACCCTGATTTAGCTGCCGGTGACTATCGCCTTCAGAACCAACTTCAGTTCTCGTCTCTGGAAGATCGGCTTGATTCTGTTAGTTCCGTTGGTTCAGATTTCTCTAGCAATTATTGTTATGCAGAACCTGCAATAGGCCCAAGAACCAGCCGAAGGTCTCCAAGCTTGCCTGAATTTCCTGTCAAGGTTTGTCATTACTTCATTAAGGGGTTCTGTAAGCACGGAAACAATTGTAGGTATTTCCATGGCCATCCCATGCCGGAAAGTTTCTCTCAGATGTTCAACTCTAGCTTAAGTGATCTCCCAAATGAAGATCATGCCTTCTCACCTGGGTCTCTTGAGAAGTTAGAATTGGAGCTTACTGAGCTTTTGAAATCACGGAGAGGTTTTCCTGTTTCAATTGCCTCTTTGCCGATGTTGTACTATGAGAAATATGGAAGGACCCTACAAGCGGAGGGATATCTCACAGAGAGCCAGAGACATGGTAAAGCTGGTTATAGCTTGACCAAACTTCTTGCTCGACTGAAGAACAGCATTCGTCTCATTGACAGGTGCCATTCATGAGTTTTTTTCGCTGTTAATTTCCTGCTTAATTGTGCTTACTGTTTGAAATCGTTATTTTCTGCATAGTTGTTGCTCATTTTTGGTTATGATTGATTTACAGACCTCATGGCCAGCACTCGGTAATTTTGGCAGAAGATATTCCCAAGTTTATGGACTTCACCGGTGAAAGAAGTGATCATGGAGGAATTGTTGCTGGCTCTCGGCAGATCTATCTTACTTTTCCAGCTGAAAGCACCTTTTCTGAGCAAGATGTTTCCAACTATTTCAAGTAAGAAAGATGACTAGCTGGTAGCCTGATAGTAGTTGGATACCCCCCCCCCCCCTTTTGTATTAAAACTTTCTTTCTGCACGTTTTCTTCTGTAGCAAATTTGGCCCTGTTCAAGATGTGAGGATTCCTTGCCAACAGAAGAGGATGTTTGGTTTTGTGACCTTCGTTTTTGCTGAGACAGTCAAGCAGATTTTGATGAAGGGGAATCCACATTTTGTCTGTGGCGCTCGTGTTCTGGTGAAACCTTACAGGGAGAAATCAAGGCTTGTCGATAGGTATAATTTTTGGATTGCTTTAAATTGGAAATGTGTCGTTTCGATGTCATCAATTCCATTGGATTTTATCTGTTTTTGTTCAAGTTTTGAAACACAACATTCTGTTTTCCTTGTTTGCAGGGCATGTAAAACATACTGCTTGTTCAATGACCAAGTCTTTCTTCTTACCATAATCATTTATTGATATCATCTTTTGTAATTTAGTATCTCCTTACAAGTATGCCAATGGTCCCTTTGGCCACACCTGAGGAAATCATTGGCTTTTCTTGCCCTGCCTACTTGCATGCTTTGAGTGTTATCGAGCACCCTTCTTTAACTATATAAATATATTAGTCTTTCGGAGTCTGCTAAATTTTTTCATAGCTCTTGGAGATAAATTTGTAACCGCAAAACTGCTGATTAATTTGGAATAAGAATTTATTTGGGTCAGTTTTGATGTATTAATTAATTATGTAAATCCTCATTATGTGCTATTATCTAGTATTCATTGTGTGCTATTGTCTAGTATTCTTTGACTGAATCTTTTGACAACCTCAACAATGAAAATTTCCAAGCTTTTCTCCTTTTGTTCTTCTAGGTTTCTATTTAATGGTGATGTTTTTAATACATTTGGTTGGCAATAGGAACAAGTTGAGTGTGAGCCGAGCTCGAGGGTGGGAATGAGTGTGAGAGTGAGAATAATCATATTTGGTATACATGGAGAATGAGTTCAAGGGTGTGGGAGTGGTGTGTGCTTGGTAGGGTAGAATAAACAGTAGAATGGAATAAGAATTTGAGTAAACACCGATATCACTCTTATAGAAGTAAGCATTTTAGCAAGCAATAAGAATGAGAGTAATTTCGTAATTGTTCTACAAATGCTCATTCCTTGGGATGATAAGACATTCTCATGTTTTTGGGGGAGAATGACTTTTTTTTTTTTTTTTTCCTCCCATTGGAAGAATAAAGGTTGGAACGAGCATGTCATTCTACTCTTTAAAAGTGAAATCAAACAAGAGAATAGAATGCTTATGCTCATTTCACTTTTATTCTATCCAACCAAATATAACTGCTTACTTATCAAACTTATATACTTCTGCATGACTGCATCATCTCTGATTGCAACTCTAGCTCGTGGCTCCTTTTTTTGTCACTTTACTGAACTGGATTAATTTAAGAAATAATGATTTTGAACACTGTTCCCTGAAAAATCTGTTTTCTAGACTATGTAATCTTTCTTCCACTCCTTTTGCAATTTATAAAGATTATGACAATTGTGTCCATTTAAAATTTTCTAAAGAACAGATTTTTATAAATTATATGCAATTTATAAAGATTCTGAGACCCCCCTTCTCTATCTCTCTCTTTCTCCCCCTCCCTCCCTTCCTCCCTCTTGCAGGAAGTATACAGACAAAAATCAGCCCTCCATGTACTATGTTTCACACTATGTAGATCCAGAATCTGAGCTTCATTCAAGTGAGAAGAGTACTCAATTAAAATGCTGACTCCTAAACTTTTTTTTCCCAAGTTTTCCTGGGGTGGACTTATCTTCCGAGCCTAACAATATTTCATTGTCATTTTTCCATATAGTGCCAAGTGTTTGTGACAATTCAAGATTACTCGGGAAGCATCTCATGGAACAACATAGCCAGGTGCTCGAGCTCAACAGAAGGCACTTCTCAGCGCCTAAAGCCATGAACCATCGGCACTATTTCGACTTCTCAATGGATGAGTTGAAGCTTTCAGAAGGTTTTTTTCACTACATCTCATAAACATATTCAAATCCTGCTGCAGCTATGGATTTTCCGTTTTTTCTTCTAATTTTTGTGTCTTTTGTTTGTTCATGGGATTCCTAATTTCTACATCATCATCCTTTTCTTCGAATCTTCAGCCTGTGCCGAACAATCAGAGTTTCCATCTACTGACAGATTCAATTATCTGCTGGATGTGCTGAACAATTGTTCTTCCACTAGTGACAAAGTTAGGCAAATAAAGACCAGTTGCAACGACCAGGACAGGTACGTAGAAGCATGCTTTTCTAGAGCTAGATTTTAGTTTGGAAAATGGTATATATAACTAAAATAGAATTCTATTAGTTTGTCGTTTCTAAGTAAAGGTCCTGCAAATCTTCCACATCATTCTTCTTCTGACAAAATTTTCTGGGAATGTAGCATTACTCTTTTTAGGCTCCGTTTGGAGTGATAAAAAGCTTTGAAAAACAGTGAAAAACACCGAAAAACAAGATTTATTCACTTTTTATCTTACTGCACGAATTATGAACTTACAACTCGTTCACTTTATCTCATTTTATCTTATTTTTTGTCACTCCAAACGCATCCAAAGCAACAAAAGTCAATCTTTTATATATATATATATATATATTTTTTTTTTTTTCTTTTTTTTGGGAAATACTTTGGGATTTGATTTTTTTCATATTGCAGTAGTCAAGGACTAAACCTTCCGGATAGCCCATTTGCACCTCCCATAGGGAGTGGCATTTCAACAGCTACATAGACTCTGGACAGGGGAGAACTTTTAGAGGTAGAGAAACGAAGTTTGAAGACCATTTCAAAGGGATTTCGATAGAACATAAGGACTTTCTCCTTTCTCATATTTCTTTTTGGTGCTATTTCCATCAGCTAAGCTAGTCTCAGATCATCACAGTCTAACTCACTGCAAGTTCATACCTAGTCAAAGATAAACAACAGACGGTTTTTCTTCTCCCTATTACATTAAAGCGGCGGAGGAGTGCAAAGAAGAATAATATAGGAATATAGAAAAAGTGTTATTTTTTTTCTTTTGTTTTTTTTCTCCTTTTTTTTCCTCTAATCATAGGAAGCAAGCAAGAGTGCTTGTGGGTCTTTAGAAGAGAATGTAATTATACTTTGCTTTTAGTTGAGCAAGAAAGGAACTAGAGGAATATGCAGGGTGCAGAGTTTTTATTTTTTAATTATAAAAATGTGCAGAGATCTCTGCAACAATGAGAAACAGATGCTAATAATGAATGTGATTATACAAAGTTGCAGTTTTATTATTATTATTATTATTATTATTATTATTATTATTTTGTGATTATGTGTTGTTTGTTTTATTTATTTACTATTTTTTATATTAATTTTTTCTCATCTTCAGAGCTAATGTCTTCATCAACAAATCAGTGTCTTTTAAGTTGAAGAACAGAGCGATATTGTTTGGGCGGGCCTTCTTTGCTAGCTCTTACCAACTTCATACCTGAAACCTTCAGAAAATTGAAACTGGAATCACAGTGCATAATTGTTGTTGGTTTTGTCATTTGTGGTTGAATGGTTGTGTTTAGAAATGTTTTTGTTCCTCCCATTATTCCTCCTTTCATGCTTAAAGAGAGAGAGAGAGAGAGAGAGAGAGAGAGAGTATAAGGCAAAGAAAGACAGTACGAGGCTAAGGAGGACAAAATTTTTGATTTACTATATTTATAATATATGTTAGAGCACAAAATACTAGCAGAATAATGTGACAACAGTAGTTTTATAAATAAATAACATTTTAATGAAACTTTTATTTAAGTGATAGATTGACCCATTTTTTATACACGGATTGAAATAAATCTGTAAAATATATCTATATTTATTATTTATATGCTGGTTGAAATATTTTATTTAATTAATTATAAAAAATATTATGTATAAGTAATTATTTGTTTTCCTGTCATTTCTTTTGGTGCATAAATTTAGAATCCAAAAATAGTATATAAATGTACATGTGCACATGCTGTCGCCAACAAAACGTTTAATAATGGGGAAGCGCCTCTTTCACTTCTCTATTTATCAGCTCGGGGCGTGTCAACCTATTCCAATGAGTAATCACCGGTTAGGCGAAAAATAAATAAATAAATGCACACCTTAGATTTTTTTTTATTTTATATTTTGAAGTATTTTATTATAAATTTAAATAACATACCTAAAAATATATCTATATAAATATTTAAATTAATCAAATTTCAGTAAAAAAAAAAAAAAAAATTTATGTGTGTTTGTGATCTTAAATGCACTCAACTTTAAAGTTTTCACTTCAAAATATATAATTTAGGTGCTATTTGGTGCATAAAAATAATTAACTTTTATCAAGTTTATTTAACTTTTTCCATCCAATAGAAAATAAACTTTTATTAATTTTTTTTCAATTTTCTCTAATTTTTATAAGATAACAACTAACTATTAAAGTGTCACGTGTTAGTTTCATATGCATAATTGTATTTTTTGATGCAGCGTGGAGAAGACATTATCTTTTCACCGTAAATTTGAAAAATTTGTGAATTAAAAATTGAGTAAAAATTTTTTCACCGCAGGATCACTTATATAGATTTTATTTATATTTACTCAATTTTAGTGATGTAAATGAGTCAAGTCGACCCACGACCTAACCCGACCCAACTCACCCCACCCCACGGCTCGACCTAGCCCTCCCCAAGGGTCTGTACTAACTCAGCCCAAGCAACATAGGTTAAAGTTTAAGCCATCCTATGGCGACTTGAACCATGCCCTGACTTGCAACTTGCCTATTAAAATATTAAAAATATTAAAAAAGATCGATGTGGCGGGCTAGGGGTGAATTTTCATGGCCCTACTTGGCCCATTTTCCATATCTACTCAAAAATTTGTAAGCTTTGAAAGCAATTTGTGAGCAAAAAATTTACTTTCCAGATGCAAGTCTTTGGTGAGATTCCTCCTAAAATTAAAAAATTTTCTAGCGTGTATTTAATATTATTAATATTAATATTATTATTATTATTTTATAAAATTATTATGAGTAAGTACCAATATTATTCTTACGTAAAAAAAGCAAATATTTAGAAAGCAATAAAAATGAAAATAATTATGTAAATATTCCACTATGACTATTGGGAGAAAATACACAGCACGTACTCCCTCTCAAAATGTAAATCAGCATACAAGAAGAAAATGAAATAAAATGGTTAAATGGGGTGTCTGACGAAGAACTCCAACAATTAAGTTAGGGACCTAAAAATTCTTAAAAACTTAGAGAGAGAGAGAAAGCAAAGCCGGCTCAAGTTACTTTGAGGCCTAAAGTAACAATCACAAATGAAGCCTTTATTAAAAAAAAAAAAAATTGTGATGTTTTACATTTTTAGTTATGGCAAATTTATCATTTAATATCATTTAACATTTATTTTTCTTACTTTTTGAGATGCAAAATTAATAATTATCTTTATATTCAACTTTATCTTGCAAATTCTTTTCAATAAATGGTACAGATAATCCATCTCGTCTTTCTTTTGTTGTTTTTTTACTATTACTAATAAATTTGTCAAGGGCTTCCTTTTGAGATTATATTAGGTTTTCTACTCTTCTCTCTCTCTTTTTTTTTTTTTTTTAAATTTTGCATACCCCTATTCGTATTTTCTACTAGACATATTTTTTATATATAATTAAAATTAATTACTAACAAAAAGAACACTATCCATAAAAAGTAAAAAAACTAAAGAATAGAACAATAGAATCTAGTTTATATTCGTCAGACTATGAAAATTATAGATGCCAACAAGTAATTGAATTTGCTATAGTATCTACAATATGAATAAAAAATAATTAAATTATTTATTTATCAAATAATACACTGGAATAAAAATAAAGTAATAAAAAATATTTTCTTTACAACATTCTCCAAATCAGATTCTCATCAAAGTTAATTGTCAAATATCACATAAACAGAATTACAGAAACAAAGTTAAACAAAGAAGTCTTAAAAAAAAAAAAGAAAGAAAAAAGAAAGAAGGGCTATTCCTTCCTCATGCAAATTTGAGTCTTGACGAAATTGACGGTTTTTGATCGGTTTCTTTGATCAATGAAAAGTCGTTTGAAAGTTATATTATTTAAAAAAAAATCAAACTACCACTCATATGTTTAAAAAAATAAAACAAAAATTAATCCATATTTTTTTTTAAATATTATCTTAAGAAACCCTTTGACTGATGATGCACTTGTAACCTTTACGAATATATTTTTTATCTTCAAAGTTCAAACTTTGACAGAGATTGAGAGATAAAGAGAAGGAGAGGCCGGAGAGAGAGAAAGGGGCAGAGAGAGTGTTAAGGTTGGTCTTCCATACGTTAGAGATGGTTGTATAATGTTTTTGACATGCCTTGTAAGATTTTTGACCTTCTTTCTTTGATTATATTGTTTTTTAATTTATATTGAGTTTTTTTTTTTTTTCCCTCACCCTTTTCTCATTTAGATTGGGGTTTTTTTTTTTTTTCCTTGTAAGTTTTTTTTTTTTTTTTTTTTTTTTTCATTTATATTGGGGCTTCTTGTGAGTATTTTTTCCTCATTTAAGTTTGAGGCCTTTTACATTTTCTCTTGTAGGCTCCTTTTTTTTTTTTTTAACATTCAGATTAGGTCTTTATTGTACAAAACATATATTAAAAATATACTGAAATTTAACTATAGCATAAAGGGTTTTTACAAATTGGAGGCCCTCAAAATTTGGGAGCCCAGAGCGATAGCTTTGATAACTTTATACTAGAGACAACATTAAGAGAGAGTGCCCCACTTTCAGCTTATACTTTTGGTATTTATAAGTGTAAATTGACTTATGGTCAATGTTTTAATTTGATTATAGTAATTGTAAGTAGAATATTAAATGTTGGGGATAGTGCGACCATATGGATTGGTGAGGAAGCGATTCTCTTGTTAGATATTTTTTTTGATTCTGTCTCCTACACTTGAATATATAAGATCAAATAACTATTTAATTGTACGATCTCAAACGAACTTGAGTAACACTTCTAATTAGAGTGATCTTTTTTTGGTCAGGGATCAAGTGATAAGAGTAGTCTATATCCTAACATAGGCCCCCTACTCTCGTTGAAATAATTAATTACTCAACCAAAGCACCTCATGTTAATAGCAATAGTATAAGTGTACAGATTGAAGAATATTGATCAAGTAAGCGGTACTGTATGCGACATTGCAACTGAGCAACAATATAATAGAAATAATGCCTAAATTAAGTAACTTTCTTTCTTTATTTATACAATCCCTATTAGATTTATCTTTCGAAACGGATGTGCTTTGAACATATGAGTTAATAGCAAAATATGGGTTAATAGGAAAGGTTGCCATCTTGTATTTGGGCAAAGCCAAAATTACTTGGTAACCTTCAAGGAAAAAAAGGCACTTGTATCGAACAAACTTCAAATAACTGTAAACTTTTTGATTACATAAATGCGAGGTATAAGCAAAATACCTAGGAATTGGTCAGTGGCTAAGGTGATTGTGTTGAGAATACTGGCAAACTAATCAGATATATGATGTATAATCTCCCAAGCAAGGGCGAGGCAGTTTTAGAACGAAGGTGTCTGAGCACACAACCCAATATTTGGGAATAATGTCCAAACACTTGCCATTCGTAACAGAGAGATCGGGGAGAAATAATACTTCTCTAAATGAAAAAAAATAAATAAAAGGAAATATATTAATAGAAGCTACAAAAGCAAAATGTTAAAAAGGGACTCGATTTTGAAATTTTTAACTGTATTCTTCCTCACAATAATTACCGTTTCGTACTGAGGAGGAGGGTAAATATACAAGTACATTTAATATGTATGTATACATGTATAAGTGGTCAAGTGTTGTTGGACTGTTTCTGTTTCTGAGCCTTCCTTCTCGCACGCCTCTCTCTTGAGCTGAGGGATGATTTGAATCCTCCATTGTCAGATTCTTCAGAATCATCTAAATCTCTGATAGATTTCTGCACAAATTAAGTTTAACACACTAGTTAGATGATCTTAATTATATATATATACGTATATGTATATGTATAATATAAATATAAACGGGAAGTTGCCAGTTGGGTACCTCTCTAAGCTCAGCAAAGCTGACTGCATAAAACGTAACAGCGGCAGCTGCTACAATTCCCAGTATGGGAAGGGCTACCAATTGCATTCCATCCATTTCCTTCCCTTCTTCTTCACAGGTTCTTCTTTTCAACCCCCCCCCCCCCCCCTTTTCTTTTTCTTTTTCTTTTACTGGGACTTTTGAGCAGTTTGAAACTTTGAGATGACTTTCAATTCCTCTTTCTTCCTTTTTTCCCAATTGCAGGTAGATAACATAGCATGCAATTTGTTGGATAAGACCGGCTAGTGTGTGTGTGGCTGTCATTCAAAAGCAGGAGGTCGATAATGTTAATTTTTTCTTTGTGACGTTATTTGTGGAAGAAAAATGAACAGTAAAGGAAAATTATTAAAAAAAAAAATAACCCCCCAAAAAATATAATAACTTTATTTATTTTTATGATAGAGTTAAATCAAAACAAGAAAAATAATTAATAATTATTTTCTAAAAAATTGACTTTTATTTAATTAAGTATAATAAAATAACATGAGCAAATAATTTTATTTTCTTTCAATTTTTCTTATCTCCCTTCTATAAATTCAGGTTATACACTTGACCAAAGGTAATACTATACCAATTAATTTGTTTTTGGTTTATTGATGGTAAAACTTGATACATGGTTGTTGTTTATAAATATTTTTGGCATGATTGTAATATTACGAAACGTTGAGGGAGGTTAAATAATTTGGCCTATATTTATTACTCTTAAAAAAAATAATGATTTTAACTCTTACTATCAAATAAAAATAGGCTATTTCTCTGTATTCTCAAAACACCTTTTGTCCAAGTATATAGTCGTTTTTCTCCCTTTGATTCTAAGTCAAAGCTTAATTACAAAAGAATAAAAAAAAAAGTTTATTTTTGGTGGAACTAAATAGGTGATTATAGGTAAATTTGTGACCCTTAGAGCAAACATTTAAAAAATATATATCAATAGTAATTTCATGAAGTTAATTTAAATGCTCAGTAATTTTTTGTAACTACTATGTCACAAAGGGTGTGTTTGAAGTGATAAAAAATGAGATAAAATGACATAAAATGAGATAAGTTATGGGCTCATAATTTATGTATTGAGATAAAAAGTGAATAACTTTTTAAAAAATTTTTAAAAATTTTTATCGTTTTATAGTAAACCAAACGGAACAAAAAATGAGTACTTAATCATTGTAAACAATTTTTTATAATAATAAAAAGAATAAATATTAAATTTTTTTTGGCATTATGTGTAAACTAATTTATTTTTCATACTATATAATTTAATTACTAAAAGGGTATAATTAATATATCAAATACTACGTGTAAAGAGGGTAAATGTAACATTTTTTCCTTAGTAAAGAGGTTAAGTAATATCAAGTCATATTTTAAAAGATACTAATAGAATTTACCTTTCTAATATTTAAATAGTATTTATGGGAAGGAGCACGTGATCCTCGATGTTTCTTATGTCTTTTTCTATACCCCCTTTCATTTTCATTACTGTCTACTGCTTGTCCTTTCTCAATGTAATTACAAGGAGAAAAAGAAAAAGAAATCAAAGTTACTTTTAAAAAGAAGCCAACTAAAGTTGCAACAGAATATGTTGGAGTCCTATATTCTAAGGGCTGTTTGTTCACAGCCACACGCTTGCCTTTTGATTTGTAATTAATTCGTAAACAATTCTCTCTGTCTCCATTTCCTCTTACAAGCCATCCCCACCCCCCCCCCCCCCCAAAAAAAAAGTGAAAAACTACTTTGTATGACTAGCAACAACGAATATTTTGAATTTCCTTCCGATTTTCAGTTGTTCAAATCCAAAGGTGCCATTTACTACCTGAATTCAAAAAACTTATTTAATTAAATTCAAATTGAATGAATTTGTAACAGATATAATATAATATTTATTTAATTAACAAATTTAAATGAATTGATGATATAATCTATTAAATATTTAATTATCTACCTGATTGATTAATAATGAAAACAAAAACTATTAATTAGATGGAAATAAAAAAAACTAATTAGACTCACAACTAAAAAATTTAATCAATAAATGATAAATAGACTGACTTTTTATATGATCTATATGCATGTATACACACACGCATGCACACACACACACACATATATATATATTCTTCTCCACTACTGTTACTACATCAAGCATTAATTGCTTTAATAAATTATAATAGTATTTTTGTTTGCCCTCATGTTCATTATATGGAGTGTTCACTTAATACAAACCAAGAAGCAAGCACATAAGGGAAGTAGAGTCAATACCTGATTCTCTACATATATGTTTTCGTAACATTTCTTTAGATAATGAGAGGAAACACCATCCCTAAGAACTTGAAGATTCATAATGGTTCAGAAAAAAATTATAAACCTCCTATTCTCAGTCAGTCAATTATTATGGACTCGAGATATGTAAATTAAATTATAAACATATTGAAAAATGTCAAAAAAATATGTTTAAAATTCGTTAAAAAATAAATTAAATTTTGAATTTGAGTTTGCTAATTTGATATAACATATATCTAGTTTGTCCAAGAATCCGTTATTAAATATATATATATAATTGGATTCTGCTCATTATGATTTAACCCAAACCCAATCATTTGATTGCTCTACTCAAAACCTTATAGTTAGTGTGAGGTATAAAAATAGCTTGCCCGACCATAAGAGTGGTATGCCGACCATGAATTGCACCCCCCGAACAGGGAGGTATATTATGGTTAAATTGAGACTAAATAGTTTGCTAGTTACGTTATATAGTCTCTTTATGTACTACACTTTCACACGGCTCCCGAAACTTACATCATCCGGCATTTAATATTAGCCACCCACTTCCACTTTAAGTCACATCAAGATAAAGTGATAGTCAAATCAACAAAAAGTAAGACAAACACTCTATCTATAAATACCAAAAATCAAGACTGTGTAAGGAGTCTCTCGCTCTCTCTTTTCGGCTCCTTTTTCTCTGATCTTCTTCTCTCTCTCTCATTTTATTTACATGAGCTTATATCTATACAAGAGACTGACTTAAGCATCGGAGTGTCCTTGGTCGGGGACCAACTCCGACCGCTTTATTTTACTATATTCTTGCTTACAGGCCGCCGGGAGGAGATTTCAATGAACAAGGGAGAGAAGGGGTCTACGGAGAAGAAGGTAAAATTCATTGCCGAACATTTGGCGCCCACCGTGGGGCACGAATTTGCGCCCATCGAGTACTATTTCACCACCAGAATATTATCTCGTTGCGAATATTTCTCTGTTGAAAGCATATGTTTACTATCGCTGGGGGCATTATCACACAGTCAGAACGTTATCTTACCACTAGGGATGTGGTACCTACACAGATTCGCTCTTTCTATTTATTTACTTGCTTTTTTTTTCAAATAATTAATTCTTGTTAAAGTTTATGTTATTACTGTTGGAAAAGTTGTGGTTGCTATATTACCCCTAATACATGGTTTTTGTCAAAGCATCAACCTTCGTAAGCCTGAGTAAAATTCTAACAGAGTAAAGTTCGTCAAACGTATATATATATATATATATATATATGTATCTATTCATCCAAACGACACTACTGATACATTATTTTTACTTCATACTCATGTGGTTCAAAGTCGTATTTATCTAAGCAAGAATTGTCATAGAATAGAACACACATTTGAAGGTGGAGCCGAGCAAAACACTGGAGAAGCATATTTGCTCCCGAGCAATAGCAATTCCATTATAGAAGGACTTCATCCGAACAACTTAATTTCCAAGCAGTTTGTTAGCTATTTGGAAGGTTGAAAGGTTGAAAGGTTGGCTTCTTGATTGATCAGTGAGAAATTAACTACTTGGCCGAGTTATAAATCACGTCTTAGTGGAGCGGCGAACCGTACTCGACCAGAAACACGTTCTGTCCGAGCTTTCTGCTTGGTTTATTCTGCCGACCATGGGAGAGTTATTTTTACCTCATGAAAGTTGAGCCGAGGAAAAGAGTTGAGCCCAGGAAAATGGTTAAATAATTATCATCCTTGGTTGAAAATTTATGGAACTCATCCTCACGAGAATACGACCCTTATTAATACTGAAGCTATATCTATTCTTTCATGCAAATTCCTCAATGACCCGAGCTTCACAAGCAAATGTCGAGCTACATCCTGAGTCTCCTGAGCTTCACAAGCAGCTACCAAACTATGTTCCATGCTTCCCAAGCTTCTAAGCTTTCCAAAAAGCTTAAGCATCTGCACCGTGTTCCCGGGCTCTCTAAGCAACCTTCAAACTGATTTCCCGAGTTGCCCGAGTAGTATCCTGAGCCTTATCAAGCACTTTAATGCTACCCCTGACCGAGGACGAGCCGAGCTTGTCACTTCCGAGCAGTGTTGTTATTACTTTCCCGAGCTAATTCAGAGTTTGCCGAGCTTCTAAGCTTCCCGAAATTGCCGAGCTGCGGACAAGTGTATTTCCGGGTATTATTTATCCGAAAGTATTTGTGCCCGAACAAGGTTATTTGCTTACCGCGCAACAACAGTTGCTTTCCAGAGCAAAGCAACATTATTTCCAAGCAAGGATTAAGCGTGTTCTGAGCTTGCCGAGCGATGTTTCTCTATATATTTCTAAAGAGGAATATGGGTAGTGTATTTATTATATACATATATATATATATATTTTAATTAATATATTGTTAACTGATTCATTTTATACCCACGGAAAGCTTGATCCCGGCAAGTTCGCATTCTCTCGAGCATGCATAAATAGATAATGATGCGGCAATATGACCGAGGATAGCTGGATTCCATAATCTGCCATCCCACTGAATTTTCGAGCAGCAAATTCATTGCCGAACAACTTCGCCAAAACCACCTGCTGATGCTTAAGTGGGTGCTGTACATCAATTTCACATAAGCTCTCTCTCCTACTGAACATATTATATATGTTTATGTTTAAGTAAGTAAGACTCGGGAATGGGCCCCCAAACAAGGTATGACTTAAATTTTTCTTACCGAACATAATTTTCTTGGCCGAACAAGCTATGATTACCCGAGAATCAACTATACAGCATATCCTTAATTTCGGTTATGGGTTTCATCGTGTGTACTTTGAGGTAACAAGTGTTAATAATCATAGCTGAGTGGAGGCACTCTTATCCGAGTACTTTGGCTTACTGACTGGTATATAAAAGTCTTTGATATACAATTTGAGTATTGCAGAGCATGGTTGAGTCATTGAGCATAACTTGAATCGGTATCAAACATTTAATTGTTGATCGAACTATTTATACGAGGTTATTCTTATTTATTTTATTTTATTGCCCAGCAAAAGGATATCTAATGCTTACTTTAATATATGTATTCTTATCAAGCAAACATATAATTTGGTTGCTTATGCCGAGCAAGAGCGGAGCATGGCCGAACGTCAATCCAACTGGGCAACATACAAAAATTCATAAAAATATCTATATCTATGGTTATTGGCGTTGGAAGAGCAAAAAAGGATTGTTCAAATCTTCAACCTTGGCTCGGCCCATTTACTGAGTTTGTTTCCTAAAAGCTCGTATGATAAATATTTATTTAAATGTTTTATGATGGACTGACACGCAGTATATTTCATCTCACTACCAAGTTTGAATCAACCTAAGCGGAGTGAAATATTTCATCTCGAAGAGGAGCTCTACAGCTTTATATTTTTGAAAATGTATCATCTCGAGCATGCCTATGATGTCCCCAGATTTATTTTTCATTATTCAATTGATTGCCTCAGTTTGTAAGCATTATTCAATTATTTGTTATTGCTGAAAGTTTTTGCAGAAAAGCATTACAGATAAGGCATTTCAATGAAAGAAATTGCTCTAGCTTCAGAGACATGCACAAAATTAAAGAATTATCAAAAGGAGCCACGTTCGGCTTGCCGAACGTTGGTACAGAAAGATGCCACATCCCTTTGGATGTCGGTCCAATCCTGGTTTATTTATCGACCAGGTATTCTCTTTAAACTGGAATTCAATTCCCAGTTTTCTGAAAAGGATTATCAAAAGCGCGTCCAACTGGCTTGCCCCAGTTGCGACAACCCCGGTTTATTAACTGACCGGGTTTCTCTTTAAATCAAGACTCAGTTCCTTGGTTTATTGAAAAGAATTATCAAAAGCGCGTCCAACTGGCTTGTCCCAGTTGCGACAACCCCGGTTTATTAACTGACCGGGTTTCTCTTTAAATCAGGATTCAGTTCCTTGGTTTATTGAAAAGAATTATCAAAAGTGCGTCCAACTGGCTTGTCCCAGTTGCGACAACCCCGGTTTTTTGACTGACCGGGTTTCTCTTTAAACCAAGTTTCGGTTCCTTGGTTCATTGGAAAGTATTACACAGAAAGCAAGAGCTCCCAAATAGCAAGAGCTCCCAAATAGCAAGAGCTCTTTATGAAAGCACAACATCGGTTCGAAAAGCGAAAGCTTTGAATGAAAGCCTAACATCGGTTTGGAAAGCCAAAGCTCTCTATGAAAGCACAACTTTGGCATAGAAAGCAAAAGCTCCAAAAAAGGCAAAGCTCTCAAGAAACCAAAGCTATCATTAAGGAAGCTTGCCATTGCACAAAAAGCAAAGCTAAGTTTATCTCGGAAAGCTATTCCCGAGCATAGCATATTTTGGCTCGGTTTATCTCAGAAAGCTAGTTCCCGAGCATATTTTGGCTCGGTTTATCTCAGAAAGCTAGTTCGCGAGCATATTTTTGGCTCGGTTTACCTCAGGAATCCGGTTCCCGAGCATATTTCTGGCTCGGTTTACCTCAGGAAGCTGGTTCCCGAGCATATTTCTGGCTCGGTTTACCTCAGGAAGCTGGTTCCCGAGCATATTTTTGGCTCGGTTCATTATATTCTAAAGTTTGCTCCCGAGCAAATTCTGGTCGGGTTATTAACAAAAGCATGTCTCAACCAAATTCTAGTTGGGTTATTTACGAAAGCCAGTTCACCAGTCTATTTTGGTTAACTTCACTACAAAAAGTATACTCTTTTGGCGCGGTTCATTTCAAAAAGCTAATTTTCGAGCATATTTTGGCTCGGGTCATCTCAAAAGCATTTTCCTGAGGTTGTTTAACTCAGTTTATATTAGAAAGCTATGTCTCGACCTTATTCAGGTATGGTTAGCATTTTCCTGAGATCATTTCTGAAAGCTATTGCTCAAGCATATTCGAAAAGTATATTGTGATGACTGGATTCAATTTGAAAGCATATTATCAAGCGCTTTATGGTGGGATCCAATTCAAAAGCTTATCTACGAGTATAAGCATATTCCCGAGCATATTTCCCATGCCGAGCATATTTCTGTAAAGTTTATTGCAAAAGGCTAATTCCCAATCAGGGGGAAATCCCATGCCGAGCATGTCTACAGTATGCCGAGCATGTCCACAGTATGCCGAGCATGTTGAAAGGCATAAAGCTATATAGAGCATATTCTTCCTCAAGCATTGTTCAAGCAAGTTCTTCCCCCGAGGAAAGTTATCCCCAGCAAATGAGCAAAGGTACTAATGAGCAAGTGTATCTCCTAAACAAAGCTAGTCCAGAGCATGCTAAAAATACTCTCGAGCAAAGTCTAAGGTATGTCATGTCTTTTGCTCGGCCTTCTCTCTCCAACTAAGTCTAATGCTCCCTCGAGCTCGGCTGTTTCCCTCGAGTAACATATAAAGCATATACCAAAGCATGATCTTCCCGAGCAAAGTTTAATGCACGTTAAGAGCTCGGCTTCCTTTCCCGAGCATAGTTTAAGGCACATCATGAGGTCGGCTGCATCCTCCCTGAGCAGAGCATCACTGAGTAAGTTAAAACACATCTCTAAGCAATGTAACAACTATGTAAAACTAGCCCCGAGCAATGTTATCTATCATTAAAAGTATCCTGAACAAGGTGAAGGTATTCCTAGATGAGGTTATTACTCTGCAAAAGTATTCCCGAGCAAAATTTTCAAAGTTTAAACACTTATTCATGCTGAAACGAAGCCACAGTAAGTGCGCCCAAGAAAAAAAAAAAAAAAAAAAAAAAAAACAAAAGTCCAAAAAAGTGATGAAGATGAACTTATTTTAGAATTCTGACCATCACAAACCACCATAGGTAGTTTGGTCACATAGATCTCGAAAAAATACATGAAATAGACACCAAGATTACCTAAATCGGACACCCGAGCAAAAAGTTATGATCTTCTAAAGTTTTCATGAAATAAAGCTCAATTTAGTTTGGTTTTCTTTCTTTTTCTACCCCTGTGAGTGCATTGAAAGGATTTGCAACCCAGTAGATCATACTTCACTGGTTTCTCTCATCTTTTTGATGACCGTCTAAAGGTTTCTCTTATCTTATTTTGGCTCTTTAATCGGGCAAACAATGGATTCAAAGTTACATCTTTATTTATGGATGCTCGGGTTCTTTCACACGACTTTTAGCAAAGTATTCTCAATACACTTGTCATCCTCAGCGACATCTAAAATTGATGAAGAACAACAACCGAGTGACTTTGTTCCCGAGCAGCTTGGAAGAAACTTGTGCTGTATGGCCGAACAACTTGTGGCCGAGCATCTTGAAAGAAACCTGTGCCGAGCAACTTTTTGTGGCCAAACAGCTTTTTGCCGAGCAACTTGCATGCCGAGCATCGTATATGCAAATTTTACATGTAAAGTAAGTAAAGCTTCTTATACAGATAAGGACCTGATTTTTGTATTTCAAGCTCCCATATCTATTCCTCATGCAAACTTTGCGAAGCACATCCAATAGAACGAGATGGCCATCTATTGCGGCTCAAATGCCAAATGGTTTTTGAAGAACTATTCAGAACTATATTAAGCCTACTAGCGCGGTAAAGTAAAAGTAAACTAAGGTTCTCGGGTCAACATCCGTACTATGTCAAACAATCCTGCAGACAAAAGGTTATTCAAAATAGAATCAAATCATATCGTTCAAGTTCGATTCTTGAATTCTTTAGAGTTCGATAATCAGGCTCAAGCTCGCCTCGTCTTATTTGACTTAGGAAGGCCAGGTGCATCAATACTTGCCCGCTGTCTTTTATTGCTGAAACATTCTAATTTTTGAAGTCTTATTACATATGAGGTGGAAAGAAAAATTATGGAAAGTTATGAGAAGCCCTGCATATACCTATGACTTATGGCTTTACATAATTACTTGCACAGGCAAATCGATTTAGCATGATTCTACCTTTGCATCTCATAAAAGGCATAAAGCATAAACCGTTTATACTGTTGTCAAAGTATATCTATGCAATGTTGCGTACTTCCACTGTTGATGAATTTCAATTTTTGAGCTCATATTGTTTATTTTATATACGGAAAGGATAAAAGTTTATAAGTTTTACTCTACTTTACTCTGCCCGGGTAATAAATTATCCCGACCAGAGTGGGGGCATAATGTGAGGTATAAAAATAGCTTGCCCGACCATAAGAGTGGTATGCCGACCATGAATTGCACCCCCCGAACAGGGAGGTATATTATGGTTAAATTGAGACTAAATAGTTTGCTAGTTACGTTATATAGTCTCTTTATGTACTACACTTTCACACGGCTCCCGAAACTTACATCATCCGGCATTTAATATTAGCCACCCACTTCCACTTTAAGTCACATCAAGATAAAGTGATAGTCAAATCAACAAAAAGTAAGACAAACACTCTATCTATAAATACCAAAAATCAAGACTGTGTAAGGAGTCTCTCGCTCTCTCTTTTCGGCTCCTTTTTCTCTGATCTTCTTCTCTCTCTCTCATTTTATTTACATGAGCTTATATCTATACAAGAGACTGACTTAAGCATCGGAGTGTCCTTGGTCGGGGACCAACTCCGACCGCTTTATTTTACTATATTCTTGCTTACAGGCCGCCGGGAGGAGATTTCAATGAACAAGGGAGAGAAGGGGTCTACGGAGAAGAAGGTAAAATTCATTGCCGAACAGCTAGTTTATAACTTCTTTTGATTTTTAATTTCTTCTTCGGATTAGTTAAATCTTGATGGTCATCCCCCATATATAGAGCTGATCACATTTTATTATTTCTTTTGCTACAAATGAAAAAATGAAGTCCGTACATTAAAAGCCAATTTTGACAAAATTTTTAGTTTTTAATTTTTAAATTTAATTTTTTATTTTTATTTTCATAAAAAAAATTTAATAATACATTTGACAATAATTATTAATTACTAGCTATGATATTAAGAGAGCAATCGATAGTAGTAGTAGCAGCGGTAGTGAGTAGTAGTCGGCGATAATGATGGGTGGTGACTGACAGTACTAACGACAATAACAAGCGGTGGTCGACAATCGGTAATAGTTGTGATTGAGTAGTAGTGTAGCGGTGGAGGAAAATAAAAACTAAAAAGAAACTTTTTTTTTTTTTATGTCCTCATAGTTTTCAAGTTTTTTAAAAATAGTTTTTTTTTTTTTTAAACTGAGAGCAGAAATTAACTCTACGGAATGAATGTTCAAGTTTAATTTAAAAAAATGACAAAAATATAAACTGAAAACTATCAAACCGGCCTAATACTTTTCTCACTGATTCAAATAAGAAACAACGTCAGAAAATAATTGCTGCACAGTCTGCTAGCTATTTCATGGTTTATACTGTACATCGATTCTGTTCCCTTCTTTTATTTTTTCCACAGCATCACTATGATTATTCTTTTACTCCTCCCTAGCATTACACAAGTCTTCCCTACACACGCACACACACACACACGTACGTTACTGACGTATTCTTTCTCCACAGTCATCTGTATTTTATTTGTATATTTGGCCATTATTCACTGATATAATTTCTCATACTAGCTACTACGTGTATAACACTTGACAAATTCCCCTACTTATTCAATTCATAAATAAATAGCTCAAATTAAACTTGAATTCATTAGGCAATGAAACAAGTATTCATTAGTGGAACTTGTACGCTTTCTTCCTATCTTTATTAACTCTAATTTCTTGATTTACATTGATGCCAAGCACAAGAGAAAGCTGCTTGATGATGTGGTATGACATTTAGTCTACTTGAACTTAATTTTCTCTTCTATATATATATATATAAATATACAGGTATCGTTGAGTATGTCAAAATTTATCAAAATTTACAAAAAGTTACAACTTTTTGTAATTTTTTCTAATTAAATTTTATTAAGTGTCACTTTTACACTAATTTTTTTAATTTTTTTATCATCTAAACATCACCATAGTCATATGGAAGTTTTGCTTATTTTTTTGTAATTAGCATATATAATTAAAACTAGACGGGTAAATCAAGTGTGCCTGAATACACCCACAAAGATTTAAGCACTGAACGGGTTAAGATGAGAACAAGTAGAAGTCAAAATCAAGAACTCACGGGTTTAATGTTGATCTCTCAAGCTCTTATTACCTCTGGCTTCACATTATCAATCCATCTTGTTTCTAGATTATATCATGTCGAACAAAAATTGGTTCGATTTCGATCACTGATTTTGGGGCAAAATTCCTACTTCCAATTTGGCGTCTACTTTCTTAAGAAGACCTTAGCTATTTAAGGAGATGTTTAATTTGTTGGATGGAATTCGGGTTTATACCTATTTTGGAGAGATTGTTGCTTTGTGAGAATTCAAGTCATTTCACGAGAAGATTTTCATTGCGATTAATTGGAGAATAACTTGAACATTCTTGGCTTCTATAAATATACCATCAGGAGGCACTTGACAAATATTATGATCGAAGAATGAAATCATATTAGATGAATAGGACGGGCTATGTTAATATTATATTCCGGATAAACACTTTTAATTAACATTGTTTTTAGTGGAATGTTTTTCAATTTATTTGTCTTATAATAAACTTAAAACTTTACTAAAAAATTTTCCTGGTTTTTGTTTATTCTTTTGGGTGGTTGATTGGTTGTGTGATTCTACTTAGCCAAAATTCAGAAAGATTGTTAGTGACAAATAATCTCAGGTTTTTTAACACACACGCGCGCACACATAGGGAGATATATATATACACACACACCACATATATATCAACTTTGAGCTTTGAGAAAATGGTAGTTTTCCATTAATTAAAAGAAGAAAGAGCAAGTAATATTTATGAAGCAAATTCTTCACGGGTATATACAGTTAAAAAAAATTAGTT
Organism: Vitellaria paradoxa; assembly: GCA_019916065.1. NCBI lineage: Eukaryota > Viridiplantae > Streptophyta > Magnoliopsida > Ericales > Sapotaceae > Vitellaria > Vitellaria paradoxa. Next base: position 41,891,308 of record CM034234.1, read on the forward strand.
CGGTGCACAAAACGATTTGGCTTATGTAAGATTTGATGAAGAGGAATAATGCATGCAATCTTGCATTTAATAACGAAAAAGATTATTAAGTATTAAATTGAAAACCTCTGAATTGTAAAAAAAAAAACAACCTTAATCACTGTTACATCAAGGAAGTGTTTGGTTTGTAAAAAAATAAAATAAAATAAAATAAAAATTAGTGTCAAAGTAACAAATCACAAAATTTAGTTGGAGAAAGTCAGAAAAAAAAATTAAATTTTTTTTGCGTTGAATTAAGACTCCCCTCTCGAGTTTAATTGTGACCTGACTTAGCACTTTACTTATTTCTTTCCCTCACGTGTACCTCACATCAAAGAGAGAATTCTTGAAGACAATTAATAGACAATTAATTGGGGATCCAAACAACCACTAAAACCTATGTAAAACCTTATTTTGCCACCGAATTTCAAAAATTGCCACGCTTACTAGCGTAGCCAGCTTGTAAGAACAAGCAGTTTTTTTATATCTTGCCAGCTGCAAGAAGGAATTTCATGTTTGTCAGTACCAAAACAAGCTACCCCTAAATTGAACAACTAATGAAGAAACTGCATGCGCAGTTGATTGGTTACTCAGAAAACTGAAATCTCGTTCACATAAATACTTTAATTTTTTACAATAATAATACACAAACACAAGGCCACATACCGATATATATATTACTATGTATACAACAAGACATTTCTAGGCGCTGCAAAAATTTCATTATTTTTTTTTTTACAGCACTTAACAAGTTATATATATATATATATATATAAAGCGCAGTGGTCCATAATGGAAGAAGATGAACTATAAGCATGCAAATATTTCAACAGCTAGGTTTCTCTCTAAAGACTGGAAACACTAGAGCACATTAAAACCAACTTAACCATGGTTGGTTTCTACTTAATATATAATTGAACTTCTCAGTTTAAAGTAGAAATTAATTAGATCGAGAATCTTCATTCTTCACAAGTGCAACAGCACTAGCTACTTGCATGTCCCTGCGAACGATAGAAGAGCTAGTCCTAGATTTCTCTCGAGATCCTTCATGGCCATGCAGAATTCATTGCCCTTCTGTAAGAACAAAAGACAAATTTTAATAAGTGGGTCTCAATTTAATACTGCATACGCCTTCTTTTTAGTGCAATTAGTATTTCATTTGGGTACTTTACTAAACGAACCAAACAATTTGAATTTTGTTTGTGTTGGATTTGTATCGATTCATTATGAAATCAAATTAATTTTTAACATAATTTGAAGATCGTGCTCGGCTCAATAAGCTTGATAAATTAATGTTAAGTACATTTTTAAGATCAAGAAGTTTTCCAAACCATTCATGAAGCAGTCATTAAAGTAATCTTTTATGAAGACACTGTTACATAACTAGAAAAAAATTACAATAACAATTAGCTAAAATGGTGTAGAAATATAATTGTGAACCTATATCTTTAAAATATTGAACCTATCAAAGTAATTTGTAATTTTAATGTTACTATGGGTACGTTCGGCGCGACAAAAAATAATAAAAAAAGTGAAAAATATGATTTGAAGAATTTTTTGAGAATAGGTTTTTAGTTCCATTGAAACATTTTTGCGTTAGAATTTATTAAAAATGATTAAAAAAATATTGAGATTTATAAAAAAAAGTTATTAGATTTTATAAAAAAAATTATTAGAGTTTGTAAAAATTTATCAGAATACATAGATATATATAAATTTATAGAAATTTTACGAAGTACAAGAAATATAAAATGTGTCAGAAAATTATACAAATTTTTAAAAATTTTTAATATTTTTTACTCCTTTTTTTTTAAGCACCTACCACATTGCATATTTTAAATTAGAATTTTTAAGAACACCATTTTTTTTTTTTTTTGCCTTGCCAGAAAAGCACCACTATCACCCCAATTTAATATCAAAAGTACTAATGGCTTATCATTTGAGTGTCTTTTCTCCAAGCCAAGAAAAGAAAGGACCTTACCTAATTATAGTAAATGAGACAGAGAGAGGGAGGGGGCCTCACCTAATTATAATAATTGAAAAAGAGATATATATATATATATATATATGCATGTAAGTCACCTCACCTGAGCAGCAATGGTAATGTCCACGAAGTGGTCCCCGAAGGGCAGAGCATACATGTTGACGACAGTGAGATGAAGCATCTCTACGTGGTTTAGTATTTTGGACAGATGACCTTTCTCTTTCTCACAGTGGATTCTAATAAGGACATTTTTGTCATGAGCCTTTGCTTCAATTTCAGGCAGCTGGCCCAGCACTCCTAATCCAGAGCGTAGTACTCCATTATTTTTTTTCTCGCATGAGGATGCTTCATCGGTAGAAGAAAGTTGTGCTATCTCTTCTAAGATAGTCGATTCCTGATCAGATTTCTCGTTCAGTTGATCCTCAAGCAGATCCACGCGTTCTCGAAGCTCTTTCAAGTATTGAATTGCATCTTCAAGTATGGAGGCCTCGTCCCTCTATAAACAAATATCCACGCATCAATAAAATTAGCTAGATAAATTGGCCATAATGATCAGAGACGAGGTTAGAATTTTTGATTTAGGAAAACTATTTTTTTTTCTTTGGTTGGATTTAAACCTAAATAGAATTATAATTAATATTATAAATTATATATAATAAATGTATATATGATGTTACATTCGGTTGAATTTTCAAATTTTGTATTATATATAACAATGAAAAAAAATAAAATTTTAAGAAGGTTAATCTGTTATCTAATTTTTTAATTCAAAATTTATATGTACTAATGGTAATATTTTCATGATCGAGACTAATCATTTCTTTTTTCTAAATTTTAGGAAAGGTTGAATAATAGTATAATTTTTAAATCAAAAAATTATATGTACGGATACTATTTTTTTAAACTCAGGAGAGCCATGACCTCACGAGTCTCACCATAGTTTTGTCCATAAAGATGATGAGGGTGATTTTGGCTCCATTTGGGAGTAACAAAAAAATTCTGAAAAATGATGAAAAATACTGAAAAATTTTAAAAATTATTCACTTTTTATCTCACTATATGAATTATGAACTCATAACTTATTTCAATTTATCTCACTTTTTGTTATTCCAAATGCACCCATTTTTTAAAGCATATTGTACTAATTAAATGATTTGTTGTTATATATATGGAAATTTGTAGCTATATGTGTAGAAGAAAACGTTGCTCTCAAAAAAAAAAAAAAAAAAAAAAAATTTATCCAAAACGGAATAAAAAAATTAGTGGTATGGTAGTAATATTATTATAGTAAAAATGTGCTGTGATGAATTGTTTCTTTCAAAATGATATATTCATAATCATACTACAACATTCTGATATATATATATATATATATATATATAAAAACTCTAATCAGTTAACATATATTACTTGAATATTAACAATTTAGGTTGGGTTTTGATACTGGATTTAATAAGCAAAAAGAATAAATAAGGGGGAAAAAAAGGAGAATGACAAAATGAATCTGAAATATGAGTTAGAAAATATAAGGAATTGAAATGTATTCTTTAACAAACCAATTAGTTATTTTCAATCACCATAAGAGATCCTAGATGGATCAATGAATCATGAAACCCACGTACAATAACTCCCTCAGCAGCATGCTCGGGAAGTTACTCCAACTCTCACTTCTCAAACTTTATACATATATATATATATATATATATATTTATTTATTTATTTTTCATCACAGTCAAATTAAAAATACTTTAAATTCTCTTATATTTCCTTTTATCTAGATAAATCTAGGAAGGTAATAGGGAAAAAAAATGAAAGAGAGATTTAAAGAAAGAGTTTTCTCCAGATAAATCTTGCAAGTTAAAAAAAAAATGGAAGAGAAATACAAATTAGAGAAATTATTATATGTCAAACCTGTCCGTAGAATGATTCTCTCTACTATACTGTATATTTATATATATGACATGATGATAAGTTTTGAGGGGTGTGATGCAAATTGAGTCATTTTTGAACCACCAAAGCATGTCCCTAAAGGAGAGAGAAAAGATATGAACTTCAAAATAGACTAGTTAGAGGGAGAGAGAGAGAGAGAGAGAGTGCGCGTGTGTGTATGTAAATTACCTTCTTTAACCCTGGAAGAGTAGAGGCAAGAGCCATGAAGTGTTTGGAAACCCTTTTCCTCTTTCGCTGATCAGCCATTACTGGATCTTTGGTGGGCGAAGGATTCTTAGCACCGATCTTTTTAGTCCCCACCAAGCCCTTTCCATCAAGCTTTTTGTTCAAAGCTTCACGTGGGAATTTCATTTCTCCAGACGATTCCAAGTTGGTATTTGATACGGGGGAAGTAGAGGAGCTCTCAGAAAAGGTAGAGTCATCAATTTCAAGGGATCTCATTAATTTCCTGCAAATTAAATAACCTCATTTAATTTCTCCTAAAAGGGGGGAAAAGAAGAGAGAGGGAGAGAGAGAGATTATACGACAAAAAAAGTGTAATTAAAATATAAAAATTTAGTGTAAAAATAATACGTAAAATATAAAAAATTAATAAAAATCTATAAGTTTTAATTGATTTTGATAAAGCAAACATAAGCCAGCTTTAACAAAATTATTTTTACCCGATCAAAAAAGAGTTGAGTTAATTAAAAATTAAAGCTGCTGCACAGAAAACACTACCTTTGGATTCTGAGTAATCTGCATCAGCTGATCTCTTTTTCTTTCTACTAATTCAAAAATTTTCCCCTTTATGTGTAAATATTTATAGATGCACACATACATATAGCTTTTTTTTTTTTCTTCTTTTGTGTTTTTCTTGTACTTTTTATCGAAATATAGCTTCCTTCCAAACCCAGTACCCATGAAGGTACGGCAGCGGGAATTAATACAGCCACAAATGACCAATACCCTTCCAACCAAACATGACACAAGGGCCAGTACTCTGAATTAACTGATCTTTATTGATCTTCTCTTGTGTGAAATGAAAAAATAAATTAATCCTTTAGCACACTTGATATAACCTATTCAATTATGCATGTCAAGCTAGGGTTTTTACAAACTCAATGAATATGATTAGATCATGTGGGTGGGAAGATCTTTTGAATGATCATGGTATTTGAGGGCATAACATGAAAATAATTAAATTAAAGAAGAAGGAGGAGGAGGAGGAGGAGGACTAGTTTTGTAACCCATTAAAAACTAAGGAAGCGAGAAAAGATGAAGGAGGACTAGTTTTGTAACCCATTAAAAACTAAGGAAGCAAAAAGAGAGATAGAGAAAGAGAGAGAGAGAGGGGAAATCAAGTTGTAGAGCAATCAATGTTATAAAACTAAACCATAGAAATTTCAGAAGAAGAAGATTCGAATATAATCTGCAGGAAAGATGGGGAAGCTTACCTTGTCAAGGACAGCCCTAAAACCACCGCTTCGCTTCTTCCTTCTCCTCCTCCTCCTCCTTCTTCTTCTTCTTCTTCTTTTGACCAAGTCACCACACAGGTTGAGACTTAAATTCTTCTATATATATTTGCGGCTTGATTATATATATATATATATCTATATAGTTGTATTTGTTGAGCTATCTTCTCTCTCATCACACACACTTAAGCAGTGGACTCGTGGGAATCATGGCAACCCCTCCTCTCTCTTTCTCTTGCGCGTGGAAATCATGGGGACCTCTCTCCTCTCTCTCTCTCTGACTTGTACAGTACTCTGACTCGTGGGAATCATGGAGACTAAAATATTAAAGTTTTTTTGTGGATAGGATGGAAGGAAAATACAGTTTAGGACTGACAAGTTAGAGTTGATGAAAATAAGAGAATTTGTGAAAAAATTATAATAATTTTTTTAATTAATATAATAAAAAGAAAATGAAAGCCCCTCACAACACTTAAAAAAAATAAAAATTAGGGTTTTAGGAATAAAAAAAATTAATCAAAAGTGTAAATTTTTATCACTAAATTTTATTATTATTTTTTTTTTTGGGTTTATAATATTGTTACTGACACATAGCGGAAAATAAATTTGATGCTAAATTTATTTTATGATAAAAATTAATCCTAGTGCTGAATTATATTTTATAACTAATTTTAGTAACATTTTGCCGACGAATTGATATTCTTATTAAACATATAAGAATTTGTGATAAAAAAAAATTATTATCACGGTACATAACTAGTGTCGTATTCATTTGACGATAATAACATGTTTTACTAAATAAATTTTTAATTTTTTGATCAATTATTTCATCACAAAAATATAAGTCTCCTTGTAGTGAAAAATAAGAAACTAAACCGGGAAGTTTTTTTTATTTTCCATCATTTTCTTTCCCTTTTCTCCAATTCAAATCTATAGAGTGTCATTTGGTTTGTTTTTCTATTTTTTTTCTATTTTCTGTTTTAAGTGTATTTGATCATTTTGCGCTTTTGAAAATAAGAAAAACAATTAAAACATATTTGGTCTCTTATATTTTTAAAATTTGTTTTAAAAAACAGAAAATGAGTTTACACGTAAAATAAAAAATGACAAAAAATTATTTTGAGCGTAAACAAAGAAAAATCTTAAAATAAAAAAATAAGAAAAATAAAATATTTTTTATTTTTTTTATTTTAGGATTTTGAAGATATAAACCATATAAAATAGAAAATAAAAAATCAAACCAAATGCCATCTAGATTTTTGTTTGATAAATTCTAGTTTGCTTTCTTAATTTTTTAACAAAATTTTATTTTAAGGTTTCGTTATTTAATTGTAATAGCTAAGAACCTGAGATTGTAATTTATTAGTGTTAATTAATGATATCCACATTAATTTGACTTCAAATTTGTTAATAAAGGTTAATATAACACTGCAATAGATTAAAAGTATAAATATTTAATTATTACAATTAAAAGGTTAAATTTTGAAGTGAGATTTATTTTAAATTTAGGAGCAAAAACGTCAATTGTACTCTCCCCCAAAATTCCCCCCCCCCCCCCCCCCAAATTTTTAGTACAACAAAAACTAGTTTAGTTGTTGAGGTGGGGAATCTTTGCTTCTTAATTCCAATGTTAAAACCGGATGGCACATACAAGGTTCGGTCGGTGGACCGCCTTGGCACACCATCCATGTGCCATGAGCCTTGGATATTTTTAAGAGCTGTTGGCCTTTTAGGTTGGAATCATTAATTAGAACGAACTACTGTTTGGTTTGACCTTTAGGTTTGATAGATAGGACTTTTAGGTTGGGTAGATGAAACTAGTTAGAGAAAAGCAACTATAAATGCCTGGATACATTGCATCCACATAACTAAATACAAGAAAATGTTATTCGACTTAAAAATATATTATAAATTTAAATTAAAATTAAAATTAAAATAAAAATAAAATATATAAATTAATCCTACAATTTTTCTCTCGTTTTACTTGTGATAGACTAAATCCTACAAAATTGATTAAGCTACAATTGAGTCATTCCATCAAATAACATTTGGGCTCATCTGTTAGAATAGAGGTAATTTTATTAATTCGTATCTTATTATACATGTATGAATTTTATTTTTTTTATTTTTAGTAAGTTTTGATTTCTATTTTGTCATTCCTAACCTTTTCTATTAATGGAAAAGTGAAAATAGAATCAATTTAATTTACTTAGATTTTTAGATTTGAAAGATTTCAGAAATTGAACATTGGATTCGAATAGCATATATATATATATATATATATATTTTCGTATAACATATTTGCATTTATGTATATATCATAAAAAAATAAATTAAAGTATTTTCACTAAATCAGAAACCTTAATTTGTTTTTGTATCTTTGGATTCAATAAGGTTGTGGGAAGCTTTCCTCAATTGACCACCGAGGTAAAGTTTTATTTTTGTGAGAAAGGTTTTTTTTTTTTTTTTCTTTTTTTCAGTTGGATGTTATTCATTCAAAATTAATTATTTTTAGTTTGATCTTTTGACACTTAACTTTATACTTGATTCCAAAATAATCTTTTACATTGTTTGATATTTTGATTATGTAACATAATGGATTTTTGTCTCCGATAGATTATGGATTTGTTCCCGTTTGGTTACCAAAAACTTGTAAAAAGGAAAATTGTAGGATATATATATATATATGTGTGTGTGTGTGTGTGTGTGTGTGTAAGCCCTTAATAGAGGTTTAAGCTGAGGAAAGAAAAGAAAATTGGCTTAGGTTTGATTTGAAGAGTGGTCGTGCTCAGTGCAAACCGGAAAAATGGCTGTATATATATATATATATAAGCCTTCAATGCTAATTTAGTTAGTTGTTAGAGAAAAGGATTATAAATGAATAAAATTGCTCCCATTCTAACAACTGGGTACAAATGGTATTTAACAGAAGGACTCAATTGCATTTTAATCAAAACTATAGTGTTTATATAGTCACAATTAAAATGAAAGGGGCTAAAGTAATACTAAGTATAAACTGTAAGAATAATTTTTATTGTTTACCCTTAAAATAATATAACAATGATTAGAGTGTCAAGAATTCCAAAGGTACTTCAGATTAGCAACACGATCAACACTGAAGCACTTGAAAAAGCTGTCGAGTGGGTGTGGCTAAATATCCCTCTGACGGTTAAGTTAGGTTTTTTGAAGAAGGAAAGATTGAGAAAGTAAAATGACAGAGTTTCGATAAAGTAATTAACATCTAATCTTTTTCTTTAGTGTAATTTAGTTTATATAAGTACAGATTTAGACCTAAGTTCGCCATCCCGAGTGGTTAGATCATATTTGAATGCCAGGAGTGGTATAGAAATGTGGTTAGGGGTAGAAGTGTCGGCAAAGGTAGAGCTAGGATTTCTTTTATCACCTTGAGCTACCAAATAAAGATGATTTTTTTTTTTAACTCACACGATTAATGATCAATCTAAATATGTAAACTTGTCAATTTAATTATAGTAAAAACGAACATTAATACAGGTTGAGAAAAAAAATTAATACAAGCAAAGAAGAAACAAGAATAGTAGTTACCTATAAAAATAAATAAATAAACAAGAATAGACGGGAACAATAAAAAGGGGGGAAAAAAGGAATAGGTGACAACAATAGCAATTACGCATTAAAAAAATAGTAACAGGCAATATAGCCTTACTTGCTTTTTCAGAAAAGTTATTTATACTGAGAGAATATAAAATTAAAAATATGTTCAGAATCCCGAACAAACTCACTGCAATTGAAAAAGTATATGTCTATAAAGAGCAATTACTCATACCTTATAAAAAAAAAAAGTAGTAACATGTAATAGCCTTGCTTACTTTTGCAAAAAGTTGTTTGTACTGAGAGAATATAAAATTGAAAATATGTTTAGAATCCCAAATAAACTCACTACAATTGAAAAAATATATGCCTATAAAGAGTGAAATAGTGCAGGAACAATTGTTATGAAGTTTTACTTAATTAGGTATGTGGTCTTAATTTTTGTTTTAGTTTTTTCTTTTTTTGGGGGGAATTTTAGGGGGTACTAGTTTATTTTTAATTTTTAAATATATTTGGGTTATGGGCTGAATATTACGATGAGCTATATACAATTATATTACTGCTACTAAAAACATTTTGGGTAAAAATTTTATCCGTGCTATAACTCACCTAACGTGCCTCTGCCCCCTAAGTGAAAGGAGCAAAGCAGCTCCTTTTTCCCCACCTTCGTCATTACAGACGTGTTGAAGAGTTAAACGACCAGATGTCTGTCACATGTCTTTTGTCCGAATATTTACCATATATTCGGATGATTCCCTCCAATGGTATTGTTATAATTAAATATATTAAAAATTAAATAAAATTAAATTAAAATTGAGTCCTTTATTAAAAGGTTTAAATTTTTAGGCGATCTGGTGGCCATATAATATCTTACATGACACTAAAGCATAGTTTGAGAAGAAAAAAAAAATTAACTTTTTTGTAGATGACTACTAACTCGCTATTAAAAAGTTAGCTTTGTTTGTATTTGATAATGAAAAAAAATTACCTTGTCAGTAATTATCTTTATAATTTTTTATTAATTAAACATTTTTTCCCTTTCATAATTTAAAAAAATTTAAAATATGAGAAGATAAATTTAACCATTTCAAAAAAAAAAAAGAAAAAAAAAAGTCAAATAAGCAAGTCAAAACCTTCTTTCCAAATGTAGCCTAAAACGAACAAAAATTTTGAATTCAAACCCCATTTCTGCTTGATAGTCAATTATCGCACTCGTATGGTTTTGTCAATCCAACAACAAACGAGAAATGGGGTGTGAGTATAAAAAATTAATATAAATATTTACTCCGCAGCGTACGCGACTGTAATCTTAAACTTATTAATATAAAGACTGGTTGAGTTTACCTACTCATTTAAAAATTAAAAAAAACAGATTAAACATACGAGAATAATAATTTAAATATTCTAAAAAAAGTATTTTTATTTCGGCCAACCCTCGATGCTTCATTTCATTTCAGTTCTTTCCTTCGAAATATATATATTAAATATTACTGATTTCATTCTTTCATTGTTTGTCCCCCCTCTGGTCACTTGGCAGTTCATGAACTGTAAAAACTAGCCATTATTTTATCTTATTTTTTTCCTAAATAATTATTAAAAAAAACAAAACGAATATTCCTGGCAGAAAACAGAAGAGCATATACAAGATCCTTCCCCTCTGAATAATTGATAGCCCTTTGTCTTGACATGTCATAAAAAAAATAAAAAAAATAAAAACTAAATAAATCATTTGTCTTCGACCTACCTTCCACGTCAGCAGCTTTCGGGCTTGCCTTATCTATATATTGGGCTAGCTGGCCATGCTCTGAGAATAAACTACAATACCGCTACGGACAAGACACTGCCCAATTCAATCCACATCATGTGCCTACCATGTGCCGAGGATAAAATGGGCTACTTGCTGCCCTGCACATATATATATATATATATATATAATAATTACTCAAACCCATAAATCTTCTCAATTAAATTTAAATTAAATGAGTTTCAATTCAATTAAAATTAATTAGTAGTAGATATAATTGAATGGATAAAGCAATACCTACTTGATTAATGAACATAAACACCCAATTATTTAATATTGTTGTGTCATTGTTCCGTTGCAATTGAATTCAAATGAAAATAGAATTCGTTTTCTAATTTGTTATCTCTAGCTAATAGTTTTTATTATATTAACATTAATATTATTATATTTATTATAAGTATTTAATAATCACCTCAGATGTCATATATGTGTGTATTTATACAACAGTAACTTCAGCTTTCTTTTGTTTTTAAGTTTAGAAATAATTAGTATTTTATTTAATTAACAACTTACACTAATAATTAAAATCAAGCCATAGATTTATAATTCACAAAAATATTTAAAAAAAAAAACTTAAATAGCTTGTGCATCTACAATAAAATTGACATTTAATTAATAGCTCAAAAATTTTAAATCAATCAAATTTTTATTATCGAATTAAATATTAATTAAAAATAAACAATCATAATGCACTTTTGATTGTCAATCTGTCAATTGTTATAAACTCATAGACATGTAAATTAAATTATAAATATATTAAAAAATACTAAAAAAATATGCTTAAAATTCACTAAAAGAATTAAATTTTAAATCCGAGTTCACGAGTTTGATATAATCTGTATCTAACTCGCTCAATAATAATTCGTTATTAAGAATATTGCCAGCATCTTCCCCATCCTAATCCCTCTCTTTAAATATAAGGATTATTAGTAAAAAAACACGACTCAGTAGTGTTCTTATCCCTATATCCCTTCTTTATTCCATTCCCAATAACATATTTAATTCTCAATATCTAGGGAATGAAAAACCGGTCCTTACATATAAAAATTAATTTTTTAAGTGGCCCCACCACCACATCAACAATCGGTCCCTATACTTCTTTTCTATGTCATTAATTTTCAATTGACAAAAATGTTAAATTTCAAATTAAAAAAAAAAAGAAAGTTACCATTGGAGTTTGAGAGTTGAAAATAAAAATAATTATTACTTTTTGAATTTCAAAATAATTATTGTGTTTTGAAATAATTTTACTATTTTAACTAATTTTGACTAATCTTGACTACATAAAGAATGAGTATTGGGAATCGGCTGGGGGTGCAGAAGGTTGAATAGTGACTTCTTATACCATTAAATGGCACTATAGTACTACAGAATAAGGATTGGAATGAAAAAACTGCTGGCAATGCTCTAAATAGGTATAATTAGGTTCCAATTTATTTAATCACAACTTATTTATGACTTGACCCACACCCACCTATTTATCGACTCTAATTTCTATTTTTAGCTAAGCTCTACTTATATGTCATTGTGTTTTATGTATGAAAACCACATTCACAATATGAAAAACATAATCATAAGATGGACTTCATATTTAAACTGTTCAAATTATCATAACTTGATATCATTATCGTACTCACGCTCGTAAATCTCATCATATATGTATATAACCACAAAGTACCATTATCTCAAGTCATCACCATAGCTCATCCACACCATACACATACACACACAACACATACAAGTAGGTACTTTATATAATTGGCCCGTGGCCACTTTGCCCAATAAAAATACACCTAGGAATATTAATGAGACAAGTACACGATGGTACTCCACTCGACTGAACTCCGTAAAAATCCATTGGAAAATACCCTAGTGGAATTGAAATGGATTTAGGATTGAAATTTAAAACTTATACGGGTTTGAGAAGGGTTTGAAATTTGCTTGTAGAGTACCTGATACCTGTTTATTCTTATAGGATTCTCGATACCCAATACCCGATAAGTACCAATATAATATAATATCTATATATTTAAAATTTTATCCCTAAAATAATATAATATAATATAATATAGAGCTTTTTTTTTTAATTTCTTAATTTATAGTTCTACTAAACACTTTTATTTTTACTCTGTTTAAGTGTAAAATAACAAATCCTGTGTTTGAAAATTTGAGATTTATTTATATTTGGTTTTCTTTGTAATTGTTTTGTTGATAGTTTTGGTAAAAACATGTATGTGAACAAGGTAATCATGTGTTAAACTTGGAGATTGACCAATGAACTTGTTTACTTTAATAAATTTAACATTTTTGTCACTTACAATTTTTTTATTTTTCTATTTCAAATCAGGTATCTAACGGGTATTTAATGGATAATTTGACTAATTGTGCTTAATCGAGTTTCGTATTGGAACGAGTTTGGTGGGTTAGGGATAAGACGGGTTTGGATTTCAACTAAAAAAATAAACGAGTTTGGAATGATAATGGTAAATAAAAAAATAAGCACGTTCGGTAATGAGATTTGTCAATTGGTCGAATACTCTATCTGTTTACATCCTTAAATATACTATCTCTCAATGCCTACATTCATTGCAGTACAAATGACAATATTTCATCGTGGGCATCTGTGTTTTTTACTACAGTTAAAGAAAAACCACCATGCCATCAGAGGCATCTGTATCGCTTTAAAAGTTACTAACTTACTAGAAATGAAAATCAATTCTTGTGCAGGTTTAGGTACTTTCAACCAATCGGTAAGTGTATCATTTATTTATTAGTATCTTCTGATACAAAATCAAGACACTACTCAATACTACAGCAACAACATATCATAATTCCAACTCACACGACTCAACACATCATTATCAATCTCATCTAATCACCAAAATAAAAACTAAGCTCCATATGGCACACTCACACCATGCATCGTAACACATCAAAACCATGTCATAACGATATCATCATAATTAACTAATTTCATCATAACAAATCTTAGTTTTTAGGAAACATATTTAATTCAATAACATAACATATACCAATTATTCTGTCATGCATTATACTATACTAACCATATATATAAAAATTGAAGTTTATATTGAAAAAGAATGAAGAACGCCAACTGACCCTAGGTCATGTGCATGTGGGAGCCAATCCTATGCACATGCTTGAGCATATTGGACGTCGTGCAAATGCCTAGGGACCATATAGTTAGATAATTGCTTAATCTGGTGTACTCAAGTGCATCAAGAGTCAAGGTCAGAAGAATATCAAATATAAGGTCACTTTTTCACCAACCTATGGTTATACCATCGGCAACATTTACCTACTATTGCAATCAAATCATAATAGTTGTCCATTAGTCAATTTATGCTAATAAACACTAAAAGTATATGCAAACGGTGGGGCGTTCTCTCTCTATCTCTCTCTCTATGTGTGTGTGTGCGCGTGTGTTTAAATTTCTAAGAATTTTTATGTTCCTAACTCGATTGTCAAAATCCATGGTCAAGTAGCCCCTCTGGCCATTTTATTTCACTTTCTTCTTGTAAGTAGATTCACATTTTGATAGGAAATACATATGATGAATTTTTTCCTAACAGTCATAATGGAATATTTACGAAATTATTTTTTATTTTTATTGCTTGCTAAAGTATTTTTTTAACAAGGATAATGTCGATATCTACTCATATTTTTATTTTATTTTGTCATTCATTTTACTATTATAATTGTAATGACCCAGAGTTAATTTGAATTATATTTTATTATTCAATAAATTCTGTTCAATATTTAAATTAAATAATTTTATTTTATTTATTTAATTTTGTGTTGTATTTAAAAGACTAAATTTTGGTAACATTTCAGAGGATTTAAAAATTTTAGCGAAAAGGGTACAATTTTCTTAAAACCATAGAGGAGAGCATGTAATTATTTAATTTATTATGGTTATATTTTAATTGATATATGTATATATAATGCCAAAAAAAAAAGAAAGTATAGGAAACCCTAATAATATTGTGGCGAGCTAATATTTGTGGACTGCTTAGTATTTCTTGGTTACATCGTTGCTTCCCTACAAGTTACGAGTTGCTTTCTTCAATTGTCGAATCAAAGGTAAGGGGTAGAACATTAGTTCTTCTATTGACATAAAAAAATCAATTTTTTTTTATGTGTGTGTGTATATATATATGTAAGCGTATATACTCTTTCATATATTGACAAATGGTAAAAAAGAAAAAAAAAAAAGACAAATATGAATCCTATGCATGTAATGCTTTGTTTTTCTTGGAACTCGTGCATGTTAAATGGACATATATGCCTTGCAAAGTAATGGTTTGATAGATGCAGAGTAACTTTTTTTTTTATTCAAAGTGATTTATTTTGATTTTGTCTTTATATGTTAATGGGACCCACACACTTTAATATATATATAGTGTTAAAGTCATTAATGGTCCCAAGACAAATTGTTTGTTTGCTAATTATTATTTAATGCATTAAATCCTTGCCAAGTAATTAATAGGTACTACTCTGGATCATTTAGTTTGAATTATTTGAGTGTAATAACAATTGATTTGTTTAATGAGTACTGGTGGCGTGATTGACAACGTTCTCATGGGATATATAATTTATTTATAATTTTTTAGAACTTTGAAATTAAAAAAAAAAAAAAGCCAAAGTATCTAACATGGATATAAAAATGAAATTTTGATGTGTTTTGTTTGGGTTGAAGGGTATCGAAAATATCGGGTGTACGTACTCAAGTGTTGAAAGTTCCAAAATCCGCACGAGATGGTAATCGTGTCCAGTAGGCTTGTAACCTACAAACGAGTAGATGTCTAAGTGTGACGTATTATATTCCTAAGGCTTCGACCTTGGAAGCAGAAACCGAAAGATGGTGTATATTAGTTAGGTCCTATTTCTACGAGATAACTAAGTAGACATCAAAAAAAGGTGTATATTGGTTAGGTCCTGTTTTACGAGACAACTAAGTAGCAGTGCCTTGCAATCAAATTATTTTCTTTTGATGTGTTATGTGGTGTTAAGACATGTTCAAATTATTAGGAAGATTAATTAATTAATAAATAAATTTTTTTATTTGGGATTGTTATTTATGCAGTAATGTTTCACTTAGTAGCATGTTAGGGTATTATTGCATTTATATTATTGTTAGAGTTCCGAGCACACGTAGTATTAGTGCTCATTCTTTTACTGCTTGTAATACAGGTAATGAATTTGAGTCATGTGTTGAACTTGCTCAACATGAAAATTGGAATTTTATTTATTTTTGTTTAATTGCATTAGATTTTCTTTAGAAAATTATTTTAGTGAATTGTAATAAACCTCTATTTGTGAGATGAATATTTATTTAATTTTTGGGAGATCATTTGGGCTTAGTTTTTGTGTAAAGACCCAAAATTTTTGGCTTTTTTATTTTAAATTTATAATATTTAAAATTCTGATATTTTAGACCGCCATTTATATTTTATGTATATGATCTTGTGTTAATTTATTTTTATGTTATATGTATTAATGGGTGCATAGGTATGTATTGAATAATAGGTTAATAACTCCTCAGTAGGGAGGGGAGGCGTTGATATTTGTTTATTACTTTGTGGAGAGGCTAAGAGTTGGCAGGTTGTGTGAGAGTTAGATGAAGAATTAAGGAGGTTTTTATGAGTGCATGCATCTGAGTAAGAGAGAGGGAGATTTTTAATTAGTGCATAAATACCCTTTTTCACATTTACACCATCAGTTTCATTATCTCCCGTATAACTCTATACACCTCTTTCATCTTTTGTTGTTTTATTTTCTTTCTTCTCTCTTCTTCCTTTCTGTGTGAGAAAATAATAATAAAATAAAATAAAGAGAGTTGTGCCTACTATTTATCCATTGGAAGAAATGGCGAACGTGATCATAGAGGAAATTTGGAGTAAAATCGACGGAGACTGTTCATAGGGTCAACTTGAGTTGGTGTTTTATTTGGAGTTTTTATATACTTTGTCGACGTATATAATTCGAGATAGGTGGGATTGTGTTTATTTGATATATTTTTTATTATCATGTCATGTATATATATATGTGTAAGAGATGAAAAACTTGTTCTATGAATTGATTCTTGATTATGTGAAATTCTAGAACTTTCACATTGAAACAGGTACACGATTTTCCCATAAAAATCATGCTTAGAGATTGAATTAAATCTTGATATTTTTATCCGGGCAACTAGGCATATAGAGGGTTGTCTAGTAAAAATTTAAAAATTTTTGAAATTTAAATGAATTTATTAAAAATAGTCAAACTTGACTAATTGGTTGGGATTTCTATGCTAGGATCAGCACACTATTTTTGTATGAAATTAATACTTAGAGGGCGAATTAATTTTTGATATTTTTATATATGGGAGTACATATCCAAACTAGTATCCAAAAAATTTTCATATTTTTTTAAGTTAAAATGGATTTTACAAAAATCGTGAAAATTGACTATTTGTTTTAAATTGCTGTGCGGACAGGAGTTTAATTTTTGGTATAAAAATGATACCTAAAGATTAAATTAATTTCTAAAAATTTTATATACGAAACTAGACATGTTAGATATACTACAGTAAATTTGTTATAAATTTTTGAGTAATAATTTATTTTATAAAAATATTGAAACTTGGCTGCTTGGTTTACATTGCTGCACTAACAACAGTCAGATATTTGGTATAAAAGGTAAAATAAAAGTTGATATAAATTTTGAAATTTTTATATGTTAAACTAGATGTATGAATGAGTTTTCTGTAAAAATTTCAAAAATTTTGGATTTAAAATGGATTTTATAAAAATTATGAAAGTGAGCTATTCTGTATGATTCTAATAGAAATATCTATTTAGTATTCTTAAAATCTGTATTATAGGGCTTTATGAATAAATTTTAAATTTTTTTTTATGAAACTGGAGTTAATTATAAGTATTTTAGGCTTTTGAATTAGTATAAAATATTTTATTTTCTATTTTTTTTATGAATTATCAAAATTTATGTCTTGAATCCTTCTTTGTCATGGCATGCTTGATATAAAAATTTTTTTATCAAGCTAGCTGTATATATATTCTTGAATGTGGTTGCATGAGATTTATTTCATAAATGTTATAATGAGAATGATATTGATAGATGGGTAACATTAAACTTAGGCCCAGGAGAATTAACTTCATAAACTTACCAAAAAAAAGAATTAACTTCATAAGACTTATTGATTTAAATGATGAACACAAAAAAAATCAAATTAAGGAGAACTCTTGTGCATGTTGTGCTGTTAATTAAAGGAATTACTTGTGATTTGATTTTTGGGTTATTGGGGTCATTAAGGGTACTAGAAAGAGTGAGTTCTAGAGCCCAAAAGTTGGAAGCCCCAAAACCTACGCAGGGTGGTTAGCATAACCAATAGGTTAGAAACCTACGAAATGTATATACGGCTCATTCTAGCATATATTTAGTACCAAGACTGCGGGACTGGTTTGTCTACTAAGGCAAATGAGTACATTTGGGACTACGAGACCAATTGTACCCCATGACTGAGGTCTGGGGATGTGATGAGTACATCTAGGACTGTGGGACTAGTTGTACCCCCAGCTTAGGCCTGGGGATTTATTTTGGGTTTAGTTCTGAGGCCACATACTAAACTTGCAGAGCACATATTAATTAGTGTTAATAGCTTTGCATGATTAAGAAATTATATTTTATAAATACTTTCTAAGCACACGTAGAATTTAGTGCTCACCCCCTACTACAGTCGGTAATGCAGGGGTTGATGCTCGTGATGGACTAATGGGTTAGCTAGTCGTCTTGGGTTGTTATAGTTGGATGATTTGTTTTATTTTGCATTCCAACATTTAAATTATAAAGTAATGGAGTATTGATTTGGGCCCATATTTTTGACATGGTTCTGTAGCCCATTTTTAGGGCATTTTAAAGGTATTTTGAATATTCAAGAAATTGAATAATACTTAACTTTAATTAGCTTCCGCTCTGATATGGTATATTTTTCATAGTTTAATATTTATTTTTGAGTTTCGTTACCACATCCCTGGTTGTGGATTTCAGGGCGTGATAGTTTAGTATTAGAGCCTAGGTTTAGCAATACCTAGGGACAGTGGGAATTTTTTTTATGGTTTTGGGTTTATGTGTTATGAAACGTGTTATGTATGATTTAATTTTTGGGGCCTTAAAATTTCAAACTTTAAATTCTGTTTTTCCTTGTTTCTAGCTCGATGGCATCGAGAGATGCGCCAGTTGTTAGGGGTAAAGAACATAGGTGACCTACGGGGTGTAGGGTTCAAGCCGGTCGTGGCCATGGAGTTCAGGTTGGTTTAGGCCGTGGTGCCCCAGTTGAGGGGGTACATCCAAAGTTGACCCGTGAGCAGGGATCTAATGCAAGTACAGGGTTTGAGGTTCTGTCAGGTGGCTCCAGTGCCACAGCAGGAGGAAGTGCAGTCCGGACAGCCTTCGGTTCGGATACCAAGGGCATTTGATTCTGCCACTTTTATGCAGCAGATAACGGTGGCCATGGCACTATTAGCAGAAGATGGAGCACGAATGGGACCTCCACCAGCTTCTAGTCAGCTGGTGGGTTCCTTAGAGCGCTTGAGGAGGATAAAGCCTCCCAGTTATAACGAAGCGCCAGACTCCGATGTTGTAGAGGGTTTTCTCAGCCAATGCGAGAAAATTCTCAAAGCTCTTCAGATCACAAATATTCAGACAAGGATTTCCTTCGTCACTTTTCAGTTCACTAGTGATGCTGCTATGTGGTGAAGCTCTGTAGAGGGTTCACAGGATGTGGCAACTTTGACTTGGGAGAGATTCTAGGAGTTATTTCGTGAGCACTTTCTCCCTATCACTCTTAAGGATGCGAAGAGGGACAAGTTTATAGCCTTGACTCAGGGAAACATGACAGTGTTGGAGTATGAGCATCGGTTTGCTTCTCTCTCCACTTATGCTCCAGAATTGGTATCCACAAAGAGATACAGGTGCAGACGGTTTGAGAGTGGTCTATGAGTAGGCATCGGGAGCAGAGTTGTTCCACTAGGGTTGGATGATTACAAGATCTTGATTGGTCGGGCTATGACCATTGAGAATGACCTAAATGATGTCAGGATGATGAATGAAAACAAGCCGAGTAAGAGTATTGCTCCTCAGTCAAATAGCGGGCACAAGAAAATGAATAGGAAGGGACCCAGTGAGTCCTAGCCATAACGTTTCCAGCAGAGGAGCGTGGCTCCTACTCAAACAGCTAGCAAGGTACAGTCTCAAGGGCCGATTGTGTGCCATATTTGTAATCAACCGGGCCATAAGAAATATCACTGCCCATTGAGGCGTGCACCGGCCAGAACTGAGTAGCGGTTTGAGTCACAATTTAAGCAAAGGTCGGGACTGCTAACGTGTTACTCTTGTGGGCAATAGGGACATATCTCTAGAAACTGCCCTCAAGGTAATAGTATAACAAGATTTCAACAACCGGCATAGTCAGTTTAGAGTAACAAGCTGGTAGCATCACGGTCTTTCCAGAATCAGTTCCAGCAGAAACCGCAGGGTACTGCCCAAAGTTTTTAGAGGATAGCTCAGGGTGGTCTGTAGCAGGGCAGAAAGGCGGAAGGCCACCAGTAGCTCCTACTCAGGGGAGGGTAATTACCATAATACCGACTGATGGACCTGTTGAGCCCATTGTGGCTAGAGGTACATTTGTAGTTTTCATCTCACATGGTACTGTCTTGTTAGATACGAGAGCTTCGCATTCATTCATATCTGAGAATTGTGTGTCTGCACTTAAAATATCTGTTGAATACTTGTCACTACCTTTCTATGTTGAAACCCCAATCGGGGGATACTCCCAGTTGGATAGAGTTTGTCGGGGTTGTGTGATAGCAGCAATGATGGAGACTTCAGTGAATTATTATCAGTTCTTGCATGATTTTATTGTGCTAAAAATGGACAGCTTTGATGTGATACTTGGGATGGATTAGTTGATTGCGTACCGAGCATTCATTAATTGTTCTAAGCGACGTGTGACCTTGCACACTCCTGAGGGGAAAGTGATAAAGTTTACAAGAGACTGCTACAGTCCTTAGGCTTTGCTTTCTCTAGATGTGCAAGGACGAGTGGACCTTTGTAGTTTGTTTACCTATTTAGTAGTGGAAGATGGGGAGCAACGTATGGCTGAGATGCCACGGGTAGTTTGCAAGTTTCCAGAGGTATTCTCGAAAGACTTGTTTGGGATACCACTAGAAAGAGAAATGGAGTTTACAATTGATTTGGTTCCAGGGACCGAGCCAATATCTATTGTGCCTTGTCGGTTAGCACCCACAGAACTAGTTGAGTTGAAGACTCAGATTGAGGATTTGACCTCAAAAGGATTTATCCGACCTAGCACATCTCCGTGGGGTGCACTAGCACTGTTTGTAGCAAAAAATGATGGTACTCTCAGGATGTGCATTGACTATAGAAGACTTAACAAAGTCACCATCAAGAATCGGTATCCCTTACTGAGGATTGATGACCTATTTGATCAACTGAAGGGGTCGATGTTCTTTTCGAAGATCGATCTAAGGTCGGGTCATCACCAGTTAAGGGTGTGAACAAAGGATATCCCTAAGACAGCATTTAGGACTCGATACAGCCATTACGAGTTCCTTGTTATGCCATTTGGGTTGACAAATGCACCAGCAGTATTCATGCATCTGATGAATCGGATATTTAGTAAATATTTGGATCAGTTTGTGGTTATCTTCATTGATGACATATTAGTCTACTCACAATCAGATGAAGAGCATAAGAGGCATTTGTGGATTGTGCTTCAGACCTTGAAGGATAACCAGCTGTATCCCAAGCTCAGTAAATGTGAATTTTAGCTTCAAGAGGTGAAACATATTTAAACATATTTAATTCATATAGTAAATGTGAAACATATTTAATTCAATAACATAACATATACCAATTATTCTGTCATGCATTATACTATACTAACCTGTAATACCTCGGACTTTGTGTTAACATAAGTATAAGGTCTCTGATGTATTTTGGGAGTAATGTATGTTAATTTAGTGGAATGGATCATTTATGGTGCTTTAGAGTTGAGAACTTTGAAAGAAATGGGTTACGCCATCAAAAGTGGGCATTTTAGCCAAGTGCAGGAAAAATAAGGCACCTTGGGCGCCCAGCTGAGAAGGCATGGGCACCCAAGGCATAGTGGAATTGACAGGTATAGGTTTTTCTGCATTTTTTAGCCGAGCCTTACCCTATTCACACCTATACCTAGCTAGAGGTGATGGGAAATCTGAAAATCACTGTTGAGGGACTTAAAATATTGGTTAAATATATATATGTGTGTGAGATGATGCAAGATAAAGAGAGAGAAGTTGTTTGGGAGGGAATAAATCGGGTGAAGAAGTAAGGGTAGAACAAAGAACCGGGTGGAGAAAATTGAAGGTAGGTCTTTCTAACCTTCATGGAAATCAAATTCCTCTTGCAAAAGTGAAATTAGAACCTCAAGAAACCTTCCTGTGTAATTTTTTTGTAGTTTGGATGAAGGAGAGAGGAGATTGAGTCCATCAAAGCTTGAGGGGTTGAAGGCTCAAAACACCTTCTTGTTGATCCATCTTCTTACAACTTGAGTGCTTGCTCGATTCCAACATATTAATATTGGCTCGACCCCAAGTGCAGGGTGTCTATTGAAGCATAATAACCGATAAGAACTGGATCATGTCCACAGAGAGCCTTGATAAAAATTAGTGAACAAATAATTCTTGGACAAAGTTTTAGGCAAATTTCAAACCCACAATGAATGATAGAGATTGAATTTGGTTTTAGCAATGGTTGCTTGGATAAAGTTTTTTTAGAAAACAAATTAAAGAAAACCTTGGATCCAAAATAAGCTCGTAGTGATTGCCAATAAATTCCAAGAGATTAATTACTCAAACTACACCTAAAAAGGGTAGATCGGAAGATATTCGATATATAAAACCACTTAGGACAATCCAAATCTGATTTGAATAAGAAATTAAGAATAAAAATCTGTTGAGAATTCAAATCAAACACATAATATGCATAGCTCATAGATCTTACATACAAATCCTAGGAATAGCAATTACCATACAAATCTAAGAGAAAGGCATGATAATTCTATGTAGAAATCTATAAATAAAAGCCATAAACCATACAAAATTGGAGTTCAATTGAAATCTTAACTCAAAAATCAATAATCAACTCAAATCAAACATAGATTGATCCATTAACATAAGAGATTCCAGCTTTAAGCCCATTACCTTGGAATTTTTGCAAATCACTACGAGACTTGCCTTGAATCCAAGAAAGAAGTCTACTCAATCATCATAGAAGAAGAAAACAATAGAAAATGAAGTAATTCCATTCATAGAACTAAAATTCTGGCACAAAAATCCCAAGAAATGAAGATGGATTCACTTTCTCTCTCTAAAATTCTCTCTCTATAAAAGGAAAATTAACTAAATGTAATATACGTCTGTATCTCCCTCAGACGACCTCTTTCGTACCTATATATATGAAATATAACATGTAAAAGTACATAACTGCCCCTTTCTCAAAAATTGAATTTGAGGATCCTCGCATTGCAAGTTGGTTCGAACAAGTGTTCGAACAAACTGATTGGTTCGAACAAGGGTTCGAACCAAGTTCTGGGACTTAGTCAATTTCACTCCAGTTGAACCTTGCATAGCCTCTGTTGTTCTAACCAGTGTTTGAACAAAGGTTGGTTTGAACAAGGGTTCGAACCAAGTTTTGGGACTTAGAAAATTTTAATCTTTTGAAGCTTGTCACCCTTCTATTGATCGAACCAAGGTTTGCACAAGGGTTGGTTTGAACCAAGGTTCGAACCAAAATTCCATACCTAGAAAAATTTGAGCTTCTGATGCTTGTCACCTTTCTGTTGATCGAACCAAGGTTCAAACCACGTGTGATTTGAACAAAGGTTCGAACCACTTTGCCTTAATCGATTTCTTCACTTGTTGGTCTGCATCAGCTTCTGTTGTTCTAACCAAGGTTCAAACAACATATGGTTTGAACATTGGTTTGAACCACTTTTCCCAACACTTAGCCAATTTCTGTTGCATCTTTCTCTGGTGTGCCTTCTGTGGTTAGAACATTGGTTTGAACAACAGTTGGTTCAAACATGTGTTCGAACCATTTTCTTGATTTCTTCCAATTTAGTCCAACTTCATCTATTTTAGACCCAAACACCTGCAAATCACAAGGAATCCTCATGAATGCATTTAAAAGCATTTTCTCATCTTTTTAGAATATAAATATACCCAACAAACCACAAATTAAGGTTTATGATTGTACTTTTCATAGTACAATCATTGAGGTAGGGATTTAATGCCTCATTCTTACATATGTAATATGTAACAAGGAGTAGAATACCATTAGAAAACCTTTTTTAAATGTTGGTTACATTCATGGAAGAAAATGGGAGTTATACACATGCATATATATATATGTATAGGTTGAGAGAGTGAAAATGGTGTTTTGATCCATAGCTTGACTTGTGGTTGATGAAAACTCAAATTTATGACTTTGTTAGATGCCTAAGAGCCTCGTGTTGATGTTAGAAACATGAAAATTTAGGTATTTTCACTTTAGCTTGGTCAATATGAGGTCCTAAGGGTGAGAAACCATGAAACCAGAGAACAGGGTATGAAACCCGAAACTTGGCCCAAGTTGTGGGCGCACCAGGTGTGGGCACACGACTGAGTGTCAGCTTGGGCGCCCACCGAGCCTAGGTCACTTTTCCTGACTTTGCTTAGTTTGACCTCCTACCTTAGGTTTATGAAAGATTTGGTAACATGTTTTTATATGGAACTTTTACTTGATTAATTGCATGGATTTTAAAAGAGAAGTGAGCTTTAAAAATTGATTAAGGATTGGTTATCTTAAGCTACTGGGAATTAACTTGTAAGGGTAAGTGAATGTCACCTTGAATTGCATGAATTGGAAGATTACTTTGAGATAAGACTCTTAATTGAATAGGATTGTAAATATGTCTTAATGTAAACTAAATGTTGAGGTATATGAACTTGTGGTTGATTAAATAAAATGTGACTTGACAAAGGGAACTCATGTTCATAATATTAAAGAATGTTGAATGTTTAATGATGCTTGATCAATGTTGTTATGTCATGAATCTTGGGATGAACCGAAATGTGGATATGTGTTATGAGAAAGTATATGATGTTGAATGTGAACCTATGAATGATGAGATGTTATGTGATGAATGATTGTTTGTGTGTCGAGGGCTGTGGTGGGGTGCGGTAAATAGGAAGGGTTTTGAGATTACCCTCAAGTTGAGAGTCTCGGAACCTACGCAGGGTTTGGTGTCAATGCCAGTGGATTAGTAGCCCACAACATTGTGAGTGTATAGGTTACCCGTGACCTTGGATTGTGGTTCTAAACAATGGTGATCGGTTTACCATTTCCGTTGGGTCTGGACCTATAAAAGACAGTGTTGTGTATACACCCAACCCCCGATGATTTGTGTGACTATGGTTGTGTGATAGATTGGCGGAAAGTGATAATGTAGATGTGGATATGTGATTAAATGTTGAAAATGTGATGTGGTGGCATGGAATATGATTATGATTAAACATCAAAGAGATAATTGAAATGTGATTTGAACCAATGAATAAAATTTCAAAGATTAAATATTAATTGGAATTGAACCCTCCTTAGGATATTGTTATGTGAAATTGTATATGTTTCAAATTCATTATAGTAATGTTGATAAATCATTGTGGCTCTAGAACATATTGAAGTAACTAGATACACCATGAAATGCATGCATGTTTGGAATACATATCATATATGTTTGTTTGAGACATTGTGGGCACAAGTGGACCCGTGCTCACGTCCCTATAGAATTTGAAACAGGTACAGGTCATAACAATCAAGTGGGTTAATGGGGTTGGGCTAGAAGGGTGTGCATGAGCCCTACCAAGGTTAGCAAAGCTCTTGGTCATCTAGTTTAAATTTTTTTTGGAATTGTAACATTGTACATTGCTAGACTTATTCGATTTGGTTGTAATGGCCTTAAGGCCTAAGTTATGTATTAATAGGGAATGGTGTATAGAGTATGTGACCTGGCAATAGTCAAGGTTAAACTTATGTTATTTTATCTTATGTCTCGGGCTCACTAGTTTACGTTGTATTGCTCTGATCATGGGTTGGTTATGTTAGTACATGTTGTGTGTGTTTATCACTCACCCCTCGGGTCACGAGATTCGGGGTGTGACATAACCATATATATAAAAATTGAAGTTTATATTGAAAAAGAATGAAGAACACCAACTGACCCTAGGTAATGCACATATGGGAGCCAATCCTATGCACATGCTTGAGTATGTTGGACATCATGTACATGCCTAGGGACCTTGCTACCATACACACAACTACAAACATCTTATACAGTTGGTGTAGTTGTACGTAGGACTAACTTGTAGTCAGTAAACTCAGAAATATAGGTCTCAAACTCGTTTTTAAATCCCCAAACTAATTCTTATCCAATTCATCACGATAACAACATCGATATTTTTTAAACTAAGTCTAAAATATACATCTTTACCCTTATCAACATGATTTACTATAGATTCCATCAATCCAAACTCAAACCTCAATGTATCTAATCTCTCTCTCTCTCTCTCACACACACATATCATCTTTATCCTCACAATCTCTCACATTTTATCACATACTAACATTATGTAGGCTTAAGCAAAACTTAATTAACCAAAAACACAAACCAAAGCACTCTACTGCCTTACACATGATCAAGGAGAAGTTGTAGAAAAAAGATAGAACATCAAGTTAAACCTGAGCTCACTTAAACTACGATTAAAAAAGCCACCATGGATTACTAGCAAGCTACCACTGAGCACCACCACAACCTCAACCCATTCACCAAAGCATAAGACCCAGCTCACACATACCTTCAAGCTCTCTCTTAAGCTCTCAGCTCTCAACTCTCTCCTTCTGAAACCCGTACTAAAACACACACATACTCTATCTAAACTCAAAATGAGAGACATAAAAGATAGGAGCAAGTGAAAAGAGAATAAAGCTTCTTCGAGAAGCCAAGACACACAAAGCTATGCGTATACATATATATATGTATAAAGTAAGAAGGGATCAGGTGAGACAGGATAACAAAGTTGAGACAAACTCCATGCATGCTAAAAACACCTTAATAAGCCATGTACATGAGAATGCTAATTTGGTGCACATTCAAGACACCCACAAACCATGCACACAAAAAATTCCTTTTTGTATGCACGTTAAACCCTGTCTTTTAAAAAAAGCTCTAAGTGTTTAGTCAAAGTTAACTAAGGTTAACATTTAACCTAACCACCAATCCAACAAGTCAACCTAAATGAATCTATCCCACAAACAGCGTGTATACCTTGAAAATATGCAAAAGAATAGTTACATAAAATTCAAGTCATTTCAAATCAATTTTAAGTTATTGAAATATTATTTTAAGTTTTATCAAATGAACATAAAAGTAACAGTTAGATTTAACTTTTTAGATTTGATTAACCTCTAAACTTTTGAGTAAATTTCATTTTAGGACCTTACCTTTTAATTATAATAATGAAGGGTCTCAAATTCTAAATTTGCATAATTTTAACCCACAATTAGAAAATATTTCATTGAATGGGCACATAATGTATTAAATGACCATTAGCCAATTTAACAAGAGATTTGTTAATGAAAGTTCACAAATGTTAACATTACAACAAATTAAAAATTTAGATCCTTAATTATTACAATTAAAAAGTCCTATAAAGTCTAATTCGGTTAAAAACTCACAATTGCACATTGTAATTTACCATAACTTTAATTTACAAATTATAATTTTTTTGTATAAATATTAACTATTTTTAGTTTCTTTCAAAAATTAATTAGGGAAGTAATTTAATCAATTACTTGTTTTGATTAGTTAACTTAATAAAAATGAGTGTAAACACAATATTGCACTTTTCGTAAATAATAAATTAAGTTATTGCAATATCAAATTATTGGTGTCCCATTTATTGTAAATGTAATCATCCTCATTTAATTTCATATACTTTCTCTAAAATCAACAGTAATTTATAATATTCACAATAAAATTCTTTTTAATAGTGCTTAAGAAATTGATATCATGCGTGAACATTGATGATTTGGTAAATATTATGGCATTTATGTCAATATTTAAAATTTATTAATTATTAAAAATAAATGAAATGAATTAATTAATGAATACATCATCTCTAAAAATTAATTTATCAAGTCTATATTTATTTTGATTTTCAATTATGATTTTTAATTATTTTGCTAAAACGAAAAGAATTAGTGGAAAAAAAATACATTGCTAGCAACTATGTAAAAGTTACAATAGGTAGTTATAAAAGGTAGAAAATTAAAAATTAAGTAAAAATAAAAATTGAGTGAGATCTAAACATAATTTACTAAGCACATTTAAAAAACGTTATAAAAATACTTTTGGAATATATCAAACAAGCAATTATATTACTATTATGATTTTTTATTTTCTTGTGAAAGAAAACAATTCAAAATGACAAACAATTTTTGAAATATATTTACAAGGTGCATAGAGATGGGAAAAAATGAGAGAAAGATGGTAGTTTTGAAGTATTATTTTTAAGGTTTCTATAAAAGGGATAAAAATGAAAGAAATGTGATAGATTTTTAAGTATATTCAAAACAAAAAGGGCAGAATTAGATATATTTGAAATTAGGAAGACAAAAATAAGTTCTCTCTTAAAAAAATAAAAAGATCGACACCACAAGTTTGTGCATGAATCAATAAAACCTTAAAAGAAAAATAATTTTATTTATCTATCTCTCTAAAACAAATTTAGAAAGAAAAACAATAATTTTATGTTGGTTTGTATGGGAGCTATTAGAGCTTTTATAATCCCCACCTAGACTCGTCGTGCTTAGTAGTATGTTTTTATATTATATTTTAATTTATATAGTTTTTGCTATTTTGAATTTTTTGAGTATAATTATGAGTATTATTACTTTTTTTTATATTTCGATTTATAGCTTTTATTTTTGAAGTTTTAGTGGCTTAGTGGATTTGAATCCTAAACTTGTTTGAGATGATTAATTGAGTAAAATGGGTATGAAATGATAGAGTTTAACTTGTCATAGGGATAGAGACAGCTAAATGATATATACATATATATTTTACTAGAGTCGGGGTAAGAACCATAAGATTTAATTAAACTAGTCATATTGACATCTAGTATTTACTAAATCATTGGCCAAGTTATGAACCGGTTAGTTGGGTTCCATTTAAGGGTTGATAAGGGTACGTACTCACAATTTGATTTGGCTTCAAAATCTTAATCAGATCATAAGTCGTTGGTCACGAAAATTTTATAACTACAATCAAACTGTTTAACTAAAGAAATCTAACCACTCATTTTTTGTTTGATTTGAGAGTTTTATGAGAAAACAAGAAATTTTATATTTTGATATTTTGGACACTATTAGTAAATTATAATTTAGGTTATTTGGAAAGCTAACAACTATTTGTATTATTTAAAAAAGGTTTTTTTTCTCTATAAGTTAAATTTATTTTCTCTTAATCTATAGTATTCTAAGAATTCGTAACTACACCAAATAATCCCTTATATATTTTAGTGCAAAAAAGGTTTCTATATATATATGAAATTGCGACCCTCAACTTTTTTTGTTGATATATTTAAATTAGTAATTTTCTAACTAAGATTACATTTTTTAATCCGTTCTTAAATTTATTTAACATAATATAAATATATATATATTATATTCCATAGTATCAATTTGATTGGTTAAGTGACTCCTTAGCTTGTAAACTAAACCAAATCACTGAGTTTTTCAAACTTTTTAAAACATAGAGGCTATTTAGAGTGCTAAAATTTGTCAAAACTTTTTAAATTTTGTCATATTTTACATTGTTGGTTGCTTAGTGTGTTCTTCAAAAAGTTGGAGATTCTTGGAGAAAGTCGAAGAAAATTGGTAACAGTTGAAAAAAATTGAAAAATTTGATAACAGTTAGCAAGTTAGAAAAAATTATAAAAAATTAGAGAAAGTTAAATTTTATTGTGTTAAATTTTTTTTTAGAGGTTGGCTAACTGTGGACAAATTATTGAATTTTTATCGAGTCTATATACGTAGACATTGGCTAAATTGCCTTAGTACATAAGCTTGAAATTGAGTTTGGATAGCAGTTAAAAATTGCAACAATGCAAAACTCAGAAAATATCTCTCGCTGGGAACCTCACTGGGTAAAACAGTGTTGATACTCAAATCAACCCGTCGAATGACGAACACATCTAAAGCTAAGACTAATCCAGATGACATTATTATATGTTAGTACTTTTGTCCCCTAAATCACATGAAGCAATTTTAAATCACATTAGATTATTGTGAGAATTTTGATATTTAAAATTTGTGTACCCCAAGAACATATGAATTTAATGTTAGTGCCCCCACTATTCATGTGGGCCCTATCTGTCGAATTACGTGGCATATTTTTAGCATTTTTTATTTTAGCATTAGCCTACATGGTGCTTGTTGTTTCACTTTCGAGCCTATTTATATGGGCGTCTTTCGTTGCTTATGTCCTCATGGATTAGTCCATAACTAACAAGTCTATTAACTACTTGGTTTTCCGCAATCGGTCCATTAAAATTGTGGGACATATTAGATTTGCTGGAGGATGTCAATCCAGTCTCAGATTACCCAGAGGCAATCTAAGAGGAAGTAGAATCCTACAATGGGTGCTTCAAGAGCGCTCGATACTACTACCCGTTGCCATTGGTCTCTCGTCCATTGTACATCAATCGTCGCCAAGTCAATGAAAAGAGAATACTTACACTATGGATAGCTAAAATTCCCTTATGGAGGAGTGTCTATTTAAATAAATGGCATCGGTGCTGGATCCACTGAAAACCAACACATAGGGTGATGTCATCACATGACTCAAATCTGTGTTAAGGAATCTATAGCCACTGAATATAAAGCCTAATATGTCCACCTCAGTCTGTGTGTGAATTGTTCTAGATCGCAAATCTGGTGGCGCTGTAGATGTCCACATTGCACGGATATCTTTACCATATAAGTGTCAGAGCCATCATTAACACTTTTTTAATGGCAACACTTTAGTCGTTTCAAGGTGTTACGTTACTTACAACTCAAAGTATCTATAGGCAGGACCAGTATGAAGGGTGTGCAATGTACGACTATTTTTGATATGCACTGTAAGAACCTTGGTAAGAATGACATCTGGATACGAGAATATGTCTCAAAATACTATTATATTATTAAAGGTTACTACGCAATCTATATATAGGGTACAAGGCTCATGTAATATTCGTGTGCATTTTTGCACTTAAATTAATAATATAATCAGTTTTTTATAAGTTTTTTGTATTATACATTAATTCTCATTGCAAAATTTTTTTTATTGAAAAAGGTTCTCGCTAGGGGCACCATATTATTACTGTAACTTACCTTTATGTGATTTAAAGCTACTTGATGTGATTTAGAGAACAAAAGTACTAACATATAATAATGTCATTCGAATTAATCTTAGCCTTACACATGTTCGCGATTTGGTGGGTTGTTCTCCCTGTAAACAATAAAGTTGCTTAATAGCCTAGCCATATTGCCAAAATTTTTCTCTACTAGAGTTCTAAGCAACATTTAGGGAGAGAGTTACACACACAAGTAGCTGCAATTATGCCTCATCAACCACCAACTTTTAAAATTCATGCTATAGTCATCTTCCTCATGTACTCAAGGTGTCCAATACCAAAGGAGATGGTCATACATTTATTAAAGAACTCCAGAAAGACCACCTCACCTACGTTTAGGTTGCGTAAAAAAAACCATGTTGATGGCAAACTACACCTCCATGCTTTGATACAGCTCGAAAAGCAAATATCCGTTTAGAATAACAACAAATAGGACTTGCACGACTACTATCCAAATATATAGTCAGCTAAGGATTCTAAGCCGTCTACATCTCAAAGGACAAAGATTACTACGAATAAGGAATGTTCTAACCAATGCATGCACACAAATATGCAAATAAAAATAAGGTATGGGGATGGATACCATGTGAATTAACATCACAAAATGACTTTCTTTCTCGTGTTCGTAATAAAAATCCATTTATATACGCACTAAACCTAGAATGACTAGAGTATTGCACCAAACATACATGGCCAGATGGGCAACCAAAGTATGTCCCAACTTATATAAATGCCCCTTATTTAACGACTGAATTACTAGAATAGATTTAGAAAATGTTTGTTATCGTGTCAAATAAGACTGACCGATGAGCATTATAATAGAAGTTTTGTCATAAACTAGAAAGACGTAATACACTCGTTTTATCGCGAAGCACAACTATTTCAGTAGATGGATGGACTTCAGCGCCTATTCTGAAGATACCAGATACAATTTAATAGACGATGACCAATTCAAACACTGTATCTATGTTAAAGAATTATTGGGCGGCCAACACAACTACATCGTCAACGTAAAATATGGCAAGCCCAAATAAATACTAGACAATATTCCTATAATTATATTATGTTACCTAGACCAATCGTGACTAGATCAATTTACTAGTAGTTTTCCTGATTGATTTTACTATAATGCTATTTAAAGTTAGAGTGCAACCTCTTTCAATAATAACATGACACCCCTAGCGGGGACCTATTTTAATAAAAAAATTTTACAACGGTAATTAATGTATAATATAACAATAAATGTGAAAAACTTATTATATTATTAATTTAAGTGTAAAAATGCACACGAATATTATATGAACCTTGTACACTACATGTGGGTTGCATAGTAGCACCTAATAATGTGATAGTATTTTGAGACACTCTCACATCTACTACTGCTTTTGTCCTTATACTTTGCTATGCCGTAGTTGCAAAGGTTCTTACTATAATTTGGTTAGGCCCTTTCTTTTCTTGACTTAGAGAAAAGATACTAAAATGATAAGCCAGAATTTTTGTTACTAAATTGATGGGATAGTGGGAGATTACACTTCATATACTTAATTAGTTTGTCAGCATTATTAATATAATTACCTCGGTTACTTACTATTTTTAGATATTTTGCCTGTAACTCGCATTTATGTGATCAAAAAGTCAACAATTATTTAATGTTTGCTTGACACAAGTGCTTTATTTCCATGAAGATTGCTACATAATTTTGGCTCCCCCAAGTACAAGATGTCAACCTTTCCTACTAACCCATATGTACAAGAAAGGAACGAGCAATTCAACCTTATTCACTCGTGTATTTTACTATTAGCCAATATGTTTGAACCGTATTTTCTTTGAAAGATAGATCTAACAAAGGCTACATAAATAAAGAAAAAGAATTACTTGATTTAGGAATTATTTTTATTATATTGTTACTTTGTTACAATGCTATATATCGTTCTCATGATCAATATTCTTCAATCTTTAAGCTTGTACCATTACTCTTAACATGGGAAGTAGGGCTAATAACTTCTTTAATTAGGTAATCAATTATCCCGACCAGTGTAGAGGCATATATTGGGATACTAAATAGTCTTGCAACGTGATCCCAGACCAGAAAAGATTACCCCAATCAGAAGTGCTACTCAAGTTAGATTAGGACTATATAGTTAGATAATTGCTTAATCTGGTGTACTCAAGTGCATCAAGAGTCAGGGTCAGAAGAATATCAAATAAAATGTCACTTCTTCACCAACCTATGGTCATACCATCGGCAACATTTACCTACTCCTGCAATCAAATCATAATAGCTGTCCATCAGTCAATTTATACCAATAAACACCAAAAGTATATGCAAATGGTGGGGCAGTCTTTCTTTATCTGTGTGTGTGTGTGCGCGCGCGCGTGTGTTTAAATTTCTAAGAATTTTTATGTTCCTAACTCGATTATTGAAACCCATGGTCAGGCAACCCCTCTGGCCATTTTTTTTTCACTTTCTTTTTGTACGTAGATTCACATTTTGATAGGAAATACATATGATGAATTTTTTCCTAACAGTCATAATGGAATATTTACGAAATTATTTTTTATTTTTATTGCTTGCTAAAGTATTTTTTTTAACAAGGACAATATCGATATCTACTCATATTTTTATTTTATTTTATCATTCATTTTACTATTATAATTGTAATGACCCAAAGTTAATTTGAATTATATTTTATTATTCAATATATTTTGTTCAATATTTAAATTAAATAATTTGATTTTATTTATTTAATTTTGTGTTGTATTTAAAAGACTAAATTTTGGTAACATTTGAGAGGATTTAAAAATTTTAGCGAAAATGGTACAATTTACTTAAAACTATAGAGGAGAGCATGTAATTATTTAATTTATTATGGTTATATTTTAACTGATATATGTATATATAATGCCAAAAAAAAAAAGAAAGTATAGGAAACCCTAATAATATTATGGCGAGCTAATATTTGTGGACTGCTTAGTGTTTCTTGGCTACATCATTGCTTCCCTACAAATTACAAGTTACTTTTTTCAATTGTCAAATCAAAGGTAAGGGGCAGAACATTAGTTCTTCTGTTGACATAAAAAAATCAATTTTTTTTTATGTGTGTGTATATATGTATATATAAGCGCATATACTCTTTCATATATTGAAAAATGGTAAAAAAGAAAAAAAAGATAAATATGAATCCTATGCATGTAATGCTTTGTTTTTCTTGGAACTCGTGCATGTTAAATGGGCATATATGCCTTGCAAAGTAATGGTTTGATAGATGCAGAGTAACTTTTTTTTTTTAATTCAAAGTGATTTATTTTGATTTTGTCTCTATATGTTAATAGGACCCACACACTTTAATATATATATAGTGTTAAAATCATTAGTTGTCCCAAGACAAATTGTTTGTTTGATGATTATTATTTAATGCATTAAATCCTTGCCAAGTAATTAATAGTTACTACTCTGTATCATTTAGTTTTAATTGTTTGAATGTAATAACAATTGATTTGTTTGATGAGTACTGGTGGCGTGATTAACAATTATTCTCATAGGATACATAATTTTTTTATAATTTTTTTAGAACTTTGAAATAAAAAAAAAATCCAAAGTATCTAACATGTCATGTATATATATATGTACAAGAGATGAAAAACTTGTTCTAAGATTCTTGAATATGTGAAATTCTAGAATTTCCACACTGAAACGGGTATACTATTTTCCCATAAAAATCATACTTAGAGATTGAATTAAATCTTGATATTTTTATCCGTGCAACTAGGCATATAGAGGGTTGTCTAGTAAAATTTTAAAAATTTTTGGAATTTAAATGAATTTATTTAAAAATAGTCAAACTTGACTGATTGGTTGGGATTTCTATGCTAGGATTAGCTCACTGTTTTTGTAAGAAATTCATACTTAGAGGTCGAATTAATTTTTGATATTTTTATATACGGGAGTACATATCCAGACTAGTATCCAGAAAAATTTCATATTGTTTTGAGTTAAAATGGATTTTACAAAAATCGTGAAAATTGACTGTTTGTTTTAAATTGCTGTGCGAACAGGAGTTTGATTTTTGGTATAAAAATGATACCTAGAGATTAAATTAATTTCTAAAAATTTTGTATAAGAAACTATACATGTTAGAGATTCTATAGTAAATTTGTTATAAATTTTTGAGTAATAACTTATTTTATAAAAATATTGAAACTTGGCTGCTTGGTTTACATTGTTGTACTGACAACAGTCAGATATTTGGTGTAAAAGGTAAAATAAAAGTTGATATAACTTTTGAAAATTTTATATGTTATACTAGATGTATGAATGAGCTTTTTGTAAAAATTTTAAAATTTTTGGATTTAAAATGGATTTTATAAAAATCATGAAATTGAGCTGTTCTGTATGGTTCTAATAGAAATATCCATGTTAAACTAGATGTATGAGTGAGATTTATGAATAAATTTTAAATTTTTTTTTATGAAACTGGAGTTAATTATAAGTATTTTAGGCTTTTGAATTAGTATAAAATATTTTATTTTCTATTTTTTTTATGAATTATCAAAATTTATGTTTTGAATCCTTCTTTGTCATGGCATGCTTGATATAAAATTTTTTTTATCAAGCTAGCTGTATATATATTCTTGAATGTGGTTACATGAGATTTATTTGATAAATGTTGTAATGAGAATGATATTGATAGATGGGCAACATGAAACTTAGGCTCAGGAGAATTAACTTCATAAGACTTGTTGATTTAAATAAACACAAAAAAAAATCAAATTAGGGAGAACTCTTGTGCATGTTGTGTTATTAATTAAAGGAATTACTTTAGATTTAATTTTTAGGTTATTGGGGTCATTAAGGGTACTAGAAAGAGTGGGTTCTAGAGCCCAAGAGTTGAAAGTCCCAAAACTTGCGCAGGGTGGTTAGCATAACCAATAGGTTAAAAACCTACGAAATGTATATACGGCTTATTCTAGCGTATATTTAGTACTAGGACTGCGGGACCGATTTGCCTACTAAGGCAAATGAGTACATTTGAGACTACGGGACCAATTGTACCCCATGACTGAGGTCTGGGGATGTGATGAGTACATATAGGACTGCGGGACTAGTTGTATCCCACGGCTTAGGCCTGAGGATTTATTTTGGGTTTAGTTCTGAGGCCACATACTAAACTTGCAGAGCACCTGACCCATAGTATAATATTGATGTTTGGTAATGTGAATGATGTAATATGATTTATTTTTAGTATGAGACTGCGAGATCATGGCTAAGTAACTATATAATTTGAATGAAATGATTAAATATGAATATTTTGAAAATTATAAGATTTTAAATTTTATTCTTATTAATTAGTGTTAAGCATGATTAAGAAATTATATTTTATAAACACTTTCTAAGCACACGTGGAATTTAGTGCTCACCCCGTACTACAGTTGGTAATGCAGGGGTTGATGCTCGTGATAAACCAATGGATTAGCTAGCCATCTTTGGTTGTTATAACTGGATGATTTGTTTTATTTTGTATTCCAACATTTAAATTATAATGTAATGGAGTATTAATTTGGGCCCACATTTGTGGCATGGTTCTGTAGCCCATTTTTAGGGTATTTTAAAGGTATTTTGAATATTCAAGAAATTGAATAATACTTACTTTAATTAGCTTCCGCTTTACTATGATACATTTTTCATGGTTTGATATTTATTTTTGAGTTTCGTTCCCACATCCCTGGTCTTAGATTTCGGGGCATGACATTTTGAGACTTTTACTTTTGTTTTAAAGTTTTATTGCCTAGTTGGTTTGATTAAGAGATTTATTCAAATTTAAAATATAAATTTATTTATTTTTATATTCATTACTTCATATATGTGTATGGCTCTGATATGGAATAATGAAAATTGTTAAACGATGTACTATGTATTCTTTTATTTGCATACTCAGGTTGTAGAATTCGGGACGTGACAATAATATACACTACTCTCACTTTTAACTTTATTCTCCACACATATTTAATATGATTATTTTTAATTTCATACTCCCTCCATTCACACCCTCAAACACACATCATGCTTGCCTCATTTCTACTGCAAATCAAATGTACCATCATAACATGCCTCCTCCCTGAAATTGTGAATTTATTCATTTTAGTTGGATTGTGTTTAGTTGTAGATATGTAACCGATTCCGAAATTTTTAAAATTTGTTTTCTTATATAAAAATTTAAGCTCGATTGTCTCATTTGAAATATATATTTACTTGATTTCAAAATTTATAAAAGTAATAAATAAGTTTGTTAGGAGCCTATACAAATTTAAAATTAGAAATTGCCATTAGATCATAAAAATATACTAAAAAGTGAAAAAAAAATATAGCAATGGTGGTAGAATTATTATTAAAATAAAATTTTATGAATTTATTATTTTTATGTGATTATAAGTCAAAATTTTTTTTGATTGTGTAGTATTACAATTTAAAATTAATTCACTTGGATGGATTGACAACAGTTCACTTCTCTATCCAATTTTTTTTTTCAGCGGAACCATGGGCTGAGTTGGGCCTGCACCGTCTACTGCCAGCCTATAACCCGAACAGAACTTGGCCCGGCTTACAATCATGTTACTACAATTCAAGCCAACCCAAATTAAAGGGAATATCTTGAGGGTGTGCCTAGCTAGCGTGCACAGTTTTAGGTTTTCGAATTTGAACTTAAAAAAAAAAAGTTTATATTTGACTAATTTTTTGTTAAATAAATAGTTTTAAATTTATTTATTTCAAATTTATACAAACAAGCGCAAGGTAAGTTTTTTTTTTTTTTTTTTTTTTTTTTCCTTTCACAAAAGCATTACCTCGTAATAAGATGGAAACTTTTCGGGTCTATAATTTTGTAAAAATAATAAATAATAAGTAGACACTATTTTTTTGGTGGGGGAGGAATCTGCCAAGGACTTGCATCTAGAGAGTAAATTTCTGGCTCATAAATTACCTTTAAAGCTTACGAATTGAGTAGATACGAAAAATAGGTCGAGTAGAGTCATTGTCAGAAGAATTTGTCCTAAACATACTCTTATTAATATTTTTAATATTTTAACAGGCAAGCAACGGATCGGGCAGGATGGCCAAATCCTAACCTTGGTCACTCATATTGAATTAGTACAGACGCTTAGAAAAGGCTACGTCGATGCATGAATCAGGTCGGATTGGGTTGGATCGCAAGTCAACTTGACCCATTTACATCATAAATAAAATTAATATGGAAGGTCCTACAACGGAGAAATTTTTACTTAATTTTTAATTCACAAATTTTTCAAATTTACGATAAAAAAAAAAAAGTTAATGTCTTCTCCACACTGCTAAGATAAAAGACTCTTACTGCACAAATACAACCACCGAGCAAATAGTTTTCCGGTGGTTAAGGCCCTTGCACAACCGGTTTAAAGTCAACATTGTAAATGTGCATCATTGTAATTACAAAATTTTACCTTCTATAATTTCATATTCATAAAGTTTTTCAATTAGTTCTCCATCTCAAGGAGGAGCTTGTCTGTTAAGCTGAATTTGGTTGCTTTGTTTTTTGGAAAAATATTGGAATATATTTTTTTTTTTTTTTTTTCATCGTGTCTCCCAAGAAGGGGTCGTTTGGCTGCACAAAAAAATGTAATTTTACATATGAAACTGACACGTAAGACTTTAGTGGTTAGGTGTTTTGTAGAATTTTATAAAAGTTAGAGGAAATTAGAAATAATTGATAAAAATTAATTTTGTATTAGGTGAAAAAAGTTAGAAAAAGTTAATAAAAGTTAATTTTTTTTATGCGCCAGACGGCACCTAAATTATATATTTTGAAGTGAGAATTTAAGAGTTGAGCGCATTTAAGATCACATATGTTATTTAAATTTATAATAAAATTTGTAAAAATAATTCAAAATATATAAATAAAAAATCTAAGGTGATTATTTATTTATTTATTTTTTGGTTAGCCAATGATTATTTAATGGAATAGTTTGAAGCACCCCCGAGCTAGTAAACAGTCAGGTAAAATATTCACTGCACGTATTATAAACTCACAACTTATTTCACTTTATTTTATTTTTTATCACTCCAAATATACCCTATGTTTTGTTGGCGATGACATGTACATATGTACATTTATATACTACTTTTGGATTCTAA
This sequence comes from Vitellaria paradoxa, assembly GCA_019916065.1. Classification (NCBI taxonomy): domain Eukaryota; kingdom Viridiplantae; phylum Streptophyta; class Magnoliopsida; order Ericales; family Sapotaceae; genus Vitellaria; species Vitellaria paradoxa. The sequence continues at coordinate 41,930,831 of CM034234.1, forward strand.
ATTTATTTTGCAAAGGAAATGACAGAAAAACAAATAATTACTTATACATATTATTTTTCATAATTAACTCGTGTATAGGTAATAGGGTGACACACTCCACAAATAGATTTTTACACTCAACTTTACTTTTTCACTGAATAAAACTACACAACCACCGTTATTTTTTGAAGAAGATATGTTGTATAATTTTAATAGCATAAATACCTTTATACAAGAATAATACAAGAATGAAAGTGTTTATGCAATTTTATTTAACAAAAAGTAAAATAGAGCGTAAAAATTCAGTTGTAAAGTACAAATAGACTCACTCTGAATATAAATTTATTTTATAGATATATTTCAATCATTGTATGAGTATAGTGCCAGTCTATCACTCGAAAATAAAAAAGTTCAATCAAAATGTTATTTATTTATAAAACAGTGATTGTCACTTAAAAGACAATGACTTGTTGATGAAGACATTTCACTGAAGATGAGAAAAAATTAATATAAAAAATAATAAATAAATAAATAAAGTACACAACACATAATCACAAAAATAATAATATTGCACACAATCACAATAATAATAATAATAATAATAATAATAATAATAAACTACAATTCTGTATAATCACATTTATTTTTAGCATCTGTTTCTCACTGATATGTCACTAGTCAAAAAAAAGTTAATTACTAGAAAGATGTAAAAACTTGTACATGGTGAAAGAAAATTGATATCTCTTTTTTTTAACGAAGCATTAAGCAGTCCCCATCCCAGGCCTTGGGAATGACCAAATACCGTGATCCTAGCATCATTACCATTATCTTTCAAGATGTGGCCGGGCTTCAAGTGGTCAACGATGGAAAATGGATTAGCGTTGACCCTCTCCCATGCGCATTTGTAGTCAACATTGGTGAGCAGCTGCCAGTAAGAACCCTGCATCCCATATATATACGCATACATATGCATTATCATATGTGTGTGTGTGTCCTGACTAATGCTTGTCTAAGTTTACTTATAACAACTTCATTGCCATATATCATTCTGACTTCCCTTTCTGATGTTGCATATATAATTAAATTTGAACTGAAAATTTTTGAAGAATAAGATTGTTTATTTTTGGTAGTGATCAAATTAGTAAAAAATTTGTTACTGTAATACTTTTGGGTTCATGTGGATTATTAGCAATGGAAAGCTAACAACTCTTGAACACGGAGCTGTGACAAATTCAAGGGAAACAAGGACCATAATTACTACCTTCATTAATCTGGGTTCAGATTGTGTCGTAGAACCTGCAAAGGCTTTGGTCAATGCTTCGAATCTCCCACGATATTGGGGCCTTTGGAGTGTCGAAAACAACGAAAAATATAGTTTGAATAATTTTTTGGTATTTACCGTGTAGTTATCAATCTATATTTTTCAAAAATGAATAGTGTCGTTTTTGTTTTTGTGTCAAATTTTTGGAAAAAGTTTTTTTAGATCTGTTCAAACGATTTTATATCAAAAATTTTTTGAAAATTATTGAAAAGTTTACGAGATTTGTAAAAAAGTTATTGGAGTTTGTAAATAGGATAAACAGATGTATATAAATATATAGAAGTTTCACGAAGTACAAAAATGATAAAATGTGTTGGAGAGTTTTAGAGATTTTAAGAGGTTTTCAGATATTTTCTTTAATTTTCAATGCACCAAAGAGTCCACAGTGCCTTCTTCTACAAAGATTTTGTCAACAGTCATGAATCATTTGGTCATGATACCGAAACAATGCTAAAAAAGCTAGCTCTGAGTCGATAGTAAATGAAATAAAAAAAATAAAAAGATTAAAAAGCACTTAGGGGCGTTTGGAAGTCCAATTTTTAGCCATTTTTAGCACTTTTTTACTAAAAGTTGTTAGTTGTAATTTTTTGTGCGTTTGGTGAACAAAATTGTAATTTTCAGCGATTATTAGCAACTTTTAAGTGTTTAGTAAATTTTTTTTGTAACTTTTTAGTTGGCATGGATGTTAAATGATCATTATAACCCCCAACGCAACAAATGGGTTGACCCAGCCATCAGCACGTATTAAAACTATGCGTACGTACTCAAGTACGTACTTGTCGTGGTATTATATAAGCTCTAACTTTTTTTTTTGGGGTTCATTTTAGGCTCTTGTCTTTGTGAGCGATAGAGCTCTCTCCCATTCTTCATCTTCACTGAACTAAAATCCTCACCTCTGATCACATATTGTTTCATTTCCCATCAATTTCACAACCCTTCGTAAACATTCTTCTTCATTCTGTTAAGATTGTGTGCGGTTATCAAAGGGGCAATCCTAGGGTTTGACGGGTTGAAGCAGTGGTCATATGAGAAGCAATTTTTAGCAAAAGATAAATGTTTACCCTCTTGTTTTCATTTCAAATGGCACCTAAAATGAAAAGAAAGGCTGTTATTAATTATGATAATAATAGGTTTGGGGGAGAAGACGAACAAAAATTGTTTGATACCATCTGGAGTTGTAGGAATGTATTGGCTGAGAGGGCTATTGAGTTGAATGATTTTTCAACTCAAGATTTCAATCTCAAACAAAATATGATAGATAGAGGGAGGGTGATTTTGTCACTTTTATTGGGAATGCAATTGTCCCTCTCGTTTAGGAATTCTTTTCTAACATAATGGAGCACCAGACAACTGAAAAAAATTATCAAATCAATGGTAAGGAAGAAGCTAATTACGTTGACCCTAAATCAGTGGCTTTAAGTTTTGAGATTCTTGAGTTGGATGCAGAGCAACCAAAATATCCAATGAGCGTCGAGAACTCCTCGAGAAAGGATCAGTTAGCTAAAATTTTGATCGAGATATCCGATGCTAGGTGGGGAAATAGGAGCCAATTTGAAACCTGCAAGTTGTCTCGAAAATATAACACGTTGTTTCTTCTATCAATAGCCAAGTTAAAGCCACTAGCACATAAGAACTTGGTTAGTTATGAAAGGGCTATATTGTTATACGCCATTAAAAAATGAATGACTATTGACTTGCCACTGCTTATCTGGGAAGATATTTCAAATGCAATTTCACAAACTAATGGGATTGCGAGCTTACTTTTTGGAAGTTTCTTAACTGCTTTCTTTGAGCAAAAGGGAGTGGAGGTTACAGGTGATTAGGCCCATTGGTCCTATTTGTGAGCGAACTCCTATAGAAAGCACAATATAGTTGAAGAAAAAAAAAAGCTGATAAAGATCAAGATAAGTAAGATCAGATTTTAATGCATATGGACGAGATAGAGGCCAACTAGTGGATAATAATAGAGCAAAATAATATGATACTTTCTTGTCTCCAACACTAGTTTTGTAATACCCTGATTTTTCATATTAAAATAAATTGATGATTTTTTTGTTTACGAATTTAGGATATAATAATGTGTTAATTTCATCAATGTGAGTCATAATGAGTCGAAATTTTGGAAGCAAAGAGCATAATTCTTAGACTTAGCCATTTTGGCATGAAAATAGAGTTGAAGGGCGCCCATGCTTCTTGTAGGGTGCCCATGGCCATAGTAGGGCACCCATGAATGCATATAGAGTGCCCATGGTCTACTGCAGAATGTCAGACCGAACCCTCTCTCGCTCACTCACTCAACGGTCACTTCCTTTACCAAACTTGGAAGAAGGTATGCAAGGGAATGGTGTAGGAGCACTATAGTATGCCTGGAGAGTAATCTAAATATGTGTATATAAGTGTAGAAGAGAAGAGAGGGAGAGAGAGAGTTTGTAACCGGGCGAGAAAGCTAAGAGCCGAGAGTAGAACTAGAGAAGCTCAACCTTGGTAAGTGGCTTTAAACCTAACCAAAATCAAATTGATCTAGTAGTTATGGAATTAAGTAACCAAGGAACACTTCTACATGATTTGTTTGTTGTTAGGATCAATAGGTGAGGAGATCTATCAATTCAAAGTTGGGAGCCACAACCAGAGAGTTTACCATTTTCTAGTTTCATCTTGTTTAAGCTTGAGATAGGGATTTCTAGCCTCCTATTTGTACATATGAGTTGTGAAGAGTAGGGGTGTGCATGGGTCGGATTGATTCGAATTTGTACCTAACTCGGAACCGAACCGATTTTTTTCGGTTTCTAAAATTTAGATCCGAAATCGAACTGATTTTAAATTAGAACCGAACCAAACCGAACCGAAAAAATCAGGTTGGTTCGGTTCGGTTTTCAAGTTAGATCATTTCGGGTTGGGTCGGGCCCATTTTCGGTTAGACAATTTTCAGGTTGGATTGGATCCATTTCCAGGTTGGGTCGGATCCATTAAAGAAGGCAACATTTAGTGCAAGTCAAAATAAAATACAATCCCATAAAATCACTTTAAAAAAAAGGCAACATTTAGTACAATCCATAATAAAATATAATCCCATAATATTATAAATGGTAGCCTAACTCCCTTTTATTTTATATATTATAAATTATATAATATATAATATATAATTATATATATTAAATTTTCAGGTTGGTTCGGGTGTTTTCGGTTTAGTTCAGTTTCAGTTCGGATTTGGTGCAGGTTCGGGTTGGTTCGAGTTCAAAATATACCAATCCGGGAACCGAACCAAAAAAATCAATTTTACAACTTTCCAACCCAAAACCGACCCAAAACAGTATAAATCCGAACAAACCCGAACCAAATTGATCGGATTGGCTCGATTTTCGGGTTGTTCGGGTATTTTGTGCACCCCTAGTGAAGAGTAAGAAAAATGTTGTTGTGATGTTTATTTAAGGATTTGAAGGCATGAGGAGGTGTATTGGATGGTGTAATATAAGTGTATATATGTATGTATATGTTAAACCCAAAATTTTGATTCGATGAAATGGGTTACTCAAACCTAGTTTTGATTGCTTTTCTAGAGTCTTTTGGATTCTAAACAACATCTAAAAACAAGATTTTGAATTAAATAATGGATTTGGCAAAGTTTGGAACCCAAAATCTTAAGATAAAATTTGGACAGAACAAAGTAACCTTTCTGTACACAGAATGGCGCCTATGGATGTTTGAGGGGCACCCATGCCTCTTGAGGAGCGCCCAAGAAACCTTAAGTGGCACCCATGTCCCCTAAAGGGCACCCATGAACCTCGAGAGACACCCATGACTCGCTATCTAGAATGCCCAGTTTGTTCCTTTGCATGATAACTTGTATATTTTCAATCCCAACCCTTGTGACATTAATGGTTAACTTAGACTAATTAAATAGATGAGAACTAAATGAATTGAAGTGTAAGAAGAGATACTTGGATAGAGTGATTTATTTTTAAGACATGTTTAGTATTGTCTTAATGTTAAACTTATGAGTACACATCCTATGCTTGATATATGCTTCATATAGAATTGTTTCAATATTTTTTATGGGATTTTAGTGATGTTGGATTATAAAATAAGTTGAGATTATATTAGCATGGTGAAAAAATAATAAAAGGAAATGTATGTTAATGTGATAGTGTAATAAGTTAAGATTATTGAAATGGTTGATTATGGTAATATAAGCTATTGATGTTGTGATAAAATGTAATTTGACAATACTAAATGAAATGAAATGAGATAATTATAAACGTGATTGACGTTGAGACACGGGGATGATGGGTATTACAAATAATAAGGGTATAGAGATTACACTAGGATTGAAAGACCCAAAACCTACGCAGGAATTAGTGTCCATGCTTAGTAGCCTACAACATGACGTGTGATAAGGCTAATCACGGCCTCTATCATCGACGTGAACTAAGACTAATCATGGTCTTTAACGACGACGTTAATAGTGCGCACCCTGTAAATAGAATGGAATGAAAAATAAATAAGGACAATTATGAAAAGATTGATTAAGTAAATGATAGTTAAATTAGGAGATGGGATTAATGATAATGATCATGACACGTAATTATATAATGTTTATTTTGATAATGAAATTATGATGTCTATATGGATGAGGACTTGGATTTCGTCATATGGTGTTACATGATTATACTGAGTTATGTTGAATTATATATGTTAGCATTATATTATATTATTGTTTTACATATTATATATGCTTTTATCATGATTCGTGAGCACAAGTGGACTAGTGCTCACATCCCTACGAGTTCCATTATATGAGTAGATCCTAAGTACTAGCTGGGCATTGGTGGGATTAAAGTGTGCATGAGTAGATGTAGACATTGCTTTTTTCATTTATTTAGGTTAAATTTTTATTTGGGATTGTAATATTATTTTAATCTAGAGATTTATTCGATTGGGTTATAAAGGCCATGAGGCCTATTTTGCGTATGGTTATTATATGGGATATGTTGGAGCATAATGGCCTGATAGTAGCCAAGACTTTGTGTTATGTTATGTTATTATCTTGTGTGGATATTGCTCCAGGGTCATCATATTTCTCTGATCAGGGGTTGGTTACTTAATGCATGATATGTTTGTTATTTACTTACCTCTCAATTCATAAGATCCAAGGTGTGATAGTTTGGTATCAGTCTAAAAATTCTCCAAAAACTAAACTAAAAATTCTCTAAACTAATCTATTTTAATGAAAAATTAAACTGAAAATTACAGAGAAAAGATCCTTCTAAACAGCTGTCAAAGCTACTTATATACAGCCGAAGACAAAACCCTAAAAACTAAGATATCCTGTAGAATCTGCCCACGGTGATTCAGACCATTCGAAGGGGTATCTGGACTACTGTATAGTTCTAACTGTTAAATTATTTATTGCCCTTTATTATTCAACCGTACCCTTGCTCTGGTTTGAACCGGTTGTCAGGGTGTTGGGACCACTGTGGCTTCTTCAGCCTCTTCATCACTGCTTATTTCAATAATTTTAGTTTCTTTCCTATATTTTAACAACAAAATACAATAAGTAATAAAAATAACTAAAAGCTTTAAAATTAAATAAATAAATGCATGATTTATGATCTAAATTATGGTTTGTAATTACACTTTTCAAGTTTAATCACAATATATATATATATATATATATATATATATATATATATATATATATATTCGAAAGGTGATATGTAGAAATAAAGACTTGGCAATAGGCCAAAAAAGATAACACTATAGAACAAAACATAGACTGCAAGGGTGAGTATAATATAAATTTGGAATAAATAGTAAAATTTTGATTTTTCTCCATAAAACAAACTCTTGACTATGCTTCCTACTTTGATGATATCCAATAATCAATTTTTATGGTACTTCATGAATAAACCCTCAACTCAGATCTCTAATGGGGACCAAATTCTATTTAATTATCTTTTTTTTTCTTTTTAGATCACATCTCTGTTTTTGTTTTACTTCTGAATTTTGAATGATGAATGAAATACTTAGAATCATATTGTACTTGCAAACCTTAATTTAGTCCTTCAAATGGGAATACAATGATTTTGCAAAAGAAAACCTTTTTGATTGTCTTGATTTGTTTTCACTTCTAGATTTTGAGCAACACATAAGATAGTTAAGTGGCCTTAGGATAGATTACACTTAGCATTTTTCATTTGTGCTTTATCACCATTCTTAATTAAATATTTGTACTTTAAATCATTCCACTTTGTCTACTATAGATATCAACTATCCTATTTTACCTGATTCTTTCAAATTATCGATAGAAAATTGTAAATCTAAAGATGAGATTGATGATAAAATACATATGTGTTAAGTATAATTTTCCCCACCTTTAAATTTGCTTTCCTTTATGATTTTTAGTTGCTTAGCCACCTCCACATTTGGACTTAATGAAAAATCCTATGGTTTACGTAGTAATTGAGGAACTCCCCTCGAACATTTTTGTTGAACCTGAAATAAAGGTGAAGAAAGAAAAATATGGCATAAATGTTCCTTGTTTGTTTAATGGGGATTAATGTGGAATGTCAATTCATACTTCAGATATTTACTTCTAAAGATATTTGGTATAATGAATGTGTTTTTTTTTTTAATTGCATTGATGAAGTTCTATTTTGATTATTTATATTGTCAACTTACTATTGCAGTTACAGGGAATTTCGTAGTTTAACGATCTTAAAATTTCAAATACCGTGTGCTATTGTGGAATTGATATTGAATTTGAGGCATAAGCATCTTACTATTGAAGTTCTAAAAATTCATTGTCTTGAAAATTATCTCCATGACTTTCTAAATGTGCTAGAGAATTGAAGTTCAAAACTATTTTAATTTAAGGCACACCAAAGGTTCAATTTTTTATAATCTGTTTCACAATTTGGTTATCTTTTGAATGTGGTAGTTTATTGGAGTTTTAAGAAATTAAATGCAATTTGAAGTTATGAACCTTTGATGTTTTATGTATGATACTCCCTTAAAATCATGAATTGAGATACTTCTAAGTTGATTTTACATCTTAATGTCGCAATAAAAACTTCCGGGGATTATGATATTTGGTTTATGCTAGTTATAGTAGCAGAATTATTGAGTGTCTGTGTTAGATTACTGCATTTAGTTTTATGCTTGACTACTCATTTGCATTCTACCTTACTTGTGGGTGTTCTTGATATTGACTGTGGACTTTGCTTTGCTTTCCATTGTCTACTTGGCTTTTGTCTTATTGTTGTTTCCATCTGCGTTTTATGCATGCAATGGTTGTAGCTTTAATTATTATTTTTAACTAGCTGCTCCCATCATGTTGCCCTTTTCAGGTTTTAGGTAAATTACACACAAAGAAAAGTTTCAAATATTAGATTATTATTGTCAGTCTATTCTAAAGGCAAGGAAAAATTGTAGTTCAACAAGAAAAACTTCCCTATATGACCTTTTAACATACTTGCAATGTTAGGGTTACTTAATACGGTAGTGGGCAGTCTTTTGCAACATCTTTCTTTTCTCAATCTGGCACAACCTCCCCTGTTTTTAATCATACAGGACCTCTTCATGGGTTGCATAACATCTATGGGAGTTTTAGTGTTCCCAACATACCAGTCACACTTGCAGTTATAAACTCTAAGATAAATAATGTTCTTTCAATTAGGGTTCAACAGCTTATTGGAAGCATTTCTAGTGATCATTTTGCATCAAAAAATCTCCTTGTTGCTTTTTCTCAAATATCTCATAGAAGCTCATGTGGTCAGTTAGGTGTGATAAATAGAGGTGGAAATAATTACCAAAAAAAAAAAAAAATAGAGGTGGAATGAGTGTTATTAGAAGCCTTGGATTTGGTAGTAGGCAAATAGAGTTGGTGGTTCTAATCCTGGGATTCTGCCAACATTTGTAGTGATTGGTAACTAGAGTACTATTCCCAGACTAGGAGTGTCTCTAATTTTGGGAAATGTAGGTCCTCAAATTACAAGCTTAATGGGAAATATGGTTGGCGCGGGCAACATTGGCAGGAGCATGAGTTTTGGAGGGGGATTATCTGTCCTTGGTCGTGCTTCTTACTTCAACAAGGTATTTTGTCTTGAATATGTGATAAAATGCTGTGACTTAAGACAATTTTTTTATCACTTTCTACAAATATGATGTTGCATACTGTTTCACTTAAACTGTGTGGAAGAGTTTTAGTACATGTGCTGGCTTTCAGTTTAACATGGTCGTGCTTAGTTTCATTAAAGTTGCATTTCTGTTGGCACAAGTATATTATTGCACAAAATTTGTCAAAAAAAAAAAACTATAATTTTCCTAAGTCAATATTTTAAAATTTTGAAGTCGTAGTTACTATGAAGCTATGTAAAGCTAATCTTGTGGACTCCTTTAGTAAATAAAAAAAAAAAAATCACGTGGTGCTTCTATGCTCTCTCCTCTTTCATTTGTTTTTTGACTTTTGTTCAAGTTGTTGCCCTTTTTCCATCTTTCCAAATTTATTCTTATTATGTTATGCTTGCTAATCATCAAGGTAGTTCCCATATATTAACTCTCCTATAGCCATGGGAGCAGCTAACAATGTATTGGGAGGAACAAGGGTATTGCGACACCATAATATTCCACTACCTATATATTTTTTTCAGCCTTTAATACCAAGCCACCTCTCCTTTTTATTTGAAGCGCTTAACTTCCTACTCTGGATTTTTGAGTAAAAATACTATGTCCACATCCTTAAATGTAGTTTGAAATTTTTTGCTTCAAGTAAAATTGATTATTGGAGTTGCCCATTTTGTTTTTCATCATTTTCAACTCTGACTAGAGAAATCTTCTACTTCAAATAGAACGTTGAGGTTTCATATTGGGGAACATTGGGGTTTCATAACATGGCAAACCATAAAGTGATTGTCATTACTAACTTAGGTCTTTTTTTTTTTTTTCCTTTCTAGGGACTAAAGGGATGGATAGGTTTCATTCGAAGAGGTATTTTATGTAAAGCCTTTGCCAAATTGTTTATCTCAGAAAGGGAACGAAGACTATGAACACATCTATCATTATGATATAGAACAGACTAGGTCAACAAATTCCCTTGTAAAAACTTTCTTGGGCCTCGTAGTTTCAATGGCATGTTGCATCTCTTACAATTTATAAAGCTCAAGAAGCTGCAATCAAAAGCTGGTGTTGAATGTTTATCCTGAGAATAGATATCTACCTCCAAACATGCGTGTAGATGAAAAGGTCCGAGGAAGAAAGATGATGAGACATTGACTAGAAAGGGGCTTCTCCATGATTACAATTATGGAATCAGGATTGTTCAGACCCAGAAGTTGGTCTAATTGTAACTAAGAGTATGAGAGGAGATGATCCATTTCATATTGTATTGTTGTTGTTATCATAGTGTTCTATTAATGTATCAATTCAATTCATAGGCATTCAAAGCAATGAAAAATGGGTTGAGCTCCTTCATCCATTGCCTTTCTTCCTCCTCGTAATAAAAATGAATGCTTCTCAATCATTTGTATGGCTTAAAGGCATTTTTTGTTATTTCTATTTATATGCTTTTAAAATTTTATAAACTGATAACAGAAATATATATGTTAAATCTGTTCAGATTTTTTTTCAAAAAAATGAAAAAATAAATAGAAAAACATAAATTAAAAAAAGTGTTCACCCTATATTTTTTTTTCTTTTCTCTGTTACAAATAATTTGTCTATTTTAACACATTTATCGCATTATATTAAAATGAACTATTTTTTTCAAATATCTTATTAAACTAAAATTACTTTTAATAAATAATTTAATTTAGCTATATAAATTAATATATAATATATTTTATTAATTTATTTTATTAAATAATCTAATTAAATTAATTAAACTATTTAATTTTATTATCTATTGGAAATAATTTACTAAAATATATTGTATTAAAATAATTTACATTATAAAACATATTTTTTTAAATGTATTTATTAAATTATTTTATTAAAATAATATAATTAAATTATTTAACTTATTATGAAATACATTTTATTCAATAATTTTTAGTAAATAATATATATATATATATATATTATAATTAATTATATTTTGTATTTACTAAATTAAATGATATAATAACTATAATTTATTAAATTTTTTTAATGAATACTGTAATTAAATTATGATTTAATATATTTTATACTTATTGAATTTAAAGATTTTTGATAAATAATTTGATTAAATCAAATTAATTTAATTGGTTAATTTAATTTAATCAATCTAATAAATAAAATAAAATAAAATAAATATTAAATGTATTTTATTAAATTTAATTATTTTTTCAAAAAATACTAAAATTACATATGATAGCAAAATAAAAAATTAATAATTGTACGTACGTACTTAAGTAAATACTAAGAACAAATGAAATAAATACGTACCCAAGTACACACCAAGAACAAATCGAGAAAAATCTGTTGTCTGTCCGTACTAACGTATTGTGTACGCTCTGCTTATCCTCAGTATGTACTCAAGTATGTACTTAGAAGAAATTACAAAAGGTCCTTTCTCGGTCCGTACTAACATACTGCGTATGGTCTGATAACCCTATGTATGTTCCAGTATGTATGCAGAAGAGATTCCAGAACATCTGTTCTCGGCCCGCACTAACATGGTTAGGTACGCTACCTAGGTATGTACCGAAGTACCTATAAAAATAAAACATTTTGCAGGTTAAGGCAACTCCTGCAACCATCAACCTATCTAATTCTCGTCAAATATTTTTTGTCGTTTCAAATGTCTTTGCTATGCAAATTTAGTAATAAATTTGAATTCTCTCAATAATTTAAAACAGTAAGAAAACATTATGTATTTCATTATTTCTAAATCAAAAAATAGAAAGACAAAAAAAAAAAAAGTGGCCTAATGCACGAAAGCTTTCGCCTACGCAAGATCTTGGATAAAAACCCAAAATAAACCAAAAAGCATTCTTGTCTCTTGTCTAGCTAACAAGTCACACAACCAATAAATCCAACTAGCAGTATCCAAGCCAGGAGTTGTCTAAACTGGGCAATCAAAAAGGATTTTCCCAGAGCCACCTAATGGTATACAAATAAACCAGACTTCAAAAGCACATTATTCTAACAAACCAATATAGCAAACACCTCCAACAAAAGCAAAAAGCAAAGAACCATAGCAACTCACAATCCGCCACATTAAATAAAATATCAACCAGCCAAATAAAGTAATCATGAGACTAGCAAATTAAAAATGCAAAAATAAATAGATTAACTACAATGTCTATCATTCCCAAGGTTCCAAAAGTAGGAAGAAGATATGTATAGCAATATTAAGGCTCTAAAAGAGTCAAAATTCCAGCACAACAGCCTAAAAATAAACTCTATAACATCTTTCCACTGCCTACAACAAACCAACAACTACAAGACAGAATGGCACAACAAACCATACACAAAATGAAACCTATGTCAGCAAACAACATCACAACAGTACAGCCCCAACAGTGGAAACATTGTGCCTCAATAAGAAACTCTTAAAACCTGCTACCAAATCAAACGACATAAAATTTTGATCATTGATGCATATTTGGATTTTATAAGTAATATAAGAAATTAGAACTTACATTAATTAAACAAAATAAGTAGACAAATCTTACAATTATAGTTTTCCCCTAAGTACACCAATCTGATTAAGCAACATTAAAATTATCTATTATATAATAGAAAACTTAAAATATCTCACTACAATGAGGACTGAAATTTGAAAATGAGCTTTCGATGAGATTTAACGTCGAGTAGTAGCTTGAGTTCATACAAGAGAATTATGAATTGCATCTCGGCTTGCGTCCATTTTAGGATCACTTTCACCAAAGTCATCTTCATTTTCGTCTCCTAAATCAAGGTAAGGTTCATTGTCATTGTTCACATCAGTAGGTGTGGATACCAATGGTTCGGCCCGATTTATACCATGTGATGTATCGAACTCCAACTACTCCTCGCCTCTGTATTTGATAATGAAGTTATACAGCGCCATTGAACAGCTAACTACGGTAATTTGTACCTTATAGTCATATGACTGCATGTCCTCATAAGATTGCCCAATGATGTTTCTAAATGACAAATGTCTACTCGATTACACTACGCAATGAAGAGTGAACTTGATTGAATAGCTCATTTGGATTTGATGGACCAGTGCCACATGTGAATTGCTACGTGTGCATTCGCTTGCCCTTGTGCGGTGCAAGACATCCTCGCTAATTCTCATACCCCACATCAACCAGATAAAATTTGTTTACAACAAGAGGATGACAATTTCTAAGGTGATCTATGTGATATGAACAAATTTAAAAAAATTTAAGTTCAATTTTACCTCCAATGGGGTAAGGGAACTTTTTGTTAGGATTAGTTATAACACTTTTCAACATGCAACTGTCGTGCATGCTCCCCTCCCATCTGCACAATACGAATGTGAACCAGTGATCAAAGTCACATACCGCAAGAATATTTTAGGTGAAGCCACATTTTCTATTGTAATATGCAATTGCTTTATCGGGGGAAAGCATACAAGCAATATGTGTCCCGTCTAAGGTACCAATGCAATCCTACAATTCCAAGATTGTAAAACAAAACTAATTATCAAGGCACATTTTTGTAGTTAATCAATGGTCTGTAATTTAAGTTATACTTTAAATAGATGGTATCTTTGCTTGGCTAGTATTTTGGGATGGACATTGATTTGTTCATTAGTGGGTTGGAGATAGTCAAATGTAAGACGCATCATCGTTTCCAAAACTATGTGAAAATGGTAGGAAAGAGTCTTGCCTGAATGTTGATAGTGCTCTTGTAGTTATCTGTTTGACATATTATAGACTAGTGTGTGTAAGAAGATTGCGACACTCTCTTCTACTTTTAAACCACTCAGATGTGGGGAGACTTTAAGCGCATAACGTAGCCTAAGTTTCTCACATAGCTTTAGGAAAATAGCATTCTCCATTCGAAGCATATCGTATATTCATCTTGGGTGGTAGTGTAATAGTTCTTGCACCTAGTCGTAGCCGGAGAATGCAAAGGTGACGTAAGGTTGCTTTGTCAAATACATGAGGTAGTACTCTGATGCCATGAGAGCGCCGACTATTACAAGCCTTCTCATTTTTCTCTGATTACGCGTGGTGCATTCAATAGCTTGTTTAGATAGTTGGCCATCGTTGCTTGTCATCATGTTAATCACCTGCAGTTGCTTTAGCGCAAGACAGAAGAGCATGCCTATTAGTATGTTTACATATTAGAAAATGACAAATAAATTAATATGCTTACAGAAAATTGTGAAATGTAATAAGTAAAATAAGAGTTTCAATTGGGGACTGGGATTTCAATTTAGTAGGCAAAATATGTAAAAAAAAAAAAAAAATACATATCAAGAATGCATAAGGAAATGGCAAGTCGACGAAGGGACAAAAAGATTATAAATAAAAATCGAAACCATCTATTATAACAATTCACATAGTCAATTATACGTATATCAATTCGAAGGAAATAACATTTGTTGTGTACAAGGAAAACACACTACTTAGCATGCTCAAACAAAGTTGTGATGCAGCCGCAAGCCATAAAAACACGTGAAGTTATACATATATCGATCGTAACCTAATAACATTGGTAGTGTATAGGGAAAATACACTACTTAATACGTCTAAACAAAGTTCTAACATAGCCGCAGACGAGGTAAACATGTTAAATAAAAGTACATGTATTAGTTTAGTAGATGCTCATTTCAAAAAATGTCTTCCATCGGCCAAGGGGGTTGGTTTGGGGGTGGACGGTAGTTCGAACCAGATGGTGGGGTTGAGGGGTTGCTATAACTAGGGGTGGGTAGTTGAAACTCAGTGGTGGGGATAGTTAAAAGGAGGTGGAAGAGGCATTAGGATTGATCCTGTAATTGGGTATTGCGCACGTTTGTGCTTTGATTGTTGAAGTTCCAACCATTGCACCATCGCTTCATCGGATGACAGGTTCATGAAAGTCTCCCTGGCAATCTGCGAGCCAAACAAATCAATCACGAAAATGTAAAACGGGCCCATCACAACCCCACGCCTTCAAGAACAGTCAGCTTCGCTAAGCAATGACCAATGCCACACCCAGGAGTGATATATAATGTGCAACTCGTTACTCTTCGAGTCTTTAACCGCATCTGTGAGATGCCCCAACTCGCGACCCACGCGTGCACCGACAGATTCTCACCAACGTCCTACAGTAAACCCATTGTCCAAGAAATCCTCAACTACTCTCCTCCATTTTTGACGTCCTGAATAGGGACCATCTACAATGACATCATTAAAAGTTTGAAATGGGCCTTGCGGAGTGGGGCTTGAGTCTACATTGTCATCATTGTTACCATCGGACGACACGTCGAAGAAGTGAGCACTTCTCTGTCGCACAGAAGGAGTCCGATGCATTTCACCGATCGCTGTCATGCCATGAAAAACCTTAGCCATCAGCTCCTCGTGATCGAGGCCCTTCTCTTTGAACTTCACCATATTTGGATTGAGCTACACGAAAAAGAGAAGAACATTCAACTATAATATTAGACAAATATGGTTGAGACAAACAAAAAGTCTACTAATATATGTGAAAATATAACATGGGAAACTTAATAATGTCAAATGGACAAATATGTTTCAAATGTGATACCAGTAAGCACATAGAGAAATAGAGTATGCAATATAATTGAAGTACCAACCTGTGTCATTGAAGCCCACCACAAATCAAAGGCATCCTAAGTCTCTTTAACTATATCCCAACCTATACTAGTGGATGTTGATTTAGGGGACTTGATGGACATCCATGCCTGCCAATCATTTCTTAATTTGTCAAGTTGACTCTTGAGTTAGTTGTGTTAGTGCAATCTTCTTGTTCGTTTGTAAAACTCCTTAATTAATTTTTGTACCCTATTGGTGACAAATAATTACTCCTCCTATAGCCATCGTCTATCAGTGTGACCATTAATTCAAGTAAGATCCTATTATTCTTATAATCATATTTGGCCTTGCTAACTATCGCATCACCACATTGGAGATTTTTTGACCTTCGTGAATGATTAAATCAATGATTATCTTGAGTCAGTTGGGTGTGTTGGGGATCAGTGGGTGAATCTTCTCCTTTCATTATAGAACTATAACAAATCATAAATGAATGCTCAACATACACAGTTATGATAATGTAAACAAATAATTAATAACATAGTTGTAATTGATAATCAAATAGTTAATAGTGTACTACCATAAGTGGTATAATATACTAGACCCATTTGTCAATAGTATAGCAAATATTAGGCTCCTGTCTATTACAACCCTTTCATGCTTAAAACGAACGAATTTAGAAAAGTATAGTATGAGTCAAATACGAGTCAATTACATGTGACATAATACTACAAAAGTAAGGACAGACAAAACACAACGCAATAAGTTCAACAAACTCAATACTTGTCGAATTTGAAATGCATCAACTTCTAACTTCCTTAAAATGTTGACAATGACAACCAGTGGGGGCTAGGGTAGACATCTTGTGCCATATATAATTTCATTGCTCAACCATTCGTCACACCACCTAATCTATGTGGAATACGACTGATGGGAAGAAATTAAGACTGATTTCATATTACACATGGGAGGAAATTAAAACTTATTTGTCACAATTGTTCATTCGTATGGACGTAAGTACATACATATGGTCCACACTGTGCGTACCCAAGTATGTACGTAATGTATGTACGTCCCTTTTAGTACTCGAGTGCCTACGCACGCTTGCAATCCCACTAAAGATATATATTGGCCTCCCAAAAACCCAGATTTGCAGCAAACATATGATCTTGCAGAACATAAAGTTGAAACAAAAAAATTACTAAATTAAAATAATTTATTGGCAAAATATCCATAATTTGTCCCAAAAAGATGTAACAAGAAAAGACCCATACTTATTTTTATAGTTTCCATACCTTTGTGATGGCGAGCAAAGCAGTGTCTTAGGTTAAGCTTGTCAGCAACTCGGCATCGAAGATTGTATCGACGGGCGGAGGTCAATAGCTAAGAAGGCTTCAACCTAGAGCTTCGTAGCCAGTATGGATGCCTGCGTCTCATTGCAAAGAATAACAATAGATGGATGTCGAAGGCAAATAGCTTTCAAATCCATAAATTCACTTTTTTAGTACGGAGGAAGAAGATTACAAGGGCAAAATAGGAAAACTAGAAAAAAGCATAAAACAACACCGTTTCTTGGAGTTCTTGTAGCAGAGTAAAAAAAGGCAAATTTTGGTGTTTTGCCAAACACCCAAAGTGCAAATTTTGATTTTTTTTTTTTTTTGCTAGAAATTCTGCTGCCAAACGGTCTCTTAATGCCAAATAGGTTTAGTAGTTTGGTGATACCTTCTTGCTGTATAAAATATATATACTTATATGCTCAATTCAGGTGATTTTACCATATTTAGATTGTCAATTCAGTGTTTACAAATTAGAGTCAAATTTGAATACAGTTTTGACTTTTGAGCATGTTTATTTTTGAATTTCATTACATGTGGTTTAATCGATGGAAAAACAATTAATCAAGCATAATGATGAAAAGAAAAATGGTAAAGTACAAAAATCACCCCCTACACTTTACTCTTGGTCTCACTTTGGTCCTAGTGATTTCAACAGGAACAATCAAATCCTTACAATTTCGGTTAAGCAACAATTAGGTCCTTCCATTAGTTGACCGTTAAAAACCACCATTAAAGTAAGGGTAAAATTGTCATTTTGTAAGGTGATCCTCGTGAAGATAGAGAGCTAGTAACGAAACCAACTCACCAAGGGTTTGGTTTGTGTAAGGTTCCTAGATAAAATTTATCTATATTAAAAAGCTGAAGTGTATATATATGTTTATATAGAATACATTTATATATATTTATTTATAAATAAATATTAATATATATATATATATATATATAATATAAATTTATATATATTAAAAAAGTGATAGAGAATATATAATATTTATTAAAATATATAATATTTATATATATTTATATATCATATATTAAAATATATATATAGAAGATGAGGGAGAATCTGCTTTACCTTTTGAATATATATAAATATTATCTAAGAACCTTACATAAATCAACCTCTGGGTGAGTTAATTTTGTTGTGTCACGCCCCCGGTTTCATAACCCGAGTATGTGAACAAACGAATGCATAATAACAACATTTAATAACTTTCCATGTCCCACACCAGAGTCATGCACACATTTTATGGAGTAATAAAAATAAAAATAAATAAAATTAAACTTTAAGTTTAAATAAATGCCTTAGTCAAAGTCAACCAGGCAATAAGCTCCAAAAACTAAACCCAAATATTCCCCCAAAGCTAGATAAAATAATTAATAATAACCTCACAAACAGAGGCTTATTACAATTCACTAAAAAAAATTCTAATGTAATTAAATAAAAGTAAATAATTAAATTCCTAATTTCCATGGTGAGTAGGTCCTGTGCGTGACTCAAATTCATTACCTGCATCACAAGCTGTAAGGGGATGAGCACTAATACCACGTGTGCTCGGAATCCTAATAATAATATAAATGCAGTAATGCCCTAGCATGCCATTAAGTGGAACAATTATGCACAGATAGCAAACTCAAGACAGATATTAAATTAATTTATCAATTTGTCTTCGTTACAATTTAATTTGTTTTTTCATCACCACATAACACATCAAAGAAAAATAATTTAATTTCCAGGTGCTGCTACTTGGTTGTCTCGTAGAAACAAGACGCAACCAATATACATTATTCTTTGATGTCTGCTTGGTTGTCCCGTAAAAACAAGACCCAACTAATATACATCATTTTTTGATGTCAGCTTGGTTGTCCTGTAGAAACAGGACCCAACCAATAAACACCATCCTTCGGTGTCTGCTTCCTAAGCCAAAACCTTAGGAATGTAATATGACATCCTTAGGCATCTGCTCGTTCGTAGATTACTAGTCTACTGGAATCGATAACCAACCCCGCGCGGGTTTTGAGATTTGTAACCCTTGGGTATGTATACCCGATATTTTCAGTATCCCTCAACCCCAACAAAAACACAAAATCAATTCTCACTTTACTTTATAAATAAATTCAAAAATTTTAATTTTTTATTTTATTTTTGTTCACGCTCAAAACTTCCTAATAATTAATGAACAAAAGAAAGTTAAATGAATAAATTCATACAGACATATTACTCATCACGTTACAGATGATTAAATAACAATCTGTCAAGACAATCAATGCAAGTCTCACCATTAACCAGGTTTCCCAGCAAGCTCCATAAGGAATTCAATGCATAAATATAAATAGATGTTAATAATACAATGGGTATGATTATTTATCCTTTTGTACCTACATATATACACATTAGTTATATATATATATATATATATAATTACTAAAGCTTCCTGGCAATGCCTTAATCAAACTAACAATTGAACTCTCACGCCTAACAAGGTCACTAGAAGACAAAAGTGTAATTAAATAAATAATTATCATTATTAATATATATATAACTTCTCTTATATATATATATATATATATATACATGAAGAATCAAAATCCCTGCTAGGCAATACAATTGCTCTCTCACGCCCAACGAAGTCACAAAAAGACAAGCGTGTAATTAAATAAATGAACACACAAATCTACACAGCATACACGCATATATATTTTCAGTATGCATAAATTCCCAAAATTAGCGAACCGCCAAATTTCCAAACAAACTATTATCGTGTATATATTATATAAATTTTATAAACACTGGCAGTAAAAGGATTCGGTCCCCTTACCTAGATTAATTCGGCCCCCTTACCTAGATTAATTCGGCAAATTTGAAGAAGACGAAGTTCGGCAAATCCCAAAAACCACTGTGCAGTGGCCCAAACAATTTAGGGTTTTTAATATTTTTTTAATAAAACAAATACTGCAGCATATATGTATATATATATAATAGTAGAATTTTAACTTTAACAAACTTAAGTAATTTCCTACTCCTCATAAGTTTAGGAAAATTACACCATTTCCCTAAAATTTTAAAATATTTTCAAATATATATCCAAAAACACCCTTTTTAAAAAAAGTTCAAAATTAAATAGCAAAATTATAAATTATTAAATTTAAATAACAAATTACAATCACAAATATATATATATATATATCTATTATATTAAATAAAAAATCGGATCATTTCATATATATATATATATATATATATATATATCTATTATATTAAATAAAAAATCGGATCATTTCATGTTGTGACTCCATAACTTTAAGGTTCTTGGTTCAATTCCTAGGGGTAGCATAATTTTTAATGCTTTGTTTTCTTTTCTAAAGTGAAACTACTCGAGTGAACGTCTGCCATATCGCAGTTGCACGTGAATGAATAAGCAACGAATAGCCTTCACCTCACCCGAGGGTGCCAAATGCATAACGAACAGCCTCCACCTTACCCGAGGGTGCCACATGGACCATCTTGTAAAATGATAGTTTTGCCCTCGTCATAACAGTGGTTTATAACGGGTAATAAACAGAAGGATTTGATTGTTGCTTGATTGAAAGTGTAAGGATTTCATTGTCGCAATTAAAACTATTGGGACTAAAGTGAGACTGAGGGTAAAATGTAGGGGTGATTTTTATACTTTACCCAAAGAAAAATGTGTATATATTCGTGTAACCGATTAAATATATGCATGTAAGCACATTTATAGATTTGAAATATAAAAATTTCGCGCTAATTACTTAAAATATAGATTTGATAAGTATAACTTTGATTAGTGCTAATTACTTAAAGGGTGTGTTTGAAGTGAAAAAAAAGTGAGACAAGTTGTGGGTTCAATTCGTATAGTGAGATAAAAAGTGAATAACTTTTAGAGATTTTTAAAAATTTTCAGCAAAATCCAGTGCGCCAAACGCATCCAAAATATAACCTTGATAATTTGAATAGAGATTTCATGGAATTGAGTAGTTTATCGTGATGATTTTATAAAAAAAAAAAATTGAAATCATCATGAAAAGTTGGCTAAGATTTGAAATCATAAAAAATAGTTATTTGAAATTTTTTATAATGATAGTTCTACCATTTTAAGAGTTAGTGGCATTATTATTTCAGTAGGTAATCATTAGTAATTATTATAAAAAAAAATTCCATATACCATCACATAGATTAAATTTTTTTTTGAAAAGTATTACATATATTAATTCTGACATCAATATGACTACGAATAAGTTCCTGGGTCAGTTCAATTTCCAGGAGCCCAAGAAATCTTGCAAAAATTAGTGGACCTGATGATATGGCAATAACGGTGGTCAAGATCATGATGGGCATTTTTATTTCAAATATTTCTAGCAAGAATGCAATATACATTGGATATACTAATTTAGGAATTGCGGATTTTTGGAGAGAGAGTTTATTTATTTCCTTCAATAATTTTATATAGTTTTCATAGATAGTTAGGTTTTATTTTATTTTATTTTATTCTAGCCCTAATCTATATAAAGGTTATGAATTTTAAGACATTGGGAGTTCTCATTATTGATTGCATGCATAATTTTCCAAAATTTTATTTTCTCTCTAACTTAAACCATAAAGGTTGGGTTTTACACGCTTCTAGTTGCGCCAAGTGATATCAGAGTAAAGTTTTCTCTAATTAAATGGCACAAGCCAATATTGGCAGCTACATAAATACTAGCGACGTATAGCAGTGTGCATTGGGGTGGCAGCAGTATCCACTCCTCTCGAAAACTTAATGGAGATGCTGAGAGACAATAGGAGACATACTGGAGATGTTTCTCGCGGTCGATCCTAGAACATGGTAACTGGTGTTATTATTGATCCTCATAATTAACCTATTAACTAGGGAGATAAGTCATCGACAGATGAAGAGGTTGAAACTTTTAAGTTGGCTAATGTGTATGCGGAAAGGAGCAACAATAGAAATTTGGTCATCAATCCGATTTTTACCTAAAAGCTGATATCATTTATTTTGATGGATTCATAGATACTGAAGGATTCCTAGATTTGGTTGTTGAAATTGAAAGGTACTTTAATTTTGTATCTATCCTTGAAGACAAAAAGGTGAAATATGTTACCATTCGACTTCGTAGAGGTGCTTTGGCTTGGTAGGATCGTTTGCAAGAGAATCGCAGGTGTGAAGAGAAAAATAAAATTAGATCATGGAGTAAGATGAAGAAGATGCTGAGAAATTGATTTTTATCAACCAATTATGAGCAATATTTGTTTTAGCAGTATCAATACTCTTCACAGAATGATAGGACTATTAGCACACCTGGCAGAATGGACTAATTTTACAGAGTCTGAAACAGTTTTGCAATAAGAAATCAAGAAGATTGAGATAGAAGAGATAATTGTGGAGTCTTTAACAAATTGTGATAAGTTTAGAGAAGATATTGAGGAAAAAAGCGACTTCTATTTTTGTGAACACTATTTTTTTCAAAGCAGTTATAATTTAAATCAATTATATTTGGACAAAAATAAAATTATAATTGGTATTCAGGAGGAGGAGATTAAAAATTCAAAAATATTAAAATTTATTGATCCTTTTGGTGATGAGTACTACAACTTTGATTTGTTATTCGATGGTAAAAACATTAGTGGTTTCATCAATCTTCAAATAGCATGAATCAAAGATGAAAATATACTAGGATAGATAAATATTATATTGAGGAAATATGGGTTGATATGACTAGATTTTTCAACTACGAAGAATTACCCGAAAAATTATTTGTAAAAAATAAAATTAGATCAACATCATGTGTGAAGATGAAAATTATTCCCAAGTTAAAATTATACATACTTTTGTCATTAGCAGAAATTCATTAAAGATGCTTGTTCGTGATGGTCATCCATTTTTTTATCTTACTTTAGATAACTCGAGGGCAAGTTATTTTTTCAAGTGGAAGAGAATGATGTAGACACGACTATGAACAAGTTCCTTTGTTACTTATTTGATTTATTTTCTCTCTACGCTTGAATTTCATATTTTTAACATTTTTTTGTAATTTTTTAAAAAATAAATAATACACCTATAAAGATTACCAAAGGTAATTAAGTACATATAAAAATAAAAAAACTAACAAAAAGTAATAGAAAAATGAGTTTACCAAAAGAATCCTACATGGGCAACTTATAAAATAAAGCAATATTTTACTATTCAAAAGAAGTTCTTTTTAAAAATATAAATAACATGCATATATAAAACTACACAAACAAATCAAATTTGAATAAAAAATATAAAAAAAAGTAACAATAATTTATTTTTAAATGACATAAAAATTTATTTTGTAGTAATTTATTTTTAAATGATATAAAAATTTATTTTATAGTAAATATTGTTTCCCTCAGGTCTGATTTCAAAGTGCTAATTAGTAGAAGGAGAAAACTTGGTAGCTATATTATTACAAGAAAAAGTATTTTTCTTCACAAAATTGTCAAAATAACTTAAAGTTTACTGCCTTAGAGAAAGAAAAAAATTATTTTTATTCTCATTTTTCATATTTTGTGTTGTATTACATTCTATCTATTACTTTTTAACTCTTTGATGTTTTGAATATTTAGGCTTTTGTTGTTTTGATTTACTTTGTGGTAATTATGTTAATTATTTATTTAAATGTGTGATAAAAAAATATGATTATGTATATAAGAAATTATAAAAGAGAAAGAAAATAAAAAGATTATCCAACCTAAAATGTTAGCTCTCCTAGAGCATTTGTGATTACTTAAAAAGTGTCGTTGTTGAGGAGTAATAAAATAATTTTTTAATCAAGATTAATTAGAAATATATAATTTTATAAAATTTATATAGTAAATTTTTTGTATAAAACAAACATTAGAGCTTTTGATGAAGTCTCAAATTCAATGAATGTTCAAATTTGGTGAAACATTTTTTTTTCTTCCTATAATATTCTTAAATTCTCTATAACTATATATTACTACTTACCAAAAAAAAAAGAACTATCTATTACTTCAATAGTATTAAAAAGTAAATTTCTTAATAACTATTATATAGTTAAGTAATTTTATCTATTTATATTTTTATTTTTCTTAAATATCTTTTAACTATCCAATAATTCTATTTTTTTTTACTTTTAAATTCTTCTGTTTGCGCCAGACTTTTGGCTCGGCATAAACAATACATATTCTTTTACGATTTTTTCAAAAAGTGATTGCGCAGACGTATGGATAAATATGAAGATTGGATAGTGTGGGTTGCCACTGCCTTACAGATGTAAGGATTTCACATTTGTCGATCTCTACACTAATGATACAGCGAATATGGACGTAAATATGCAATTGGTTGTGAGATTGCAAATGAAGATATAATTTTGAATATGAATATGGTTGTGATGTATATGAGTGCTGGGATGTTGATCCATTAAAATATTGTGTATTAGAAAAATAATGGGGATTATTATGACACTTATACATAGAACATGGATTATAATAGGATTTATACAAATAATTGGATGTACCTGGTGAAGCAAAGAAGTAATGTTTTTTGTTTTACATTGCTTGGGTAGAGAAAATGAAGTGGTATATATATAATGTTCGACATTTATAAAGTACAATGCGTTTTAAAGCTGTCAAGTACTGGATTCAGTGGAACTCCAAGGGTAAGCATGCTTCATGGGAGTAGTATCAAGATTAGTAACCCCTTGGGAAACAGCTAACAATACCAAGATGAGTGACCCCCTGGAAGCAACTAACAAAGCCAAAAACAGATAATATTATATTGTGTAAATGCGAATTGTTATAATAATATCAAAGGCAATACCCAATCGAAAGTGTGAGGTCATGTGTAGGTGCTGCATGTGGGGCGACATGCTTGCGAGACCTGCCTGGGCCACGCGTAGGCTCCCACGTGTGGGGGGATTTGCTTGTGGCCCAAAGGACGTGTACCTTATTGGGGGGTAAATTGTGAGGGACCATGACAGACTTGGTGAAGCAAGGGGCCACACATGGGCACTGTGTGTGGGAAACTTGCCTATGGCCCTTAAGATGCATGCCTTATTAGGAGAGAGAATTGTGAGAGACTCGGTGAAATGTGAGGTCGCGAGTAGGCACCATGTGTGAGGGACCTACTTGTGGTTCCTGTCAGTGGCATTAGGGACACGTGTCCTGTTAGGGAAAGGATGGTGAAGGTCAAAAGTGTGGGGCCACGCATAGGCACCACCTGTGGAGGACATGCCTATGGCCTCGGCAACGCGTGCCCTATTAGGAGACAGCTACCTTGTTCGGTATTTACAATGACCTTGTTCAATATTTAAGGCACCGTTTGGAGCTCCAAAAATCTCTAAAAAACTCTATAAATCTTTATAAACTTTTTGTCCCATTAACTTTTTTTTTCACTACACGTATTACGAACTCACAACTTTTCTCACTTTATCTCATTTTTTTCACTTTTTATCACTCCAAATACACACTAAATTGTAGAAAAAGTAACTGCTGCCATCAGTTTCCTGGGTAGTGACAACTTAGATTTATGTACTTGAATTTAGGAGTCAAATTTTCATAAAAGTAGAATTGATCAATTATATAGATTTATTTGTATATTTCTTATCTAAGATAATATCGGTTAAATCGGTTAAATTTCTTCCGCTCAAAAGGTTATCTTATCGGTTCGATTGAGAATCCCAAATAAATCTTTTTATTCTGATGTTTTAGGACAAATAACTTTTTAATTAAGTATTATTTATTTAAATAATTTTAATTACTTATTATTTATTATTTGTGTCATTTTTATTAAATTTTTTTATAATTTTATTTTAATTAAAATAAAATTTTAATGAAATCACATACCTTCTCTAAGGATCTTTTCTGAAATTGTCCGAGGCCTGAAACGGCATTGAGATGCCCCTGCGTCGTCGACGACGAGGTCAACGTCATCGGAAGAATGGTGGTCTCTTCGAAGTTCAAACAAGCCCTAAAATCTCCGAAACACTAGCACAGCACTCCTTCTCAAGATTCGATGGCCAAATCTGAACCAACAACTCGAACGGTTCTGGAACCACTAGCAGAGTTCAATCCGCTCTCTTCTTCACTCTCTTCACCCATTCGATTTCGATCCCTCGCAATCTCAACCCTCTCTGAATCCCAAACCCTTATCTATGCTGGAACCGACTCCGGCACCCTTCTCTTCCTGTCCCTAAACCCTAGTTCACGTCCCAATCCGAACGACCAAGGTTCCGATCGTTTCGGCAACAATTCCGTCCCGGCGGGGAGTGTTTCATTTCTTCGATACGTGTCGGTGGGTGAATCCGCAGTGGATTATGTGCACGTGATTGATCATGTTGGTCAGGTTCTGGTGCTTTCAGGTGGGTTTTTGTTTCTGGTGGACTCACTTTTGCTTCAACCGGTGAGGAAGATGAGGGCTTTCAAAGGGGTTAGTGCTGTTGCGAGGAGGGTTCGGAGTGGTGTTTCAGAGAGTTCAAATTTGGTGGCGGGAGATGGTGGCGGTGGTAGTTCGTCTGAGTTTTCGAGTGCCGGTCGCCGTTTGTTACATAAACTAGGTGGTGCCGCTGGCATTCGATCGAATGGTTTGAAGATGAAAGAATCGGAGCTTAACGGAGACAGTAATTGTGTTTTCGCCGTAGTGGCAGGCAGGCGATTGATGCTGGTAGAGCTTGTTTTAGGTGGTAGAGATGGGAGGGGAGATGATGGTGGGTTTTTTCTAATTTTGAATGAAATTCAATGCGTTGATGGGGTTAAGGCCATGGTGTGGCTTGATGATTCTATAATAGTTGGTAGTTCAAGTGGGTACATATTGTATTCTTGCTTAAGTGGGCAAAGTGTTCTCATATTTTCACTTCCCGATCCCTCTAGTCTTCCGAGTCTCAAATTGTTGAGGAAAGAGTACAGGGTGCTGTTGTTGGTTGACAATGTGGGGATTACAGTGAATGCTAATGGGCAACCAGTAGGCGGGAGCTTGATATTCCGTCGTGCTCCGGATTCTCTGGGAGAGATATTGTCTTTTGTAGCTGCCGTGAGGAATGGAAAAATGGACTTGTATCACAAAAGATCAGGTATCTGTCTTCAAATGGTTTCTTTTGCTGAGGAAGGTGTTGGTCCTTGCGTTGCAGCGGATGCAGATGGGAGTGGACAGCTTATTGCTGTGGCGACACCATCCAAGGTATGGCACTAGATCTCTTTGTGATTGAAAAATTCTTCTAATTTTAAACTTGCAATCTTTTACGCTTAAGGTTTATGCTCATAGTTCCTAAAATTCTAGTAATTGTTGAAATTGTCTTATAGTGATGGCTTGCTCCTAAATGGTGTTTACCACATTTTTCTCTTTATTTTTAGCTGCATAAATTACACAACACAACTCAACTCAACTTAGCATGTTCCCAACTAAATGGGGTTAGCTACGTAAATCCTTTTTCTTCATTCCACTCGTTTAAGGGCTATTTCTTTCTGAGATGATCCATACAGTTGGATCTGATGATTGTGACTGGTTCATTTTGAACGGACTTTCTAGTTGTATTGGAACTGCATTAGATGGGATGCGCAGGCTGTATTCTTGATGAGCACATTTGGTTCTTCGTTGAAATGATTTTTCTGGAATTTTAGCCTTCCATTTGATACCTGGAACTATACAGTTCACTGTCTTGTCATGTGGAATTGGTCCAATTTTCTTCTTTCTGAGCTGTGTGATGTTAATTTGATCTTGA
This sequence comes from Vitellaria paradoxa, assembly GCA_019916065.1. Classification (NCBI taxonomy): domain Eukaryota; kingdom Viridiplantae; phylum Streptophyta; class Magnoliopsida; order Ericales; family Sapotaceae; genus Vitellaria; species Vitellaria paradoxa. The sequence goes on from CM034234.1 coordinate 41,958,880, forward strand.
TTAGCATTTTCTGAAATGGTGGGGGCAAAATGGAGTGTCTATAACATGGGTTATTATTAAAAAAAAAAAACAAAGATTTATATTAAAAATAAATATATAATTAAATTAGATTAATATTATTTATTTTTTTTATTCATGCATGTGAAAATTTGTATATATTTGCTATTTAGAGGACAACATCAAAACAACTGGTGAAACCTAAAAATTTGATGAGCTCCAATAATACCTTTCAATTTCCCACGATTTCAAATTTAAAATAAATTAAATTTAAAGAATTACTTTTAAAAAAATTGATATCAAGAGACATTTTTCTACTTTAGAGATTCAAGGGTGGCAATTGTGTCGGGTTGTGTCGTGTTTATGTTCATAATTCGTGTCACTTCGTGTTTATTCATGTTTATACTCAGATATCTTGAAATTTAATGAACTTCTTAAATAATTAATTTATTTCAAAATAAGATCAAACTATGCCAATTTTGAATCAATGTTGTGGCTTGTCAGGTTTGTGTTTTCTCTTAGTAACTTCGTATTCATGTCGACAGGATTTGTGTCAGTTTCGAGTCGTGTTCTTGTGTCGAGTCTAATATTGTGACCCCTCTTTTTTCATTATCAATAAGTAAATCTCTATAATAGAGAATGCTACAATGCCTCTCCACTTTTGGGGAGCCACTATAGAGATTTTCTATTTCAGAGATGATGTGAACACGCTTGTAGGCATACTTTTCACTCATCCCTATTTTAGATAAGATTTGTTTAAAGAAGTTAATGTAGATGCCTTAAGGTATGTGGTATTTTTTTTTTTTTTTTGAAAGATAGGTGATATTTTTTTTCAAAGATAAGTAGTATCATGTTTGGATTACTCAGATTAAATCTCTGTCCAATTCAGCGACTAAAATTTATTTTGTTCTCTTATCAATTTCCTTATCCTTCACTAATTAAATTTGATATTAAATAATCTTGCACAAAAACCTAATCATATGATGAAAATAAGGTCACTTTCTTTTGCAACATTAGCATCCTGCACTCAACTATAGTGTTAATTTACTCAACTCAACAAATCCTTATTTCCAACCCAGTTTGAGTTGGCTACATAAAATTCTTCTCTACATTTGGGCCTACTTTTTGTCCTCTTTACTCCCTTTACTTGGATCAACTTACTCTTACGTGATGGTGCATCCCTTGTTCTAAGTTAGATATGACCAAACCATCTTAAACTACCTTCTATCAACTTATTTTCTATTAGTGTCACCTTAACTTTCTTTTAGATACATCCATTACTTATTCTATATTTTCTTGTATTACCACAGCTTAATCTTGGTATTCTCATTTCTGTTACGTTTAAAAACTCTACCATAAAGGATAGGTTGATGATCGTTTTGTAAAATTTTCCTTTTGGCTTAATAGTTATTTTTCGGTGACATAAAATACTCAAGGCATTTCTCCATTTTAACAATTTGGCTCGAATTTTATGGTTAACTTCCTCTTCAATCCTTTTATTTGTATGAATAATTGATCCAATATATCGAAAATGACCACTTTATGGTATTTATTGATTCTCAATCTTTACCATGCCCTCATTCGTAGATTTAATTTTATTTAATTTACAATGAATAGACTTTACAATAAAACCTCTCGATTATGAAGTGTGTCTCCAATGTTTTAATTTGTGATTAACTCAACACTAAGTTTTATATATTAATACAATATTATCTGCAAATAACAAACACCAAGGATATCATCTTGAAGATGTTTAGTAAGCTTGTCCATAACCTAAGTGAAAAAAACAATAGCATAAATTGGATCCTTGGTGTAGACCTATTGTAATTGAAAACTCATTTCACCTCCAATAGTTCTTCCACTAATAGCTTCTCCATCATATTAGAGGGAAAAAAATTGTAATATGAATTGGGGGAAGCTAATAGAGAAGTGCGTATATCCTCTCAGTATAAATAATCGCATATATTACAATGTTACATCATTAAATTACTCCCTAATTCCATGAATGCAACCTGTTTTCTCATTCGTTCTTTTTGCATTTCTTTTCAATTGATCTCAGTTTGGAGAATTCTCTAGTTTTTGCACCTTTTTTTCTCTAATGTTGAATTTGCGTAATAATCACTCATCTAAGTCATCTTCATAAATATTTATTTATTTATTTATTTTATACTATTGAAATTCTTTGTTGTTCACCCTAGATCCTTCATTTTTAGCCCCTTCGCCATCAAAGGACCCTCCTTATTCAATTAGTGCTTTGACGCCCTCACATGATATCTGTGTTTTAATTGAACTACAAAAGTTAACACGATATCATGCACGAAAGATAAATACAATTATATGTATCTTTCTATAATGAAACATTAAAACATGCACAGAAAGCAAACTAACCTTTGTAGAAGACAAAAATGCCCAGCAAAATTTGTAGTTCGATAACTTTGAAATCACTGACAACTGACAGTGGGTGTGGCAACTGTTTGATGTTGTTCTTGAATTCATAATTCGTATATATCCATGCTTGTACTCAGATATATTAAAATTCAATGAACATGTTAAAGGATTAATTTATTTCAAAATTGGATAAAAATTTGTTAATTTCAAGTTAATGTATTCCTGTTGTGTTTTCTTTTTGTTACTTTGCATTCGTGTTAATGATACTCGGATCCTGTCTAATAGTCCAACTCTTAATTAACATCAATGCATCATATGCTGTTTTAATCCTGCCAGTCCCATCAATTTCAGGACAAGAGAATGAGGAAATCAAATATAACATTATAGAAGAGGAGGTATGATGGCTTAAAAACCCTTAAAGGGGGACGAAACTCCGGGACCGGACGGGTGGTCTATAGCTCTCTTCTAGCTTTGCCGGGAAGTGATTAAAACTAACACAGTGAATGTATTCACAAAATTTATTTTATTTTTATTTTTATTTTTTTTTGAAAGGGGAGTCTGTAAAGAATATAAATGTTTTGATCTTGAGGAAGAGTGAGACTATAAAATAAGGGATTTTGGACCAATTAGCTTGATGGGTAGTCTATACAAGCTAATTACGAAGGTGTTGGCCAACATAGTATGAAGAAGGTTTATCTTTGCTAATCTTTATAGTCTCGAAATGTGTTCAAAGAGGGGGTGGATTTTGGATGCAATACTGGTGGCGAGCAAGGTTATAGACTCTATGTTGAAGGGTAAGGATCCGAGTATAATTCGTAAGATGGATGTAGTAAATGCTTATGACCACGTGAATTGGGATTTTCTTCTTTATTTGATGGAGAGTATGTGGGTTTAGGTTAGATGGAGGAATTGGATTAAATGTTGCATCTCCATTGTGAGGTTCTTGGTGTTGATCAATGGGACTATAGAAGTTTGTTTGGATCTTCAAGAGGTCTTTGTCAGAGGATTCCCATGTCACCTCATTTGTTTATTTTGGTGATGGAAGATTTTAGTAGTATGGTGAGGAAGGTGGTGGAGAAAGGTTTAATTAAAGGTTTTAAAGTAAGCAGACAAAAGGCCGCTGAAAATGCTCTCGGTGCATGTTAAGGGGTCTTTCTACTAAAATGCACCACTTCAGCAATTTCCGACAAAACAGTTCACTCAAACAAGTAGGATCAACTAGGAAAACTTTTCAAGTTCATAGCGTGACTACTGAGATTGAAGAAGATCGCAAAATCAAAGGAGGCTACAAAATTACTGAGCGAGGGAGAGGTTATGTTCGATTTCTAGTTATTTATGAGGAAGAACTTAAATGGCTGCATCAGAAGTGCTCGAAACAACATAGGAACATCAAAGGCCATCATCAAATAGGCAGCTTTAGAGGAGGAGCCGGAACTCTTGTTAGCTCAATCTTCTCAGATGATAGAAGCAGGAAACTAGAGCTGCGATTGTTTGCACATTATGGCAGGAGACAGGTTAGAATCCCTGAACTGTCTTTCGGTTCAGGGTGGAGGTTTTTTATTGATTTTATTAGTATCCTATTGCCTGGTGAAAGTGTTCCTCAATCCAACAAAAATAAGCTTTATGCAAATCAGAATGTTTCTTCTCATGAAGAAGCATTCTGAGTCCCAATAGAGGTCAAGTTGTACTATCAAGTAGCTGCTATTCCAATATGGCAGCTTGCAAACATCAGAAGCAGTTACAATGAGCAACATGTCGTTATTAACTATGAGGATGCTGTTGAGAACAGTATACTTCTGAAAAGGTGCTTAGTTGGAAGGTTAGGCGGTCCTGGAGCAGCCAAGCTGGATGCTACCAAATTATCAGCTTGGGTAAATAAAAAATGGAGGATTCCTTGAGGGGTAGGAGTTAAGGAACTTGATGGGGAGAGGTTCTTGTTCACATTCCCTTCCAAGCAGATAGTTGCCAAGATAATGCAGAAGCATACGGTCATTAATGGGGAGCCTCTTTGGTTAGATTCTTGGCATAGTTGGAGTTGTTGTTCTAGAAGAGGATGGAATGAAAAATCAGTCTGGGTCAAGATGTTGGGACTGCCTGTCTTCCTATGGAGTGCCAGTGTTATTAAGAGCATTAGTAACTACTGTGGAGGATTTATGGAATCAGAGATTGATCCCTGCAACACTACTAGCTTTAGATGGGCAAGAATAAGAATTAGAGGAGATGGAAGAAACATTCCTGCATCAGTCAAGATTTTAGTGGGTCAAGTATCTTACGATTGTCCAATTTGGGTCGAACGTAGGCCTTGGGTTGACTGGGTAGAGGACCTTATGGTTTCTGGAGTTTTCCGACCACTGGAGGATAAGAAGATGCTGGTGCGTGGCCAAGAAGATGGTTTAATGAATCTTCTAACTCTTGGAAATCGAAAGGACAAGAAGTTAATGTACCTCGGGGCTGGGAAATCTGGGAGAAACCTAAAGGCTGCTGAGAAGGTTCAATGGATCCGAGTAGAAAGAAAACCCACATCATTATTGAGAAATAATATCCAAAATGTCTCATCATTGGATCAGTCAACAGTCAATAGGTTTGAAACTCTGAGAGTCCTCCTTGATGAGGAGCAATTAATGCTGACTCTAAAAATACCTTTCATTCAAAAGACACTACTCAGAGAGAAGACGAAGCTGCTGGAAAAGCTCAAAGGATACGAGTAGGTGAACAATCCAAACAATTAATGAGAAGCCCAGAAGAAAATATAGTGGGCCCTTTTGCAGTAAATAGATTTGAAATTTTGAGAAGTCTGAACCATAAAGAGCAATTAATGGAAGTACCTAGCTTTGAGGCACATCAGGAAAGTGACAATGAAGCAGAAGAGGAAGAAATAGAGGAAAATTCTGCCACCTCTTTGGATAGCTGGAAATTCTATGGGAGAAAATATGGTTCCAGGAAAACTTGCTAGCAATATCCAGGAAAACAGTAGATTTACCCACAAGCTAGTACCCCATTTGAGGAAGTGCCTGGTGACAATTACCAAACAGAAGATCCCAGTGAAGTAGGAAAAAATACAGACTTTGAAAACATAATTGTCCCCTTTGAATTTCAAGAAGGTGAGAAGGAGAACATTCTCGACTGTCAACCTTTGGCATATGACAGACCAGAAGATGTATGGCAGGAGGACTTTGATCTTCTGCTATTGGAGAACTGTGGACAAGACCAAAGCAAGATCTCCGCCTAGGTGATTAATAGAATGAAATCATTCAAGAAGATTTTGGGTATATCAAGTGATGGATTCAAAGATAAGATTATGGATTTACTTCAATCAATCGAAGAGAGGAGGAAAACCCATTCCAGTGGACAAAAGAAACAACAAAAGAGCCATGCCAGAAGAGGAGCCAGGGAGTTAAAGGAATTTGCAATGTTCAATAAGCTATGATAAGGAAGGAAGGGAGTTCAACCTTGAATCCAGTAGAGGGGAGGAGCCAATGTCTTTATATATTAAATGATATCTAAAATCTTAAGGTGGAATGTAAGGGGTTGCTGTGGAAAGGAGAAAAGGTTGTTAATAAGATCTTCACTTAAAAAATTGCAGCCAGATGTGGTCTGTCTACAGGAAACAAAACTTAGACTGATTGATGATATCACAGTCAGATCTCTCTGGGGAGGGAGCTGGTGTAAATGGGTTGCGTTGGAGTCTACAGGGGCCTCGGGTGGAATCCTAGTCATGTGGGATGGCAGGAAATTGCAGGCAATAGATTCTGAGATTGGCTCATTCTCCATCTCCTGTCTATTTTAATACATTGAAGAGGATACTGTCTGGTCCTTTACTGGAGTTTATGGCCCAGTGGATAAAGTATTGAAAACTGAATTTCTTGAAGAAATAGGAGCAGCAGTCTATAGATGGAATCAGATTTGGTGTTTGGGGGGAGATTTTAACATGGTTAGATGCATTGAGGAAAAATGGAGTTGCACTAAAAGGAGAAAGCAAATGAAAAATTTATCAGAATTTATAGAAGGAACACAATGCATTGACTTACCCCTCAGCGGAAGTAAATTTACTTGGAGCAACAGTATTAGCAAATCAAGAATCGACAGGTTTTTGGTCACTTTTGAGTGGGAGGACTTATTTCCTACATCACTGCAGAAAACATTACCCAGGTTAATCTCCGATCATTTTCCCCTTATGTTGGATGGGGGAGGAATGAAAGGAGGCCCTAAACCTTTTCGATTTGAGAACATGTGGTTGCAGGTGAAGGGATTCAAGGAAATGGTTGCTGCCTGGTGGAACAGCTACAACTATGAAGGGTCTGCAAGTTACAGGTTGACTCAGAAACTTAAAAACCTCAAATCAGACCTTAAGATATGGAATTTAGAGGTTTTTGGAAGACTTGAACAGCAGAAAACTCAATTGGAAAAAGAGATTCAAAAACTAGATTCAATGGATGAAGCTGGCAGCATCTCAGATCAAGGAAGAAAGCAGAGACAAGACAAGATACTGGAACTAAACCAGTTAATCAAAATGGAGGAAATCAGTTGGCGATAAAAATCTAGAGTAAAATGGCTCGAAGAAGGAGATCATAATACAAAGTTCTTCCATAAAATGGCATCTGCAAACAAAAGAAAGAACTGGATTGACAAGCTGCAGGTTAATGGGGAGTTGATAGATGATCAAGGAGTGATTAAACACACCATAGTGGAATTCTACAAGAACCTGTTCACTGAAAAAGAAAACTGGAGGCCCAAGGTGAATGAAATGGAACTCTCACAACTAAATCTACAGTTTGCAGCAAGCTTAGAAACCCTTTTCGCTGAATCTGAGGTTTATTCAGCACTTATGGACCTAAGTGGAGATAAGGCCCCTGGCTTGGCTGGTTGGACTATAGCTTTCTTTCAACACTGCTGGAATATTTTAAAGGAGGACCTAATGTCTGTTTTTGCAGAATTCCATAGCAGCTACAGATTTGTTCGATGCTTGAACTTCACTTTCATTGCACTGGTTCCAAAGAAGAAAGGTGCAGTGGAGATAAAAGATTACATGCCTATCAGCTTGGTGGGAGCAGTCTATAAGATTATATCGAAAGTGCTTGCTGGCAGACTGAAACAGGTGATGGAAAACCTCATTTGTGATTCCCAGCATGCTTTTGTAAGGGGAAGACAGATATTGGACGCCATATTGGTTGCCAATGAGATTTTGAACACCAAAATAAAGAGTAAGAAAACTGGAATAATATGCAAACTGGATTTAGAGAAGGCTTTCGACCATGTAAACTGGAACTTTCTAATTTATTTGCTGAAAAGGATGGGCTTTGGTAATAGGTGGTGCCAGTGGATAAATTGGTGTATCTCCACTGTTAGCTTTTCCATTTTGATCAATGGCTCTCCTGAAGGATTCTTTACTGCATCTAGAGGTCTAAGACAAGGAGACCCCCTCTCACCTTTTCTCTTTATCCTGGTAATGGAAGTGTTCAGTAGGATGATGCAAGCAGCTGCAAAGGCAGGATTTATTGAAGGCTTCACAGCATTCCCCAACAACTGCAACCTCAGAATTTCTCACTTATTATTTGCAGACGACTCAATAATCTTTTGTGGCGCAGATCTACTACAATTAGGCCACTTAAGATGCATTCTTTTGGGGTTTGAAGCAGTTACAGGGTTGAAAATTAATCTCAGCAAATCTGAGATCCTGCCAGTGGGATCTTGCTCAGTCTTGGATGAACTAGCTACTGTTTTAGGCTGCAAAACAGGTTCCCTTCCCACTGTCTATTTGGGCATGCCACTGGGAGCCACAATAACCTCCAAACTGATCTGGGAACCTGTACTTGAAATATGTAGGAAAAGACTAGCTGAATGGAAAGTCAGCTACTTATCAGCTGGGGCAAGAATCACTCTGATCAAAAGTGTACTTTCAAGCCTTCCAACTTACTTTTTCTCTCTTTTCCCTGACCCAGTTTCTGTGTTAAAGGAGTTGGAGAAACTACAACGTAACTTTCTCTGGGGAAGAACTAACGGAGTCTTCAAACATAATCTGGTGGACTGGAAAGTTGTATGTAGAACTATCTAATCGGGTGGAGCTGGAATAAGGAAGCTGAGGGTGCATAATAATGAAGCTCTGATGGGGAAGTGGCTCTGGAGATTTGCTCACGAAGACTCATAGTCTATAGAAAAGATTGATTGTAACCAAATATGGGGAGAAGAAGGGTGGATGGTTCTCAGCAGAGGTTTCCAACTCTTCTGGCACTAGCATATGGAAATGTATCAGCAGAATTTGGGACAAATTTGATAGCTGCACCTCATGGAAAGTGGGAAAGGGTAACAGAATTTTGGTTTGGAAACACAAATGGTTGGAGGCTGGCAGTTTATCAGGGATATTCCCTAAAATTTATGCCATTGCATCTAACAAAAATGCCCTGATTTCAGATTATAGCATTGGTTATGGACCGAAAAGAGTTTGGAACATCCAGCTGAGGAGAAACATGAATGACTGGGAACTAGACAGCTTCGGTTCATTGATGGAACTTCTTTATTCTCTACAGATGGAAGACAAAGCAGATGCAATGTTATGGAAGAAGACAAAACATAATTTGTTCACTGTGAAATCCTTCTACCTAACTCTGCTAGGAAATGAGAAGGAAGCTTTTCCTTGGAGGAAATTATAGAAAACCTTGGTTCCTACAAAGATTATCTTTTTTTCTTGGTATGCAACAAGGGGGAGGATCCTCACCATGGATAACCTACAACTTAGGGGTTACGCAATGGCTAATAGATGCTCTTTATGTCTCAATTGTGAAGAATCAATTGACCACTTGTTCTTTCATTGCTCTTGGTCAGCAGAGCTGTGGAGTTTTACCCTATCTTGTTTTGGAGTCCATGTGTGTTTTTCTAAGAATCTAAAGAACTTTCTTTTAGTATGGTGGGGCCAACCACTGGGAAAGAGGAGGAAGAAGATTTGGAATTTGGTGCCCTTTTGGTTATTTTGGCTGATCTGGAAGGAAAGAAACAGGAGGATATTTGACAACATAGAAAGGACTATTTTGACTGTCAAAAGTTTTTTCCTCTTTTGTTTATATAGTTGGGTAGAAGAGAGTAGAGAGATTGAACTTAGTACTTTTATGCAATTTGTTGCTAGCATGCAGTGATTGGGGGTAGCTGTAACTTGTTTTTATTTTTCCTCTTAGCATCTCTTCGATGCTGTCAATAAAACTTACTTATCTTTTCAAAAAAAGTAAGCAGACAAGATTATGAAGTCACAAAGGTGTCCTATCTTCTTTTTAGTAATGATTCTATTGATTTCTGTGGGTCGAATGTTCTGTAAATGGGACATTTGAGATGTGTATTATTATTTTTTGTGGAAGTCATTGGAGTGAAAATTAACTTGGCAAATTCCAAGTTTACTCTTGTTGGGGCAGTAGAGATTTTTGGCAGAGCTAGTTGTGGTGTGGGGTTGCAAAGTCAGTTCTTTACCTTCAACCTATTTGGGACTTCCATTGGGCAAACTTAAGGGCTAAACAAGTTTAGGAAGCGATGATTGATAGGTTTTATAAGAGTTTGTCAGGGTGAAAATAGAAATATATATCTAAAAGGGCAAAAGTGACCTTAATAAAAAGCACTTTGTCAAGTTTACGTACCTATTTTATGTCCATATTCATGACTCTAGCTATGGCATTGAAAAAATTTAGAAAACCTGATGTGGATTATCAGAATCGGAGGGAATGATTTGATTGAACAATGTTAAGCATTATTTGTAGTGGAACCAACAGAGGCTAGTGAGGTGAGAACCAGGGCAGTCTGGAGCATGGGAGAGAGATCGTAGAGAGGTTATAGTTTTGGTTATGGTAATAATGATGATCTCCTTAGGGAGGAGATATAATAAGTTAGGAGGGGTACTTTAGGTCATGGGTAAAGGTACTGTGTCTGCGCAGGGATTCAATCCTTTGTTAGAGTGCTCCCATATGGCAAGGACATTTCCTGGTGATCTCTCTCTAGAACGGTCAAGGGACTCAACATATCCTTGATTCTAGTCAATAAACCCCTAGGTCTCAATGATCTTGTTGAGTGAATGAGTAGATGTCCCTTATTGGGGAAATTGTTCGACCTTGCTCTAGGTCTAGGGAAGTCCTTTTGGTACTCCCAACAAAGTTTGGTCTCGGAGGGGCCTTGCCACATGAATCTATTGTTTGACTCTTTACTAGAAGCCTGGGTCCTTTTGCGGCTGTTTGGAGCGGGAGGATCTATTCTTGCTACTTAGCATGACTTGGGTCATGCTGATGTGGTCCAGATATCCATAATTTTGTCCCCTACGTGCGTACTTTCGATTTAGCTAATTGGAAGTGTACGTAATTTTTTATCGCAATGATTAGGTCTAACAAGCATTAAATGCGTTGCCGCGGGAGTGTGAAAGGTCTTATTGCACCTTTTTGTTAGTTGGCTTTTGGGGTTCCTGATGTATGCTAAAGTTTTCATAAAGTTATTTAATAACTTTATTAATGTGCCCCCCACATGGTAAGGACACCTCCTAGTGATCTTTCCTAGACCGGTCGAAGGACTTGGCATATCCTTTGATTCTAGCCACTAAACTACTAGTCTCTAATAATCCCGTTAACAAATGAGTAGAGAATCTGTATTAGTGAAATTCCTAGAACTTGCTCCAAGTTTGGTGGAAGTCCTTGTGATACTCCTAACAAGGGCTAGTTGTGGAGGGGCCTTCTTGTGAGAATTCATCACGGGAGTCGTCTAGTCTATTCCTAGCAGTGGTGGACCTAGAAAATTTGGGGCCCAAGGCAAAATATTTAATGAGGCATATCTAAAAAAAAAAATTCTTCTGTTAAAAGAGTTTTGGATGCATATTAAAATAACTGTGAAACCTTTGATGAGGCCTATCTAAAAAAAATTTCTTCTTGAGTTCTGGATGAATATTGAAATTGCTGTGAAGTTGTGAAACATTTAATTTTGAAACAATGATAAGGCTTTTTATTTTACTTTTCAAAAAAAAAAAAAAAAAAAAGAGTTGACGTGAAGCTGAATTGCATGGAGAAGATCAAGAGTTTTCAAAAGATTTCAATAATAAATATCATTGTACAGGGAAAAGATTTTGTATGTTGAAATCCTAAATGTGAAAGGCACTAGGAAACTACACCATTGGCTAGAAAATATCTGATAGGAATACGACACTTTTAAATTAGATATATTACTATAGATGTTAATATATATATACACGTATATAGAATTGTGGGGCCTAAGGCATTTGTCTTAATGGCTAGCTAGTAGGGCTAGCCTTGGTACTTGCGTGACTTGGGTCTTGCTGACGTGGCCAGGGTGCCCAAAATTGAAAAGGGGCTTTTTAGGGTGAGGTAGGAGAGAGAGCTTTAAGTACCATTTGGTGGATTGGAGGACTGTATGCCTTCGTGTGAGTGATAGGGGAATTGGAATTTGAAACTATTAAATGATGTGATGATGGGGAAATGGTGGTGGAGGTTTGCTATAGAGATGGGTAGACTTTGGAGGAATATAATTTATTCCAAATACGTGATTGAGTGGGGTCATTGGAGCTCATCCATGGGGTGGCTTATGGAAAATTATTCGTCAGCATTGGGAAGGGATTAAGGAGGATGGTCTTTGGCAGGTTGGTATAAACGAAAAAGTCAAATTTTGGAAATTCAGTTGGCTTCCTATAGGGAGTTTTAAGGACATATATCCTGAAATCTATGAATTAGCAATGGATAGGGAGGCCTCGGTGGCTGATTATTTGGAAACTCATTGTAACAATATTGTTTGGAATGTCACCCTTCGAAGGTATTTATTCGATTGGGAACTGGAAAGGTTTCTCTCTTTTTTAGAGGTGCTGTTGCAGTGTTAGAACTGCCTGTTTTTAGCGTTTGGCTAGAAGGAAAAATAAAGAGAAAATGGAACGAATATGTTTAATTTCAGATAAACCCAACTCTCCTAATGAGAAACAATTCTCAAAATGATATTTCATTCCACAATATCTTTATTCTTTTTTACAATGTATTTATACAGCTGTTACAAAGAATTATAACTATGTCTTTATAGTTTGTTCTTGTGATAGTTGTGATAATTTCTTAATTTTATCTTTTGGTCATGTAACAACTCTCACCCCTTTAAAATCCACCTTGCCTTCAAGGTGGAGTTATGATAATGAAATCATGGTAAAAAAACATTCACAACAACAGTAACAAATTACCGGAATACTGAGGCCCCAGTGTTATGTTTAAGCCATTACTCAATAGACCATGATACAACCCGCTATCCTTTTGCATCCTTCTAGAAGTTGCTTATATAACTATAAGACACATGTATGATAGATGCGATTGGTATCCTACTTCTTCAATATGGTGGAACAATCTTCGATGGAAGGTGGAGATAAGTCTTCTTCTATTTGAAGATCTGTTTCATCCTGATGCCCTGCAAATTAGGAACAGCAATCTCGGAATGCTTTGATTAACAAGTTCTTTGCATTGCAAACAGCCTCTTGGAAGAGGTATTCCTAGATACCAAACCGAAGAGTACCTATAGCAAGATCAATGGATTTGCCAATCGCCAAATTACAGATTTACTGGGATCCCACAATTTGAGCCTAAAAATTTTGTTCCCAACGGGCGAGGAGGTGGGCAGCAGTAGATCATGTGATTGGTTGGTGATGACTTCCGTAGACAAAAACGTCTCTGTTAGACTGATCGGTGGTTCCTTGTCATCTGGACGCTCCATGGAGTCTTCTCCTTCACTGGAGTCGTCGTCATTTTTGCTTCCCATGGAACCTCCACCCACAGGGATTTGATTTTGTGAGAGATTGAGGTTGTGGGTTTGCGAGATAATGGGCTATTCACTGCCATCCGTAGTAGCTGAAGGTGGTGGAATGCGGTGGCTTGTTGGTGGGCCAAATTTCTTTTCCCCTTTTTTATTCAACTCATCCCAATGCTTATATCATTTCCTATTTTGTTTCTCAAACTGTTCTTCCATAGATTTGCTGAAGGTTTTCATGAAATTGTTGATTTCTTGAGTTGTGGGAGCTCATCCTCATACAGTTCTTCCGCTATCGTAGGATCTTGAATACTGTGATACCAATTATTAGAACCCCTGTTCTTCGCGTTTGGCAAGAAGGAAAAATAAAGAGAAAATGAAACAAATGGGTTTGATTCTAGAGAAACCTAACTTTCCCATTGAGAAACAATCCCCAAAATGATATTTCATTCCATAATCCCTTTGTTCTCTCATACAAAGTATTTATAGAGCTATTACAAAGAATTATAACTATGTCTTTACGGTTGGCTCTTACGACAGCTGTGACAATTTCTTAATTCCATCTTTTGGTCAAATCTTTCAAAGTTAGTCGTAGTCATTTGGAATCTTCCAAAGTCAGGGATTTTGTGGTCATATCTTATTACAAGTTTTTGGTGGGGAGAAAAGAAATAGATGTCTTGTGGGGAAAGACTTAGAAGGCAAGAGTCATTCCTAGTGGCATTAGGATTATCACAATTGGTAATCTTCAGTTGAGAGCTATGTCACTTGTTAGGGTGAAGTACATGTATCGACAATGACATAACATTGACATGGGTGTGGGATTTGTGTTAGATATGGTGAAATTCTAGAAGAGATGAAAGTTGGGTTTAAGAAATCTTTTAGACGAAATGTGACTCCAAGCTCTTTTGGTTTTGCACTGTATAAAAAGATAAAAATACCAAATCAACTTTTATAATTTACTTCATTAAGTGAATTTTTAATTTATAAGTTCATAAATAAATTATTCCATTAGTGTTGTTACAACACTTAAAAAAAAAAAAAAATACACCTATCTCCTTCTTGTTTGTATATATTATTATAAGTTACATTTATATGTATAGTATTGTTTTATGTGCCATATCCCATACCCACATCCAAAATTTGGACACTTTTTCAGCTGAGTCCCTATATCCTTAAATATAAATATTAGGCGAATTTGATATCTGAATATGTATCCAAGCCCGACACTCATAGCCAAGTCCGAGCAACATAGGCTGAGAGGACATACACTATAAGTAGATTTTTCCTGTGCAAAGCAGGAGGGGAATCCATTGATGACATTTTCGTTCGGCGTTTGTGGACAAAAAAGTTGTTGGATTTGTTGTTTTCCAGTTTCAATTTTGGTGGGTATATTCCTGAAGAATGTGAAGAATTTGTCAAGTTCTTGGTGGGCCTATAAGTTGGCTTTTTATAAGAGGAAGACTTGTTGTGTGGTTCCCCTTTGCTTATTTCGGTTGATATGGAAGGAGAGAAATAGAACATTTAAAGGGACGAAGATACTCCTTTATAGATTGCAAAACTTGTTTTTGTCTATCTTGTATGGTTGGCTTTTTCTTTTTTGTGGGGGGGGGGGGGGTGTTTGGGGGGGGGGTTTATAGAGCCAGATTAAATTCTTTTTTAAACTTCTGTTGAGGGTGACGGTTTTGTTAGGGAGGGTGGGTTTTTGTGTAGGCTGGCATTTTCTTATTGCCAACTATCTTTAATTTCATTATTAAAATTGTCTTTATTTGTTAAGCCAAAAAAAAAAAAAAATCCCACCTTCACATCTATATATAAAGGTGACAGTCATCCTATTTATTCAATAGTTACTGTAATAGATAGCCACAATTGTTTTCTCGTATGCAAGATAATAAAGCAATAATAAACACTTTATGCCTTCCAATCTATCTTTTATATAATTGATTGACAAAGTGAAGATATCATCCACGTCCAGGACTGTTTGATCACTTTCAGAATGGATGAGGAAAAAATGGCTCCTTCCATTTTTTTATAGTAGGTAATATATATATATATATATACATATATGTATATATAATGTAATGTCTACAATATTGTTCATTTAAAATATATATATATATATATATATAGTAATAGACTTCATGTGCATTAGCATCCATAGAGTTATTTTCAGGTCATTGAGACCTTGGGGTAATAGGTTCTGTGGTGTATTTTCTACGCTCTGGCTATTGTGTATTTAGTCTTTATGGGTTAACTGGGATATATTCAACATTTTAGAGACTGTCAAATTGACTGTAAGTACATCAAAGATAGTGATTGTGTTATTTAGATCTAAGACTTTGAATTTTGGGCTCACTACATGTTTTGTGTGTACTTTTAGCGGCTTAAATTGGATATGTATTGTGTCATGGTTCTCTATGATTCGTACTTTTGATGTATGCACTTAGGGTGATAGAATATTTGAAAAATCATACCATTTATGCTATTTTCAGGTTATTTGCTATAAGATAGTGCCTTTTGAAGAACAAATTAAAGATCTGTTGCGCAAGAAGAATTTTGAGGAAGCTATCTCCTTGGTTGAGGAGCTTCAAAGTGAAGGTGAAATGACAAAGGAAATGCTGTCGTTTGTCCATGCTCAAGTGGGGTTTCTCTTGTTGTTTGGTTTGCATTTTGAGGAAGCAGTAAATCACTTCTTGTTGTCAGAAACTATGCAGCCTTCTGAAGTATTCCCATTTATCATGCGTGATCCGAATCGTTGGTCATTGCTGGTATGTGCTATATATATATATTTTCAATTGTTGCAATATTTACAAATTATTTATGGTCTTTTTTCCGTGGGAGGGCTGCTGATCATGGTAGTTATTTGATCTGCAAATTCAGCTCAAAGCATCCATTTTTTTTTTATTTTTTATTTTTTGAAAGATTAAAACAAGCTAATAGTAGACTGGGAAGGGTTTTTATATTCATTTTTTTTTTCTTTTCTGGGTTTAGTCATTTAGTTTCATGGTATATTTTCTTTCAATATTTAAGCTGGAATCTTGCATCATTTGCATGGCAAATGGTTTCTTATGCTTATTCAAGCTTAATTATAGAAAGTGGTTGATGCAATGACTTGGGAATGAATGCTCTGTAAAGATTTATTTTCTTACTAGTCTTTGTTGAGAGTATCTTGGTAATTCTACATTGTGGGAGTGGGAATGATTGTGTTATTTCATTTTGTGTATTGTTGGTGGTTATTATTTTCATTGTTCTAGGTTTCTTAAAAAGTTTTATTTGCTGAATCTAAGGTGCTATTTGGTAATTCTATGCAAATGGTTTCTTATGCTTATTGCTTAATTATAGAAAGTGGTTGATGCAATGACTTGGGAATGAATGCTCTGTAAAGATTTATTTTCTTACTAGTCTTTGTTGAGAGTATCTTGGTAATTCTACATTGTGGGAGTGGGAATGATTGTGTTACTTCATTTTGTGTATTGTTGGTGGTTATTATTTTCATTGTTCTAGGTTTCTTAAAAAGTTTTATTTGCCGAATCTAAGGTGCTGTTTGGTAATTCTTTCAGTTTTCATTTTTTTATTTGTTTAAAAATTTTATAAAAACAAAATAGAAAATATGGTAAAAGTATGTTGGTAAGGGAGCGTTCTACCTTAGGCTAAGAAGTACGGACACTTCTGGGAAGGCGACATACTAGTGACATTATGTGTTGAATAATTACACTAGTCAGACGCTGTTTGGATAGTTGAGAAACATATATTCCTAACCTAAACGTATATGAAACATATAGTTATTTTAAAAAATATACTTAAAATCAAATAATGAGATAAAAATAGTACGAGTTTTGAAAAAGAGACTTAAATGTATCATTATTTTTAATTTTAAAAATTTTAAGGCCTAAAATTTCTAATTTCTTTGTAAACTAAATATTTTAAAATTAATATAAATGAAAGATAAATGTATTTTTAGTACAAAAATGAATAAGTAGTTAATTTCTAATGTACATATATTTATATATATTTACTCATTAACGTGTCCCTATCGTGTCATTTTTGTATTCTGTGTTTGTTTTCATGCTTCTTTCATAGAAATTATATGACGTCATGGGAGTGATGTTCTTTTTTTTTGGGGGGGGGGGGTTGGTGATGTGGTAATGATTGGAAGCAACATAAAGGAGGTGGTGTCAGGTGAGTGGCAGGTGGAAATTGCAATCATCATACTGGATGTGGTAGTAGTAGGTGGGTGGTGATAGGAATGAAAATCATGGATGAGGCATCTATGGGAGGATCCTTGGATGGGGGCTGGATGCTTGGTGGTTGCCTTTGGATTTGGGAAGTGGAAACTATTGCTTCTAGGCTTGGCGAGTCACTTGAGGGTGACAGAGTAAGGACAAGACAACCAAGAGATTGAAACTTAGATGCTCTTTTAAGTGTTTGGTAAGGTGTGTGTCTTTTGTGTATAAATGAGGGTCCTATGTTGTATTTATAGTGGTAGAGTCCTAGGTCATTGGGCTTTTTCGTAGGAATAGTGAGGTTGTCTTGGCTTCTAGGTGAGGCAACATATCCATAAGAATATGGATGCATGCATGCAGTTATGTGTCATTGATATAGAATTGCATGCATTCCATTGTTGTAGTTATGCGACAAGGTTTCAAAGATGTGGAAATCCGATATGCAACAGTAGAGTGCCATGTGGCAATGATATTGGGGGATGTGAGGCTCATTTATTAGGGTCGATGGGAGTTGTCTCTCGCTTAGAGGGTCGAGACACCATTATCTTGAGGATCCTAGATGCCTAGGTGATCCTTTACTCATGCCTCCATTTTTTTTTTTTTGGGGGGGGGGTGACCTAGAACCCCAACGAACCGCACAACTGATGGGTTGGGGGCCTGTGTGACATCCCACAAACCACACGAATCAATTAAGTTTAAGGCTTACGTCTTTTGTGGGAATCTCCAAGGTTTGTTAGGACTTGGAGTCGAACTCCCAACCTTCCTTTAGGAAGCCAACTCATGCCTTCGTTTCATAGTCCTTATGGGTGGTTCTTATGTGGGATCTTTAGGAGCTATGCTTTTGTGGACAAGTTGGCTCGTCGGGTGTGAATCCTTGATTGCCTTTGGATCATGAGTAGGGGTACCCACATCTAGCCCCCTTCATGGGTAGAAGCAAGGAGTGCTTATGCATAAGAGTTGTTGGTGTTTTTGGAGATCGGATCCATTGTTGCCTTGGGGCTGGGAGTGGGTTGCCCACAATTGGTTATTGTGGAGTGGGGAATGGTGAAGTAAAAACACATTTTTTTTTTCATAATTTTTTATTATTGTAAAAAAAAAATGACAATAAAAAGGTTATGAAATTATTAGTTTTCAAAATCTTGAAAACAAACTGATGCGAACGTTAAAGGATGAACCCTAGAACCCACAATCAAAATTGGAATACTTAACCCAAGAAAGCTAAAATTAGACCAAGAACCTCGACCCAATGTGATACGGAAGCCCAAAAAAATATGAAATAATTATTATTAGAATTTTATTTTATTAGGATTACATTTTATATAAGGATTTTACCTTATTCTATTGAAGATTTATTTTATTTTAGGTAAAATTTTATTTAGATTTATTTTAAGAAGATTTATTAGAATATTTGATTTTGCTTTATTTTTAGTAATCTTGAGAATGTATTAGCCTATTTAAAGGCTTATGATGATTAGAGTTTGATACATGGATGAATATGAAAATTTGAGTTGTTGAAGTCTCGTGGCTTGTTTTCCCTCCCCTCTTCTTCTTTCTTCTCTCTCTTTCTCTATTTCTCTTTCTTGGCTTTATTCTCGATCGTCTTACACCAACTTTGGTATCAGAGCAAATCAATCTATAATCAACGAAAACTCATTATTCATCTCAAACCCTAGCCGCAATTGCAGTCATAGCCGCCGCACGCGTCTTATACGCTCTCAAACCATTTGAGTACACTTTCGTACATTCCCAGCGGTACCCAACTCCGACGAACCCCTCCATTGGCACCCCCAACCTCTGGAGAACTCGTTGGTGACTGCGGCAATCTTCGGTGACATTTCCGGCGATCGACCGGCGACCTCGGGCGACTTTTCCTGTGACCTCCGGCCAAATCCAGAATAACCATTACACTCCAGCAATCTGACCTGTCCTCCGCGCGAAGTTCTGGCGACCTCCAACAACTTCCGGCGAAGCTCCAGTGACTTCTAGGAGGTTTCGGAACATCTCATAGTTCATTTTTGCATATTCGAAATTATCAGTACACTATTTGGTACAGTCAAATAATAACTAGATGCAAACCCAAATAGCAGCCCTCACTGAAGCCATTCAAATATTGAATGCGAGGTTAGACACATGGGAGGAATACTATTGGCCGAGCAACCCTATTCACCTCTGTTCTAACCAAATATTGAATTCAAAGTCGAACATAGGTTTAGCTCCTCTATTTGGTACTCTTACCGAAATTCCAAAAGTAATTGATGAACCAAAGAGAAAATTTGATGACGACCACTTTGAAGTGAAGAGAGAGCCTAATGATGATCAAATTGAAGAGTTGATTTATGAGCCTGATCTTGACGACTTTTATTTTTCCGATGATGAAGATGATGACCAAATCGTAGGCAAGCCACTTGATGAAATTGTTGCGACTACCGAAATTATTGCTACTAATGAAGTCATTTCTTTTGATGAGGCACATATTTCTAGCGATATTACTGATGTCCCTATAGGTACTATCGAGTTGAAGAATATGCCTAAACTTTATGGTGCTTCTGTAGATTTTGTCTTTCCTACACCCAAACTTCTCCTACAAGTTGGTCCATTTTTTGTCTTCTTCCAATATTTACAAGTTCTATTTTTTGAATCGCGAGACTTCTATTTCAGAAGACTTGGTGGATACACTAGATTTCTAACACTCCTGATGCGTGTTCATGAATTTTGGGAGCAGCTTGAACATTCGCTTTATTCGTGGCCAGGCGATTGAAGGAGTATGCAAATTTTTAACTTGACGGAGTCGAGTTTTTCTAAGGGGTGGAGAATGATGCGGAAGCCAAAAAAAATATGAAATAATTATTATTAGAATTTTATTTTATTAAGATTACATTTTATATAAGGATTTTACCTTATTCTATTAAAGATTTATTTTATTTTATTTTAGGCAAAATTTTATTTAGATTTATTTTAAGAAGGATTTATTAGAATATTTGATTTTGCTTTATTTTTAGTAATCTTGAGAATTTATTAGCCTATTTAAAGGCTTATGATGATTAGGGTTTGATACATGGATGAATATGAAAATTTGAGTTGTTGAAGTCTCGTGACTTATTTTCCTTCCCCTCTTCTTCTTTCTTCTCTCCCTCCTAAACTTCTTCTTTCTCTCTCTATTTCTCTTTCTTGGCTTTATTCTCTATCGTCCTACACCACAATGATTGCTGGAATCAAGAACCGAAGGTTTAAGATTTGAACGCCACAAAAATGAAATCTTTGATAAGTTCTGAAAGTTCAGTGAAGAATTGATTCAGTGAAGAATTGAAGAGGAAGTTCTCTCTATCTCATATAATGTAAAAATCAATCTGTCTAAAAAGATGTCTTCCACGTTATATATATATAGCTTACATAAAGAAACCCTAATTTAACCAAACTCTAGTTTAACCCTAATTTAATCAAACCCTAATTTAACTGTAATTTAATCAAAGTCCAAAACTAGGCATGGGCTTAAGTTAATTAATGTCCGACCTATGAAACATAAATACAAATAATTTAAATAAAGTTTGTGTCACATATTTAATGAAGCCCAATTTGCATGAGCCTTGTATATCTATCCCCATTAAATAGCTCCATCTCTTGTTTGGATCACATGGATTAAGGCTTGATTCTCTTTTGAGCCTAACTTTATGCTTGATGCCACCTTAGAAAAATTCCTTGAAGCTTGCTGGGCTCAAATTTCATGAATCAGCCCATTTAATGCTTCTTTGATTCTCTTAGCCCTAACCCTTGTAATTGGTCCAACTGGCACATGTAATGGATCCTGTTGATTCTCATCACAAACGCAAGAAGATCGAAAACAAAAATGTTATCAAATGAATTCTTGCTTTTTTTTCTTTTTCATTTTTTTTTTCAAAATTATTATTGCGTTCGCTTTAGATTCTATAGGTTTTAACTGGAGCTGGATTACGAGTCCTTAATCTAGCTGTTTATTAGCTTGAATAATTTAATCTATGTACAAAAACAACATCCACAAATCACCCCAAAAAAAAATTGAAAAATAATGTCAATTCAGTGTATCATAAGTTAAATAGCACTCAACATGCAAAAATTATGAAGCTTAAAAACAATTCCATCTGTGCGATGGTATGTCCCTAGCTATGTTCAGCGGAAAAAAAAGGATATGCCATGTGTTGGGTTATGCGATTATGTGTTGGAAATGGATAAGACATTGATTTTGGAGGATCCATTCATCATAGCCTAACATGATTTTGAGTTTTTCCTTCATCTCTTAGATTTTAGATCTTCTGTTTCTTGGTGTTTTTCGGATAATAGCTTAATACACTTATTTGGATTTTGGACTTTTTGTGAAGTATGTAGCCATGTAGGGAATGATTTCTGCTATAACTTATAACATGGTACTTTTTATTTTGTGGAGCATTCTACTAGTTTTGATTTTGCACCTAAATATTTGAAGATTGTTATTTTTTGGAAAATATGCTATGAGATTACTAATTCACAAGTAGAATGGAAAGAGGAAGATACCATCTTAGTTGAACTCAGCATTTTACTGAAATTGTATGATTTGTGGTGGTGCGCTCGTAATAGTGCAGCACAATTGTGCGAATTTCTTTCATCTGGTATACATGTGTTAATTATTTCCTCCCTGCGTCTGCCCTTTTTTGCTGCAGTATAGTTGTGAACTAAAATTTATTTTTTTACACTTTGATTTAAAGTTGACTGAGTTTATACTTTCAGGTGCCGAGGAACCGGTATTGGGGCTTGCATCCTCCCCCTGCACCCCTTGAAAATGTAATAGATGATGGATTGATGGCTATCCAAAGAGCTATTTTTCTTAAAAAAGCAGGGGTGGAGACTACGGTAGATGACGCCTTCCTTCTAAATCCACCAAATAGAGCTGCTCTATTGGAATCAGCAATAAAAAACATCATCAGGTGTATATTTCTGATTCATGTTAAATTGTCTTTAAACAATGGAGATTTATTGCTAAAGCTTTTCTTGACCATCCCACTCTTGCACTACAGGTATTTACTTGTTTCTCGTGAAAAGCATCTTACTTCTTCCGTGAAGGAAGGAGTTGATACTCTTCTAATGTACCTATATAGAGCCCTAAATTGTGTAGAAGATATGGAAAGGCTTGCATCTTCTGAGAACAGCTGTATAGTGGTATGCGCCATCTTTCCGTCAGAAGCTTTGTATTATTGTTTTTTAAACCAACACTTATACTCTCATGCACACACATTTATATACACATATACTGTGGCCAGAATTTATGGCTAAAATGAGGTGAATATATTGTGTGGGCCAATCACTTTATGATAAATGACTGACTAGAGCAGGCTTTATCACAATTATGTCATGGCCACATCATTCTGGTATGTATTCTGGTTAAAAATTTTGGTAAAGTAGCATTTTCCATTTATTTATTTATTTTTTTATCTGTACTTATCATCTTCAAGAGGGACTGGTAATTGGCTGGCATTTTGAAGTGTTGATGTCACTTGGTTGACTTGTGATCTCACACTTGCAATATTTTCAAACCCGGGCTGTTAAGGATGAGGTGGAAGTGACTGGTTTAATTGTCAGCAGCTGAACTTTGTGATCAGCGGCTTGAATTGTGATCTCTTTTTTGCTCACTGGAACTATAAATAGAAGAATAGAGAAAGAATAAACAATATCTGGAAGTCCGAAACAGTTTCAAATTACAGTAAGAAATTCAATTTTACATATCCCGCTAGTGTATTGGAAAAACAAGAATTACCAATTACCGAGTTGAACTTGTTGAGGAAATGAATTGCAAAAGTTTTTAGATTATCTAGATCAGTCTTCAGGGAAAATGAAATGGTAGCAATCAAGTTTATGACTTCCTGATTTGAATAAGTTGAACGGATAAGGAGAATAGTTTCTTTGAAAATATTGTGTCACATGTTAGTTGTAGGGTCAAGTTCAAGTTTGTATGTAGGCCTCAAGACAATGCACTATGTGCAGTTGGTTGTAAACACTGAAATTTTAGTATTCCAATGTATTTCAAAGTGGGAGGCCAGTCAGAATGTTGCTTGAAGGATGACGATTCAACTTCAATTGGCGGTGCAGGAGGAGTTAGAGACATTGTTGAATGAGACTGGGCATTTACGGACACTTGCTTTCCTGTATGCAAGTAAAGGGTTGAGCTCTAAGGCTCTTGCTATATGGCGAATCTTGGCAAGAAATCATTCATCTGGCCACTGGAAAGATGCTGCAGGGGAAATGGATTCACAGCATTCCTCCACCAATGTTATCTCTGGTAAGGAGATTGCTGCAATTGAGGCCTCAAAGATACTTGAAAAGTCATCTGACCAAGATTTAGTACTGCAACATCTTGGATGGGTATGCTATATATTTTTGATGAATTATGTTGATAATAGTAGATCAAAGATGCTATGCTTCATGGCTTCAGTGTCTGATATGATGTTGGTTCCTTGTGTTAGATTGCAGATATCAGCCAGGCACTTGCTGTTCAAGTATTAACTTCAGAGAGAACCGATCAGCTTTCACCAGGCAGGCATCATTATCTGAAAATACTTATGTTTCAAGTTGCTGGTTGTTTTGCATTTCATATTCTTTGATTTTGTTTTTCCTTTTTATTGTTTTAATTTATATATATATATATATGTGTGTGTGTGTGTGTGTGTATATGTTTGTAGTTCTTTGGGGTGCTGTTATGTATTATCAAAAAAAAAAAAAAAATGAAAAATTGATCAAAATTCAATCAAGTTCAATTATTTTATTTGTCATAATAACTGTCACATCATGTTCCCTATAGTTATGATAACGAACTAGCTTGGTTGAATTATAACCATGTAGTTGGAATTGAACTATATGTTATTGGTCCTGCAAAATTATTTTTACTTTAATTTTTATTTCATTTTATACAATCAGTTGTTGATGACCTTCCAAAATTTTGAAGCAATCCAGCAAGGTCTGTATCTCTTAGTAGTTAAGTCTTAAATTTACATGGGACGCACCCATTTTTTTTTTTAAATTGTGAGCAAAGTATCTTTATTTCTAAAAGAGAAGGAAGAAAAGAAAAACAAATGTACATAACAAGGATCCTTACTAGATTTCTATAATTAATTTCATTATATGATTCTTTTGGTTGCTAAGAATAATTAATGACCTAATGTGAGAAGACTTGGAAACAGATTTCTGATAGTTCATATCTAAATCTGTCAGTGCCTGAAAATTTAACGATGCAGCAGAAGGGGAAAAAAAAAGTACACAAGTAAATTTTTTTTCTCCTTTGACTGTAGACTTTTTCGCTAACTTGTATTAGCTCTGCTGTATGTTTATTTTTAGAAATTCTGCAGATGATGTAATTGATATGCCTGCCACTGTCACAATCAAATGGGGGAACTGCTTAATATAGTCATAGAGAAGTGTTTGAATTAGTTTTACTTGCAAAACTATTTTTCTGTTTTGGTGGCTTTATTTTTAATGTGCTTCCATTGCAGATGAAGTAATCGCTGCGATTGACCCAAAAAAGGTGGAAATTCTTCAAAGGTATCCCCCTTCTACACTGTAAATGTGTCTGCAAAGTTATTTCTGGAAAATAATTCATACCAGAAATCCCATGCGGATTGGGTCATTTTGATTTTTATATATTTAATGCTTTTTTCTCCCATTTTTTTGAGCTACTTATTTTTACTATTATAATAAGAAACAGTTGTGGCATTTTGATGAGGACTCACAGACGTTAATTATTTTAAGAGGGCTTTATTTTTTATTTTCTTTATTATTTTGATTTTGATTTTAGTAGGGTTTATTAGAGATTTTCCAAGATTCAATTTTGAGAGGTTTTTCTTTGATTTTATTTGAATTATTGTCGTCTCGACGATTTGATTGGCCTATTTAAAGGCTGGTAATTATTAGGGCTTGGCAGACTTTGAATTGAGAAAATATTAAATGGCATGGCTGCTTTTGTTTTTCCTTCCTAATATTCTTCTTCTTTATCTCTTTCTCTTGCTTAATCTCTTTTCTTTCTTTGCTTTAATTTATCTTGTCCCACATCAAGTTTGGTCAAAGGTGATAATGCACATGCACCCGTTTCTAGTCACATGGTTAAAATTCCAAACTTCATAGTAGAGCCCTTTAATGTTTGTGTGTGTAACATGATTGGTTTTAAAATCTTGATTTGGATCTTACAATACGATTATAATATCTAGCTCGTGTGGGAAAACATGAAGATAGGATTTTACAATTTTGGTTTAATAGAATCCAAATCGGACCTGATCTTATTAGATCCAGTTTTTTAGATTCTATTTTGCTTAACATGTCGGCTTCTTCTTTGTTATTTTGTATTTGTGGACTAAATCAACATAACATCGTTTTATGGTAGGTCGAGTCAATGAAAATAGGTCCTTTAATCAGCAACATACGAAAAACAAGTAAGAGCTATTGAATATTCATGCATTGCAACATTGTTGTGAAAATTAGAGATTTGAAGGAACATTGAAGCAATTCAATTCATTTTCAGCTCTCTCTAGCACATTCCACCCTTTAACAATGATTCAGCACGGACAGGACTATTTTTTTTTTCCAATTAACCAGATAGCTGAAAATCATATAAATATATATTGCTCCTTTATTTTGTATTCCTAGTGTTCTTAGTTTCTTTTACTTTTTCCATATATGGTTTTGTTCTCTCTCTCTCTCTCTCTCTCTCTCTCTCTCTCTCTCCCCCCCCCCCTCCTCCTCCTCCTCCTCCTCATTTGTTTTTATCAGTCATCCATTAAATTACAGAACTTGAATAATCCATTCATGATGCTTTTATATGCTTATATACACTTGCATTTATATGTTTCCTTTTGCAATATGTAGCCATTTTGTTTTAGTGAGCCTTTTGTTTTATTTATTGGTATTGCATGATATAATTACTATATATTTTTCTTTATTATGTATGAAAAAAATCTCATGTTCTTTTGCTTCTCTCTTGTAAATTTAATTCTAAATTCAGCACTACTTTTACCATTTTCTTTTGTTGGTGAGTGTAATACGCTCCATTGCAAAAAATTCTTCTTCATTTCCTTTTATCCATTTGCTTATGCTTTTTTCTGTAGCAGAACATTTGTGCAGTTTTTTTAATTGTAATTTAGGCTTTTTTGTGTCTTCTAAAACATTTTATTCATATAAAATTCATCATGTATTTTTTTATTGGGAAGGATTTTAGGTCCTTGTAAAAATTTTCAATGATCCAACATAGGATCCTGATTTTGACTACCTCAGAGCAAGTGTTTTTATTATCTGTTTGTTTGTTCTTAGTTTTTTTATTTGATGGTTTGTTTTGTTGCCGCACCTGCTTAAGCACAATATTGAGTTGTTTCCATATCTGGGTGGACCCAACTGTTGTAACTTACTATAAATGGAAAATACCATTATTTTTTAATACTATTCAGGGCTTTGACCTCACAAATATTCCTGATTCTTGGTGGCATGCATGCTTTAGTTTGTCCATGTGTCACTTACTCTTTTGTGGGTCGCTGTGGAATCTTTGCTTAAATTTTCTTGGTCAGACATTTTTAGCCTTAATTTTTTGGGTATTTCTTAGTTCTGCATACTGTTCCTAGTGTGATTTTAGTCTTAAATCTTTTGGAGTAGAACGTGGGTTCAATTCCCATCATCTATCATTTAGTATATGATGAAAAAAGAATTAATAATAAATATTTTTTATGTATACAAAATAAAATAAACAAAAAAATGGAATTAAAGAAGATGCAAAAAAACAGAAAGAATCATTTTTTATTTTCTTCTGCTCCTTTCTTTTTTTTTTTAATTTATTTTTCACTGCTACATTTAGACTTTTTTTTTTTTTTTTCACGCTATGTTGTTTAATATCCGAAATTTCATCAATGTAGGTACCTCCAGTGGTTGATTGAAGATCAAGAGTCTGATGACACTCAGTTTCATACAACATATGCACTTTTGCTTGCCAAATCAGCAATTGAAACTTTTGAAACAGATACTACCTCTCAAAATTCCAAAGGAGGAACTCTACAGGAGACAAATATGTCTGAAATGGGAAAGAATTCAATCTTTCAAAGTCCTGTCAGAGAGAGATTGCAGATCTTTTTACAGTCTTCAGAACTATACGATCCGGAAGAAGTCCTTGACTTGATTGAAGGATCAGAGTTATGGTTGGAGAAGGTCCATTTGAACTTCTGTTATTTCCTTGTCTTATCTGAGTATAATTGGCAATAGATGCTGTTTGTAGTCTAGCTTGAGGCGCTAGACAAATTCAGTATTAGTGTCCGGCCTTTTTGTATACTGTTAAGCGCAAGCGCAAATGACACAGTTGCATTCACAGTTTCACATTGTCAAAATGATGTCTTTGTGTATTTCACAGTGCTGATATGCTGTGCCATTTTTTTAATAGGCTATTCTTTACAAGAAACTTGGGCAAGAAACTTTGGTGCTCCAAATCCTTGCATTGTAAGTCCTCTATGAATTTGTTGAGTAATTGTGATTCTAAATGAATAATGACAGACAAAAACAACAGTTTTCAAAACATTTGGAATTCATAGATTTTTTATATTCTTGAAGATCCCTCAGCCATAGCGTGTGTAACTCTGTTTCAAAATAAGATTGGATGGCATGTTTTTACGTACTTGATTAAATATGAAGTTGCAATCCTTTAACAATGGATAAAGGTTGGGAACGAATGATGACCTCCAAAGCTAGCGACTGATAGAATCTTTTATTATTTATGAGTAATGAATGAGTTGATGGATATTTTCATATTATTTTAATCATCTTTAGGAAGCTGGAGGACAGTGAAGCTGCCGAACAGTATTGTGCAGAGATTGGTCAGCCAGATGCCTATATGCAGTTGGTTCTCTCTCTCTCTATCTCTCTCTCTCTCGATGAATTTAGGATATTAAGGTTTTATTCTGTTGATCCTGTTGTGGTAATCACCGTAGGTTGCTTGAAATGTATTTGGATCCAAGTGATGGTAAAGAGCCCATGTTTAAAGCTGCTGTTCGTCTTCTCCACAATCATGGAGAATCTCTGGATCCTTTGCAAGTTCTAGAGGTCTCTCTCTCTCTCTCACTCTCTCTCTCTCTATGCATGTGCGTGTGTGTTTCACCATCATACCCATCCACATGCAAATGCATGTACACACAAATATTCATTCATCACTTGCTCTGGAGGCTAAAAAAAGAAAATTTTCTTAAAGGACTTTCTTATTGAAAGTTATGCTGGGGTTGAGGAATGGAGCACAAAGGAAGGATAATGGCCATGATTATGATATTCTTGTGTTGAGAGCGCATTTTCCTTTAGACGCCTTTTTCCTTTACTCAACAAAAAGAAATGCTGACCTTTTTTTTTTTTTTTTTCATGAATGATAAAAACTAAATCCTGATGTCATGTATTACTTGAGGTTGAGGTTCAATTTGGTTTAAAGTCAACATTGAAAACAATAAAGACATACTGTGTGTTCTCTTTGCTGTTCTTTTCTTATAACTAACCCCCACCCCTCTCCTTCATACATGAAACAAATTATTACTCACGTAATGTGCTTCTTAGGAGTTGTCTTTTTGAAGCTTGCTTCATTTACAATGACAGTCACAATTTGGAAAGTGGGCCCCCCCCCCCCCCCCCGGGGCGCACGAAAAAAAAGAAAGAAAGAAAGAAAGAAGTGTTATTATCTTTGGTTGATGGGGCTTCCATTGCTTGTCACTAGGGGATCTTTCAGTGATTCTTGATAAATAGGGGTAGAAAAATGGATTCTGCAGTTCATTGTTCTCATTGATTGCTAAGAAGATAACATAAAACCATCATGCATGATCGAGAAATTTAATGCCAGATTTATGTTCTAAAAATTATGCATATCCTTGGGTCTCAAAGTTTTTACTACCAGTGAGATGTATTTTCTATTTTATCCAGTTGTGTGCATCAATGGCTGCTCTTAGGCACAGTGAAAAAGTAAAGGCACCCTTTTGCCCATAGTAATGTTACCTTGATCATAAAAAATTTACTATTGTATTTTCAAATTTACTAAGAAATATGTTCATCCTGTCATGTGACTAGGTAACATCCCCTTTTGCTGGAGTAATGGGTCTAATTTTTCATTTATGGTTCGTAATTGGGTCAACTTTGAGGTTTTCTTTTGTAGAGATTGTCTCAAGATATGCCTCTCCAACTTGCCTCAGATACGATTTTAAGAATGTTGAGAGCTCGATTGCATCATCATCGTCAAGGACAGGTACATATCTTAGTCCATGTTGCTTTCGTTTAGGTATTATGGTGTTTTGTTTCATCTTTTATCGCAGCTACATTTATTGGTCTTCTAGTTTTCTTATAATTTTTTTTTTTTTTTTTAATTCAAAGTCTATTATTTGACTTGATTCAAGTACTTGGAGCTATACAATAAGCACATGGAAGCGTTAAATAATGATGTTGATGATAAAAGATATAACATGACAGGTACTTGACAACAAATAAATATTACACATGATAATTACCTAATATGTATGGAAATAGTAACACCATTTTTTCATTTTTTTAGATTAAAATTGCGTTTATATATGTATATATATCAAAATAGAAAGAAATTACATGTGGAAAAAACTGTGAATGCGCCAGTTATGAGGTATAGCCACCAAATTATGGGTAATGGTAGATTAACACTAACATGGGTAGAAATAATAAAGAAAGACATGGCTCTGTGTGGTTTAATAGATGAAATGATACTTAATTGAGCAGAATGGAAGAACAAGATCTTTGTAACTGACCCCATTTATTTGAGAAAAAAGGTTGAGTTGAATATCTATTTTGGAAGGAATTGTGTGTAAAATTCCTAAAATTAAAAAAAAAATGGAATTACTATGCATAATTTCATATTGTTTTGCTTTTATTATTGTATTTCAACTTCTTTCTTAGAAAAAAAAAAATAGTAATTTGTTTTGTTCTATTGCAATCTGGAGTTCACGGGTTTGAACATTGGAAATAACCTCTATGAGTAGGGGAAAGGTTGCATGACCCTCCCTAGCCCAACATTATGGGAGGCGGGGAGCCTCGTGCATTGGATCATTTTTTTTTTTTTTTTTGTGTGTCTAGGTAAGCATGTACCCCAAGTGTCTTAATCTTATTTAATTTCTAAAATTTTAGATTAAGTAAAAAGACATGGTTGAATGAGTATCTGTTGTGTTGGGGGATTGTTGGGCATGGATATGACACTTTCTTAAAAGTGTCAAATGTCAGTGGTTATTAGTTCTGTTCATTCATTTTTTATGGCCTTTTCTAGTAGTATTTGCTTGTGGTATACCAAGTAATATTTTCTTGGGGGCAAGGTCGAAGGGCAGCAAAATGGGTTATTTTACCTATTCCATGAGTACTGTTTTTCATAAAATTATAATAAACTTTAGTTTTGTTAAAAATTGTATTTACTAAAGTTCACAGTTTTTCCTTGATAAGCCCTTACTAATGTCTATTAATCTTTTGTATGGTGATGCTAGATGCGACACATTATGAACACAAATCATATAGGTCGTGATACCAGAAATGATGCACTATGTTTGTTTATTAATGAATTCCTCATGATTGTCGCCCCCCCCCCCCCCAACCAAAAAAAAGGAGCCAGGATGGATGGGGTTTTTTATATTAAATAAAATATTTTCGCAAATGCTTATTATTGTTTATAAGTAAAATACATTTTACTAATTAAAAAGTATCAAGGGCTATGAAGCACGGATACTTCAAATTAGGTGCCACACTCATATCAAATACTTGGGGGTCATGGATACGGCTCGTATACGCCAGGATAAGTATTGTGGCGTGTCCTTTTTTCTTTTTTGTTTTTTTATATTTTGCATGGGATACAGGAAGGATACTTTTGAGATACAGTAGGGTCTAAATGTAATATTTTAAACTTTATTAGGGGGTAAAATTGATATGAATTTGAAAAAACTAAACGGAAATAATGGATTTCCACTTATTCTGAAAAACATAGATTACAAGTCCCTTAAATAGATGAAAAATCATGTATTAATTAGAAAACAATAAGAACTGCCAAATATAAAGAAATTCTACTAAAACAGGAACCAAAAAATAGGAAATAACTAACTAATGATATTGGGTAACCTAATCAACTAATAAATCAATTGATTTGTTAGCTGTAAGACTTCTAGAAATTAGTATAGAATAATTAATACCGAGATTTTCTACACTGTCCCTCAAGTTGGGCTATAAATGTTGATTAAGCCCAACTTGGAACTTAGATCATCAAAAGTTTTTCTCAGTGGGGCTTTGGTAATTATATAAGCTATTTGCATACAAATAGGTAGGTACATCATCTCAATTATCACTTTCTCTAGTTTTTCCTTTATAAAATGTCGATCAATCTTCATGTGTTTTGTCCTATCATGATGTACTGGGTTTTTTGCAATGCTGATGGCTGACTGATTATCATAGAACTTCTTCATAGGTTCTTCAACAGAAATCCTTAGTTCCTTCAGAAGTCTCCTTAACCATATTCCTTCTCAGATGCCATGAGCCAGTGATCTGAATTCTGCTTCTGCACTGCTTTTTGGCACAACTGATTGCTTCTTGCTTTGCCATGTGACTAGATTTCTCCATACGTAGGTACACTAACCAGAGGTTGATCTTCGATCATTTACTGAACCTGCCCAATTTGCATCACTAAACACCTCAATGTTTTTCTTTGCTGTCTTCTTGAAGAACAATCCTTTACCTGGTGCAAGTTTCAAGTGTCTTAGGATTCGACAGACTGCCTCCATGTGTTCTTCATTCGGATTATTCATGAATTGACTTGCCATGCTGATAGAGAAGCCAATGTTAGGTCAAGTGTGAGCCAAGTATATGAGTTTTCCGACTAATCTCTGATGTTTGCCTTTGTCAACTGGTGCACTATCTTCTTTAGTTCCTAATTTGGTTGTTGAATCCATAGGAGTATCTGTTGGCTTGCATCTGAGCATCCTCGTCTCCTTTAGGAGATCTAGAATATATTTCCTTTGAGATACAAAAATTCCATTCCTTAACCGTGCTACTTCTATACCTAAGAAGTATTTCAGACTTCCAAGATCCTTGATTTCAAATTCTTTTGCTAGAAGCCTTTTAAGATTATCCATCTGCTCCTCATAATCTTCTGTTAGGATTATGTCATCCATATATACAATAAGGATAGCAAGTTTACCTTCAGGAGAGTGTTTGACAAATAGAGTATGATCTGCTTGACGTTGAGAATAGCTGTATTGCCTAATTACTTTGGTGAATCTTTCAAACTAGACTTTGGGATTGCTTGAGCCCATAAAGTGACCTTCTGAGTTTGCAGACCTTGTTATGTGTGGCTTGAGTCTCAAAACTAGGAGGAATCTCCATGTAGACCTCCTCAGCCAAATCTCCATCTAGGAACGCATTCTTAACATCTAGTTGATGAAGAGGCCAAGCTGAGTTGGTCGGCAAGGATAAGAGAACCCGGATTATGTTTAGCTTGGCCATAGGTGCAAATGTTTCCACATAGTCGATTCCATAAGATTGAGTGAATCCCTTCGCTACAAGTCGTGCTTTGAACCTGTTATTGCTCCCATCTTCATTGTATTTCATGGTGAAGATCCATTGGCAGCCTACTGGATGTTTACTGGTTGGTAAGTCTGTGATTTCCCATGTTCCATTCTTTTCTAGTGCACGAATTTTCTCCCAAACTGCTGACTTCCAGTCACGTGATCCGAGAGCTTCTTGAATGTTTTTAGGAACTTGAATTTTGTCGAGGTTGGATACAAAAGCTCTAAATCTCGGTGACAGTCCCTAGTATGACACAAAGTTGTATATTGGGTGTTTTGTGCATGATCTCACACCTTTCTGCATAGCAATAGGCAAATCAATATTATCATTAGTCAACTTATTATAGGAAGTCTCAAGATCAGTGTTACTTGGTGGATTTTTCATCTAGGATTTAGGTCAGACTTTTGGATTTGCTCAAGATGTGCTTGTTGTTCTCTCTCCCTTTGGTTCCTTTTTCTTTTTGAATAGGTAAGCAATTCAGTTCCATTGTTTGGTTGACTAGTGTCAGGATGTTGAGGAGAATTGGAAGTATTTGGCTGATCAGTGGGTTGATTACTTCGGAAATAGATGAGTTAGGAAGAGAATTAAGAGTAGGACTAGGATCAGGTTCTAAGTTAGGAATAGGTGATATTTGAGGATCAAAGACATGTGAGTTGGGACTAGGAGCTGAAGACATGTGACATGACTCTATAGGATTCCCAAGTTGGTATTCCTGTGTATTGTTGTCCCCCTGAATATCAGATTTGGGGTAGAAAGGTTGTTGCTCAAAGAAAGTGACATCCATAGTGCGATAATATCTTTTTGTGACAGTTGAATAGCATTTGTACCCTTTATGGTTTGGAGAGTACCCAAGAAAAATGCATTTAATTGCTCTAGGATCAAGCTTACTCCGATGTTGGTAATGAATGTGAACAAAGGTTGAGCGCCCGAACACTTAAGGAGGAATAGCAGTGAGAAGTCCTGTAAAAAATTGGCACAGTTTTTGTCACAGAGTTTGGAACTTTAGGACTCGAGAGGCATTCTATTGATGAGATAGGCTGCAGTGAGGATGGCTTCACCCCAAAGGTGTTTTGGTACATTTGTAGAGAACATGAGAGATCAGCCAACATCTAGGAGGTGTTGCTTTTTTCTCTCAGCGACTCCATTTTGTTGGGGTGTATCAACACAAGAACTTTAGTGCACTATTCCTTGGCTCAAGATCAGCAAGGATGGATTTGAAGTATTCCTTGGCATTGTTAGTTTTTAGAATTTGTATTTTTGTTTACTTATCTTTTTCAAAAAAAAGAATTTGTATTTTTGCTTGGAATTGAGTTTGAGTCATGGTGTTAAAGTTCCCAAAAATCTGACCTGCCTCTGATTTATCTTTCATTAAAGACACCCATGTAAGTCTAGTGTGATCATCTATAAAAGATATAAACCAGCAGACCCAGTAATGCTTTTGATTCTAGATGGGCCCCACACATGACTAGGGATCATTGAAAAGGGTTGAGATGCTTTGTATGGTTGGCTAGGATAAAGGCATCGAACGTGCTTTGAGAATTGACAGATTTCTCATTGAAAGTCATTCGGAATTTTGTTATTGGTAATGATGGCAAAAGTTTTAAAAGATACAAGAAATTTGGATGTCCTAACCTATAGTGCCATAACATTATTGCACTGTCAAAATGACTGAAAGAAATAGGATTTTGACTTCTAGACACTAAACAATGGGCTTTATGAATTGGTCCTTGAGGAGAATCATTAACCTTGAGAAGATAGAGCCCTGAACATATCTTAGCACTGCCAATCATCTTCCCTGAATCCAAGACCTGAAATTCACACATGTTTGGGAAAAATTTAGTAACACACTTGAGATCCTGAGTGAGTTTGGTAATAGATAATAGATTGCAATCCAAATTTGGTACTAAGAAAATAGAATTGAGTATTAGGTCTTTTGAAACCTTAACAGAATGTGTACCAACCACTTTAGAGTGTGAACCATCTGCAATCCTTATTGTTAGGTTTTTATAACAAGGTTTATGAGTAGAGAAAATTGGTTTATCTCCAGTGATGTGGTCTGACCCTCCCGAGTCTATAATTCAGGAGCTTAGTTTCTCTCTTTTAACATTTAGAGCAATTGGAAGGTTACATTTGTGTGCCAAAGATCCAGTACTGACACCTGTGGTGGTAAGGGCTATTGAGGATTGGCTGAACATTTTCTGCAGTAGTTCTAGTTGCTCCTTGCTGAAGGGTTTGGGCTTAGATGTTGTAGGGTTCTCATCTATAGAGGCATGGTCACCACGGCTTTCTCTGTCATTGGTAAAGCGTGCAAGCTTCCAATCTGCTAGTTTCCTGTGAATTTTCCAGCAAGTATCCTTGGTATGACCAGGTCGTCGACAATGGTCGCACCAAGGTTGCCCCTTTCCTTTGTTTATTGTTGTTGTTGAACGGTGCCCCTTGGTCAGCAAGGGCTGAGTTTTCTAGGTTTGTCACAGGAGCTTGTGAGCCCATCATTACTTTCTTTCGACTCTCCTCTCTACGGACTTCAGAAAATGCTCTTGAAGATTTGGTAAAGGTTTGGTTCCTAGAATTCTTCCTCGAACTTCATCAAGGTTTTTATTCACTCTGATTAAAAACTTGTAGATTCTCTTCTTTTCAACAATTTGTTTGTACCTGATTTCATCTTCTGGATAGCCCCAGTTGTGCACCTCAAACATATCCAATTGTTGCCAATAACGAGTGAGATTATTGAAGTATTGGGTTGTCGTCAAATCTCCTTGACGTAGATCATGAAGAATGCCTTCTACTTCAAATAACTCTGATGTATTCTCATTGTTTGAATATGTTTCTTTGACAGCATCCCAGATTTTCTTTGCTGTCCCACATAGGAGAAAATTTTCTCCTATGTCATTTGTCATGGAATTGATAAGCCATGACATGACCATATTATTTTCAGATTTTTATATCTTGAACTTTGCATCCTCCTTCCTTGGTTGGGCAGCAACTCCGGAGAGATAGTTGTCTGTTCCCTTACCACAGATAAACATCATTACTGATTGGGACCATTGGAGATAATTGTTCCCATTCAGGTTGTGTCCGGTAATAGACATGAGGCTGCTATAAGAACTGTTGTTGCTGGTATTCAAGGCGTCTTGACTGGAGGTTACTTCAGAAGAGGAGCTTGAATCGTGTTTCTCGGTGGCCATCCCGTATTTTGTCATATGGGAGAATTATGGTTCAGTGAGTGCTCTGATACCATTAAAAAAACTGGAGGGAAAGAATGAATTTCCACTTATTCTGAAAAACATAGATTACAGGTTCCTTAAATAGATGAAAAATCATCTATTAATTAGGAAAAGATAAAAGATAAGAACTACCAAATATAAAGAAATCCTACTAAAACAGGAACCAAAAAATAGGAAATAACTAACTAATGATGTTGGGTAACATGCTATCCATATCTTCTAAATTAAGTAACCAGATCAGCTAATAAATCAATTGATTTGTTAGCTGTAAGACTCCTAGAAATCAGTACAAAATAATTAATACCTAGATTTTCTACAGAATCATATGATAAAATTTAATTACGAGTCAAACTACAAATAATTAAAATATAACTTGATACAAATCTTGGAAGACCTGAGACGTGATGAGTTTATTGAAGTTGGATCCAACTAAAATTTAGGAAATGAAAAAACTTTTTTCATTTTGGGATGTATGAAATTGTACTTGCCTTTAATACTTTTTAGTATTTGTGTTCTATGTATAAATGATGTTGATAGTTTTGAGTATGAATGTTAATTTCTGGATTGAATGGTATTTTTCATGCTATATAATTGTTATTTATATAATATTTGGTAGTATATATATGCTATATTCAAAAATATTTTAAATAAAATGTATATTTTATTTTTTTTTTGTTGTATTTTTGCTATGTCCGTGCCTTTATTTTATTTTTTTAAATTGCCATATCTTGTGTTTGTACCTGTATCCGTATCTATTCTCGTATCCATATCCATGCTTCATAGATCAAGGGGATGCCTTCCAATTACAAAGAATACCACTCTTAAGCCTATGAATACTTTGCAAAATGCAAAAAATTGTGCACATCTTATTCAATTCCCTCGATATGAACTAAGCAAAATTGGCAAGAAAAACCTTCACAATCTATACAAAAGGAAATTCTGTATTTTGAAATGATCTTCTATTCATTTCCCTCCAAATGATTGACGCCGAATTTTTATTTTCCTTTTGACAACAAGCACCCTACCTAGGCTTGTCAATGGGTCGGGTTTGGATAAAATTTGTCAGATTCAGATTCGATCTAAATTCAATAATAATAGATCTGATCCAGATCTAAAAGTAGTTGGGTCCGACCCTACATGATCTAGACCCAATCCACATCCAGATTCAACTTGTTTTGAAAAACAATTTTTTGAAATCATCATTTCATAAAAATAAAAAAATATATATTTTATTCAATATAAATATATATATATTTATTCAATATTTATATATTTATTCAATATATATAGGCATACTGGAAAGAGGGTTGTCAGGGAATGACTCCGAGTCAAAAGCAAAAAATATAGAGATGACAAGTGTTTGCCAACTCAGATTAATCAAATTAGTTTGTCATGCCCCAAATTTCCCAGAAACCCGAGAGCATGAACAAATAACCATAAATCACCAAAACCATCGATCTAGATTTATTAGAGCTAAACATATTTTGCAATAATGAACTAAAGTCTTTTACCTTAGATAATGAAATAAAAATCCATCTTAGTCTCTCAAACCAAAACTTATGCAGTGACCTATCCAATAAATAAACAAGAAAACCAAATAAATCAATTACTTGTGCATTTCTCTTTCTAAAATATAATTAATAAACTACTTAGACAGACCACTCTGGCTAATTAGTCCCATCGCGATCATCATCTAGTTCAACACTTGCACTTACATCTATAGTTGTAAAGGCTTGAGCACAATATAACAAAAATCCACTGGTGCTTGAAGAAAAATAAAAATTAAACAAATCATGCACCGATGTTCTAGCATGAATCTCTCTAACGTGCAATGCCAACATGCATCACATACCACAAATATTTAAAATTAGATATTTTGAACTCAAGATAAAAATAAAATATCTCAACAAAACCACAATCTCAATCCAATAGGTTAGGTATTGCTCCCTTATCAACCTAGGCCCTAATCATAGGTTACCAAAATATTCCATCAATTCAAACACGCTTTGTAGATTACCACCTACTAGAGATGATAAACAATACGCTTTGTAGGTTACTAACCAACCTCGTGCGGGTTTTTGATCTTTCAACCAACGAATTTTTTAGTACCGTCTATTCATCTGAGTACCTCTCTCAACCAAAAACCAAAACCAAAACCAAAATCATAAATGATAAAATTCATGAATAAATAATTAATTTTTTTATTCAAATCCAAATTGTCATTTAAAAATAGTTATTTTTGAAAGAGAATGTAATTGAGGTAATTCTCCACACACAGATCAGTGTGTGTGAGTGGATTTATATACACTAAAGATGGTGACTTTACAGCTTACATCGGTGACTGTTTGAGTGACCAGATGTCCAGATACATCTCTATACAATTAACACATACTACATACATTAATGTTACATTAGTACTACATTAATACTCCTAACACTCCCCTTCAAGCTGGAGCTTATATATCATATGTTCCAAGCTTGGAACAAATAGCTCTCACTCTTGCTCCTCCTAAAGTTTTAGTAAACAAATCAGCTAACTGATCTTCAGACTTCACATGGCTTGTTTTGATGACGTTCTGCAAAATCTTTTCCCTGACAAAATGGCAATCAACCTCAATGTGTTTAGTTCGCTCATGAAAGACTGGGTTTGAAGCGATGTGGACAGCAGCTTGATTATCACAGAGTAAGTCCATGGGCTCGGTTTCAAGAACCCCTAATTCTGTCAACATATGACGTATCTAGATCAATTCACAGGAAATATGTGCCATAGCCCTATATTCTGACTCTGCACTTGGCCTTGCTACCACAATATGTTTCTTACTTTTCCATGACACCAAGTTTCCACCCATAAAGATACGATACCCAATAGTTGACCGTCTATCTGATGGCGAACCAGCCCAATCTGCATCTGTGTAACCTTGGACACGTACATGATCATTATCTTGATACAACAAACCATATCCTGTTGCACCTTTTAAATAACTCAGAATACGAATAACTGCATCCCAATGACTTGTCCGAGGGGCTTCAAGAAACTGACTCACTATACTTGTAGCAAATGAAATATCGGGTCGAGTAACAGTTAGGTAGTTAAGTTTCCCAACTAATCTGTGGTATCAACCAGGATCATCTAACAATTCTCCTTTATCTGCCAGAAGCTTCGTATTAGGGGCCATTAGAGTATCAATTGGTTTGGATCCCAGCAAACCAGTTTCAGATAGCAAATTGAGGACATATTTTCTTTGTGAAAGAACAATCCCCTCATGTGATCTTGCAATCTCAATCCCCAAGAAATACTTCAGTGGACCCAAATCTTTGGTGTTGAACTTATTTTGAAGGAAAATATTTACGTCGTGAATTCTTGTGTGTCATCACCAGTAATTATAATATCGTCCACATAAACTAGCAACCATATTCTTCCGTGAGGAGAATGACGGTAGAAAACAGAATGATCAATACCACACCGTACCAATCCAAATTCTGTCACTACTTCACTAAACCTGCCAAACCATGCACGGGAAGATTGCTTTAGGCCATATAATGCTTTCTTTAATTTGCAGACTAGTTTAGACTCCCCTTGAGCAACAAATCCAGGAGGTTGCTCCATATATACCTTTTCAGTAAGATCTCCATGAAGAAAAGCATTTTTGATGTCAAGCTGATGAAGGGACCAGTGAAAGATGGCTGCAAGAGAGAGAAAAAGGTGTACTGATGTGATCTTAGCCACAGGAGAGAGAGTCTCTGAGAAATCAAGACCATAGACTTGAGTGTATCCTTTAGCAACAAGTCTCACTTTTAATCGATCAACTGAACCATCAGGATGGATTTTGACATTATAGACCCAGCGACAACCAACAACTGACTTTCCAGGGGGAAGAGTAACCAAATCCCACGTATCATTGGCTTGTAGGGCTAACATTTCTTCTTCCATGGTATTACGCCATCCGGGATGAGATAGTGCTTCAGAAACAGAGTTAGGAACAGAGATGGTAGATAGAGAAGAGACAAATGCATAATATGAGGGAGACAGGGGTTGATAAGAAACAAAATTAGATATAGGGTGAGATGTACAAGCTTGTCTACCTTTCCGATGAGCCACTGGAAGATCAAGGTCAGAAAACTCTGGCTCTGGAGCATGATCTAAAGACAATATAGAGGAAGATGGAGTGTTTGAAGCATCAGGGAGAGACTCTATAGTTGGCTGCCGCTTGGTATAAACCTGCAAATCAGGACGAGAGAGACGAAAGGGAGAAACAACAGGCAAAGGAAGACTCGCATTCACATTAGAAAGAGAAGACTCATCAGAAAAGAAGGGGGTATTTTCAAAGAATGAAACATCAGCACATGTGAAGTATCGATTGAGAGGACTGTAACATTGATACCCTTTTTGTACTCGAGAGTAGCCCAAAAACACATTTAAGGGCACGAGGATCAAGTTTATCAATCAAGTTTATCAATCCCACCTTCAAGTTGATGGACAAATGCAACACTCCCAAAAATTCATGGAGGAAAGGGAAATAACTGTGTCTAAGGAAACAAGACGGAGTAAGGGGAACAGGCTTTCAGGACAGAAGACGGCATTCTATTGATCAGGTAACATGCTATAAGAATAGCATCCCCCCAAAAAATCTTTGGAACCTTCATGTGAAACATCAAACAATGAGCAGTTTCAACTAAGTGCAAATTCTTCCTCTCAGCAACTCCATTTTGTTGTGGAGTGCGAGGACAAGATGACTGGTGAATCATGCCAACAGATGTCATAAAGTTAGTGAAAGGCTTAGAGAAGTATTCTTTGGCATTATCACTACGAAGAATTTTAATGGATACATCAAATTGAGTTTTTATTTAAGACAAAAAGATTGAAAGATTGATAACAATTTAGAACGATCTTTCATTAAATAAACCCATGCAAGTCTTGAAAAATCATCAATAAATGTAACAACGTACTTAAATCCCAACTTTGACACGACTCGACTAGGTTCCCATACATCGGAGCGAACTAAATGAAAAGTCTCGAGGACCTGTTATTGACTCTAGGATTGAAGGAAGCACGGTGATGCTTTCCTAACTGACAAGACTCACAATCTAAAGATTGTAGTTGACTCAAACTTGGAACCATAAACTTCAACCTTTCGAAAGACGGGTGACTCAAACGACAGTGGATTTCAAGCGGAGAGGCTACTGTAAAACAGGTTATAGAGGAGGCATGTGAACCAGCCAGATAGTAGAGTCCCTGAGCTTCATGCCCTTCTCCAATCTTCTTCCTTGTCTTCAAATCCTGAATAACCACAGAATCAGGAAAGAAAGTCATTGAGCAATTCAATTGCCTAGTGAGCTTATTAACAGACAAAAGATTGAAAGACAAGGATGGAACATATAGTACTGAAGATAAGGACAAATTAGGAGATGGACAAATGTTACCAATGCCTTTTACTGGATTAGCTGAACCATTGGCAGTAGTGACATTTGAAATAGGAGAACACTGAATGTTAGAAAACAATGAGGGAATACTAGACATATGGTCTGAAGCACCAGAATCAATAACCCACGATGTTTGTGAAGAAGTGGACACACAGGTAGTAGGGTTACCCCGCTAAAGAAGCTATTGGAAGAGATGCCCGTTGAGCCATCTGATACTGAAGAAATTTGGCATAGTCTTCTCTTGAGAGAGTCACAGTTGAATTTTCCCCAGTATTTAGTTTATCTGTGGAGGCTAGAGCATCAGATGAAGCTGCATGAACCATGTGAGTTGGCTTCCTATGGAGATCCCAGCACGTTTCTCTAATGTGTCTGACACGGCCACAATTAGTGCACTTAGGTTTAGTGCCATGATTCCCACGACCACGTTCACTAGACTGAGACTGTAGTGGATGAACTGGGCTTTTGCTATCTGAGAAATTTTGACTGATTAAAGCAGACCGTGCAGAATCTGTAGTGATGAATGTTTCCTTGGACGCAGCCCTCATGACTCTGGAATAAGTCTCTGCAAACGACGAAATAGAGGCTCCACTGAGAATTTGGGCTTTGACCGGTTCAAATTCTGGATCTAAACCAGCAAGGAAACGAAGCACCACCATTTGTTCTCTTTGCTTCTGCATAATATTGATATCTGTGGTTAATGGTTGTAAGGAATTCAATTCCTCATGAACACGTTTGAGGGAAGCAAAATACTCAGTAACTGGCATGCCGGACTACTGGAGCTGAAAGAATTCTAGTGACAGATCGTACATCCTAGTGAGGTCACTAGAAAACAGGAGACAAATATATTCCCATATATCCTTACATGTGTCAAGGTGAGTACACATGTCAGCGATATTGGGTTCCATAAAATTCCACAACAGACTGACAAGATGAGCATCCTCTTGGACCCAAATCTCAGACTTAGGATCATCTGTAGGAGGTGCGGATTCAGTTAAATGCTTCTGTTTGTCATACCCAGTTAATGCAATCTTGATAGCTTTGGACTACTGGATGTAGTTCGTTCCATTCAACTTACGGAT
The DNA here is from genome assembly GCA_019916065.1 of Vitellaria paradoxa. NCBI lineage: Eukaryota > Viridiplantae > Streptophyta > Magnoliopsida > Ericales > Sapotaceae > Vitellaria > Vitellaria paradoxa. The sequence continues at coordinate 42,001,510 of CM034234.1, forward strand.
TGTTAATTGTGGTGGCATAGGAACAGAACTACCCATTATCTTCTGGCCAAAGGATGTCTCTGCGGCCATTTAAGCTCAACCAACAGCGTTTGGACAGTAACACAGGCAATTGGTGAATGAACAGTGACAGAAAAAATGAGGGAACAATAAAAAATGGTTCAATCATCGAAATGATTACTTGGGTAGAGTTGCCGGAGGGAGGAGAGTGGTCGACAAAGAAGGCCAAAGGTCAAATAGTGAGGCATGCGCCGTCAATTGCGACTTCAGCGTCGGCGCGTGAGGCCCATGTGCAGGGTCTAGGGTGGCACGTGGAGGCGCGTGGGGGCTTCTCCGGCGACAGTGTTTGTCTGACGATGATCGCCTCTCTTCGACGATTTGATTGGGAGCTGTTGGAAGCTGAACCAATAACTGGTTGATGACCTTTTGCTTCCACAGATGATGACGGCAACACTAACGTTGAACAGTGACCAGAAATTACTCACGTTGAACAGTTCACACACTCACACAAACTACTCACGCTCTGATACCATGAAAGAGAATGTAATTGAGGTAATTCTCCACGCACAGATTAGTGTGTGTGAGTGGATTTATATACACTAAAGATGGTGACTTTATAGCTTACATCGGTGACTGTTTGAGTGACCAGATGTTCAGATACATCTCTATACAATTAACACATACTACATACATTAATGTTACATTAGTACTACATTAATACTCCTAACAATTTTTCTTATTCAAGGTTTCATAATAAAATACAAATTTTAAAAATTAAAATCTTTGTACCAACTCAATTTCGATTCCTCAAAATCAATTTAAACCTGCTTTTTTTCAATCTGCAAGACAACTACAATCATACATGCAGTAATAAGCCACCGATAAAAAAAAAAGGGGGCAGTCTAGTGCACGAAGTTCTCGCCTTGCGCGGGGTCCGGGAAAGGGTCGGACTATAAGGGTCTACTGTACGCAGCTTTACCCTGCATTTGTAAGAGGCTGCTTCCACGACTCGAACCCGTGACCTCAGTTCACACGGCGGCAACTCTTACTGTTGCACCAAGGCTCCCCTTCAGTAATAAGCCACAGATAATAAATTTAATTTTTGTTCAACTCCACCTTTACCTTAAATTAATTTGGACATTCTGAACTTCAGGTGAGCCAATTCTTTCATGCTTGACTTGCAACAAACTACTGTTGACGTGCTAAGAAAAAAACAGCAGTGGCCTATTCCTAATCACTTTACTCGCTGCCACCAAGGCTCTGATCATTTTATTTTATTATCATTTTTTTTCTATTTTTTTTTAACTTCTGCTGGATTACATGTAAGTGTATATATATACATAGTATGCTATCTTATTAAGAGTTCGAAAAGAAATAGGATTAAAGATTCCAGTCTGCACCCAAGACCCAACTAACCGCCTTTAACAATTTATATACAGACTATGTATACTAATCTTCAAAAGGAAATTGGATTCACATTTGCAATCTATAAATGACTGCCTTTTAACTATTATAATATTATTATTAATATTATCTAAGTATGTACTCACCGATTATATGCAAATTTATATATATAATAGCAGTGTTGATTATTTTAACTTTAGGGATAATTATATTTTATTCAATTAATAATTATCTTAATAATTAAAATCAACTCACGAATTCATAATTAACAAAAATATTCAAATACCAAGGAAATCCTCACATAATCCGTGCGTCAACAATAATAGTAATTATTGAAAATCCTTTATTTATATTTTTATAAAATTTAATCTCCAATTGATTCGTTTGAAGTCCTCTCTCATCCAAATGGAACCTTACTGTTTAATGAAGGACTGCAATAGCTAATATGACATCATACTGGATGACATGGTTGTGAAATTCCCTTGAAATTGTGTATCAGGCTGTAGCAGTGAGTGAGTAACTGACTGAAGGATGGTATTAGGTCAGGAAATAACTGGTACTATAGGAACTTCTAAGAGAATGGGCTACTGATGGAAGTGGGAACATATGTTACTAGCTTATTTATTTCTCTACTGAATTGGAGTTCTAGAAGAGAATTGGTTGTGCAACGGGGATGGAAAACACAATAAGGCTATGTTTGATTATTGGATATGAGGTAGGGGATTGGATTACTAGTCTGTGAGGCCCACCTGATTGAATTTTTGCCCCCACCCCCACCCAAAAAAAAAAGTGACTCGGGATGTGGAGTCTGCTTTGGATTCTATATCCCCACTTTGGGTGATATACGATACCTAAGGGTTGTGTTATTGTATGTCCCCGTTCAATAAATTAGTTACTGCTGATATCTAAATGTCCAAAATTATCTCTGATCAGATCATATTTCTTATCTTGCTTTATATTCCGCTAACCAAACAATAAAAAATTAATCCACGCAACAAAATTAATTTCTCACCATATCCAATCTCATATATTATCCATGGTGTTACTCATCTCCCAAATCCTATTCCTGTAGCCCACCTCAATCAAACGTAGCTTAAATTCTTGATACGATACTGGGGAATGAGGTAATTCCTCTTAACCATTTATGGCCTAGTACTTTTTTTGTTGGCTGTGGATGGAAGTAGTCAACTTCTATAGCATTATTAGGGGAATCTTTTGGCAGCCACTTTATGGGAGACATGAATGCGTTTAATGAATTAATGGCTTGGATGAAAGTTGTCAACTTCTATAGCATTATTATGGGAATTGTTTGGCCTCGTTTTTATGGGAGACTTGAACATGTTGAATGAATTATTTTAATGGCATGCTTGGAACATTTAAGTTCACCTGGGCAGACTTACCATAACAAATTTCAGTGACCTCTTCTAAATTCTTGGCTTAGTTTAACCAGCTGATCTCCCATTTCTTTTCTGTTGTATTGTTAACAAGCATATCTTTGTTCCTATTTCTGAAATTTGTACTGTTGTAAGGTTTGATTATTAGCCCAGTTTCCTTCACAGATTGCACATAACCTATCTCGTGCTATAGACATTGATTTGAGGTTGGGGAGGTTGGAGGAAAGGTCACGGCATGTGCAGATAAACGATGAAAGTCTCTGCGATTCTTGTCATGCCCGCCTTGGGACCAAGCTATTTGCGATGTACCCAGATGATACCATTGTTTGTTATAAGGTCAGTGATATTGATAGGCGCGGCCTCTGTGAATCAGTATATTGTTCTGTGTCCTGGCAAATTTGCTGTCTTTTTCATTTTTCTTACCCCCTCATTCAGAAGTCCAACGTAGTGGTAGCTACCATTTCGATGGCTAGTTTGGCTTAATTGTTGGCCTCTCTGAATAAGCCAAAATGACTGGAAATACTATAAGACATTATGGAACATGTTTCTCTCCCTGGGGAAGCATTACTTTGCCAACTTATCCTATTTTTCCATTGGAATGGTAATTTCAATTTTTCTTTATTTTTTATTTTACTAAAATCAGTTTTTGGGGGGTTGCAGTGTTTCCGTCGACAGGGTGAGTCCAAATCCATAACAGGTCGTGATTTCCGGCGAGATCCCATGTTTAAAACTGGATGGTTGGTGACTCGATGAGCTTGCAACAAGATCCATTTTTGGTTCTCAAAACTTGCGGAGCAATCCCATTTCTATTTTGTTGACGAGGTGAAGAAGCTGCTAATTTGTTAAATCAGCTCTTGAAGCCCAGCTATGTTAGCCATCGAAATTGGTTTTGGTCATATGCTCTCTCTCTGAAGTTTTATGGTTGCGGGGTTAAAGACTCTGGAGTTCAGAAGGAAGAAACTTTATTGACCTATCAAGGAAATTCTGTCAAGTCAACCCCAACAGGAACGCTGCTTTGTTGTTAAAAGAATGTATATCCTCCCAGTTTGCAAGATATGGTGGCGTCTAATTGGTAGTGGCTCTTGTATAACACTGATTGCTAGGCAAATAAATTTTATAGTAGTGTCATTTTATCTAAGAGAACAGACGGAAAAGTTGAATTTTTCTGTTTGGTGCATTCTCTCATTCAATTAATTTAATTTTGTTTCCAAGTGATTTTGGTCTGAAGATTTGTTGAGTTGCTATTGGAACTCGTCTCCAAACGTATATTTCTTCTGTTATCATGTCCCAACGCTCTTTTATAATGGTAGATTTGATGGGGTCTAGTGATTGTTTGGGAAACAACGAGCTATCGGTCATTAATTTTTCGTTTCGTTTTGTTTTGTTTTTTTTTTTAAATGATCAAATTTATCTTTTCACATTTTAAACTTTTTTTAAACGTTGAAGAGTAAAGATGTTAGTAAAATTAACAAATAGTTAAAAAAATTAACTTTTTTTCCTTTAAAAAAAAATTACTTTTTTTAATAGTTAGTTCGTAGTCAGTTACAAAAAAAGTCAACTCTTTTTTGTTTTTTAACTTTTCAAACTTAGTTTTAATTTGGTCTGGTAAGATTTTTTTGGTGAGAATTTTTTTCTAATTCTTATGTTTGGATTAGAGTAAGATTTTGTGTTGATTTCATTTCACAATTTAAATTTTGAAATGTTTATGTTATTTGAAATTTAATTCAAAATAATAGAATTTAATGAGAAATTATTTCTTTTTTCTCAAATTATCTAAGTGGACAAATTTACTTTTATATATCATATTTATTATTTTTTTATTTTCTTATTAAAATGATTAAATTTGATATTTCTCTTAAACCGAACGTATTTGAGTTGTCGGCTCGTTTAACCTAAAAGCATTCATAAGTTACTCGTTCAATTGGGAATTGGGGTCGATGTCAACTCTTAAACAAAAAATTAGGAACTGTTGGATTGCGTATTTTTTAAGTTAGAAAAATATAAATACATTTGAACCATAAGATTTTAATCCAATAATTTCGATCTCAATATTACAAAACTGATATTGAGGCCGATGCTAATCTCTCCTTTTTAGTTCAACTATCGCTTAGAGAAGCTATCAATAAATACCATGCAAGGTTGCCCCTTTGTTGTTTCTTTCTCTCGATCCCACCTAGCAAATATATGGCTAAGTAAAAAAGGGTTGCTCACTTTATTTAATAATTTTTATTTATTTAGTTATTTATTTATTTTTTGGATAATCAGAACCTAGAGTAGGCAAAGCTCACGGAACTCACCCCCACTTTGCCAAACTGGGGGCAAGCGGCCAGCCCCATAGTATCGCCTAGTCAATCACGAGTATGATCTTAGAGAAATTCGAACCAGAAACCCTTTTATAGTTCATCCCAAGCCCTTGTTAACGACTGACCTGTTCCGTGGGGATTTGTTTTATTAGTATAGTAAAGATAAGCTCCCTAAAGACTAAAGAAATAGATTAAAAAGAATAACCACTAAATTCTTTTATTCTAAATTCATTAAATACAAATGCAATCTTAAGGTGCATTCGGAGTGAAGATTTGGTGAGGAAAAATAACATAAGAAAAAGTAAAAGATAAGAAAAATAAAAAAATAAAATAAAATCTTAAATACATGTTTTTGAATAGATCTAAAATTTTAATAAAATATAAGATATTTACCAATTAACTAGTTTTTTAATTTGATTATTTTTAATTTCTCAAATCCCATACATTTTATCTTTCATTTTTTTATTATAAACAAAATATGAGAAATAATTTTGAATTCATATTCAAGTAATACTGAAAAAGAAAAGGATATTTTTCACCTTATAGTTTAGCATTTTACACTTTATTTTTTTTCTCACAATAAAATGAATATATAAAATTTTTTGTAATATTAAAAACTAAAATTGAATAAAGAGAAGAGTAAAAGGGAAAAAAATATATGATTGAAATTACTAATTTAACCTCCTATTTATGAAAAATTTCTATCATTTTCTGTATTTCTGTTCCCAACTGAATCAATTGAAGTTAGAAAAATTGATGTTATTACAAAAATATTTCATCTTATATAAGCAAATTTTAACCTTCTTTAATTACCAAAAAAAAAAAAAAAAAAAAATTAACCTTCTTATCAACTCATGCTTCGCTGGCACTCGTTGGATCAGCAGCCAAGAATGGGCGGTTATAGACGACGGGGCCTCTTCCCCTACTTGCCAAGTATTTTCCTGTTTCGTTTAGATTGAAAGTGTAATATAAGTTGTTAATACAACAATGAACTAAATGTTAAGATTATTAATAGCTTTTATTATTTATACAAATTAGCAGTATAAAAATAGACTAATGCTCTAATCTGGTTTGGTATTAATCGAGAATTTTACTATAAAGTCAAACCCGTCTCAAGCAAATGTTAAGGTTGGGTTTTGTTTTTTTTTTTTGGGAGGAGGGGGGAAAGGAAGAAGCTACTGCTAATTTTTTGATTTTTTTATATACATTTTAAATTTTTTTTAAACCTTGAAAGACAAAAATGTCAAATGAAAAAAAGTTAAAAAATATTTTTTTTTTACTAGTAGCAAGTTACAAAATAATAATAATAAAAATAATAAAAAATAATAATAATAATAATAATTTTTATTCTTTATACAAGTTAGTAATATAAAAATAAACTGATATTTTATTCTGGTCTAATATTAATCAAAGATTTTATTATAAATTAAACCCATCTCGGTCTCGTTTATTAGCACCCATACTTCTCGTCCCATTAGGTTAAGATAAGATCGGATTTTTCGTTAAATTCAACTCATTTTCATTTCTATCACCACTATTAGTCCAATCCAAAAATAATTAAATAAAATCTATAAAATTTGTCAATTTCTATTTTTTAAAATTCCCCCCCCCCAGGTAAATGAGTATCTTACTCATTCTCATTATCCTGAAACTATTAAGGATCCAATTCCCAATCATCCACTGATCGTGATCCTAGAAAAACCAAGGATCTGAACCCCATGGACCTACAAGCCATGTTTAGCTAGCATGCTCATTTAAACACATTCCCCCCCCCCCAAAATCCTGCTCGAGAATCACTCATAAGGGTTATGGAGGAAGTGACTCGGGGGCTATAGTAAGGTGTTTACTACAGCTGCTGCAGTAACCCCAAAAGGACGTTCTTTCGGCATTTTTTCATCCAAAACAATGTTGCTTCACTTAAGTTCTCATATTCGAATATGAATTGACGTGTTCAAATATGTATTTGAATTATATTCAAATATGGAGATTTAAGTGGAATAACGTTGTTTTGAGGAAAAAAAAGTCAAAATAACATCGTTTTAGGTTATTGTAGCAGTTACAATAACCCCCTACTGTAGCCCATCTTTTTGGAGGGAGGGAGGGAGGGAGAGAGTGAGAGAGAGAGAGAGCGCTCCATTTACACCATTAAATGAGCCTTACTTCTCAACTTTTACCTCTGAGGAGATGTTTGTTATGGGGGTAACAGATGGTAAATTTAAATGGAATAATTTTTACTATCCATTAGATTAGTTTAGATGATGGGGGTAACAATTATTCCGGATTAATAATTACCCACAGGGATAAATTTTTACTGTGGGGGAGAGGTGGGTAAGAGAGGGTAATGGAAAAATTTTACTTTTTTCTTATTACCCTCATAAAATATTTCTTTACCCCGTATAAAACCTTAAGCAACATTCTTCTGTAAATAATTATAATAAATATTATAAAATAATAATTTACATAATCAAAATAAAATTAATTATATTAATAAATAATAGTTTATTATTAAAATTATTTATTTTATTTTATTAAAATAATACTATTGAAATATTAAGTTTTGACTAAAATTATTTATTTTCTCAAATTAAAATTAATGTTTAATATGTAATAATTACTTATTAAAATAATTTATTAAATGAAAATTATGCCTCATAAATAATAATTTACTAGGTTATGATTTAAATAAACTAAAATTATTTGTTTTATTAAATTAACTTTTCGAAATAAAAATAATTTTTAACAAAAATAATTCACTATTAAAATTAATTACGATTGAAATATTAATCAATGATAAAATTATTTTTTATAATTAATATTTTTATTTTAAAGTATATATTTTAATAATTTATTTTTTATTAAAATTAATTCTTATTAAAATAACAATCATTATGATGATTTATTTTGTTATAATATTTTATTAAAATTGTTCGGCAACAAAAATTACCACCGGAACTGCTGACCACGCCAACCGGAAATGCAATCGCCGACCTGCCGAACAAAGACAGAAAGAAAGGTGACGGCCGGAGAGGAGGTCTCTGGCCGAAAAACCCTCCGATGATTAAGTCAGCAAGTCGCTTAAAAAAGGAAACTTTATGGGAATAAGTGAGTAAAAGCTTAACTTGGCAATAGTCAGCCCCCTTTGTGGTTCAGTAGAATATCCTATTTATAGTAGTCTGAGTAATGATTAAAGCATACCTGCGACTTGACGTTGCGCACACTGCCGTGTCCCTCTTTTCTATCCTTGCTTTAAATACCCTTCCCCTTCATTTAATGCCTCAAACCCCTCATTTAATACACCATGCCTCTCATTTAATGCTTCTGGCGACTTAACACGGCATTACAACCGGAATTTCAGGGTCAGACTGTCTTCCTGTCACATCAGCCACCAAATCGTGACGAGATAGACCGATTTAGTTACTTCCTCAGAGACAAATACCCAGTTCAATCTTAACTAAGGTGCATTTATGGTCACGAGCCCTCTTTAAAGGCTGTGGGTCCCAGGTTCGACATTTACTAGCCGCCAACAGATAGGCCGAGCAAACTAGCTTCCAAGATCCTCGGCTATAGCCACGTGGCAATACACTGTTCATTGATGCTGAGGTTCAGGGTACTCTTTGGAACACTAACTTTGAATCATGTGTTCACGTATAACACTCACGTGGAACTCTCGTGCCATTAATCAGTTGTTCGGCAGGAAGCCACGTGTCACGACGGAGCGTGCTCGGCGAATGACTGTGGCTCACACGAGTATGCTCGGCACTGGGCCATGTGGCGCCAGACTACACTTGTTCGGCACAAGTACAGCTTAATATTATTTTACCCAACAAAAATTAACTTTATCCTTGGTTAGTTTATCTTCATTCTAAACACAATTAATTTTTACTCCTTCAAAATTTTTAACATTTCAAACATAATATAATTATTACCGAGTAATACTTACTCTTTCATTCCAAATATAATTACCAAATTTATTACTCCAATAACTATTATCAAGATAATAATTACTTCTATAATTTTTTACTCCCAAATTTTTCACCCCGTATCCAAGACAACCTAGGTGGCATGTAAGCCCCATTTGCATCTTTAAATGAGCCTTACCTATCTCAACTATTACCGCTCCCGAGTTCTAGTACCTAGGACCAGCATTTGAGGATGCATCGCTTTTAACCAATAGTTTACTGTCTGACAACATTAGTCTTTAGACTTCAAGTTTTTTCACCCTCGACTCTATGTCAATTATATATGCTCGATCCTAATACACAAAGTTGTATGCACGAACATCTTATCTTTAAGAATCCTCTACCACACCTAATATACAGTTCATGTCAACCTCGTCAAAAAAAAAAAAAAAACAAAAATGCTCATGTTGACAACCACCTCTCCTACTAAAAGCTCACTTGTTTCATGCATTTGCACGCAAATCATCTACTACTTATCTACCACATATTCAATAGCATTATTGAAACCTTCTCTCTCTCTCTCTCTCTACTCTCACTTTCACGGTTATTGCCCTCACTCAATCTTCTTCTATCACCCTCATAATGGTTTGTTAAACCATCTAACATTGGTCTCTGCTTTCCAAAATTGAGGTGCTTGCAAAGTTCAATATTAAGATTGGCCCTTTAGCAAGTGATTGAAAACCTCGCCTTAGATTCACTCTTTTTTTTTTTTTTTAGCAATGCCATTTTTTAAATGTAATGGACTATTATGCCTAATAATACAGTATATATATATATATATATTTTAAAATTAAATACTTATTTGACTTTCGTATTTTTAAACTTCCAAATATTGTGAAAATAAACTTGCATTAATTATTTGTGTTAAAGATAAATTAAATATAACATTGATATGTGTGTGTCAGTTTGTATTATCTATGTTTTGGAAAACTAAAGAGTTGAGTCCATAAAATTTTTTGTACTGCTATATATGTGTGTTTTCAAATGAAATAGAAAACAGAGAGTTTTGATTTCCTCTGAAAAACATGTGTATGTTACTCCGTATTCCTATCTCCTCCTCCATCAAAGTGGTATCACTGTTGTGAGAGTGAATAACATGTTGACATTCCAGTCCTAAAACTCACCAAAGAAAACTATGAAAACTGGTGTATGTGCATGAAAGCTTTGCTAGGTTCGCAAGCTGTATGGGATATAGTTGAGAAAGGCTTTGAATAGCCTAATGATGAAGGAGCCATTACTCTGGGACAAAGGGATACATTGCAAAAGACAAGAAAGAAAGACCAGCAAGCACTTACTCTTATCCATATGTGCTTAGATGAAAACATGTTTAAGAAAATAGCTGCTGTGACAATGCCAAAGAAGCATGGGAGATCCTTTAGAATTCTTTCAAGGGAGCTGATAAGGTGATTAAAGCTTGGCTTCAAACTTTGAGAGCTAAGTTTGAGTCGCTAAAAATGAAGGATGGAGAATTGGTTTCAGATTATTTCCATAAAGTTTTGACCTCTATAAATCAAATGAGAAGATATGGAGAGAAGATGGAAGATGTTTGTGTGATTGAAAAAATTCTTTGATCACTGGATTTGCTATTTGACTATATTGTGGTGGCTATTGAAGAGTCAAAAGACTTAGAATCAATGACTATTGATTAACTGATGGGATCCTTACAAGCTTATGAAGAAAGAATGAAAAAGAGAGAAGAACTAGTTGCTTAAGTTCTTCAAGTAAAGTTCAATTTAAATGAAAAAGATGATGCTAAATTAGTTGGTAGAAGAGAAAAAATGCTACGAACGAAGTCGAGGTCGTGGTCGAGGAAATTTTCATGGTGCTTGTGGACGAGGCAGAGGTGGAAGGAATTTTACACATAATGAAGAACCATCTTCTGATCAATGTCCAAATACAAAGAGGACGTGGTAGAGGTACCTGGTTTTGAAGACAGTGGTAGAAAGGCTGAAGTTCATTGCCATAACTGTTAGAGATACAGGTACTATGCTGCTGACTGTAGAATTGATGCTACAAAATTTGAGCAAGCAAATTGTGTTGAGGTAGAAGAAGAGGAAGACTCTACGTCGCTGCTAACTTGCAAGGAGGATGAAGAGCAAAATCAATAGGTTTGATATCTCGATAGTGGAGCTAGCAATCATCTGACTGATAACAAAAATTTATTTGCTACTCTTAATGAATTAGTGGGAGGAAATATTTCATTTGGTGATAAAACTAAAGTTTCAATTATGGGAAAAGGTAATATTCTTATTAGATTGAAAAATGAGGATCATAAATTTATGTCTAATGTTTATTATATTCCAGCCTTAAAATCAAATATTTTGAGTCTTGGACAGCTTTTAGAAAAGGATATAAGATAGACATGAAGAAGAGTAAGCTGATTATGAGAAATAACAGAGGCAAAGTGGTGGCTAAGGTGTTGATGTCCAAGAATAGGATGTTTATAACATTAACACTGATAATGCAAAGTGTTCAAAGGCTTGTACAGCAAACACTTCTTGGCTGTGGTATATGCGAATAGGTCACTTGAACTTCAGTAGTTTGAAGCTACTGTTAAAAGAGAAAATGGTGGTTGGTTTGCCTTTCATAAATCATCTACAGTAGATTTGTGAATGTTGTATGTTTTGAAAGCAATCGAGGAAGAGTTTTCCCAAAGAATCTTATTCTAGAGCTTCAACACCACTTGAATTGGTGCATGCGAACATATGTGGACTTCAAAATTTGTAATCTCCTCAGTGCTAGATATCCTAAGCAAACACAAGAGTAAATAGAGAAAGACAAATATAAAGCGAGAAAACCTACACAAGGAACTTCCTTAAACCTTTTACTAATAATTAAGCGTTGGTTACAAACTCAAAACTCTTGATAGATCGACTCTATACTCTGTTGATATTTGCTCGAATTCTCGATGCACCAATTCTTTTGGTGAAACCCCTCTTACTCCCCGAAGGTACAACACTGACTTCTCAGTAGCTTTGCTAAATCCTCAGCAATCATGAATCATAAATCTGAACTCCTTTGGATCAAACACAAAAAATCTTGGGTAAGCAATTGAGAGAACTTTGAAACTATTTTGCTCCCTTGTTAAATGAATATTCTCTCTGCATAGAACCCTAGATACGTCTGGTGTTTATATGTGGCAAAACTTGGAACGTACAGGGTTGCGAAACAGTAACTAAGGATATTGGAATTCCTTTTTCATAAAAAGCTCGCACCCGCGCCCTCCTGTGGTCTTCCCGCGACTCAGAGCGACAATCCTGCACAACTACTTTCCAAAAATTGGCTCTCGATTTTTTGCTATGGCTACCCATAGCCTTCAAGTGGTCTTTTTGCGTTTTTGTAATTCTGACTTTGTTGAGCTTGTTCCAGACTTCTAAAGTTATTCAAACAGTTTTCTTGAGGCCTTTATAGTTCTACTTGATGCAAGACTATGCTGTTTTAGCCTACACTAAGTTTATGCGTTACAGAACTCTTTGTTTGATCATGGATTTGCCAATTTACAATGTAATTCCTTACAAGACCTATTAAACCAGCTTCATTTGGTAAGAGCAAATACTTTCTGTTATGTATTGATGATTAAATTCACAAAACTTAGGTTTATTTTTTGAAGGAAAAATTGGAAGCCTTTGAAGTATTTAAAAAATTCAAAGCTCTTTTTGAAAATGAGAATGGTTTCAACATCAAGGCCATGAGAATTGATCGAAGAGGGAATTCACCTCGAATTAGTTTAAGGAGTTTTGTCAGTATCATGGCATTTGACATCCTTTAATTGTTCCAAGATTCCACAGTAGAATGGCGTAGTGGAAAGAAAGAATTGAACAATTCTTAACTCGGCGCGCAGCATGTTAAAAAACAAACGGATGCCAAAAAAGTTCTGGGCAAAAGCGGTCTCTTATGCTTTGTATTTGCTTAACCGAAGTCCCACCAAAATTAAAGTGATGTCAAGAAGCTTGACAATTATTATTGGATCTTGCGTTCTAAAATATATATTTGTTATAATTGCATACGGTAAATCCAAATCTCGCAAAACATACTCTAAATAAAAAAAATAATTATTTTTATTTTTTTCACAAAATGATCGAAATGTTTCTTTCTACCTCTCTGTGTCTTGTAAAAGATTAAAATGAAATACTAGTATAATGATTGTTATCTAGCTATTTTATTACTAAAATTTGTTATATTAATTTAGATGAAGTTCAATAAATATATCAAAGTATTTTTAAATATTTTAATACTTTTATATGTTCTTCAAACGTTTCTGAAACATTTTCGAATCAAGTTTTCGTTTCTATAGAAGCCCAAATGCCCTGCGAAAACAAAAATTTAATCCTTGCACAAATTACCATGCGCTAAATTTTATGCTTTATAATTTTTCTGGGAAAACCAGAGTACTTGCCTGACATGGGATGTTTTAAACGTGTCATCATGCGACAAACATTAAAGTTTAATATATAACAAAGTCGGGTAAGTCATACTAATGCTACCTTGACCCTACATCCAATAATAGTGGTATCAAAATTTATCAAAATTCACAAATTTTAATTAATTTTTATACTTTTTTTCAATCAAATTTTTTCATATATCATCTTTATGTGATAATTTTTTATTTTTATTGTATTTTTTATCAACTTTTTGTCAACCAAACACACATAATACGTTCACTTATGTACGTATTCATTGCGACAATTAATAGATAACAATGTTACCTAACCAATTATTTTTTAAAAAAAATTAAAAAATAAAAGGAAAAATTCAAAATGATATAAATTACGGGTAAACCTATCATTCTAATTCATTATATTTCTATTTTCTAATATATTTTGTTAGCGCAATATATAGCATTTCCTTTAAGAAAGGTTAAACATAGCTTGTGATACAATATTATTGGATTAAACATTAATAAGCTGGACCCACGTCAGTGCATTCTTTGACAATGTTAGCTTATCGTAAAATACCCTTGTTTGAGTAGTCTTAAATCCAGTTTTAAGTTTCAAAAACTTTGGTTCAAAACGTACATCACGTCTCGGAAGATTACTTAGGATTAAGGGGGGACATTATCTAAAGCTCGTTGTACAATGATTTGCCTAATATGGATATTGATAGCAAGGATTTTTTTGCATGTTATGAAGAGCTCTCTTTTTCTTGGAAGGGGTTTGCAAATTGAATTTAACTATGCCATTAGATTTAGTACTTAGTAACTCATGGTTTGATTCAAATTTTTGTTTCTTTGTCAAAAGATAGAATAAAGACCAACTCCACTTGAGTTAGTTTCCCGTCGCTCTCTCTTTCTCTCTCTCTCTTAAATTGTGCTATTGTATTCTCTATTAACTGCTCGGATAATAAATATATCTTAGATTCAATAAAGTTTAGGATGACAAATAAAATTGTGTAATATTTTTTTACTTATTTATGTTTTCTTTTCTCAATTTTTTTTCATTTTTATTTCAAATAATAATGATTCACTACTAAAAATAGACTTTTAGCAATAGTCAAAAACAATTAAATTGCTAAAACTTAAATTGCTAAAGACCTTTAATGATTAGTTGGTGGCAGTCACTAATCTTTAACAACTGCTTTAATTAGTCACTAAAATTTTGTCGTGGAATATCACACATGAGACATAGTGATTGCCTTAAAGGTGAAAAAGTGGTCGCTAAAAGTAATAGAAATGTAGAGATGAGTTTTTAGCAACAATGTTGCAGTAGGAGAGATGTAGAAATAAGTTTAAAGGCAAAGGAGTGAGAGATGAGCTAAAAGATAGGGAGAGTTGCGAGATAGTGGGAAATAATGGAGCAAAAGTGAGAAGCCAAATAATTCAGGACCTATAGCCACTGCTCATTTCAAATTAGGGATTGTTAAAAGTGGTTGTTAAAATATCTTTCAGTAACCATTATAAGTGATCGTCCAAATTCTAGGTCTCCAAATACCTATTTTTTTAGTAGTGATTCTATTTTACTGGTTCTTTGATTCAATAATTACCATTAATTTATTTATCTCCTTGCCTAAATGTAACTTTAACATCCTTATGTATGTTAATAAATAAAATTGAAACAAGATAAAATCGTATATTAAAACGATTTCTGACATCATCGGATGAATCCAAACTACGCTCTTAGGCCGACAATTTCTCTAAACAGGTCGAACTATTGGAAGTAAATGGAAAAGGAACACCGAGTGGGATCAAAGAAACTAGCGGACTAATCACTAAATAGATACAAATAGGTGCAAATTCTGACATCACCACAGCCCATATGTGTGGAATAATGCAAAACGCATTATGAAATCATTAACACAAAATTTACCAATTTTTACAAATAAGTAGGTTAGAGTTACCGCTACATTTATATATAGGATTAAAAACTTCTTACAAAACTTTTATTAGAATGATGTGACGTATATATGTATTTATTACTATTAAATAAAAATTTATTAAAAATTTTCTTATTTATAACATTGTCACATATTATAAGAGAAATATTACCTCAAGCACTTTATTCTTTTAAATTAAAACTTTACGAAAAAATGAAAATAAAAACTCTACAAGAGTAGAGGTTAGAATGTACAAATACAAGAAAATAAAAAGAACAAGAAAATATAGTCTAATAAGAAAAAAGAAAAATAAAATGTAACGTACTAATATAGAGGGAAACTGAGAAATGAGAACTGTCCAACTCCAACTCAATCCCAAGTCTTACGAAACGGTTTTAGGAATAGCATATTCCCTTTATGCCCAAAAGCCAGCGAAGTGGATATTCTCCAAGAATTGGCCAAACTAGAGAATTCATGGCCTGATAAGGTTCACAATGCCCCACATTGGCCCAAACAAAAGATCATAGATGAACATAGGGTGCTCCGTAATGTGCTTTCACACTTAAAAATCCAATGCAAGCTGCCCATTTAGTCTTCGCCAATCTGTATCTCGATTGGTGTTGGCCCATACCAGTCCTAGGCAGGCCAAGACACGTGACCAGTGCCAGCCAGATAGTGGGTCGGGCCGGCCAGCCCAATTTGCACCTCTAGCTCGGGTGGGGGGTGTTTAACAACCATTAACTCAAAATTTTATTCGTTTTAGTTTTTTTTTTCTTATATATATATATATATATATATCTTTTAAAAAACAATAATTTTTCTGATACTTAGATGAATTTTTCTATTCGGAAAAATTTTTTATAATTTCATTTATATTAATGTGAATAAACAAAAAAAAAAAAATATAAATATCTGGAGCTAATGATTCTCAAACCAATCCTTGGTATCATTATTGTCCAAAAATATTTTGTTAAACTAAATCAAAAGCATCTATAAATGAAACTAACGCTTACTTTAACAATTTGAGCTTCCTAAAAGGATGCAACATCAATGAAACTCAATGGGGCACTATCATTTCCTTTTTTAATTCCAAGCCAAACTTGAACCCCCTCTTTTTTCAAAATTTAAATGACACCTTCAGTTCAGAACCTAGATGAGGATCTAGTATGAAATACCCCTGGTTATAAAGTACCAATCAACATTTGAAATCTAATTATTGAGCTATATAAAATACCTAACATATCCCTGCTTATAAATGAACTCCTAAACATATTGTTTTAGGTCATTAATTGATTAACAAAAAGAATTTTTGAAAAAATGGTCTTTGATCCCACCACAGATATACTTATACAGCAAATATGTTTTAGATAATCAGAATCATATTTAGAATGTTCCTTAACTTGGCTGAATATACATTAACCGTTAGGCTGTTGCTCCAATCTCTACTTAAGGCCCTTATTCATTTTCAAATGTCCATCAGAGTTAAAAAATAAATAAATATATATATATATATATATGTTTTATATATAACAATTAATGAACCATATGGAAAGAGCAATGAAAATCTGAGGCTCCATATATATGAGTATATGAGATGGGCATGCCCCACAATTTGGAGAAGAGAATAATTCAAAGACATTATCCAAAAATAATTATTCCCCATAAACTGCTACACTAAGTATCAACTACAGGAATCAGAAGTCTACTGTACACAACAGAGACATCATCACAAACCCTTGGCAGATAATGCTTAACATTGTTGTGTACGATGTTATGCATAATTTATAGAATACGGAATATATGTATATATGGATTTGGAAACAGTGAGAATTAGCTCGAAATTTGCTGCCTTTGTTGTAATTTTTCAATGAAAATTACACTATATTTAGTCCTGGGATTCAATTTTCTTATTCTCTTGATTTTGCAATTCAAATACTTTGCCCCAAAAAAAAAAAAAAAAAAAAAAAAGGTGGAATGTGGCCCATAAAAATGAAAATAACATCTCAAATGGAAATTAATGATTTTTCACAGCCTCAGAGACAAGTCAAGCTGACTGAAGTCCTCTTCAACACTTTCAGAATTATAGTTCATCTCCCTCCTTCCATAGCTCCGATCACCGGAAAACCTCCCTTGCTGCTCAAATCCGCCGGCAACTGGAGACTGACCATCATACCGAGAAGGGTTGGATGAATTCGAACCCGATCCGAGCCATTGGCTTCGTCCTGCATGGGGCCGAACGGCTGAACTCATCTCCCTACTTTTCTTGGCGAGGGTTCTTTCGAGCTTGTGGGCGTTTTGGTGGCCTCCGAGAGCTTGTGAACTATAGAACTTTCTCTGGCAATAGTTGCAAGAGAAAACCCGAGGCTCAGCTGGGCTTAATGGTGATGAAGAGGAAGAAGATGATGACCCGTCAAGAACAAGGTCTAGGTTAAGCTCATTATTTGGTAGGCTTAGGTTAAGGGAAGTGTTGGGTTTGAAACTCATGACTTAAGGGGAAGAGAAAAAAAAAAAAATACAACAGTGAAGATGTCTCTGGATGGTGTCAAAGGTTTCAATCTAGGAAAATTGTAGGGGAAGAAGAGATAGGTTTCAATGCAAGGGTGAGATGAGTAAAACAAATAGTTGTAGAGGTATAGAAAGGTGGAACGGAGTTTAAGTAGAAGTGATAGAGAGAGAGAGGAGTTTAAATTAATAGAAATGAGCGAGAGATGCAAGGGTGAGATAAGTGAATTACAAATAGTTGTTGAGGTATAGGAAGGTGGGACGGAGTTTAAATAGAAGTAATAGAGAGAAGTTTAGAAATGAGAGAGAGAGAGCCGAGGACTAGTTCAACTTGTTGGGATTTGAATTTGTTGTTTAGTGGTATCAATTTGAGTCTTTCTAAAATTACCAAAAATTTACACACTCCTTAGCTGTAAAATTTAAAAAATTAATTTAAATGTGTGCGAACTAATTTGGCCATTCTAATTTATAAAATAAGAGAGAGAGACATCGTGCACTAGTGAGAGAAAGAGAGAGAGAATTTGGTGGGGGAGGCGATAGCAAACTAATGAAACCACTCGTTTGAAAGGAATGGAGTAGATAAGAGAAGAGAAGGGATGAGATGAGATTAGGTGTAAGGGTTGTCTTTGCATTACATGGCGATCAAAAATGCTATACTGTAGCTGCAACCACAAATAGCAACAGAAGTGAGGAAAGAGATGGGGCTTAGGAGAGTGAGAGAGGGACATACACCTGCAAAGATCAGTGGGAATCAAAGGGTTGTCGTCTCCATCAGTGGCAGCATTCGAGCCCTTGTCGGTCCTTGAAAATATTCCATCACAATCCCTAAATGCACCCATACAAATTTAAAAAACCCCCATCTGTTATTTAATTTACTTTCTCTGGTATAACTTTTAAATGCAATTAGAAATATATTAGTTTAGTTATTTTCCATTAAAATGTTATGATAACAATATACTTATAATTTAATGTAATTTGACAGGTTGCTTAGTTTAGTTTTTTTTTCTTTTTTAATTAACATAACTCTTCTTTATTAAAATTTAATTGTCTCTTAATTTAGTGTACTTTTAGACTGGTATTTTGATTTTCTCTTAATTTTCTGTAATTTTAGACAGCTTGTGTACATTCATGAAAATAATTATAAAAAAAGCATCACATAACAAAAAAAAAAAAAACAAACTTATTTATGAAAAAATCCAACTAAACCTAATTTAATTAAAGTAACTAACATATCAATTCAAACTCTAGAAGAGAATATTTTTGTATGCATTATCAATTTCCCTCTCTTATTTTGTGATTGAGTGCTTTACAAAACAATTTAAGGCGCATAAAGTTTGTTAAAAATCGTTAAAAAATTTTAAAAATTTTTAAAAATTATTCATTTTTATTTTACTCTGCACAAATTATGAATTCATAATTATCTCACTTTATCTATTTTTTTGTCATTCTAAACACACCCTTAATTTATCTATCTTTTCATGGGTCAAATCTTTAGTCCTACTCTTCCCTTTTATTACGTAGGAAGGATAGGTGGGTTGTGAGATCTTACACTTATTTTTCCAATATCAGTACAAGACGGTGAGGAAGATAAACCATCTTGACTAGACTAAACATGCAATATAATAATAGACCTTTTGCATTGTGTCCTAGATTTATCGTGTGGTGCATTGAACCACCATTTTATTTTAAGACCGAGTAATCCCCTCCCAATGATTTCCTATCGTCACATATCTATGCGACCGGCCGGCATGTAATTTTAACTCTTGTAGTATAAGCAATTTATTCTATTACCAAATGTTCAGATTATGGGGTTCGACATTGCGCGGGTGAGGGTCGAGTCAGATTGATATAGGCATTTTTTCGTATTTGTATTTAAATTTATTTTTATATTAATTTTTAAATATTGACCTCACCTATTTAAACTCGGTTTAATATATTTATTGTTGGTACAAAAAGAAAATTATATTGAACTCCTAACAGTCATTCCAATCACACACGAGTCGAGTTTAAGTACAGACTTGATCGATCGCCTCGCAACATAAAATACTCTTGACCTTGAAGATTTAGTTCCAAAATAGAAGAATTAGTTAGGTACCTATAATTTGACTAGTTCACTATTATAACTTAAGTAGTTAGTTATTTTGTCATAGACGATTTGAAGTAATAATTATTTTTCTCAAACATATCACATTTTTACTTATTACTCTTGAAATAACTACGCGCATTAAATATAAAGTAAATTGTCACCATAATTAATTGAGAAATGAGTAAGTTAGTAGAATTAAAAAAATTTTATTATCAAATTTGTATTCTACTAATTTTCATTTTTTCGAAGCTAATGTATAATTCAAGAAGCTCATTAAGTAAATTACGCTCACTATTACCTATACAATTTTATCTCTCAAATACTCTTTGAATTTCTAATTGACTAGAGTTTCAAAGGGTTTTGGTCAAGAAAGATCTTCATTGTTTTTTTTTGATTGCAAGTTTTTGAGGGAGAAAATTATGGACGTGATAACACGCAGAGAACTTATTTTGTTCCTGCACCTCTATATATATTGTTTACCTTGTTCTTATAAATTTTTAGTTTACAATTTACACTCTTTAAACATAACCCAATAAAATTACAATATTTAAGTCATAACTTAATAAATAATAAAATATTTATTATTTTTGTCCTATAATGTAAACTTAATATTTATATTTTTTATTTTTCATAATATATAAATAATATATAAATTACAAAATTTTATTTTAACATTTCCAAGCTAAGCTTCAGGCAACATGTTATATTAGAAAATTTTCAGAGTCTCATCCCAAATAGCATAAATACAAGTTCACACTTCAAAAATTTGTGAACATATTCAAGCAGATTCGTCAGACTTGTGAACACACACTTACCCTTTTAATGTGATGGAATATTAATTGTGCTATTTGTATTACTATGTGTTTAGGGGTGATTGCTAGACAAATGTACATAAACAGTCTAATGGCAGGATTGCATCCTATTGCTGTGCTTAGGCCCTTTTGAAAGTTAAATTTTTAGTAATTTTAGTAATTTTTTGGCAATATTTTATAGGTAGAATTTTTTTATGTTTGGTAAAATAAATAAAAAATTTTTAATAATTTTTAACAACTTTTATATACTTGATAAAAATTTTGATAATTTTTGAATTGATTTAAAATGAAATAAATATTATGTCCTCGGCCAACTCATCAAAAATTGGTCCTTTGATAACATGTCAATAAAATTAATAGTTTATCAAATACTTAAAACACCAAAAATTAATTTTTTTTTCTCTTTTTTTGGGCTACTACAAGCGGGCCTTAACATTATTGGGAGGGTGATCGTCCTCTATACAAAATGTCTAAGTTCAGAGTTTAACTGAGAGGTCAACATGTATGTACATTTCTAGGATGATGTCTCGAAGCAGCCTATAAGATCTCGAGAAGATATAAACATATATATATATATATGTTTTAGGGGTATTTGGTTGAAAAAAATAAGATAAAAAGTAAAATAAAAGTAAAAATATATGACATAAAGGTAAAATATAAAAAGTTTTGATTAATAAAAAATATAAAAAATAATTAAAATTGATAAATTTTAATAATTTTTTTATAGTACTAAACATGACATAGTACCATAAAGCAAAAACTGCCAATGGAGACATCATAAAAAAAGCCCACTGCATGATTCATGGTACAATATGTGCAACCAATCCAATCCTTGGTGATCATAATAATAATTGATGTCCGTGATACCATTTATAAGCTTGGTGGACAGTTGACGTATTGACAGAATTCCAGAAAATGTCTGGGGAAATGTAGAGTGGGTATATAGGGGCTGTTTGACCTTCAATTTAATATCAAAACTTATCAAAAAGTTATAAAAAATTTATAATTTTTTCTAATTAAATTTTATCATATATTACATTTATATTAAATTTTTATATTTTTATTATATTTTTTTACTAATTTTTTTCTAATCAAACACCCCTATAATATAATATATATATATATTGGTTCATGAACTTCATGGTGGGACAGCAATCTGTCCCTGCATGCATGCCACCAGACCTAAAGTCGTTTTACCCTGCGTCAAGTCTCGTAGCAGTTTTTATTCTACTTTCATTTTTTTTTTTTTTTTTTTATCACTGAAATGACAGTGAACAGACTCAAAATTTTAAGTTGAGTTGCCGTTTGGCCAAAAAAAAAAAAGTTAAAAGTCATCAAATTTTAATTATTTTTTATATTTTTTTAATTAAATTTTAATATTTATCACCTTTATGTCACATTTTTCTATTTTTGTTGTACTTTTTGGCTAAAGTTGACCAATCAAATAGTCTTTGAAAAATTAATATAAAAAATTTTGTATTAAATAAAAAATAAAAGTAAAATTTTTTATATTTTGGGAAGGCAATTGCTATATTATACGGAAAAAATATTAAGGGGATGTTTGGTTAGAAAAATTTGGTGAAAAAATATAATAAAAATACAATGACTTGATGTAAAAATAGTATGTAGTAAGATTTAATTGGAAGAAAGTACAGAAAAATTTGTAAGAGTTAATAAATTTTAATTGATTTTGTCTAACTAAACACGTTAAAATGTACAAGAATATTAAAGAATTTTTAAAATCTTAAAAAGTTAAACATTACATTATATAAAAAAAAATTTTAAAATTTATAGAACTATTAAAGAGTTTTTAAAATTTAAGGGGTTGCGGCCCCCGTTCCTCCCCTCTTGGGACCCTTAAAGACATCGGAGTCCAATTTGTACTAGTATTGTGAATTTCGTACTGTAATAGGTCAAAAAACGATATTTTATTATATATCCGTAAAAATCGATTAATACTCAAAAATACTAGACGGTATTAATTTTATTTTTAATTTTTTATATTTTATCTTTGAATTTTCTTATTTTTATTTTTATTTTTATTCTAAATCTCGTGAAATCAAGAATGACAAAAATTTTTTTTCCTTTATATTTTTGTCCAACTCTATATATATTTTTATTTTTTCATTATTATTATAAA
The DNA here is from genome assembly GCA_019916065.1 of Vitellaria paradoxa. Lineage (NCBI taxonomy): Eukaryota > Viridiplantae > Streptophyta > Magnoliopsida > Ericales > Sapotaceae > Vitellaria > Vitellaria paradoxa. The sequence goes on from CM034234.1 coordinate 42,024,416, forward strand.
ATATAAAATATGGTAATTTAAACATGTCAATCAATATTAACATAATATTTATAACATGTATTTTATAATTAAATTATGTTTTATAATTATTTAAATAATATGTTAAATATTTTGAGAAGATATATAAAATTTTTATAAATATATAATTTTATGACGAAATGCATTAACATTGATACATATTATCCCAATAACAAAATTAATATGCTCAATCTCCTATATAATATCCACAGCTATTATACATATCTTAATTAATTCTTGACGGTCTTAAATTAACTTTTGAATAAGCCTCCAATAATTATTAAAAAGCTAACTCAATACCTGACTAATTGGATTAACCCATCAATCTTCCCCACCCTACCCGACCCCTTCTCAAATTTTTTTAATAAAAATTAACAAATAAAATAGTCACAAATTTATGAAAATTTAAAACTATTTTACACATTTAAATGGTGGTAACTCTGCCTATCCATTTTTTCTTCTCTTTTTCTTTTTAAATAATATTCGAACTAATTTGCATGCATCTCACCTAATACTTTTTTTTTTCCTTTTTTTGAATGATATTCGAACCAATTTGTATATATCTCGATTAATTCTTAATATCCTGAAGTGGCTCCTGAAATTAACGATTAGGTAAGTTTTTTTAGTGAACTTGAGCAGATTCGAATTAGTGATCATTAAGAAGTAAATTCAGAAATCTTATTAGTTAAGATATTACCCATACTTTCCTTTTTTTAGTTCGTCGCAGTGTATATCACATCCCATATATAAGTAATGTTACATTATGATAAAAAAAATTAATCAAAAATATTAGTTATAATGTTGTGAAAGAATTGTGAATTTATTATTTTAAATTATTTAGTTCTTTAAAATGTTATATAATTACAAGATTATCATGAATATACACATAATTTTGATTGAATTTTATAATACAATATTTTGTCCTTTCATACACAGTCGCCAACTTTGAATCGAGCTCTTTCTAAGGAAAATGTCAATGTTCTAGCTATTATTATATTTAAATTCCAATAATATCCAATTATTAATACGCATAATATATACAAATATATGATACAATAAATATTTATATTATAGTAAAAAGAGCTCGCATTATCATTTCATATAGTTGATCTCTCTCTCTCTCTCTCTCTCTAATTTTTTATATTAGTTAAACTCCATAGTAATGAACATCATTGAGCCAAGCACATGGGAAGGTGTTTAGGATACTGTAGGAAAGCAGACAAAATTAAGTCCACAATGCGGTCCCTGACAGGAAGTATAGTAATTATTTATGTTTTTGAAACAAAAGGAACTATAATAATTGATAAATGGGAATGGGTTGCCTTCATTAACATGCACAGCCATAATATTACGATACAATTCTGAGATCATTATCTTGCAGGTCGGCTATAATTGCGGTGATCCATGTCTCTCCTTACTAGACACAACACAATCCGCGAAACTACCACTGTTGCAGTGTGGTTTTACTTATATGTATATATATAATCATTAGATTCCAACCAAGGAACATTAATTCCTTTGTTAATATATATGCATATGCATATATATATATATATATATATATATATCATAACCAATCACTCTCTGGTCTTTGTCTCTTTGTACGTTGTCAATCCCATAACACATGAAAGAAATTAATCAAGAGCCCTTCACGGTGGGCTATATGGATGCAAACCCAATTCAGCTTCGGTGATAATAAAGTAAACCATTTTGTTTAATTGATAATCGAAACAAACTATATAGGGTTAATTCCACTTATACCACAACTGGTTTGATTTTTGTGTACTTAGCCAACGTATGCTTTAAAACTAGACAAATACATCCTTTAATGTTTATAGTACATTCACTGAGGATGTACTTTGATGATGATTTGACGAGGACAAAAAGAAAAGAAATTTTAAGAAATATAAAATTTTAAATATATAATTTTATTTTGAATAAACTAAAAAATAAAAGGTATTTATTAATGAATTAATTTTGTAATTTAATTATTTTTAATTTCTCAACTTCAATATTTTTTCTTTTTATTTTTCATTACAAATCAAATATGAGAAGTGATTATAAATTCCTATCCATTTTATTTTCTCTAAACAAATTTTTGATTCAAACAAAGTTTAAGAGTCTAAGACAACCCAATTATTAGCGAGTCTATAATGACTCATACCTTAATTATAATTACACTATTCGCTTCATTTTGGATTTAAATATATTTTGATCTATTACGGATTAATTAATATACATGTTAACTCAATTACTCGATATTCAGTTTAGAGTAGTTGTGTCTAGTTTTTAAAGTTTTTATAAGAACTCTCACTCTACTACTATTATCTTTCCATGCACACAGCCTAGTTAATATAGGGATGTGTGCATAAAATTTCTTTTTTTTTTGTAACAGGGAAAATCACCTAGCGATTTTACTCACTAAATTACAAATTCTCAGGGGAATTAGCGCAGTAACCCACAGTCATGGCCCCCCATTTAAATTCTGGCAACTTCACGTGAGAATTAAACTTACGACTTAAATATATCACCTAAGTCTTAAACTTGACTTCCGCTCTACTGAACCAACTAAGGTGGTGCATGAAATTTCCCTTCCCTTGCACATGGCTGAGTCAGGGTGGTGGGGTGTGTATGACACCTTTCTATGCACACAATCCAATTAGAATTTAAATTTGTAACTTGTTCTTCCTTTCGTTAAATTTCACGACATGTGTCAGGCTATCCAATTAATGATCTCTTTCTTGCCACGATACCTATGCTAACGTAGGCTACCTTCATTCAACCTCCCATCTCTTTCCCTCCATTTCCTTGGCTTTGGTAATTGTGTGTATGTATGTATATATAGATCATGTATGGGTCTTTTTTGATTTTATCCTTTATCCCTTATTTACATGTAAACAAACTGAAATTGATGAATGAATATGGTTGAAACCGATGAAATGTTGAATTGGAAAGTTGGAGATCAAAAACAGGGGATAATAAACTGAATTTTCAAGTCCTCAGACGTGTGCACGCCTGATAAGATTCATGCACAAAACTCTGCCTCTGGTCCCCTCGTGCGTGCAAACATAAAGCTCAAGTGGGCTAGCATACACGTGACATAGACAAATAAATTCTCTTGTGATATTTGAATGACAAAAAAGTATAAAAAAATGTAAAAAAATTAATATAAAAGTGATATATAACAAAATTTAATTAAAAAAAATTGATAACTTATTATAATTATTAGTAATTTTTGTATATTTTATTAATCCAAACAGTCCCTTTATGAATATATATAAGCTATTCTAACCATCAATCCTAAAATCTCACCAACCAATTACGATGCACATAATTTGCTTGCTACCTTTTCCAATTCAGCTTATTACATATCAGCTAAGAAGGAAGAAAATTAACTACCGTCTAGCTACTATTTAATTACAAAAATATCACAACCCATGATGATCAACTCCTGAGGCTTCGAATCATGCATTTTCCTTGTATTTCAGCTCTTTACCTTAAAGCTTCATTCATTGCTCTGCTGTGCATTGTAGGTGTGAAAGCACCATGCATGCATGCTGCAATATAGAAGAAGGGGAGCGGGATGTCAACCTTTAATTTGGTGGTAAAGAGACGAATTGAAACTCCCCCCAGATATTAACATAACTGAACGATAACTAACAGTAAGGGTATCTCTCTCTCTCTCTCTCTTGAAGGGTAGGGGTATGTCTGTCATTCTCAAAACAGGGGGGTGTTAAGCGTAAAAAGGCCCAATTACATGGGCCTAGGTGAAATTATACCTTCACATATAGAGAGAGAGAGACGGGGAGAGAGAGTCACGTGGTATAATCAATGATGGTTTAGGTGAGAGCTGTGATGATGAGGAGGAAAACCTGTGGCTTTGCACAGAGAGATAGAGGGGTTCTTCGTAGGAATAGAAACTGATGGTGGGAATGGTAGTGGACGTGTTTGTCTTTTGTCGGATTTCATGAGCATTAATAATAGGATCATGGAAGAGACTCAGTGTGAGTGACAACAGTTGGTTCACTTTTCTCCCTACACGTGGATAATGACTTTTACTGTGCTTCAGTCATCAACGTGCATGGTTCATTATTCATTCATTTTAACTGCCACTGTTATCATTGCTTCATCCATATCCACTTCTCTCTCTATCTCTCTCTCTCTCTTGTGAAGAGCTCTTTATTTTTCATTTTTAAAGAGGGGAATGTTCGCCCGTTTAATTTACACGGCCAGCCCATATGCTTTAAGTTATATTGATGATCAAACATTTGTACAAGGCTTTTAAATGTGATCATCTGGGTTATATATGTTATATATTATATATATTAGTTAATTATATACAATTTAAAAATTATTTTATATTTGTTGTATATTTTAAATTTAAAAAATTAAACATAGTTTTTGTGAAAACTAATTTTTACATTCTGAAAAAATTTACACAATTCGTCACATAATTATATATACTTTTACACAGTATAATTGTGACTTTTCCTCAATTTTGATTGACTCGATTGATCAGGTCCTTATTTTGTAGATTTGGAGCCTTAGAGAATTTAAAATATGTATAATTTATATTTCACTCAAAAGCACAATAACAATATCAATTTTTATATTTAAAATTGCAAAAACACAATAACACTATGAATTTCTATATTTAGAATTTGAAAATCAAAATCAATATAACTAATAAAACTAACAAAAAGGAAAAAAAACACATGTTATGGAACGGTATATAAACTGGTAGTAGAGAATAACACAATCATCTTTCACAATCTTTGAGTTGTAACACTACAAATTTGATTAAGGGGCCGTTTGAATGACTAAAAGTGGTCAAAAATTGAAAAAAGTGAGAAATACTAGTTATTTTTTGGTATTTGAAAGATCAATCAAAAGTTATAAAAATAATCAGCTGAAACGGTGCAAAGTAAGTCATTCAAATGGTTTTAATCAAAAAGTAATACGAAAATTTGACAAATGTTAAAAAAAGTGAAAAAATTAGATAATTTTTTGCAGTTTTTTTTTAAAGTTTATAAATTTTAAATTTTGAATATAAACACACAAAAAATGAAATGACAAAAGTTGATAAAAATAAATAAATATTTGTAATTTTTTATAACTTTTGGTGGTTTTTTACCCAACCAAACAGGCCTAAATATCTATCTTGACAACCAGTCAAAATCACATATATGTGATTGGATTTGCTTAATACAAATGTGAGGCTTTTATTTAATATAAGAATGCAAATAAACTAAAATAATTTTAGAAAATTATGGATACAACTAACAGAGAAAATAATAAGGATAGTTGGAGAGAGATATATAGGGATTGTTTGAGAGAGATAGAGGTAAGATCATGGAGAGATTAGAGTTACTTGAGAGAAAAAAAAAAAAAAAGATAGAGATAAGATGGAGAAAATAGAATTACTTGAGAGAAATTAAGATAAAAAAGATATAATATAAAAGTTGTGAAAATCTAAATTTTGACAAGATTAGGGGATAAGGGAAAATAGGTAAAAGAAAAAATAAACATATTAATGTTGATAATACTAAAAATTAGGTGAGCTAGTGAGAGAAAACAATAATCTTTTGTTTTTAATATATATTGACTACTTTAAATTTTTTATTGTAATAATAAAATTAATTAATTAATTATAATTATGCAAAAAGAATCCTACTTAATAAGATCTTCTTAAATTGTGGTGCCCTAGGCAGTTGTCTTAGTTGGTTTAAGGCACCCTAGAGCCCTGTGATTGATTTATTTCCTCTTTCCTTTTCTTTCTTACCGCTAGCGTGCATAATTACACCATAATGTCTGAATAAAATCATTTATTCTTGAGCAATATATTTTTAAGTGATTATCTTTTTACGTCTTATACTTAAAGGTTAAAAATTATTTTCACTTCTTGAATTTTATGAACTTATATTTACATCTCTTATATGTTGAATTAAAAAAAAATTTAAAAATCTGTTAAATATAATAGTTTTAACTCTAAATAAATTTAAAAATTACATTTATATTTCATGTACTTTGTAAAACCTACACTTATACCCCCGATTATATTTAGTTTTTAATGGTATTTTTGTCTTTTTACTTGAAAATTTACATCTTCACTTTATTCCAAAGTATAAGAGATACAAATGTAAATTTTTAAAATTTAGGGGTGTAAGTGATTTTCAGTTTAAGTAATAGGGATAAAAAAATAATTATCCCAATATTCTTAAGTTTTTCAAATGATAAATTTAATTTGGTTATAATACACTCGAATTATACTTGCATGAACCTTGAATTAATAATTTTGTCATAAAATTTTTTCACATACCATATATTATCTCTCTTTTTTTTTTTTGGCTTTTTTTTTTTTTTATAAAACTTTATTTAAAATTCATGTGCTAACATGTCGCTAGCTTTAAGCATTTAAATTCTTAGAGCCGATCTTGATTAATAATTTATAAAAGGAATGATTGAAATGTAACGTTCGTGGTCGTGGAGTCTCTTTCGCGATATATATGTATATATATATACACACACACACAAGTAGTTACATGCACATGTAATACCCAATATCTGGAAGTGGCTGGCTATTGTGTGCCACTGCAGCCTCCCTGATGTTGAACCAAAGCTTTGTATTCTTTTCTCATGGATGTTGGTCTTTTGTGTTGTTTTGCTGTTAAAGGAGCGGGGCCAACTCAAATTTTTGGTCCCTTTAACTTTTTGCACTTCTTTCTTGTCATAATTTTGTCCCCTCTACCAAAATTAACGCTTGTTTGGCAGCAAGGGTATGTAGTGAACCACCGGGGAATTTATTCCCTTGCGGTGCAAACCTTTTTATTTGATTTTATTGTATTTTTTCCTTCGTGGCTTGAAAGGCCAATATTTTTGTTTCATATAGTCTGTTCGAAGAATACTTTGCAGGCAGGCACACATTGGACAAGTGGATAGAGATAGTAATCCAAACAGTACTTATTGATTCAATTTCTAATTTTAATTTTTGCCAGCTGGGAAAAAAAAATTGAAATTTTAAGACAAAAACGAATAATGGTTGGAAAAAAAAAAGTTCTAAAATTTTAAAACGAAAGCAAGATTACCTCAACTGTAGGAAATTATCTAGGAACCACCAACTAATTAAGAAAAAAACAAATAGAAAATAATAAGAAAAAGAAAAAGAAAATATGTCGTATGTGCACTTGTATAATTATTATCTTTTTCTTTTTCTTTTTCTTTTCTTTTTCTTCTTTGAACACGAAGGTATAATATTAACCAATTGCTCCAGAACCATCCCCGTCCCCTTTAAAAAAAAAAAAAAGGTCAGTCAATTCGAGTTGAATATAACAGATACATTTAACTATATTGAAGCCTGGAAGGCTTGTTTCATTTGCCGAAAGTCTTCCTTGAATGATTTGTCTTCACTTAAATGTTAAAGTTGTGAAAACCATGTACATATATATCGACATATTTGTTTACCAGCAAAAGGAGGTGGGGGACCAAAACGAGGAGCATAACAAGTTTTAATTATTTATCAAATTGCAAAGTCCTTACGGATACTCAATAGAAGAAACAAATAGCAACTCACAATCAGATCTCTAAATTCTAGTCTGATGATAGATACTAGGGTTGATAGATTTAAAAAAAAATCTAAACCACCAATTCACTAGAAGATCAAAGACTGTTTTTAATCTAATGAGAAAAATCTCAAATTCTTAGCGCAAATTAAACAAATAACTTTATTATAGATCAAAATTACAAGAATCTCAAAAGAGATTACGAGTTTTTCCAACAAAAATAACACTTGATCTACTTGTTTCAGATTTCTCTATTTTTACTTGCTAGACACTAACAATTCACATTTTTTGTGAAATTTCACCTGCTCCAACCATAATAGAAGTGCTTCTCCAATCTAAATTAAAATCCTAAATCTAGAATCCAAGAAGATAAATGATTTACCAAAGAAATCTAAACCAAAAAGCTAAATAATCTAGTATCATTTTCCAATCATTGGCTTTTCCTCTCCATAAAATAATAGAATAGGTTTTGGAAAAAGTTTATGGCTTAGGAAAAGTTTGATGGTATTTATAGGTGGAGAAAAGGAAAAAAAATATCGGCTAAGTCACTATTCAAAATATATGGGCCGAATTCCCATGTACTTCGTGGGCAAGTCACTAGCACGAGACACTTGTGATCTACTTGTGAGTTTACTGGAATTTAAGGCTTCAAGCTAGCAGACTTCACAGGCATGACCTGGGTACGTGTGATCTACTCATAAAACTTACTGGAATTTCACTTCCTCATACAACTTAAGACTATTAAGCACCTCGTAAGCAGACCATAGGCACGAGTTCTTAAGTAAAAGACCAATCTTGAAACTCAACTCACGTATTTTCGATGCTTCTATCAATACAATCTTCATTTATCCATCCATCAAACATCCATCTATGATGCTAATGTCCAAACACTCTTTGACATATGTTCATGCACTTGTCTTGAAAAGCACGAACAATGAAACAAATATCACTGTGACATTCTAAACCAAAACAAGAGACTTGATTTAATAATTCTTGTACAAATACTAACGATTTACGGTCTTCATTTATAACTAGTGCAACAATCTATATATCATGTCAATAATGTTTGTTCTATGTAATTTCCAAGCCTTTTGACTTGTTTTCTGAAATTAGATGATTTACAATTTTCTTGCTAGTGGTGTTGACCTTAAGCTACATGATATATAACACACCAAATGAAGTAAAAGAATGTAAATTATGTGATAGATAAGCTTTTATCTAATTTCACTTTATATTAGATGCATGAAATTTGTTCGGTGATGCCTCAAATTTTGCGATCAGAGAACGCAAACTAAATCATAAACAGTTGTATACTTTATCACATAACCCTATCTTGATAAAAGTAAAACCACAGTTAGAGAAAAATAAAAAAACTAGTACAAAAAAAAAAAATTAACACCGATGGGGACTTTTTATCAAATAGTTGATGAGCTTATATGAATAATACACAGATCCAACAGAAATCAAAAATAAAATTCTAAAAAACAACATATGTAAAAGATATATGAATATATAAAAAAAGGAACAAGGTATTAGTCAAACATTAAGTCTATTCAAGCAAAAAGATCAATCATTTAAAGAGAAGAGGAGACCAACTGTTCCTATCTATAGTGCTAGAGAAAGTCAGTGACCCTCTTGAGTTATACAAATTACAGTGTAAGAAAGATCCGATTATTATAGTGTTCTTACTATTGATTCAATAGGATTGTGGCTAACATAATGACTCATACTAGAATTCAATTAGAAGAGAAATAAGAAAATAAAAGTGAAGGTCAGGAGAAACACAGAGAGATAAGGTTTTGTAGCTCTATTTTGGACATAGATTGTATTTGACCACCTCTAAATATTGCGTTTAGAAAAGCCTCCAAGTATAAGCGTGTATGGTGTAGTTTTACCTGTTGAGTTCAGGATCGTATTCACAGAAAACTTTGAGATTGAACACTAGATTTTCTTAAGTTCTTTTATCTACTAGTTTATTTTTAAAAACAGAAAAAAATAGTTTTAGGTTTTAAAAAATTGTTGATTTACTAATAGTTTTAGGTTTTAAAAAAATGCTGATTTACTAACTACTAAATAAATAAATTAAATTGTAATAATTAAATTAAACTGAAATGAAAGCAATAATACTATGCATTATAGATAATTTAAGATCTTGATCCAATCTATAAATCTAGTGGATTCACTACTTCATGATGCGATGCATTTTTATCTCAATTTAAGTTTCACGTAAAGAAAAAAATAAACCGAAAGTTATCTTCTTAAAAACATTTTTAGATCCCAAAACATGGTTTTCAAATCTCGTTTAGAATTAGAAACCCAGAAAATATTATGATATTTTATTTTTAGACTCAGAGTTGATTTACTTATTTCAAAATTATTAAGAAACATTTAATCAAGAACTCTTATCAGTGATTGTAGAGAATATGATCAAGAAAACTTATTTTCAAAGACTTTTAAAATTAAATAATACAGATCTAAAAATTGTAAATCCATACATGTAAGTTTTAACCTTGTGTGTATAGATCTATGCACATCTCATCAATCATAGTGATCCACCCATCATTACTAGGTTAAATCAAGAAAAAAAATCTAACCTAGTAAATTCCACTTGAGCATCCAAATCTGGGTCAATACCTGCAAAAACATCTTTGAACAAGATTCTAGCACCATGCCAAATGTGCCCCCAAAAAAAAAGCAAGTTAAATAAAGAATAAAAATCTACCTTAACATGGATGAAATAATAAAACAACAAATAAAAAGAAAATACGAAAACAAAATAAATTTTATTGAATAAAACAAAATGTGTACCATTCTTCGCAATGAATTAAATTTGAATTCGAATGCAATCAATTCAAAAACTCTCTAAAAAACTAAACTAAAAATTCTCTACATTAATCTATTTTAATGAAAAACTAAGCTAAAAATTACAAAGAAAGACTCCCCTAACGGCTGAAAGAAACATTATATATATAGTCTAAACCTAAACCCTAAAATCTAAATTTTCATGCATACTGCTCATAGGTGTCCAGACCACCCGAGTGGGTGTCTAGATAGTGGTAAGGTCCCAACTTTAATTTTTTTTCTTACTCTCCAGCCGTGCCCTTGCCCTGGTTCGGACCGGTCGTTTAGGTGTTTGGATCACTGTGGTCTCTTCAGCCTCTTCATCACTGTTTATTTCAACAATTTCAGTTTCTTTCTTGCATTTTAAAATAGCTGAAAACTTTAAAATTAAATAAATAAATACATGATTTATGATCTAAATTATGGTTTGTAATTATATTTTTCAAGTGTAATCAGTATTTTCTAAATTATTTAGAGATATTTAGTGATTTTACTTTTCTGTCTCTCTACCAATCGCTCTATGTTTTATTTAATTCTTACTTTTTTAATTTAGTAGACATCATATTCTAATGTCATTTTAGGATTCCATAAAGTTAATATCACTTTTTGTTAATTGATATTTCTACTTTTATTTAGGGGTTGTTTGGAGTAAGAAAAAATGAGATAAATTGAGATAAATTGTGGTTTGGGGAGATTTCGTAATGCGTGCAGTGAGAGAAAAAGTTGATGTGATATAAAGTTAACAGAGATTTATAGAGATTTTTGGAGATTTTCAGCAAAAAATCTCAAACCAAACGGGCCCTTAGTAGACATCATATTCTAATGTCATTTTAGGATTCCATAAAGTTAATATCACTTTTTGTTAATTGATATTTCTCCGAAAGGCCACTAGATTTGAATTTTTGTGACATTTATCAAGCAAAATGCCACTTAAAGTGTGCTACATGCTTTCGGCTAAGTGGCATTTTCTAAAAATGCCTTTAGATGTGTTTTCAGTAATACTTATTTAAAATTTTTCATTGGCATTTTTACAGTTTTGAAATTTTTGGTGGCATTTATGTAGCAAAATGCCAATTAAAATGCACAACGTGTATTCAATTAAGTGACATTTTTTAAAAATTTTGTTAGATACGTTTTTAGTAACGCTTCTTGAAAAAATATCACTAAACCAATGCCGCTAAATCCAGTTTTTGTTGTGATGCACGAGCATTCCACAACAGCTTCTATACTTTTTTGTGAACATCGAATTTGCATCACGCCTTGCTAACAGTTGTTTTCTACGACTATCGAACTAGTTTTTCTAAGCTTCTAAAACAGTGCTACTTCATTACTGGTTTTTTTTTTTTTTTACTTTATAAACTATTTAATCCTATATTCTTTATGAGATCCTAATCAATTACTTAAGAATTTAAAATTAAACTCTTTATTTTATTCACTAAGTTATCAATTATAACTATAAACAGGACCGGCTCTGACATTTGGGTTGCCCTAGACTGACTCCGAACATGGTTGCCCCTTTATACTAAATCAGCGATGAGAGAGGAATGCGACTGAAGAAAAGAGCGGGAGTCAGGAGAGGTCCGGCTTGTCAGGGAGATTGAGTGTTGAGACGAGAAAGATTGAATGTTTACAGTTTACCTTTAAATAAAAAAAAAAAAATTCAGCTCAGGGGTTGCTGATCCGAGGGGTTGCCCCGGCCCCGGGGGGTTGTCCCCGCCCAAGGTCTTGCTAGGCTTACCCCTGGGCTGGCCCTGACTATAATAATAAAAAAATAGAATTAAATAATTTTCACCTCGTAGAATGTTTTGCAATGTCAAAACATGCATGGACGGGTAACCCAATTAGAGGCAAAGACACCAAATATATTTCTTGTATGCACCTAATCGGTACTCTTGTTTTCGAATTGAATTCTAACAAATTTTATTGTCGTAAAACAAAATTTTATTTACAGCGACGAAAGGCAATTAAATCTATTTGTAATCCATGTTGGATAGGAACATAAAATAGAATACAAGGATTTGCATTTACAAAAATTAGATCGATTTTTCAGAGTATGCTTATTTTAGATGTTCATAAATACTGATGGAAGTTAGTTGCTTAGAAAACTTTACTCTTGTTGAATTTTCAAGTACGTGCTATAATTTTCAATTGCAGAGTCATTAATCAAACTAGTTTGATTAATGACTCTGCAATTGAAAATTATAGTTTGAAAAGCACAAAAATAGTAGCACTTTTTTCAAAAGTATTTCTCTTTGAGAATTGATTCAAAATTTTGTATTGAAAACACATTTTAAATTTAAGAACTGAATTAATTTGATTTAAGAGAAATAATAAAGTTGACTATGTTAATAGGAAATAGAAAATATGGTAACGTAAGGTAAATATGATATATAAGGATAAATCTGTCAACTTACGCTTAAGAAAATAATGAATTATCTTCAAATTTTTATTATTCTGAATTGGATTTCAAATGATATAAAATTTTAAATTTTAACTTATAAAATGAAATTAAATCTAATTCAAAATTTTATTTTAATTTTAAACATAAAAATTTACACGAATTCTCGTTAAATAAAATTAAATTCAATCAAATTTATCGTTCAAAATAGAGTGTAATAGTTCACGATGGCACGGTTGTTCAATTGAACGACAGTTCATTTTGTCGTTCTCGATGTGATAACATTACACGGAAATTGCGTGACTATCCTTAACAATATATACCTTATCTAAAGAACTAATCAAGACCAGTTCAAATCTTAATAGTATACGCATGGGTGCCATATATTTGATGGATAACAATCCTGCCAATGCAAACTAAATCATGTAATATGAAATAAATGTCGCTAAATAGCGCCAAATAGGAACTTTTACTGTAGGTTGAAAATTCATCATTGTTTCCACTCATATAAGGTAAGGTCACACAGGGATTAGTTACGTTGACCCAATGGCTCCCATATTTGTTAGAAAATTATTTAGCCCACTTATCAGTTTTGTCCTATTAGTTGTCAATTCTTAGAAGTTTTTGATTATCAAGAATTTAATCTTAATATATATTACCATGTTTTTGAAGTGCTCTGGCTTGTTGCATTTTTTTTTCTGTGCAATTCCAAGTGTCTGAACTAATTTGTGTGTACTTTAATTAATTTATAGGGTCCTAAAATTAATTACCAATCGAATAAATCTCCAATAACCCTGAGGTGATTCAAACAATGACCATTAAAAATAAAAACTCATAATTTTACCAATTAAGTTACAATACGATCAAAATAAACGCTCGGCATGCCACCTTGTAATTGATTCTGCTTAACTTGGTAATGTATCAATGGTCCGCTTTTTAATGGCATTTTTTTGCTTTAAATAGTTTCTTTTATCAAAATTTAATTATTTTTTTTAATAATTTTTAAGTATGTTATTCACATTCATTTAAAAACATAAAAATTCAAATTAGGAAAAATTATATTTTTATCCAATTTGCCGATTCTCCTATTTGTAAGTTTTTTTTTTTTTTTTGGTAAATGCGAATACTACGCCAGATAGCTATCAAAAACAAAAATATATATATACATCAAAAGAGTAAAGTATAAAAACCACTCGCTATAATTTACCCTACATCCTACTTTAGTCTTTATAGTTCTAATTTTGACAATCTAATTTTTACAGTTTCAGTCACGTAGCAATTAAGTTCTTATGTCAAACACTGTATAAAATCAACCATTAAAGCTCATATAATGCTCCCACGTCGAGGGTAATTTTGTAATCTTACCATCTCTAATTTGGATAATATACAGAAATCATCTTTACAGTTTACATTGCATCCCACTTTAGTCCCTATAGTTCTTTTGATGATCTAAATCTTTACCATTTTAGTTAAGTTGGCAATTAAGTCTTCCTATCTAGCACCATTTAAGATTATTCTTAAAGCCCTTGCAATGCTTACGTGTCGATTTTTGTAATTGTTTTGACATCGTATACAATCTCTGAAACAGTGAGGATTAAGCTGTCATATACAAGAATCCCGATTTAACATCATATACATGAATCCCGATTTTCTACTACTACAATGGACGAAATAAAGGGCATTGAGCCAACGATTGTGCAATCTTTTTGGTACAGTTGAAATGCCACCTGACCATCCCCATCGGCACAAAGAGCACCACGCATGCCGCCAATAATCCGAATTAGATAGCCCCCACCATATCTCTGATATACGCACTCTTTCAAAATCGCCACGGAAATCACATATGACGAAACTAGAATAGTAATTGGGATTTGATATTTGATTGGAGATTCATGTGAGAATTGAAAAAAAGTTATTGATCAGAAGAACAATAATAGAACTCAATATTGACTAAACAAACAACAAAATAGAGTAATTTTCATCTTTGCAGATTAGAGTTAAGGTAAGGTTCTTGGGAAGTCGAGTTCACAAAGTAAGAGAGTGTCCGATGTGGTGCGAAGGATCATAATGTGGTAAGAAACACAGCTGGAAATGAAACACAAAATAAGTCTTTGTTTGCCAGAACAGCCAGACAAAGAAGAGCTTTACCAAAAAAGAAACCACGGAAATTTACTATTTTTAATTCTCTTCATGATAATAACGGAGATAAAAAAGATACTATTGTAAAACTAAGCATAAAAATATAGCAACGTTTTTATACAACAAAACATGTATAAGTGTGTTTAGTTACGTGATTTCCAACGACTGATTTCAAACAGTGTTAAACAAAAGAACTTTATTACAAGTTGACCCAAACTGTAAAGATTAAACTATCAAAAGAGCTATAGGGACTAAAGCAGACGCGATGTAAACTATCAGCGTGGTTTCTATACTTTATCCAAAACAAGAGTAGAAAGATTACAAAATTACCCTTGCCATGTGAGCATCACGTGGGCTTTAACTATTGATTTCAAATGATACTGGATAGAAAAACTTAATTGTAACTTGATTGAAACTGTAAAGTTTAGATTGTAAAAAATAAAACTATAAAGACTAAAGTGGATTGCAATATAAATTATAGGGATAGTTTTTGTACATTACCCAAATAAAAGAGGTAAATTATATCTATTTTTTCTTAACATTTAAGTAATTACACTTAGCATCCACAATATTTAAAAATTACACTTGTCCCTTTTGTTTTGAAATGTTATTAATATTAATCTCTCTTCTGATAAAATCAGTTATTAAAATTTAACATAAAATGTCAAACTAATCAAAATTTTAAGTATTTTTCTTATTTTACCCCCCACTCTTACATTTCATCAATTTGTTTACAAAAATCCTCAAAAATTATATATTTTACTTATTTTTTAGGATTTTTGTTAAAAAAAAAAAAGATGAAATGTGAGAGAGGGATGGATAAAATAGGAAAAATGTTTAATTAAAATTCTAGTTTTAACATTTTCTTTTAAGTTTCAACAATTAATTTATAGGAAGGGGATTAATCTTAATAATATTTTAAAATAAAGGAGATAAATATAACTTTTAAATATTGTGAATATTAAGTGTAATTACTTAAATGTTAAGGCAAGATAGATATTATTTACCTAAATAAAAATAAACGGGATTCTATTTTGTTACCAGCCTAATAGTTTTTTTGGATGCGATGGTGAGTGTAAACAATAAATGTATAATTAATTATTTAAGGAAGAAAAATAAAGGATAAAAAAACAAAGAAAAAGTAAATTCACTATTTAGGATATGTTTGTTTTGGGGTAAAGAAGGATAAATTTATTAGGATAATTCTCACTTTCTATTACATTAGTTTGAACTAGGGCATAACAATTATCTTGAGGGTGACGATTAATGGAAGGTAATGAAAAAATTTTAACTATTCTCATTATTCTCAAAAAATATCTCTTTATATTCCTATAAAACACTAGGCAATGTTCTCTGATATAATTTTTAATAAATATTATAAAATAATAATTTATTTAATTAAACTAAAATTAGTTAATTATGAAATTATTTTATCAAAATAATATTCAATTAAAATAATTTATTTTATTTTATTAAATTAATATTATTGAAATATTAATTTATGACTAAAATTATTTATTTTCTCAAATTAAAAATTAATGTTTAATAAATAATAATTACTTATTAAAATAATTTATTTTATTGAAATATTTTATTAAATAAAAATTTCTTCTCATGAATAATAATTTATTAGATTATGTAATGTATTAACATAATTTATCAAAATTAACAATTTATTTAAGTAAACTAAAATTATTTATTTTTTAAATTATTTTATCAAAATAAAAATAACTTTTAACAAATAATAATTCATTATTTAATTAGTTACTATTGAAATATTAATCTATGATAAAATTATTTTTTATAATTAATATTTTTATTTAAAATTATATTTAATAATATATATTTTGTTAAAATTAATTATTATTAAAATAACAATTATTTTGATGATTTATTTTATTATTATATTTTACTAAGATTAGATATTAACTTTTACCCTTATTCAATTTACTATAATTCCAAACACAATTAATTTTTACTCCTTCAAAACTTTTAGCCTTTTAAATATAACATAATCATTATTAGGTAATATTTATTCTCTCGATCTAAACATAAGTATCATAAATATATTACTCCATTAACTGTTACTGGGGTGATATTTTATCCCTAAATTTTTTACTTCATACCAAACATTACCTAACCCTCGTTAACTAAGAGTTTTTTTTTTTAATAAAAAATAAAATGAAGAAAGAAAAAGAAATTGAGTCTAAAAGAGAAGTTGGGTGAGAGGTTAGTTACACTTATGACATTATGCAAAAGTGACCTAGAATGATCACTATAAATCTCATTAAGGGTGCGTTTGGAGTGACAAAAGTGAGATAAAATGAGATAAAGTAAAATAAGTTTTAAGTTCGTAATTCACGCAGTGAGATAAAAATAAATAAATTTTTGAATTTTTTAATATTTTTTACCCTTTTTAGATGTTTTTATCACTTTAAATGAAGCCTAAATAGGAAATGAACAAATTTAACTAAATTACCGCTAAACTTACGTGCCGTGCTAACTTAATAGTACCTTGGTAAAATATTACTAAATGGCTTGGATTAAATTATCTTAACACTTTGTTTGAAAATATTCCTCTCTTAGAATTGATTTAATTTTAAAATAAAGAATTGATTTGATTTGATTTGGTAAATAAAAATTTGTATTTGAAACACATTTTGAATTTAAAAATTTAATTGATTTGATTTAAGAAAAATACCTAATTTAACCATATTAATAAGAAATAGAAAATATAATAAATACAATAAATAAGGATAAATTTGTCTACTTATTAGATGTGGCTTAAGTAAATAATGAATTCTCATTAAATTCTATTGTTTTGGATTTGATTTCAAATGATTTAGAAATTTCAAAATTTCAGTTATAAAATGAAATTAAATCCAACTCATAAAATTTTATTTTAATCCTAAACATAAAAATTGCTGAGGATTATCATTAAATGAAGTCACGTCCTATCAAATTCATAATTTCAAATGGAGTGTAAAGGAATAGGTTATGTCGGAAATCACGACAATTCTAGTTATGTAATAAAATCATATATAGGAAAAATAGTCTTAAGTCATGAAGGAATCGGTGGCATCTAGTAAGGTGCGTCCGACCGAGCAGGTTTACTCGAATGACCAAGCTAGGGACCTAAACCGACCAAGCAATATGGATCTCGGTCAGGTCAAGCAACCGTCGCATTTAAGACAAAATTAATTATGTCACAATCATGTATATAATCACATTTTAACGTATTCCGTGATTTCTGTCTATAAAAGTGTTGCATGCTACTTACAGTTTTAATAATCAATTAAGGGAATCGACCTTAGGATCTACAATACACGTGACATAATCTGATTGAAGGAAAGCATGATTGTGTGAGGCTCATGTACATCTTACCTATGCAGGTCTCACACTACTATATATATGGCCATTCCTCAAGTACACAGTCATTCTTACTTTGCAAAAAACTCTGCCAAAGTACTTTCTCAACTCTCTTGCTAACTTAAATATCAAAAAATCTTTGCCATGTACCACACCGGTATACTATACAGCATTTTGGGGTTAGATTAGACATCAGAAGGATGCAAAATTACTGAATCATCTGGTTATGTATTCAGGTGATTGAATTTGGGAGATACATACACAGACCATGCATGTATATATATATATATATATCAGTGGACAAATCTTGTATAATTCTTCAATTACTTTCATATATGCATCATTTGATCATCTAATTACTAAAATTGGTTTCATTATTATGCCACGAACTTGTCTTGTTTAGCAAAATTTATATTTCCAACTTCTAAGAGGTAATCACTCTACCTAAATTGAAGAACGAAGAAGAAGATGAACTGGGTAAGCTAGGTTTACCTTTTTCCTCTCCTCTCTTCTCCTCTACCTCTCACTCTCGAAACCTAGGGACTTTAATCAATTATAGAAATTAAACACACACACACACACACCCCAATATATGTATAGAAATAGACATTGGTCGTGGGTTTTTCTTCTTCTCAACCACGTTAATGACCAGTGTAACGATTTCTAAAATTAACAATAGTAACCAAAAAAAAAAAAAAACAAAAATTTAACTAGAACGAAAAGGTTCAAAAGCATTACGTAATAATGTTATGTAATGATAATGGTGATTTTTTAAACTACTTAGTCCATTATATATGTTGTTCAGAGCTGGCCCTATCAACTGACAATTAAGGCAATTGCATTATATCTCATAAATCTAGTAGGCCTTATATATATATATATATATATATATATGCGATGTACATATACACATGAGAAATTTCAGCTAGCAATTAAGGCAATTGCATTAGACCTCATAAATCTAGCAGGCCTTATATATGCGATGTACATATACACATGAGAAATTGGTTTGTATTTAATGAAACTTTTATTTTTTATCAAAATTTGATAAAACTCTTAATTTTTATTATTAAAATATTCAATTCTACAAATCTTTTGATCTTTTCCATGCATCGCAACAACTCTTTTCTATTATTTTATTTTATTTTTATCATTGGATATCATTAACTACAAGCCCACTTTTAATAAAATTTTTTACATTCTTCTCTTTCCTACAAACCCACTTCTAATAGGACTTTTTACATCTTTCTCTCTCCCTCCTCCCTCCCTTCTTTTCCCCCGCACTATTTTCTCCTCTACTATAGATGGCAACGAGACAAATCGAAAGCGGATATAGTAATATCCAAATCTAAACTTCAAAGCCTTCGTTTGCCTCCAAATTTACCCAAAACTCTAAACGGATATATTTTTAAGACCTCCATCCCCACTCCAAACGATGAATGGATATATCTGCAGATATCTAAAAATTCAAACTCTCTATTTGTCTCCGAATCTACCCCTAACTTGATACATTACTTGATTACACATGTAACTTATTACTATCAAATAATTTATCTCCAAAACCAAATTAATATATAAACATTATCATAATAATAATTTCCCAAAATAATATATGAACATTCTCAAAATTAACATTTTATCAAAGTATCATTTCACCAACATATAATAAAGATACATAATTCTAAAGTATTAACATTTTCTGAAAATAACAAATAAAATTTTTATATTATTTTTAAAATTTTGTATTTAGATATTTTCTTGAAAATAATTGAGCTTATGAGTCATAATGGGGTGTTTAAAATTATATAAATTAGAATAAATTTGTAAAAGTTACAATTTCCTAATTCATGTAAAGAGTAAAAAAAATTTAAATTTTATAGATATTTATATTATTTTGTAAAATCCCAAATGATATACCTAATAAAATTTTAAATTTACCTTTTTAAATTTTCTTTAAAAGAAATAAATTTAAACTTTTAAATTTCAATTTACATAAAAGTCAAAAACATTTAATTTATAATTTTTTTCCCAAACATAACCTAAGTAATAGAAAATGATGATAATTTTTTACTTTAAATTTATTTATCAATTTTTATTTTAATGACAAAAATAGTGATGTTCAATAAGTGTGAAGCATAATGAATATGAATATTGTTTGTCATATTATGGTGATGATGTTATATCATCATAGTTCCAAATGATTCAAGTTTGTTCGAATATTTTTTAGAACAAATCGGGACACATTGAGGCAAATCAGGGTAGATTTGGATTGAATATCGAATTCGGGACAAATCAAGGTGGAGATAGTCTCATCTTGATATTTGATTTGATATTCGAATTTTTTTAAACTACAAATTCAAATGCAATCTTATCTCCAAAAAAAATATCTAAATCCCACATCCATTCAGCATCGGATTTGGATGGATCGATCGAAAAAGCTATCCTTATCCTCTACCTTCCTTTGTATTCAATTTTTGTTTTTTTTGCAAGGTAGCTTCAATTTGAAAAAAAGATTGCCTTCCTCAAATTGGTTAATAGAACATGATTAATAAGGTATTTCTAGGTTTTTCAAAATTAGATTTACATTATCAATCACATTTATCTTTTTGAAGTATATTTGTTTGGGTACAATTCTAATGCAATGGAAGAAAATAAAAAGGAAAAGTATAAAATTTGAAAAATAAAAGACAAGGCAGTGACCTTTCCTTTCTTTTTTTTTTCATTTTTTTTTTATTGGCTGTTTGCATTGTTTTTCTCTCTTTTAGCATGTGGGTACCAAAAAAAAATTAATAATAAAATAATTCTAATGTTCATTAATTTTGAAAAATCAAAAACAATATTATAGCTAAATAAATAATCTGTATATTGGAGGAGAAATTTCATAAAATAATTACATAGTTATTTTTTTGAGTGAATATTGAAATAATAAGGTATAATTTTGTATCATTTTTTTTTTATCCCCAATAGATTTGTAATCTAATAAAAACTTAAGCTGCAAAGTCCTTATCAAATATTCGTCTTAGGCCCCAAAGTTTTTAAACCCGGCCCTGATGCTGTTCTTTCTCGAGGTCATACTCTCAACTGTTTTGAGGCAGAAACAAGTGGCATAGATTATGATGGCTCTGCAAATGGGTTTGGGAACCGACTTAAGGATCTTGTTAGGGGGTTTGGATAGGTTTGCGTAACTAAACTAAACTCTGGTTAGGGGTTAAATTAAGAAATTAGGTTACAAATTTAGAACAAAAAATTTAGGTATCATTTGGTATACTTATTTTGAGCATATTTTTTATTTGTATTTTTTGAAAATAAAGAAAATATATCAAAACGTATTTGATTATTTGTATTTTTAAAATCTGTTTTAGAAAACAAAAAATATGTTTATATATGAAATGTAAAATAACAAAAAATGATTTTGAGTATTTTTAATCCAAAATAAAGAAAATCTTAAAAGAAAAAATATAAAATGTCAAAACAAATGTATTTTTTATTTTCTTTATTTTGAGGTTTTCAAAAAATAAAACATATAAAATAAAAAACAAAAAAAATGAAAAATAGAAATATAAACTAAATGGCATCTTAGGTGATCAGGTATCTGTGTTGGTGATTTTAAATAAATAAGTTAGGCATTTTCTAACTCCAAAAATAATATGATCTTAATGGATTTTCAATATTCAAATTCAAGATAGATTCGAGGATTAGTTATTCTAGAAATTTTTTACTAACTATTTTTTTTTAACAAATACTACTAAAAATAAAATTAAATTTACTGGCAATTTGAATAACATTTATATACCGAAGTTTAAAATTTCGAGATCTTTTGGTGTCTCAAATGGACGTCTCTCAAGCCACTTATCCAAATCAACACATATTCATCATCAAAGACTGATGTTTACAGATTGTAAACTTGTTTCATTGGTGTTCATTTGCTTAAAATTGATGAGTCGCATGAGCTCGAGAAGAGTGTCTGTATGAGATGATCGAGGACTAGATTGAGTAATTACCGCAAAGAAATTTTGGTCAACCAAAATTTTATAGCAAAATGTGTTTTAATCATTTAATTTATTTTAGAGTTCGGCTTTTTTCCTGCCAGTTTTTAGAATTTTTTTCACTATATCCTTGTACATTATTTATTTATTTTTCCATGTGTGATTAATTTCTTTATTTATTGCTTGGCTCTATTTTTGTGATTGTTTGAGATTACTAACAGGGAATTTGGTATGGCTCTATGATCTGTCTGCCCACTATTACCACGTACGTTTTTATATTAGACAGTTGAAGTGATGGGCTTGCATGAATCCATACACGTACCAACTTAATGACAATATAAATTTCTCACTGTCATTATGAATTATAAATTTATCATTGAATCTTTGAATTCGCAATCCCTTCTTGTTCGAAAGAGAAGACCAACAACTAGTCAAAATATACATATACATATATATATATATATATGAGAAAAGCAAACAACAAAAAAATGCTAAAGAAAGAAAAGCAAGAAATTATTGTCCTATGCTACGGTTAATATTCTTGTACAGCATGCATGAGAGGACGGTTTACCCCGTTATATAAAACTTATGAAATAAATAATTAAATAGTTTTGCTATGAACCTATAATAGGGAAGGAAAAAAAAAAAAAAAAAAAAAAAACACACGAACGCAAGGATGCAAAAAGGATGATTGAAAATTTATAATATTATAGAATAATATATAAAATTAGATATGATATGAGATTAATTTTTTTATACGAAATTATTATTTTTGTTATTTTGTTGGCGGAATATAAAGTAATATAAAAAATGCGAATAGTTAACTTCATTAGTAAGATTTTAAATTTACTTCTTAGGGGTCACTAATTCGATTCTCCTCAAGATTACTGAAGGTTTATCTGATCGTTAACTTTAAGATACTAGGGATTAGTCGAGATGTGCGCAAACTGGTTCGAACACTCTGAGATATTAAAAAGGAAATAACAAAAAATAAATTCGGATATATATATCCCCATTTTAACAGATACATACCATCCTGTGAATAAACTAAAGACCAAACTGAGATACATTAGAACCCCAAAAATCCCTTAATGAAGCACACAGTCAGTTTATGATTTTTACAAGAGATCTCACTGTCAATTCTTCTGAACTGTTAAAACGACCCACCCACACGCCCCAGTACGCATGCCAGAGAAAAATGAAGCCTTTCCCTTGTGATAATTAATATTATTATTAAGAGAACATTGTAAAAAATTGTGAGTCTGTCAACTTAAAACATTAAACTAATTAAGATATAATTTAATTACAATAGTCACACCATCACATCATTTTACTTTACTTTTTAACCCCAAGGGGTTAGATGGGATGGTCTTGGACTGGGACTTAGGGGCTTACCACCCCAAGGTCTTAAGTTCAAGTCTCCTCTCTAGCAAAAACTTGGGGCCAGCCTCCCGGGCGCAAAGCGTAGTAAAGGTTGGTAGGACGGGCCTCCTTGGCTGGACGAACCGTATCCAGTTCTTGGGTGTGGGTCCGACTCCCCGCCGCTACGCGAGTTCGCGATTGACCGCTATACATGTTGAGGGGCTGGTATGTGTGGCACAAACCAAAAGAGATTCACTCTCTAGGGGTTTGACCTAGGGAGTGAATCTCTCGAGGTTAAATCTTTTTTTTTTTTTTTTTTTTTTTGATGAATTTGTTTATATATACTTTATTATTATTTTCTGGAAAGTAGGGATTAATGGCGGACTAGAGTCAAGGAAGGCTCTACACACCCCTCCTTTTTTTAAAGAAAAAAGGTTTAATTTTAATTCATTATCATTGAATTTTTTTTTTATACAAATAACATATCACAGTATAAAAAATTATTTTGTAATTTAAGAACACGTGAAATTAAAGATAATGAACACTTATTTTAAAACCCATTTACATAATAAAAATTTAAAAAAAAATCTTTTTATGTATTAAAATTAAACTCTTCTAGAAAAGGGTGCACCTTTACCCTTTTAGTGGAGAAAAAAAAATAAAGTTTCAAGACTAAAGAAGTGGTTACCAATGTTCAGAAAAGGGTGTTCCTGTTCCAGATTTCAGTTGATACGTCCATGTTACTCCTTCATGAATGGATTGTGTGAGTCACTTATCATTGTCTTGGAACTGAGTTATTGGTGGAGAAGGATTAATTATAAGAGTTAACCTAATTGATAAGATTTTGAATTTATTTCTCATTAGTTTGAGTCTCTTCAAAGTTAGTAGAGCGTTTATTAATTGTTAATTTCAAAATCTCATGAATCAATTGAGATACGCGTAAATTAAACCAGACAAACTAAGTAAAAAAATAAAATAATAATAATAATAATTATTTTTTTTGGTAATTATAATAATAATAACAATTAGTACGGAGGGGATCAGGACGAACCCATGAGTTAAAAAGGTTCCGTTTAGAACTAAATAAAATAAAATAAAATTTCACAAATTTCTATAAATACGAATTACGAGACAATAAAATTTAAACTCTTCACTCACTATACGAATTACGAGACATTTACTTTTACAATTTTATTTTATTTTATACACTTTTATACAACTTCAAACACATCCAAAGTCGGATCTCCACTTGCGGGAGAAATAAATAAAAATTGAGTTTTTAAATAAAACATAATAACACTTATTTTAAAACCCATTTACATAATAAAAATAAAAAAAAAATCTTTATATCTATTAAAATCAAACTCTTCTAAAAGTGGGCGAACCTTTACCCTTTTAGTGGAGAAAAGAAAATTAAAGGAAAAAGAAGTGGTTTCCAATGTTCTGAAAAGGGTGTCCCTGTTCCAGATTTCAGTTGATACGTTCATGTTACTCATTCATGAATGGATTGTGTGAGTCACTTATCATTGTCTTGGAACTGAGTTCTTCGTGGAGAAGGATTAACCATAAGAATTAACTTAACTGATAAGATTTTGAGTTTATTTTTTACTAGTTTAAGTCTATTCAGAGTCACCAAAACGTTTATTGATTGTTAATTTTAAAATCTCAAGAATTAATCGAGATACGTCTAAATTAGATCAGACAATCTGGTCAAACATAATAATAATAATAATAATAATTCGTATGGAAGGGATCAGGACAAACCCATGAGTTAAAAGTAGGCTCTCCTCTTGCGGTAGAAATGAAAAAAAATGGAGTTTTTCCTCCATGTGGCAGACAGAGGAACAACATAAGTTGACCCAACGAAATTGACACGCTGGCTATTGGAAGCAGACGTGTCACCACTCATGTACTTCTCAAGTGGTAAAATTGAAAAAAAATCATTCAGTATAAGATGTGTTATTCTCTATGTATCTATATATACACACATAAAGACACAAAATTGCACACAACATATATATGCTCCCACGTATAGCTTAGCTCTCTACATTTTAAGTGACTCTGCTTGACGAGAGAAAATTTCGACACGTGAAGCATTTATGCGGAGGTGAAGGATACTTACTTGTGTATCCTTATACTTGGAAGTGAGTGGATACGAACAGTTTTTGCTTTATGCCGAAGAAATAGTCTTTTAAGTACCTCCCCCCACCCACCACCCGGGGGAAAAAGAAGAGAGAGAAAGAGAGAAAGAGAAAATAAAAGGAAAAGAAGAGGAAAAAGAGAGATGTTTTAGGGGGATTCCGGAGGTTCGGTGCAGTGCGCTGTCCAGTGCATGAGATATGTGAGGTTTAACTGGTTATAATTCGTCATAATTATTATAAATTTTTGTCATTATCATAACTGTAGAATAATTTGTTACTATTTCAAAATTAACAGTGCGTAAGAATTCGTCATAATTAGTATAAATTTTTGTCATTATCATAACTATAGAATAATTTGTTACTGTTTCAAAATTAAAAGTGCGTAAGTGAACCGAACGTGCACCGGTGCGTAAGCGCACCAGACGTCCCCCTTCCCATTTAAGGTATTTGTAATTGTTTTTCGTTTTGTCATTTCAAGCACGAAACAAATGGGCCATGCTTTCCACCCGGTGTGCCCTTGCACTAGCTATGCATGAACAATTAGCTAGATGGCTAGCTACCGTGTATTCATTCACACGTGTACAGTTTCCTCAAGTGAAATTGGAATTTCAGATTTTGGCATTTTGGATCCACCAAAAGTTGAGAATTCGTTTGAAGTTTCCTATTCACTGAGATATCAAGGATGATGCAGGGGTATCTAATCGAATTGGAATTGGAATTTTTTGTTTTTAATTAATTTGATTTGGTTATACAATTCTCGGTTCGGTTTTGAATACTTTCTTAGACCTAGATTGAAGTTCGATTTTCGGTTATTTTGTACAAAGAACCAAAATAATTGAAAACTGAATTAGAAGTCAAATATAAACATATATATAATAATTTTGTAAACAAATAAATTATAAATTTAATGTTTATGTATTGATATGAGTTTAGATAATATAATAAAATAAATTTATGAAAAATCAAAATTAAAATTAGATACTTATATATATATATATATATATAGAATTTTGGTTACTTCAGTTTGACTAGAAAGGAATGAAACTGAAATATTTCGATTAATTCAGTTAATTTCAGATAATTCAATTCTCGATTTGATTTCGTTTACTCCTTTAGAAAATAAGAATTAAGATGGCATTTGATTTAATTTTCTGTTTTCTATTTTTTATTTTTTGTTTTATATTTTAAAAATTTTAAAATAAGAAAATAAAAAATGTTCAATTTTTATTATTTTGATATTTTCTTTATTTTGAATTGAAAACACTCAAAACAACTTTTTGTTATTTTTTATTTTATGTGTAAACTTATTTTCTATTTTTAAAATAAATTTAAAAAATATAAGTGATTAAATGCGTTTTAACTGTTTTCTTTATTTTTAAAACAAAAAATAAAAAATAAAAATAAAAAAATCGAATAACACCTAAATAATTCGATTTTTAGTTTCGTTTTCGATTATAGCCGAATAAACATCCGTCAAGGACAATCAATTGCACGTCAAAAAAAAAAAGGGAAAACCCACAAACAAAAAGGAAAAACAAACTGTAATCTGTAACTCTGAATCGAGCCTTGCGGACCGAGCATGGCACAGCCCGGTGCCCCACGGGGAGTGCCCACGCGTTGAACAGCCCACTTGGTGTGTCGTGCTCGGCCTGGAGTTGAAGGTCCATGGGCTACGCCAGATTCAAGGAGGCATGTACAGCCCATTTAAAGTTCAAGCAGGGTTTTATTTATTAAAAAAAAAAAAAAGAAATTATCTTTCCCAAATAACTATATAACTAGTTCGAGACAATTACGTAAACAAGTCAAATAAGTCCACATAAACCCTCTCAAAAACATAAAATGGCTATTTAATTTGAGCGGTAGTTATCTTAGGGTTTAGAAGTACATATTACCCCTCTTGAAAATTATACAACTGTTAGTTTTTGGACTATTTTTGTGTGCATCCGTGCTTCCTCTGTCCACTCAGTCCAATTGTACTAGTACCAGACTCGTGTCTCACAATAACCTCCAATTTTCAACACTCTCTTCTAGCCTATATAATACCAATCTACCTTCCTGCCAATTTGATAATTTTACTGTCGAAGTCTAACAGTATCGTTACATTTATTGATTGGATTTTCTTAAGCTTTATACCATGTCCTTCCGATTCCTATAAAAGTGTTAAATCTACAATCTCTAACTTTCCACCAATCATTCTTTTTTGGTATCCTATCTACTACAACTTTCTAAAACTTAGGTCTTCGCTCGTACCCAATTCATCTTCTATGCCTCTTTCTAGTAGAGAAAATTTTGGAATAATAGGAATTGGTGTCATTGTCGATGTTTGACACCAACCAATCTATAAGGTGCTGTTCTAGAACTTGTATTATTATAATCGCTTTAACTCACTCTAGTACAATTTTTTTTTTTATCGTTTTCTATTCAGTTTCCTCCAATCTTCTACCTTTGGCATTGCAGCCCCAACACCCTCCATATTTAAAAAGGTCATTATATGCAGAAACAAGTTACTTTTCATCCAAGGCACCTCCATGGCACAGCATCCATACATACATGCTTGTTGTATACTTCCATTTTCACATCACACATCTAGAAGTGAAATATCTTGGATCTGACCTCACAAATGGATCCAAAACACTAAAAAAACCTTGGGTAGGACATCAATGAAAAATCAGAATTTTTTAGAAGTCAAATTGCAATTTGCACAACTTTACAGGCAACTTGTAATTTTCCAAAAACTAGGGCCTAATCTGTAATTAAAAGAAAACTCCGAGGCCAATCTGAAATTTTTATTATTTTAGGGTCTAACAGTAATTTTTTAGAACGTTGGTGGCCAAAATATAATTTTATAAAACTTGAGTTGGACTGAAATGTCGCTGAGGTCATCATGGCATCACCGATGACATCATGTCATCTTCTTGGCTGGGCGTTGGGCCCAACAGGTTGAACTTCCAAAAGCGATCTCGGACACGTCCAATTTCTATTTTTTTATGTAGTTTGTTCCATTGTCTTCGTATCGATAAATTCTTCACTCCAACATACCTAAAAAAAAAATTTCTGAGCATTTTTGTTTCTAGACAGTGGGCAAAAAAACCACCTATTTTTCGCTACAGCGACTCTTAAACATTTTTAAACCAAATTCTAATGCCACTTGTTAGTTTTAGAAAAATAAAACAAGTAAGCACAATACAAATCAATTTGCGTGATTCAACCAAATTGCCTCTCTACGACTGATGATTTGAGAACTTCACTACTTAAAATAAATTACAGGTGGAGAGATACAATCATCTCTACTCAACTCTCTCTCACACCTTATTCTTTCTCTCTCCACCTTTGCCTTAGCTCATAGTCCCATTACAAGCTCTTGTATGAGCTCTTCCGAGCTCAGACTCTCTCTCTCTCTCCCCCTCCCCAATGTCACCCATGTCATTGTACCTCTTCCCTTTCTATATGCCAAAAACAGAGGAAGATGACAACCTGCTGTAAGCCAAGAAACTCAACTACCAGCTGCCTTTGGTGCTGCCGTTGTAACTGGTTTTTGGATGGGGAGTTTTCTTGTGCGCTGCTTAACTTTACATGGGATAGAAGACTTCTCAACCACATACTTAGTGAAAGATTTTGCCCAACAAGAATGTATGTCGTCTTACGATTGATTTTTGAGCGCAAACAAAAACACATCAAATTAAAAGAACAAATTTCAAATCAATATTGAATTGTCCATATGTAAAATCATATACATAAACAAATCCTTGCTTAAAGGTTCGAAGCAAAGTTCTCTAAGCGCAACAAATCCAATACAAAAGAAGAGGGGGAAATCACTCCACTTGCCCTTAGTGTACAAACTTATACGGTGTAATTAATGCAGAAGTGTAGAAGGATTAATTGGGAAGGCCAGCCTCGAGTTTAGCTCTTAAATCTTTTCTAAGGATTTTACCCGATGGGGCTATAGGGATTGAGTCGGTGAAGAATACACGATTGATTCTCTTGTAGAACACCACCTGCACGTTATATGTAATGCCATCAGCCAATAGTTTAATTAAATTAAACAAACAATTATATATATATATAATTAAATTTACAACATAACAACACAGTACCAAAGACTGTTTGGAAACCTTATTATTTTAACAAAAAAATGTATTTGTCATTAATAACACTAAAGAAAAACTAATAGGAAAAATATTGTATGATATTGTTTGAAAATGCCAGTATATAAATTTTAAGTATAAATGAGCTATAATTTTTAAATGTAAATTACGAGTTTAGTTTTAATGCACGGTTAGTGTAAATAATATTTTATACAATTTAATTTGATATATGACACGTATTTATAATTATTATCTTCCTTATCTATTTAAATTACAAAAAAAAATAACATTTAATATTGTGTTGTGTTACTTTTGTAAAAGAGTGTTTATGGTGTATCAAAATTAAACTCAGTTTTTATACTAAATGTAATTTTTTGTAATGACAAAACAATGAAAATTAAATTTTTTTTTAAATAATAAAACAATGATCATCCGCTACAAATACAAGTATACTATTTATGTGACATATCATAATTTGAACAGAGAATTAGAGAGGATCATAAGTTTTACCTATCATGCATTTTGGTGATTGAAACTTGTTATATATATAAATAGAGAGAGAGAGAGAGAGAGAGAGAGAGAGAGAGCAAATTTCATACTATTAGATGTATGTTTTTCATATAGGACAAAATTGAATAGACATTTCCATGTTACCCAAGCTTGCTATATATGAATATATAGGAGTATACCTGTTTTGAGACGTATTTCTTGATTTCATCTTCTGTGATCTTGGAACCATTGGCTCTTACAACAAATGCGACAGGAACTTCTCCTGCTGCTTCATCCTTCATACTGCAACACATACAATTAACCATTGATGACAATTGCTTAAAAATTAAGTTTGGCTTTCTCTATATATATTTGTATGTATATGATAACCATTGATGATTGATTTCATGTCCATATCATTTTATCCACCAAATCTAATATTACCATCTAGATAATTGTTGCATTCACATAATAAAATTTTATTTTTCAGTAGCCACTATTTCAACTCTCCTATGAATCACTGAAGGGTTTACCTAATCGTTAACTTTAAAATCTCAAAGACTTGTTAAGGTAAACGCAAATTAGTTCGGACATTTTTGAATTAAAAAAAAATTGCTAAATGATTTTGTAGGATAATGACTTACGGTACAACAGCAGCATCAGAGATGTTAGGATGAGAAATTAACAGTGCTTCGAGCTCTGCCGGAGCTACTTGGAATCCTTTATATTTGATCAACTCCTTTAATCTATCGACGATAAAGAGCTCATCGTCGTCATCAATGTAGCCAATGTCGCCGGTGTGTAACCAACCTTCCTTGTCTATCGTTCTCTTTGTGGCCTCCGGATCATTAAGATAACCTGTTTATTTTATTGTCAAACTTGTTATTTTGTCACATTTATAATTCACACATTGGCAACCATTTTACAACAAGGTTAAAATTCTGAAAAAAAATAAAAATGTCCATCTTAGAGTAAATTAATGAAATTTTGCCCCTTTATATGAAATTAAGTGGTGCAATTGCATTAAGATATGTGATTTTGTGATTTATTGCAATTGAAATTAATTGTTTAGTTGGGTACGTACTACAAAGTACAAACCCACACTCCAAATTCAAAACATGCTAACCCCCACCATTAAACCATAAAAATGCTCTTCCTCACCACTATAATAATAACAACAGAAGCAATTGTGTGCATTGGAAAGAAAAATGAAGGAAAAATAAAATTATTAATTTGTATAATTTTTTAAATTTAATTAATTGAAATTTAAACATTTTCAATATATAGTTATTTATTTTAATCTCTTTTCTCTAACTCAATATTTATAGTTGAAATTAATTGTTTAATTGAGTGCTACAAACCCACCGTCCAAATTCAAAGCATGCTAACCCCACCATTAAACCATAAAAATAATTTTAATTTTTTTTGGGTTAAAAATTATCCTTACAAATTGTTTTACATTATTATAATTATATTACCTTAAAAATAAAATTACTTTTTGCAGCTATTATTGCCATTTAAAATGTGTCGCGTATAATTAATTAATTAATTGTTGGTAAATTTTTTTAACCTACTAATTAAAAAATCCTAATTCAGGCCTCCCTTAATGTATTGTTTAGTCATAAGAACACTTGTTGAAGAGTCAAAGCAAAGTTTGGTGATCCGACCACATGTTTAATCAACAATTATAGTCATATATATAAGAACTAATCAACTCCTAACCTCCGGTCACATGCGCATAGTCAACCCATCTAGAATCTGTTCCCTATCATTTGACTTTTTAGCTAATGTTTGCATTGCACTCAGTCAGTCATGGATAAATTACATCATCCCCTTTTAATATTGGTTAATTACATTTAGTAGCCACAATATTTAAAAGTTATACTTGCCTTCTCTATTTAAATTTGTTGTTAACTTTAATCCTCTTCTGATAAAATCAGTTATTAAAACTTAACATAAATTGTCAAATCACTTAAAATTTTAAATATTTTTCTTATTTTATCCATTCTTGTCTCACATTTCGTCAGTTTTCTCTTTTGTAAAGCAAAATTGATGAAAATGTGAGAAGGGAATAAAATAGGAAAGAGACCTAAAATTTTAGTTATTTTAATATTTTTAACGGGTGATTTTATCAAAAGGAGATCAATATTAACAACGTTTCAAAACAAGAGAAGTAAGTGTAATTTTTAAATATTTTGAATGCTAAATATAATTATTCAAATGTTAAAAGATGGTAAATATAATTTTCTTTTTTCTTAAGTAAGTAGGTAGATGTAATTTACCCACAAGTCATAGAAAAATTGCTTGTGAATTACCAAATAGCTTGGAAAAATATGTTGCCATTAATGCAAATATAACACGCACGTACGTATATTTATGTGTGTGTTTGGAGTGATTAAAGTGAGAAAAAATGAGATACAGTGTGAAAAGTTGTGAGTTCCTAATGCGTGCAGTGAAAAAAAAAAGTTGATATAACAAAAAATTTGTAGAGGTTATAGAATTTTTTGGAGTTTTTTGAAGCTCCAAACAGTGCCTATATGTAAAAATATTTTACCTTTCATGATCTGGTGGCCTCGGATGCAAATTTCTCCGGGCTGATTTCGGGGGAGAGAATCGCCAGTGTCTGGGTCCACTAGCTTCATCTGAGCATTTCTAACGACAGTCCCACATGCCCCTGATTTTATCTCAAAGGGCTCTTTCGCAAATGCCAAGCACATTGCGAGCACTGGCCCCGCCTCTGTCATCCCATAGCCCTGTAATTATTTTACCAACATCTCTATTTGTTATTTTCCATTTATGATCAGCCCCACATCAAGAACAAAGTGATCATTATACAAAGGAAAGTCATTAGGACAACCGTTAAGATGATATAATTACAAATTTACCCTTATACGTCACTGTAATTGATAATAATAATTTCACAAAATGACGTTACGAGGAATATTAGACGAATCCCATTATGTACAAATGGATAGGATACAATTAAGAAAGTGGATATCTAATATATAGTTCCACTAGACAAACGGAAAATGCACACACGATACTTCTAATTATTTAATAAATTGCTAACATTAATTTTTCAATGAAAAATTACTTTTTTTTTTTTGGTAATTACGAAAAATTACCTTTTTTGTTCAACGTATATAGTGATCATAAATTTATATAAATAATTTTATTTTTTTAATTTTTTTATGACTAAACATACAGTTAATGATGGGAATAAAATTTTGTTTGAACTATGCCCTCTGTAACCATTAAAATTATTACATTTGTCTAACATTTTGTATAGTTAAAAAGTTTAAAATATAAGAGGTCATTTAGTTTATTTTTCTATTTTTTGTTTTCTATTTTTGTTTTTTATTTTCTGTTTTGAACTCATTTTTCATCTTGTGCTTTTAAAAATAAAGAAAACTGTTCAAAATTCATTTGGTTATCTGTGCTTTCAAATTTTATTTTCGAAAACTAAAAATGAGTTTACCCATGAAATAAAAAATAATAAAAAGTTATTTTGAGAATTTTTAACCAAAAACAAAAAAAAAATCAAAATAAAGAAATCAAAACATTTTATGTTTTCTCGTTTTGAGAATTTTTTACACATAAAACAAATACAGAAAAGTAAACTAAATGCCACCTAAATAATTAATCTCTACTACTAAAATTTACTATCATTACTATATTTTTGTTAAATTTAAACATTTTAATTCTCCTCATTTAATATTCCTCGCTTCGACGCTGAGAATAATATTCATATTAGATCTATAATTCGCAACTAAGAGAAAGGACGGGCGCGCGGACATACACACTAAATACGCATACATATATATATTTAATTACTCATCCTGAATATTTATGAAAATTGAAGTAATGGAAATATTTATAAATGAATGAAAGCATACATATAATATTAGAAAAATTGTCATCATCATCATAATAATAATATACCTGTCCAAGTTTAGCGTTAGGAAGCTTAGCTCTGACTTTGTCTTCAAGCTCCTTCCCCATGGGGGCACCGCCGGACATCACCGTCCTTATCGACGACAGATCATAGTGGTCGACCATCGGGCTCTTGGCGATGTCCGACATGATCGGCGGCACAAAGGGTCCGATTGTCACCTTGTGTTTCTGCACAAGCTCCATCAGAGTATTGATCTCGAACTTCTTCATCAGCAGGATCGCCGCCCCGACCCGGAGCGCGCAGAGCAGCACCGAGTTGAGGGAGTAGATGTGGAACAGAGGCAAAACACACATGATCACATCCTCGCTGTGGAGGTAAAGGTTTGGGTTGTCACCGTCAACCTGCAGGTACCATCAAATCCTCTTCCAGTTAAATTAAATTACACGTTTAATTATAAAATACAAATTGTGATAATATAAAATTAACCAAAATATATTAGCTCAAAATTTTCACTATAATCATTTAGGATGTTTAGAGTGATAAAAAGTGAGATAAAATAATATAAATTGTTGGTTCATAATTCATACGGTAAGATAAAAAATAAACAATTTTAGAGATTTTTAAAAATTTGTAATAAACCAAATAGAGTCGTAATTTATTTGTGAAATTGGATTTTTAAAAAATTAACATACTTGTGTTGTAATATTTTTATGCTTAATTAATTGTTCTTCACTCATCTCAATTATAGTAAAATAATTTAGAAATTCACAAGAAGTTATGGACCAGAACGATTTGAATGGTCATCAAGTGAAAACGATATTTTACTTAATATATATATATATATATGTATGCATATCAGAAAGGAAAGCCATATATCATGAAAATAAATATATATATATTTTGAATAATTAACCTTCCACAAAATCACATCATTATTGTATTTTGTTTTAATTACATAACACTAGGCAAGAAATGTTACTATGGTGGAATTTTCTTGAAAAAAAAAAATATATATATATATATATATTACTAAATACCATCATAAATTTTATAAAAAACGTAATATCAAATTATTATTAATTTTTTTTTTTTGAGTGACCTATTATTATTATGGAATGTTTGATTAGTAAAAATTTAATCAAAAATATAATAAGAATGTAAAAATTTGATATAAAAATGATATACGGTAAAATTTAGTTGAAAAAGATTAATAAAAATTAATAAGTTTTAATTAAACAGTCCAAATAAGTTGAATAAGTTGTGTGGTTATGCTGCCAAAGGTTTGCAGTCAGACCTGTTGGGCGACGCTGGTGACCAAACCCCTGTGGGTAAGCATCACCCCCTTGGGAAGCCCCGTCGTGCCCGAAGAATAAGGCAGCGCCACCACGTCGTCAGACGATATATCCACCGCCGGCAAATCGTTCTCGTCGGCCTGGGTCAGCTCCGAGAAATGCCGACAACCCTCCGGCGGAGAGTCCGTGCACACGACTTGGACACCGTTTTCTTTCGCAAATTCCATCACTTTCCCGACATAACAAGATTGGGTGATCATGATCTTCGCGCCCGACGCTTTCGCCTGCTTCGCGATCTCCGCCGGAGTGTAGAATGGGTTGGCGGTGGTGCTCATCGCTCCCCGGTACGACGCGCCGAGGAACGCGAATACGAATTCCGGCGAGTTCGGGAGCAGGAGCATGATGACGTCTCCCTGCCGGACGCCGAGCTTGTCGAGGCCGGCGGCAACTTTCCGGGCGGTGAGCTCGACGTCGGCGTAAGTGTAGACGTCGCCGTTGGCGCCGTTGATGAGGCAGGGACGAGAGCTGAACTGGGATATGTTTTCAAAGCAATACGAGTGCAATGGCAAGTGATCTGGGATGTAGATATCGGGAAGCTTGGATCGGAAAACGAATTCCTCTAGCTGTTCTTGGGTCCCCATTGCGGTCTAGAGAGAGAGAGAGAGAGAGAGGGAATTGAGAAGGAAAGGGAAGGTGTTGGGTTGGTTTTGCTGGTTTTGGGACCTTCCCTGGCTGGTTTGCGTTTTGGTTCAGGCAATATAAACGCAAGAAAGAAAGTAGGTGATGGTTGGAGGAGCTGGTGAGACGGAGTTGATTGAAATTATCGCAATATTCCAGGGGTAGAAAGGGTTAGCCAATTATTATTACTAAACGTGTGAGGAAATGTTAAATCAATAATAAACTAACCAGACGCGTGTGGAAACGTTAAATCAACAATAAACTATCTCTATGCTCAGTTTGGATAATTATAAATTTTAATTGAGAGTTGATTTAATATTAAATTATATTAAAATATAAAAAATAAAAGAAAAAACTGATTTGTATCATATTTATGAGCAAAGTTTGTTAGCAAAACTTTATTAAAAAAGAATTTTTTTTTAATACTCAAAATATTCAACTTAATTTGCATGCATCTCGACTAATTATTTTTATTAAAATTTTAATTTTATTATAATAAAATTTATATTTAAAATTTTCAAACTAATATATATTTCAGCTGATGTTCTTAAATAAATGGCAGTAGATTGTTTAATTACTAATCCATAAGTAAATAGTATATTAATTTTTTTTTCATACCAAATTTGTAAATATAAATCAAACCCTTATTAACATTAATGCTTTATTTGAAAAAATAGAAGAACGAAATAAAATTATAATATAAGAATCAACATTTTCATTTCGTTCTTTTATATTAAATTAGACCTTAATTCCCTGCCACCATGCCATTTTTATAGCCGCACGCAACTTCTTTTTGGTCCTGTTTGGTATCACCAAAAATCACCAAAATTCACTAATTTTAACTACTTTTCGTACTTTCTTTCAATCAAAATTTTTCATATTTCACCTTTATGTCACATCTTCTATTTTTATTATACGTTTTGCCTCATTTTTTGTTAACCAAACACCCCCAAATTATTAGTATTTATTAGCATTTTTGTACTATATGTATATAAATATATAATTAATTTACATGGGATGAAGCTATCACCGTGTATACACGACATCCGCTCTATCCGTTCTTTTTTTTTTTTTTATCCTAAATTTTTGTTTGGTCAATTTAAAAGATAAAACCCCCCTTGGATTATTTGTTTTTTCCGTTCGTAGTTTCTTAAATAAATTTGAGTTGTGTAAATTTAATTTAACCATACATCCTCAAATACTAATAAATTTTTTATCATTATCAAAAATATAAATTATCGATTTGTGCAATTGTAAAAAAAATAAAATAAAATTTTCACTCGTACGTGACTTTTTTTATATTGTGACTAATTTTAATAAAAATTATTTTCAAAAAAATAAAAATCAAATTTTAATAAGAAATAACCATATAAGAAGAAATGTAATTAAAAATAAATGGCGTGATTATTTATTATTAAGTTAAACTTATCTATCTAAATTTATTTAGGATTTACGATAGTAAAAAAAAATAAAAATAAATAAAAAAATAAAGCAGTGGGGGAAGTGATTTGCAGAGCGGCAATTCTATATATGATAGGTGGTTGGTGAGATGGGGACGTGATATGAGTAAGTAATGATTTAAGGGAAGGGCAAATTGCAGGTTGGTGCATGCCACGTTTGACTGGGGAGGCCTATGTTGCCACGTAGATCGAGTCACCTACCGCGAATGGGTCCCGCAGGAGCAGGGAGTTCCAATTTTAGACTTGATTTGTACTTTTAAAAAAAATAACTTTTTTTGGTTTTTAAAAGAAAAAAATTAATTTTTTTTGTTAATTTGTTATTTTTAATGTTAAAATTTTTTTAAAAATTATAATATGGAGAATAAAATTAATCATTATAGAAAAAATCAAAAAAACACAAAAATAAAAAAGATATGGGTTCCAAACGGAACCTAAGAACCTTCATAAAACGACACCATTTACCTACCGAAACCCCCTCTTAAACGGGCTGATACTTGTCGGAGGGCCGTCAGCTGCATGTGGTGGCTGCTGACAGCAGGATTTTGAGGGCATGACAACAGAGTTGGTAAATTGGCAGGTTTGAACGGATTTGAATTCAATCATGTTATAAATGAATTGTGATTAAATTGGTTGAATTTAATTATATTTATTTAATAATAAATTATTACTTAATATATATAGTAGAGTTACGTAGTCCATATAATAATATTTTACTTTTTACTGATATTAAATTTAATGAATTTAAAATTTTTGAAATATTAAGACCTACTTAATAACGTTTATATTTATTAATTTTCTATTTATGTTTATGATTTTTGAAAACGAATCAATAAAAACGTGTTTCTTATATTTGTTTTTTATTTTCTTATTATCAAAAAATAAAAATTTAAACAGAAAATGTAAAAAATATACATATTTTCACTACTCATTTTTTTCTTGATATAAATATTTTGCGAATTCTGACACTTTGTTTGCATCACATTAAGATCAATTACTTTATTCAAATATTTTATTGGACTAAAATTATTTGTAATAAATAGAATTAATAAATTTAATTAGTTTAATTAATTTAAAAAATTATATAATTAAATTAATTAAATTAAATAATTACTAAAATAAAAATTATTTAACTCAATTTAATTTAATTAATTTTAAAAATAAATAATATAGTTGATTAAATTAAATTAAATAATGATTATTAATTTCATAATTTAATTTAATTTAACTTATTTTAATTCAATTAATATCCAATATATTTTATTAAATTATTTTAATGAATAATATAATTAAATTAATTAATTAAATGAATTTAAAAATAAATAATATAATTGAATTAATTAAGTTAAATTAAATTATAATTATTAATTTAATTATTTAATTTATTTACTTATTAATACAAAATATATTTTAGGAAATTATTTTTAATAAACAATAGAATTAAATTATATTTAATAAATTTTATTTTTATTGAATTAAATTATTTTTCATAAATAATATAGTTAAAATAATTTAATATATTTTATTTTACTTTATTTCAAATTAACATAAAATATACTTTATTAAATTTAATTAATTTTTAAGGAAAATTAATAAAATTAGATGTTTTATTAAAAATAAAAATTAATTATTATATACTAAATTTCATTTTCAAACACAGTTTCAGTTTTTGTTTTATTTTTTCTCTTTTCTCTTCCATCTTTCATATTTAGAAAGTAGTTAATACTATATATTTCTTATTGCCTTTTGCAATTAATACTATATCAAAAGTTAAAAACAATTTTTGATTATTGTAATTTTAGTGTGTGCGGTAACTTTTTATCTGTTTGGTATGTAATGACTCGATATTTTATATATTGTTATTTATGTATTTTTTTAGCGTAGTTTGAGTCTTTTAAGTCTAGTTTGAATTTTTTTGTTTAAATGTAGGTTAGATTTTAACTGTGGTTGAGTTTAGTTCAACACTTGGAAGAATTTTTGGGTCGCCTGGCAGGTGCACGACTGTCCTTCACTACAACAAAAAACATTATTGCTGGCCAGTTTTGCTGACCAGAACAAAGGTAGTCGCTAAATATTATTTTTTTACCGACTAGTTAGTTGGCAATGCAAAGAAAAAATAAGCTCAAAAATTACACTGCCGACCAACTTTTAACCTTTACCGACCAATAATTTGGTCGGCAAAAGTAACTAAAAAATTTTCTCCCTCTTTATCGACCAATTAATTGATGATAATAAAAAATATGGCGCCACAATTTTTGCGCCAAATTTTTTAGAGTATTGGTGACCAATAATTTGGTTGAAAAAGGTAAAAAAATTTTTCTTTTTTTTTTTGCTGACTAGTTTGTCGATGATTACAGAAAAAATGGTGCCACAGTTTTTTGCGCTAAATTTTTAAAGCATTGGTAACCAACTTATTTGGTCAGAAAATGTTAAAAAAATATTCCTACCTTTTTTGCCGACCAATTGGTCGGTAATAACAAAATATTGAGCGCCACATTTTTTGCCCTTTTTTTTAGATAATTGGCGACTAAAATATTTGGTCGAGGAAGGTACAAAATAAAAAATTTGGAAGACATTGCCAACCAGTGGTCGTAGTGTTATTTGCCGACCAAATCCTTAGTCGGTAAAAATTTACATAATTTATGCAGCCCCTTTTCTTTGTTCGGTTTAAAACTCCCCGTACCCTTTCAAATTGCTTGGTTTAAAACTCTCCAAACCCTTTCCCCTCCTTTTTCCCAGTTGCAATCCCTAGGTTTTTTCCCCTCTTTTCTCCTTTGTATTCAATCTATGATGCTATCTTTCATTTTGCTACAGTGGCACAAGTTGGAGAAAGCCTCCAAAATTTTCAACAGGATGTAGCACAACTTGGAGAGAGCCTTCGCCTTGTACATACTCACCTCGTTCACTCCGATCTCAAAAACCCAATGGGGTCATCACTAGAATACCGCAATTTGGAAACTTGCCGAACTGTTGGAAGTAAAATCCAACAGAGGTGTGAACTGCCCTCTGAAATAAGTTGTAGTGGGTCCTTGTTCTTCTAAGTTTTCACCGAGTTTTATGATAAATACATATATACATACATATATATATACGTATATATAGACACTTGAGTATATTTAATTGCTGAAATTTTTGCAAAACTTGGCATCTAAGATCAACCCATTTCTTCTGTTGCAGTTCTTTGGTCTCTGGTATTTGTACGGGAAACACCAAGATTGATGAAGAAACTATTGCTACTTAGCAAACCCACTGCCCGGTATGTATTTTTGAGTTTTTTTCTTATTGCTAATAGTGAAATCTAATTGGTTTAAGGTTAGTTCTCATCTCTTGAATTCTATTTGGGTTTCCTTTATACTTGTTTTAATTTTTTTTCTGTTGTTATTGTTTTCCTGCTACTGTTATTATGTATGGGGGTGTTTTGCAAAAATAGAGGTATACAGAACAAAAGCTTCCACAAATTTCCCATTCATTTGCCATAGGTTTCCGCTTTCTGCCATTTTTTTTCTTATTACTGTAGGCACAAAAAAAAATTACTACTCAAAATCTACATAATAATATTCTCAGCATCAAGTTGCTTCCCAATGGTAACCATAGAGGAACCACATCAGGATAGCTACTTGAATTACACCATGGAAATTTACTCTCTAATTGTAACTTCCCAGGGCTCAGCAAAATTTATAAATTTATCTATCCTACAACCAGCTTTCCCAAGGAGAAAAATACAACCTTCATGTGGATAGAGGGAAGCTTCAAAAGTCATTTGTATCTTTCGCTGTTGTGTTGGGACTGCCATCTTCAAACCCGGCTTAACCTGGGGTAAGTTCATTTAGGTCTAGAAATCGTCTTTTTTTAACACATTCAATTTCATCTCGGCTTGCGCTCTTTGATTTCTCATGTGGTTGGTTTTGGGTTGACTGTAGTTAGTCTAGAGTTGAATTTAGAATGAGTTGATAAGAATTTACATACAAATGAATCTACAGATGCCAACTCTAATATGACTATAAGATCCATAATCTATTAAATCAAAGCCTAATTTTTTTTTTACTAGATCTCAAATGCTCTGTTTGACAAGGAGTTTTGTAAAACTTCAAAAGGATATCTTAACATTGTTGGTAGCTAAAGAATACATCGTTTCAGTCCTCTAGATTTCTGAGCATTTTGCTTTTTCTGAGTCCAAAATTTCTTTTCCTTCCATTTTTTTTTTCTTTTTTGGGCCTTTGGCCAAGAGAGAAGTTCGAGTGACAAAGTTGGCCTTGTGCACCATGTCATCTTATTTTGTCTTCTTAGTGGTGCCATACACACCACTTGATTTACACTACCATTTTGACAACATAAATAACAAGGGAAGCAGCCTCTATTTTTTTTTTTTTTTTTTGGGAGGGGGCACATAGGAGACTGAAAGAGAAGAAGGGGAAGTGAGTAGAACTCAAGACCCAAAATCTAGATGGGGAAAGCTTATCCCTCATCTCAAAAAGCAACGTTAGGTGTGCAGCAGGAAGTGGATAAAAATAAAAGAGAAAAACTTCAAGTTGAAGTTTGCCTAGTAGCATGCACATTCGTTGGGGAAAATGCCACAAAGGTTGCCAATCAACTCGGCGTGTAGATCCATCTGTCAGCACCATTATGGGGTGTTAATACTTGGACCCAAATTGATAGAGGTAGTAAGGACGCCATCATTCAAAATGTGTTGGTAATGCGTTATTTCAACTATGTATTTTTATTAAATTTAAATATACATTTTTGTGTTTCTAATTAATGCCAAGGATGTTACCTATGATATATTGCAGCTAATGTTTGACATTAAGGACTTTCGTGAGCAATATGTTCAAGAGGCCATCGAAAAAAATGTCACTTATTATACAAAGATTGGCGATTCTATTGTAAGAAATGTACTTAGAGTTGTTAAATGATAGAAATGACCCTTATCTTAATGCCCCTGACCCAGGAAGACAAGAAGATTGCAAGCACATGATAGACATTGTATGGAGTTCTGATAAGCATCAGGTAATTTAATAGTCACCATTTTGAATTCTAAAAAAAATTACACAAGTACATGATTTACTAATTAAGTTATTTTTTAAGAAATGAGCGGCCCAAGCAAAGAATAACCGTGCTCAATTGCCTTACAATCATACGTCTGAATCCCAATCATTTCCAGTGAAATTATCCTTTCAGGTAATATGTTAATTTTCAAGTTATTTCTAACATTATAATATATCATTTTTAGCTTTAAATTTGCATTCTCTCATTGTTACGTATTAAATAGACTAAGAAACTTGGAGATAAGGGTCTCCCATTTTCAACATTTTATAAAGACACCCATTAGAGTAAGAAGAAGAATGATTACATCCATCCACAATGTCAGCAAAATTATGTATGTGCCGTATTTAATTTTTACAATTATGTTCTTTTATTCCATTTCCCATTAATATTATATGAATTGATTTTTATTTGTTTCAATCATGTACAGGATGAAATTATTAAACGTGAGACTGAGGCAGCGGAGTTAGGTGAACCACGCTATATACCGGAGCAACTCTCTTAGATGGTGCTTGGAGAAAAATCAGGTTATTTGCTCGGGTTTGGGAAAGGTCCAAAGCCATCCTCCTCAATAAGCTCTTCAAAGTCATCTAAAGCATGTTACACCAAGATTGAAAAGTTGAAAGCGCAAATTGAAGAACAAAATGAGCGGATGTGACAATATGAGGAGGATAGGAGAAATTATAAAGAGGAAAAGACAAAGATGAAAGAGGAAAGAAAAAGAATAGAAGATGATATGAGAAAGATGGAAGAAGATAGGAGGGTGAAGGATGAGGAGACACAAAAACAATTTCAACAAATATTTGCGATGATGCGGGATAAATTTCGCGAAGGTGGTTTTGGGGGCACATCTACCTGATTTGGTAAGCAACTTTACTCTCTAAATGTCTATGTTTTTTTTTTCTATATTTGTATATTACCCTCAAAAAAGAAATGAAAACAAATGTTTAAAGACTGTCAGTTTGATTAAGCATTTCATACATAAATGTGCTTACTTCAAAGTTAAATAGAAAAATTTCATAACCACTACTTATAGTGAATGGTTCCTTTGCATAATTTTGCTTGTGATCCATTTGTCACTTATCCCATAATGATGTCTAATGTATTTCAATGAATGATTGTGTTTTTCCTATTCCTAGTAAGTTAGAGAAGAATACACATTCCTATTACTTGCATCTTGCATGCTTTTGATGTTTGAAATTTGAAGAAGGAATTATCTCTATAATTGTCTTCAATCTATATACATTTTAATAAACTCATCCAAATGAAGCACAAGAAGCGTATAACTTATTCCAAATGGCCTCTAATTGCAGGGAATGGTGATCGGTCAATTCTTGAAGGAGATGGCTCAAAAGAAAACAATTCTTCCTCAAACAGAAAAAAAAAATCTAATGACACATTTGCTCGGGGAGAGAGTCTAAAGCAACTCTTTTTACTTAGAGATCGATTTCTCTTATGTATTCAAGCAATGATACTTCATTTGATTGATCTAATTATTTACTTTTGCTAGTTTATTTTTCTATTTTTGGAGCCATCTTGTTTTTTCTGGCTAGTATGTGAATTTTGAAGACATATGTTTTATTAATTTTAAGGTGTAGAATATTTAATTTGGAAGTGTTGCTTGAATATAATTTGGTGGTGGAAGTTTTGTTGATTTGTTGATGGTGAATGGTTTGTATGCAATGTTACAGCAAATTAAATTCTGTATAAGAAAAAAGTTCAAGAAACAGAAAATGTCATGTAGTTTTTTTTATTATTTTTTTTTTTTGAGAATTGTCGAACAATTGATCAGGGAAAGTCTGAAATTACCAACCAAATTGTCAGGGAAAGAAGGAATTATTGACCACTTAGTCGGAAAAAGATTTGATATTTCTCTAGTTTGTCGACAAAGATTGGTTCTAATAATTTAGAAGGCTAATTTGCGACCAAATGTTTGGTTGGGAAATGATTGCCTACCATTTAGGTGGGAAA
This sequence comes from Vitellaria paradoxa, assembly GCA_019916065.1. NCBI lineage: Eukaryota > Viridiplantae > Streptophyta > Magnoliopsida > Ericales > Sapotaceae > Vitellaria > Vitellaria paradoxa. Next base: position 42,069,136 of record CM034234.1, read on the forward strand.
GTCAAGCATTGCCGACCAATTGGTCAGGAAAAAGTCTAGATCTTTGCCGACAATCAGCTTTTAGTCATTAAAGGTTTGATATTTACCGACGAATTGGTCGGTGAAGATTCAATAATGCCTAACTAGAATGTTGTCAAGAAATATCTCAATTTAACGATCAAATAGCTTTTTTGGTCAACAAAAGTTCCTCCGACTAGCCTTCGCCGACTAGATACCGACCAATTTAGTTTGGTCGGGAAAACTATTGCTGACCAAAATTTGCCCTTCATCGACCAATTTTTTGGTCAGCAAATGTGTGATTTCTTATAGTGCCTGTTCCATGTGCAAGCTTGGTATTTGATATCTTGTGTGCATATGGGGAGGTCATTTAGCGTGCACACGACTACATTAAGTTGCCTTTCATGTGAATGACACCTCACTTATCATGTGCACAACGTCTAGAGTTGCTTTCTATCATATTACATCTCACCTACCGATTTACTACCTTATACATATATACGCATATGTGTGTATCATTGTCCCAGTAGCTGAGCTCCACGTGGGTTTTTGGTTTCCTTCTTCAACTCATTTCTCACCCACTTCCATCTTTGTCATTTTATCTTTTGAATTATTAGGTTGACTTAAGTGAGAATGTGTTGCTCTATAAGTAGCAGAAAAAATAACAAGAACCTCAGGCCAACCAATCCTATGAAAATAGATGAACCTGAGAAGAGCAGTAAGAGTAAGCGTTCAGGTACTGGTACTATTACCTTGAAGGTGGAAGATCCCATCCGTTTTTCTACAAGGTCTACTTTTTTTTCCTTCAGACCAAGCCAAGCCTTTAGGTTGTTTAAGTAGGTTGGGCTACTGATTTGGATGAATACACGAGAAGTTCAGAGACCTCATTTAGCATTGTGCGGCTTCCTTAATTGCACTAGCACATTCTTTCCTTCTTTTAGGACTTATTAGAGTAGCTGAAGTTTTTGTATGCACTTTCTATATCTAATGATGATATTAAGCTAGTAAGGACTGTTCTTAGATGGTTACCTGAGTGTTATAAGCTCTGGGTTCTTGGACAGGTGAGTGTGTAAGGTTGTGGAGTAGTGGTTTGTGGCTTGGCCATAGTCCTTGGCAGCTGAGAGGCGGTGGTGGTTTGTAGATTAGGCTTAGTCGTGCTTAAGTTTGACATTAGTATTCTGTTTTCCTTCATTTTCAGCTTTTCCTTTTTCTAGTTTAAGGCAGGGATGTTTTGGCTTACATTGTAAGTTGTTAAAAGTTAAGTGGAGTATGTGTAATTGTAATAATGAAAGGATGTTAGTGATAGATGCATGATATTTGTGTGTGTGTGTGTGTGTGTGGCCAGGCACGCATGAACGGTAAATGAATGGAATTAGATTTAATTCATGTTTCTCAGTATAAATTAATTTGTTAGGGATCAGGTAAAGGTTTCTAGTATGTTTTTGAACCCGATAGTGTTTATGTGTTATATTGTTAAGATTTGGTCAGGAAATAGGTTGGGAGAAGATTATCAAACTTGAAACTCAGAATCTCTAGGCTTTCTGGGTGAGAGTTAGTTGTGCTGACCAAATGCTTGCTTCCGTATTGGGTTGGGCATGTATATGAGGTGAGTCAGAGCCTAGCGTGGGTATATGATTTTATCACATATACGCACAATAGAAATTTGAGCTAAGGCATGCACAAAAGAAATCTTCCAGCATGCACATACAAATCTTCACGTGTGCACAAGATTAAGGTCTAAAGTCACTACTATAATTAAAAGAATGGTCGGCCATCAGAGGCGGTTGGCTAAAGTCTTCGAGGTGATCGTCTAAAGTGTAAACGACTACCTATAGTGGTCGTCTAAGGCGGTATCAATGGTGATGACCACCAAAAGTGGTCGAGATTGAAAGATGCAAACCTTTAGACGACTACCTCAAAGCGATTGCCCACTGCCTTTAGAAAACTGCCTTAAGTGGTCATCTAAAAGTTTGGTAGTCTATTCTGTTAGACGACCACTTTGAGGCGATTGCCAATTTTTTCTTTTAAAAAAAAAATCTAATTATATTTGTTAACAAAAACCTGTAGCATTATGTAAACAATCCTGTGCAACCATATATAACCTATAAAAATATCTAAGGCGTGACGAACTAAATGCAAATGACTAAATTAATAAAATTAAAATTAAAATACTTATTACAAATTGTCTATAAGTTAAAGGATTTACCAAAAAAATTAAAAATAACAAAACGTCTTTGATCAAGTAAACAACTTGAAATTGCAGCAAAATCCATGAAACTTGAAATAAATTAAAATATAATTAAACTAAATATTGTTAGAATTTATAATAAATTAATTTGAAATTAAACCATAAAGAAATTTAACTTTTAAAACATTGAATTTAAATTAAATTTAAATAAGTTTTAACTAGAAGCTACTCTAGGCCATTTTGAGCAGTTCGTTGCTCGGATTCTCACGCGGTTCGTTCCTGCAAGTCCTAAATGGTTAGGACTTGCTACACGTCAAGTTCCATGGACATCAGACACCACAGGCTGGGTTTGAGCCGTTGAATCCTACGTGTGAAGTTCTAAGTTTTACATTTCAACTATAACAACTCTAGGCCATTTCAAGCCATTCGTAGCTTAGATTCTAGCGCGGTTTGTTTCTACAAGTCCTAAATGGCTAGGACTCCCTACATGTCAAGTTTTTGGACATCGAACGCTATACGCTTGACTTGAGCAGTTGAATCCTACATGTGAAGTTCTAGGTTTCACATTTCAACTAGAAACTACTCCGAGCCATTCCGAGCTATCCGTAGCTTGAATTTCTACACGATTCATTCCTACAAGTCCCAAATCGCTAGGACTCACTACACGTCAAGTTCCGTGGACATCAGGGGTCATATGCTTGGTTTGAGCAGTTGAATCCTACATGAGTTTTAAGTTTTACATTTTAACTAGAAACTACTCCAGACTATTCCGAACAACCCGTAGCTCAGATTCTCGCGCAGTTCATTCCTGCAAGTCCTAAATGGCTAAGACTCGCAACACATCAAATTCCGTGGACATTGGCACCATATGCTCATTTTGAGTAGTTGAATCTTACGTGTGAAGTTCTAAGTTTCACGTTTCAACTAAAAGCTACTCCGGGCCATTCCGAGCAATCCGTAGCTCGGATTCTAATGCGGTTCATTTTTACAAGTCCTAAATGGCTAAGACTCGCTAACATCAAGTTCCGTGGACATCAGATGCCATATGCTCAATTTAATCACTTGAATCCTTCGTGTGGAGTTCTAAGTTTCACGTTTTAACTAAGTTCCAAATTTTACCATCTACATTCAACTCCATATTATAAACTATAAACAATAATGGAATTGATAAGTTCTAAATTTAGCTATGTAGTTGTAAATAATTAAAAGTATACCAAATCATGATCGTCTCTCTGCCCTGGAGGCTAGCATAGCACGGTGTCATCCTCGGCATTCTACATTTAATAGCTTAAAATTTTAGTTCTCATTTAGTTGTGAAAACAAAACAATAAGAATTTGTAAATGTATGGTTATTATTCAATATGTTAACTGAGTGGGCTGTTGAGACTCATGAAACTCCGCTTGTAGCTCATCTTGCATATAGTTCATACATTAAACCATCTCGACACAGAACTTATCAAGGACCTCTGCTCGAACCTCATCTCAAACTCAGCTTGAACTTCAGCCTAAATCTCAGTATAGACCTCAACTCGAATTGAGGTAAGAAGCTTACTTGAACCTCAGCCTTGAGCTTAGCTTAAACCTCGTCATAAACCTCAGCCCGCAGCCAATCGCGCAAGTCCACTTGAAAAAGTGTCCAAGTGAGCGGCGATGATGGCCTCGATGTCCTCGTCTGTGCACCTCTTGGAGGCTAAAAACAAAACAACTACGTTGCCCTACGGGACCACGGAATAAGGTATACCATTGCCTACCCGTGCGTGTATCCGTGGCCATCTCGGCCTATGATCTTAGCAAATATGGTGTCACACATCTCAGTTGACTCTCGCTCAGTGTTCGGGGGCTCTGCCAAGTATGTCGTGACTTGCTGCATGAGGGCCACAACATCCGGGTGGTTAGGATTACTTGTCCTCTCAAATATGCCAATCCGATCGCTCGAGATTCCCTTTACATGTAACCACACATAAGGTTAATTAAATAAGTTTCATACAATGGAACAATTTCTAATGTGAAAAAATAAACAAAGCTTATAATGAATTTAAATGTGGATATATACCTCATGTAATATGTCTTGGATGTGCCTCTCCCCTGACATATGCAGTGGGTCAAGGTTGGCCTAATTCACTATGTTCGTTGACAACTCAGCTTATGTTCAAAAAATTATAATTAGTTATTAATAATAAGAAGTAGAAATTCAAAGAATATAATAAATTTAAAAACTTAACTAAATCATACCTGGGCCGCGTCGCTAGACCAGTAAAAGATGAAATTCGACCACTGCTCCAATACCACGCACGGAGGACATCACTAAAGGATGTCTAGTGTTCTCGTAAACTGTGTGAAATACTTATTCTTAATCATACACTTGTGGTCTTTCCACATCTTACGGTACTTGCCCATACAAACATGCCGAAACTCAAGACGACAGTCAGCCACATTATCCTATTAGACTAAGTTATGGTATATTAGCGAGGTGATTACATAACAACTATCTAAATTGAAGTGTGTTGAGTTTACTTACTATAACATCTTGCTAGATGTAGTCCAAAGTCTTAGTGGGCACGACTGCCCAATCCATGAGAGACGGGGCACAACGCGTCCATTTCGGGCCATCATGCCCAACTACCTAATCAAGCTAGTACTTGACTTCCCCACAAAGTGGTGGCACCAACTAAATTCAACCTGACGAGGTTGACCACAATGGTAGAGCCTCTCGTAGCACGAACGATTGTAGTGGTACTCGCTAATCCTACAATTATTATACTCGATTATTGAATTAACAATTGAAAGACCTAAACTTTAATTATATCGATTAATAGTTAAGTAAGAGTTCTATGTACATATAAAAACATATATACTTGACACAGTTAAGGTGCCAACACCCGCTGTGGGCGTTGGATCGACGACGGGCCTTCGATCAAGGTAGATACGGTGGTTGAGGGTGGTGTCTGCTAGGACACCGATGCAGTATGACGCATGTAGCTGGCGGTAGGTAAAGGGGGTCGGGTAAAGCCTATGCCAGATAATGGGGAAGTGGGTATAGTAGCATCAGGGGATGAGTAAAGTAGGGAATAATTAGACACAAAGGGGTATACATGGTTAAAGGTGCAAGAAGTGATCGCAAGCTATGCCCCTGAGGACTATGGGCTGTAGTAAAGGACTATGTATGTTGTGTACTTGATTGCATGTATAATTAGATTAGGATAAAAATAACAAGCACAAACGTATGAAAACACATTTTGGAAACATGAATTGGGTCTTACATGCTCTTTGAACCACACGTGAAATGAGCTAAAGTGTTCTGTGTATATTACATGGTCAACAACCCAAGGCAATCTTTGTCTTATTTTGATCAGGCATTTCCTGCTAAAAAAAATTGTAGTAATTATTTAGGATTATTGAGATTTGACTGGTAAATGAGTTAAAATACAATTGGAATCAAAATATATCAACTTACTAAATGAATGGTCAAACAGATGCCGTATTAAATAGCACATATCAGTGAGCTTGGACTTATGAATTGTTAGTGAGATTGAAGGATGTTCCATCTCCAACTGGACCTTCGTGAATTCACTGAGGACAAGTCAATTTGGTTTTCACATGGTCCATATACATGGCATAAAAATTGGTACACTCTTTCATCAAAAATCCTTTCGCCATAGGCGCCTCAGGATGAGCCCTGCTGCAAACATAGTACTTTAAGGTTTTGAGATATCTTTCAATCAGGTATATCTATTGAAATTGAATAGGACCCCCCAACATTACTCTTTCCACCAAGTGTACTGTCAAGTGTACTATCACATCAAAAAAGACAAGTGAAAATATTGTCTCGAGATGACAAAAGGTCAGCGTAATTCGATCCTTTAGAATTTGTAAATCATCCGACTAGCTGACCCTCGAACGTAAATGCCTAAAAAAGTTCTTAGCTCAATCAACAATTCAACTGCCTTTCTTTGACAAGTATCAACAAATGGCAATAGGGATCAGTTATTATATAAGAATACGACCATCATGACTTTTTAAACTAGATAGAGTCCTCTCTTGCATATTCATCCATCCTGAAATATTGGAATAATATCTATTGGGCACCCTAACACCTTTCAGGACTGTGAGGAACAATTCTTTTTTGTCCGTGCTTATTGTGAACTGTGCTGAGAGTAAATACGCCCTATTTGCTTCTCTCAACTGCAAATGTATTGTTGCCTTACTCTCATATCCTTCAAGTCACGCCGAGCATTGGTTGTATCTTTCGATCTTATTTTGTTACCAAGTATCATCCATTCGATCTTATTTTGTTACCAAGTATCATCCATAGTAAATTGTCACACACATTCTTTTCAATGTGCATGACGTCCAAGTTATGCATTAGTAAGTTGCTCTTCTAATAGGGTAGCTCAAAAAATATGCTTCTTTTCTTCTAATTATAGGTACAAGGCTCATTTGATCTCGTCAATGATGCTCATAGGCCGTTTGGCCTGTATGCAGTTAGCACACCCTATGAATTAAGTTGGCTCAACAATTCATCGCTAGTCAACCTTTTAAGGGCCTAATTGAATTCTCGTTTCCCATCGAAAGCAATTATATTTTTTCTAAACCTATGTGTGTTGGGCAGAAATCATCTGTGGCCCATATAACATAACTTCTTACCATGATACAACCATGGTGATTGAGTGCTCTTATTGCAAGGAGGACAAGCAAACTTCTCTTTCATACTCCATCTGGACAGGTTAGCATATGCTGAGAAGTCATTAATTGTCCACAATAAAGCAACACAAAGGTTGAACATTTCATTGCTTGTAGCATTAAATGCCATCACCCGTTCACTCCATAATTCTTACAGTTCTTCTATCAACGGTTGCAGGTATACATCAATTTTGTCATTTGTCGGTCCATTAATGAAGACTGATAGAATTAAAAATGGTTACTTCATACATAGCTAAGACGAGAGATTATAAGAAATAATGACAACCGATTATATACAGTGTGCAATATTCATCACCCTCCCTAAATGGGTTTTTCCCATCTGTAGCCAAATCAAGCTAGATGATTCGATTGTTTAAAGTAAAGTCAGGATTTGGATGACCAAAATCTTTCCAGGCAAATGAATCAGATGAATGTGTCATTTTTCTATTGTCATTATTATGCTTGAAATGCAATCTTATTAATTTCATTGTCTTTGAAGACATAAACAACTTCTTTAACCTCAGCTTAAGAGGGAAGTATCAAACTTGTTTTACAGCAACTAGTTTCCCACCCTTTCTCTAACAGCCATTAGTATTTCGGGAAACAATATTTTGCATCTATCTAGAGTTATAACATACAAGACATTTGTCAAGATTTACATGCTCATTTCGGAACAATATACAACTCTTTAGGCACACATCCTATGTCTCGTACGTGAAACCTAAATCTTCTATCAACTTACATGCTTGGTATAAAACTTACAAGCCTTTGCACCATCCAGCACGACCTTGTTTAACAAATCTAGTAACATGTAGAAGGAGCTATTGGTCCACTGATTCAAAGCATTCAAGTGCAACAACTTAACAATGAAAGACAATTGATTGTAATTCTGACATTTGGGATACAATTTGGTGTTTGCATCATCAAGAATTCTAAAAAACCTTAATGAATCTTCATTAGCATCAGACAAAAGATTACTCCCCCGACTTCATTAGCCTCAGTACTCGGTTCTGCGATAAACATCCCAGCCATAATCTCCTGTATTATTTCCATCATCTTATCCCTAGGGACAACATCTTCATAGAATTCTACTCTTTTCTCACATCGCTGCAATGAAATATAAGTCTCCCCATGCTTTGTCCAATTCTTATAAGTCTTTAAAAACCCATGTCTCATCAAATGATCCTTTACCACTTCCCGTGTAAAATGATATCGATTAATACACTTGCTGTATAGATAATTGATCGATTGTTGGTCCAACGTATGGGTGTACGCAATGAACCCTTCAAACCATTATACATATCGAGATGACAATCTATCCGACAAGTCAATCCAAGTCTTGTCCATCTTTTTAGGCCTAACGTCGTCAAACATACTAAACAGGTGGACAAAATGTGTTTAAGTAATTTACTAGTGAAACCTACATATATGTTCTTTTGAAAAAACTTAAAATCTTCTCACTAAAGGGTGGTTGGTCTTATCCCTTTTGAAAATACACGATCCAACTTGTACTCAACACTTCTAATGCCCCGTTATATTGCCAGACGAAACTTTAGCAGCATTTTTGCATAGTTCTCCAAGTACGTGAAACCAAAATAGTGTTTTTCCGCAGTTGTGTATGTATCCAGAGAGCAACGAGAGTAGTTATACAGAATCTCACCCAATGTAGAACTAGCATCAACAGTGGAAATGAGTACAAGATAGATCATTGTATTCCTAAATTATCCAAACTAGATACTTCAAGAATCATATACATTGATTTGTACACTGTCGTGGTAAGAATAATGAATTAGGTCTTAAAAAACCCAACTCGTTACGTCAATGATGACCAAATCAACTCTTGTGATTCGATTCTCAAACAAGTCTAGGTTTATTTTAAAATATGAATATATGTACATGCATGAAGGTACTAATTAAAAGGAGGTTTGTTATGCTCTCCTAACGCCTATGTTCTCATTGATCACAATTGGATGTCAATAAATTTATATGAATCCACTTCTACTAGATTCATTTAATAAGAGAACTTAGCTTGAAAGGATTATAGTAAAGGATTTTAAAGATTATAAAGAGATTTTTGTAGTTTTAGATTTATTGGGATTTTAAAAGATTTATTAGCATTTTTAGAGGGTTCAAAAGATTTTGTTACCAGTCTTGTAATTCAAAATTTGTAGACATCTTTCGGGTTGTTCAGATTTTGTAACTAGTCTCGTAATTCAAGATTTGTAAACATCTTTCAAAGATTGTTAGAATTGTTTCAAGATTTTATAGAATTTTACATAATTAGAGATTTGTAGAGATTTGTAAAGATTTTTTAATATTAACCCAATTGAATTTTATCCGTAAATTTATTAAATTAAACTTGATTTTGAATTAAATGTAACCCTTAAAGAGTTGAACTCTAATTGAATTTTATCTCTAATTAAATTAAACCCTACTTTAATTAACATTAGAATTTAATGTATTTTATCCCTAATCAAGTGTTTATGAGTCTTATAGTCTTACTTTTTTGTATCTTCAATATAAATTTACATTAGGGAACTTAATGATTTTAATATTATGCATGTATTATTTAGACATATTTATTTTTGGATTTATGGATTAATCTTTAAAATTTATTTTTTCAAGTGTTTATAGGATTAATTGTTGTCCAATTTTTTTAGTATTTTTAATATCAAATTAATGTTATATTTAAACAAAGATATTAGCAACTAATTTTAGCTTATTTCATACTGTATTTAAGTCGATCAAATGTAGTCTAAGAGTAATTTATTTCAATCAATTGCAGCTTTTAATAAATTAGAGGACTTTCGCATACATAATCTAGTAATTTATTAGTTATCATAAATAATTCTCATAAACAAAATATTTTCAGAGAATAAATCTTTTTAGATTGACATTATTATTTATTAAAAATACATTTTAGTAAAATATATCATTTTAATAAGAAATTATTATTTATTCAAAATAATTTTAGTTTTAGAAAATAAATAATTTTACTCATAAATTAGTATTTCAATAGTACTAGTTTGAAAATAATTATTTTAATTAAATATTTTATTAACTATTTCACTTTAGTTTTATTAAATAATTTTTTATTTACAAATTTTATAAAGGAATTTCAACTAAGATTTGACATGCATGTGTTTTCATTATTAGAATTCATTTTTTACTCTTCGTATTTCTTTTTGCTCTTTTGTTTATTCTTGTTAATGAAATGCATGTTGAAATTAATGTCGAATTATATGCCATGATTTATTTTTTTAATAGTTATTCCTATTAAATGGTCGGGTTAAAATAATTAAGTTAAAATTATTTTTAATAAATTATACCTACATAGTTGGTGATTTATTTTATTGAATATTTTTTAAACTTAATTTTTTATATGCGATCGTTTATTATTCAATTAAATTTTTTTACTAATATACTTCATTCAAATTAATTAGTGTTAAACAACATTTTATAACATTAATTCAATAAAATCCTAATTAGCTATTTCTTTTATTCAAAATAATGGACAAATTAATGTATTCATAACTTAAGCTAAGTAATTGGGTGGTAATTGCATTGGGCATTTCGTCCAATTGCTATATGACAATAATGATATAATTAATAATATTATTTACTTCATATATTGTAAATATAATTTTCTTAATTTAATTAACTAAATTTTCAACTTGACATACCAAAATTATTTTCAAATGGGCAAAATTCACACAACAAAACTAGCAATTTCAAAATAGGCTAGTGATATAGGCCACAAACTAAATTTAAGAATAATAAATTTCTCAACATTTATAATCTCTTACATACCCAAAAAGTTCAATTAACAATTATCAAAATTTTCAACAACATAAAATCCACAACAAAAATAAGCACAATCTCTCAACATGATATGACAATATTGAAATAAAAATTAGCAATTTCATAGGCCTCATCACAATGACCGAAAAAAAAAGTTATCATCAACATAAACTTAGAAATTCTCTCTCAACAACATAAACCCAATTAATTAAAAAAAATCAATATCATTCATCAATACTCCAACAATCTGTCAATGAAATAGCCAATAATGTGAAAGCTAGATAAATATGGCAAGGAGATTGACAACAAATTTGAAAGCCAGACAGATTTCACAACAAATAAGAAATTTCTCAATAATAGAAAATTATAAATTCTCTCAATATTTACAGCCCAATTATCAACAAAAAAATCCAATCTTTTTTCTATAAATAAAAAAATTCTGATAGCGAGTGAGTACCCAAATTACTAATAACTTTAGAAATTAATCCAAAAAAAAAATCATTCACTTATTGGAAACAGAGAGAGAAGACAAAGAGGGTCAGATCCGATGCTAGCTCGGTGCTTCAGCGGTGGTCTGGCAATGGTCGGATGGCCCTCAAGCAACTGCGACAAAGGAAGAGAACAGAGAGAAAGAAGAGAGAGGGTGGAGTAAAGATGAGTGGAGGGAAGAGATTTAGGAAAGGAATGGGAAAAGAGTGAAGTAGGAGAGCGATTTGAGAGGGGGAGAGGAAATTTAGGGCCAAAATCACCCCAGGTGGGAAAATGAATGAAAGAGCTATCAAATTATATTTGGGTTTATTCACGATTACCTTGAGGTGTTATAACGTTCCATTCGAAGCGGTTGTGAAAAGTAGTATAGATGACTGCAAATAGGTAGTGGAGCTTACCTTGAGTCCTCTATGCCAGGAATTCAAGTAGTGGGTGTGTGGTTCCTTCTTTTTGTAATGAAAATCCACGTTAGATTTGTATAAATTAGTATGGCATAATGTTTCAGGGAATTGGCACTCATTTAGGTTATCTTATTAAAAATGTTATGTTACGTGAAATATTGAGAATTGTTATAAGCTAATGTAATATAATATGTGGATTGTGTATAGTACGAGATACTTAGATTTCTGATTTAATTAGGACTCAATTGTATTATTGTAGTATAGGATATGATTTGTAGTGTCAAGTTAAGTATTGATTTTTGTGTTGTGAGATACTATTGAATACATGTCTACCATGGCATATTTATTATTCTGAAATTGTGTATGAGAGATAATAAACTATTACATCCCGAAATTGTGTATGAAGGAATGTAAACTCTTCTAACTCAGAATTACGTGTAAGGATAGCTATCTATTAACCTGGCTATGTAATTAAAGGATAATAAATTATGACTAAATTAAATGGTCACAGCTCAGTCACTCAGAGCACATACCCATGTATTTGTGGGCGTGTGGACGCATGTTGTAGTTTTGGTGATAAGATGATCGTGGTATTCATATTGTTAATATATACATACATATATATGATGTTGATAAGATGATAGTAATGAGATGAAGATAATGATATTGAGGGTGATTCTGTGAATGAATTTATATTGATGATGATGAGAGTGATATTCATGTTAGGTATATTGTTACATTGCAAGATGCATGTTCATGATAGTGGTATGATAGAATATATTTATGTGTTGTTTGTGTATAGTGAGCATAAGTGGTTATCGTACTCAATCCCAAACAATTGATGTTGCATGTCTACGTACATTAGAGTCTGCACATTCAATTGGGTCTACTTTGTAAGGAATATAGTGTCTTTTGAATTTGTTTTATAATTTAGCCTCTATTGTAAATGTATATATATTATGCTCAAACTTGTAGTTATGAGCCTTAAGTGTGAGGTCAGGATGTACAAGTTATTCTTTTGGTCTTCCTTAATGAGACTGGCTGTCTACTTTTTATGTACAAATTTTTAATTTGATTGTATTAGACTAGATTGAGCTTAATTATTAACTTATTATTTTGGAACACTGTGCCTAGCTAAAGGCTGAGGCTTATATGTATTTATTGATTTCATTTATTTATTTCACCCAATATGGTTGTATGACTTTGATTAAGATAGGGTGTAAGTGGCTGACTTTATATATGCATGTATTTTAACTCGCGTCCCTAGATCACAGGATTCGGTGTATGACATGGTAAAACATAAAAAACTGGAGAAAATTTAACTTTACCAAACGCAAAATAAATCTCAAAACTCAAAATTTGCTAAAAGTTAATGCACCAAATGGCCCATATATCAATTTATTAAGTCACTAAGGTGGAGCACGTGACATCTATTTTCATACCTTTTCATCAATTTTCTTTTTTCTTTATTTCCTTCTTTCATGTCTTCTTTCTCTTTCCTTTCCTAACTTTTCTATTTAAAAAGCGATTATCATTATATCTTTTTTATTACTTTTTGTTGTTATTGAGATAATATCAACTAATGGTATTTCTAAAATTTACAATTATGATGCAGTTTCAACAAAATGAAAGTTGGTTCCTCCTTTATATGTTAATGTATGTATAATATTTTGAGACCCCATAAAAATTTCCCTTACATCAACCAAGTTATTTAAAAATTTGTTTTTGTGTTTATAAGTGCATTTATGTCGAATTCAACCTGAAATTAAAATTAAATTTAGGGTGGGTTGCTCAATTTCTTTTTTTTTTTTTCTTAGGCATAACTCAAGGTGTCCAGACCATCTTATGCACACTTCCACTAATTTTTGGAGACTCTAAAGTTAACAACCAGATGAATAGAAAATAAAGTCAATTCTCATATAGAAGTAAATTAATATATATATATATATATATATATATATAAAGAAAGAAAATTAATTAATGGGATTTTGGGCATGTGTTAATATATATAATAGTAATCGATAATTTAGCAAGTTCACCTAACATTTGAAGATTATTTTAAGTCTTTCAGGTTAATTTAAGAGTACTTTTTGGTCTATAACAAAGAAAAAAAAATTATTTTGTTTACTTAAAGAAAAATGTTAAATCATCTAATACCAGATGTGGAAGGAGCTAGTGACGAGTGAGATGGAATGAAATTATTAATTTATAAAATTAATTTTTAAAGTAGATTATTATATATATATATAGTTATTTTAACAGATATGGTAGAAGGTAGTGACAGAATGAGATGGAATGAAATTATTCACGAATTGATTTAGGGTTACAATTTTATACGGGTAACTTATAAAGCAAGTGTAATATTACATAAATCCTACCCATCTACCTCTATTATTGAGACAGGACAATTGGGTATGTTTGGAGTTGTATAAAAGTGTATAAAATAAAATAAAATTATAAAAGTAAATGTCTCGTAATCTATGCAGTGAGTGAAGAATTTAAATTTTATTATCTCGTAATTCGTATTTATAGAGATTTTTAAGATTTTATTTTATTTTATTTAACTCTAAACATAGCCAATAACCACAATTCGTTCAATGGAATTTTTTTATTTTGGTAATATTGTGTAATAACTTTATTAGAAACTTGATCAATATTTTTTTAGGTATTATTTGAATGAGTAAAAAATTGATAAAAAAGTATCAACTTTTTGTATTTTTTGTGTTTGATAAATCACCAAAACTTAGTGTTTTACCTACGTAACAGGTTGCTAATATACTAATTTTTACCTAATGGCAAGGAGTATAATAGTTATCTCACTTTAACCAAATTTAAAAGTTAGCAAAAATTTTATTAAGCACACAAAAAAAATCAAAAATCGTTAAAAATTGTCAAAATTTTACCAAATAATTAAAAGTTACTAAAAAATTTTATTCGTTGTACCAAACACACCAAAAGTTTTACTTGACAAAAGTCATCAAAAACTACCAAAAATTACCAAAATTTGTTACTTCCAAATGCGGCCTTAATGTATGGAATCAGATAATCATTCAACAGCCATTCATCTCTCATCAGGTGCATTTGGTATGCTAAAATTCTTTAAAAATTTCTAAAAATTATTCACTTTTTATTTTACTACACAAATTACGAACTCACAACTTTTATCAAATTATTTTATTTTATTTCACTTTTTATCACTTCAAACACCACAATTGTTGCTTCCAAATTTTAATAAATAAAAATACTTTTTCAACAGGTACAGATGTGACGGACAAAATTATCAGTAGGTAGGTGAGTCTGTAAATGACCAATGAATAAATTAAATATTTAATCAATAGATTTATTAAAATAATAGGGGCAGATTACAAATATATATTTTTTATAATATGGTGCGAGTCAGCCGACGAAATACTAATCATTAAACCTATCTTTATAAACTTCTACATTCAAGTTACCAAAGGAGTTAATGGTCATTTTCTTGTAGTAAAGTACATTTTAGTCAATCAAAATATATCAATTAAATTCTAAGGTAAATTGCACTGAGCTTCTCTGAAAATTGGTACAAGATATGTTTGAAATTGTATAAAAATTTATAAAATAAAATAAAATTATAAAAATAAATATTTCGTAATTCGTATAGTAAGTGAAAAATTTAAAATTTGTTATCTTGTAATTTATGTTTATAAAAATTTATAAAATTTTATTTTATTTTGTTATGCTTCAAACGGAGCCATAATTACGTGATCTCCCTAACCATCGGAAGTTTACGGAGACTTTCTTTTTGTACTGATGTTTTGGAATGGTCACCCTCCTCCATCAATTTTCCCTCTAATGGCGTTAAAAAAAATAACATTTGCATGACAATTTTATCCCTTAAATATTTTAATAGAAATTACAAGTACCTGACTCAATCATTTAAAAATTACAAAGTCTCTTATCAATTATAAATTCACAGACACATTCCCTTACCATTTAAAAATTATAGTGATTTCCTTTGCTTTAAAATATTATATATATATATATATATATTTACTAATATTGTTACTTTAGTAGGAACTAAGTATACAATTGTAATTGTAACTTCAGTTTCATATGTGTCTCAAATCATTTTACACTTTATTCAATATCAACTACAGTTAATCCATGAAAACATTCTTAGAATGATTTAATTACAAACTCAATTAACAATTATATATGTCACAGAAAAATAAAAAAACACTAAAATCTTCAAATTTGACTCTGAATTTCACCAAATTACATGGATATCATTAGATATTATTAATGTATAAAGGTGTTATTATGTATCTAATTTGATAGTTGAAAGATAAACAGCGTATCCTAATATGATATAATTATCGTATTAAACTTTTTATCATATAGGCGAGCAACCTTTTTTTTAACAAATTTATCGATAAAAAATTTATTCAAACTATTAATCTCTTAGATTCTTTAAATTTAGATTTTTATTTTTATTTTTATTTTATTTAATCAATAATAATATGAATTAACCTTTTTTTTATAAAATTTAAATGATTAAAAGAGCTCTTTGTAATTTTAAATAACTAAGGAAGATCGATGTTTGGAAATTATAAATGGTCATGGGTGGTACTTATAATTTCAATCAAGAAATGTAACGGATAAAGCTATATTTTTATATATTTTTTAGTATTATTGTTAGACAAAAAATTTGATGGAAAATTACGATTATTTAAAACATTTGCAAAAGGAGAACTCTTTGTGAATTTCAAATAGTAAGAGAAGATTTTTGTAATTATATTAATGTCGAAGAGAAGGTAATATAATTTATCTTATTAAGTTGACTTTGAGAAGAAAAAAAATTACTATTTTTTTTTTTTTTGTGTATTTAAGAAAGGAAATAAGTGAATTTTTTAGTAAGTGATTTTTTAACTTTTCGTTAATTTAACATTTTAACTTTTTAATATTTAAAAAAATTTAAATGTAAGAGGATAAATTTAGTTATTTTAAAAAGAATCAAAAAACTAATAACTAGGAGTTAAACTAGTTGTTGAACTAATAGTTTTTCTTTTCCCAAAGAAGGCCCCATTTGGCATAAAATAAAACTTAAAAAAATTTTATAAATCTCTAATAACTCTTCTATCTCAAATTTTTCCACTATCACTAATTTCAAAGAATTCCAATATTTCGCTAAAAAAAATCTGAAAATAGATTAACCAAATGTGTAAATTTTTTATACAATTATATTCTTCGTGTCGAAAACTTTCAAACGAGTACCATTTTCACTATTTTCTGTAAATTTTTTTGAATCCGTGAGAA
This sequence comes from Vitellaria paradoxa, assembly GCA_019916065.1. NCBI lineage: Eukaryota > Viridiplantae > Streptophyta > Magnoliopsida > Ericales > Sapotaceae > Vitellaria > Vitellaria paradoxa. The sequence goes on from CM034234.1 coordinate 42,085,987, forward strand.
CGGATTTAGAAAATCGTTACCACGGTTTGTGACTTTTCAGAAAAAACGACGTCAAAATTAACTCCAAAACACATTTTATCTCAATTTATCTTGTTTTTTCAAAACTGTAATAATAATAAAAAATTGTAATAATTCCACGTGTAGAAGAGGTCAACAAAATCTATGCTTTTCTTTGAATTGGTGTGAATGGAATAGGTCATAGCCCATGGATGGTCTGGTTCGACTATTGCACCGACCCTCCACCAACCTACTGCCAAACCAAATACATGCATCTTAATTCAAGTTGAATATTATTTTCATTACAAAAAAAAAAAAAAATTTTGTCTCCTAAACATAATGTGCAGGGCTTTTAGCTTTTGCTTAAACAAAAAGATTCTTTTTTTTTTCTAAGAATGAATTTTATAATTAATTATTTAATTTAAAATATTATTCATTATTTTTGACAAAGAAATAGTCATAAACAAAAATTAATGTTTTTAAAATTTTAAGACCTACTAAGGGAATATTTGAAATTATAAAAATTGTAATTTCATAAGTTATATAATGAATAAAAAAATTTTATTTAATAAAAATTAATTAAAATTTTAAAAATTCTATAGAATTTCAAATACATTTTTAATTGTTTTAGTCCTACTTTTAAAGGTATTTGTATGATAACCTTTTTCACCAACCGGCAATGGGTCGTAGTCCCTCACCTACCACCTCCAACCCCTTTGCGTCAGGCTTCGGGAAAAAAAAAATTAAAAAAAAAAAAATTCATAGACCTGACTTGTTTCTGTATAACCAGCCAGGATGCCACGTGTCCACTTCGGGTAAGTTAATTGCGGTTGCGCATTTGGGGGAGTCGGGCCTGACATTTAAAAAAAAAAGAAATCAGCTCTCAAACAACGTGTCAGAAAAGCCTGATTTAGATATATTTATATATTTTTAAATTAAAAAATATATAATTACATTTAAAATGTTAAATTTTAATTTAAGGCTCGTTTAATGAAAGTAAAATGTTTAAAAATTCTAAAAATTTTTTAAAAATGCTCACTTTATATCTTGTTGTATGAATTATAAATTTTTAAATTATTTCAAATATTTTTTATTTTGATTTTAATGTCACGGACGCCAGTATTATTAATTTATTTTATTACGGCTGTGGTGAAGACATTAGATGTGACTAGGTGTCAAACGTGTGGGCTGGTGTCACTTTAATAATGAAATGATTAAAAGAATAAATTTAAGTGATAAAGTTACTTTATTAGCAAGGGAAGTGGTGCTTTATTGCTCTGTTTGAAATTATATAAAATAAAATAAAATAAAATTTTATAAATCTCTATGAATACGAATTACGAAATAATAAAATTTAAATTTTTCACTCATTGTACGAATTACGGGACATTTATTTTTACAATTTTATTTTATTTTATACATCTATATTACAATTCAGCTCAAGGTTGATTAGATATATATATACGTGTCGAGGTGCGGGGTTGGAGAGAGAGAGAGAGAGAGAGGGGGGAGAGTGGGGGGCTGGAGAGAGAGAGTGAGGGGGGGTTGACGAGAAAAGGAGTCGTGGGAAGGGGGGTGGGCGTGTAGGGGGGTTGGGGGAGGGATGGGATAAGAGAGGGAGAGAGAGGGGCGGGATGGGACGTGAGAAAGAGGAGAGGGGGGTGGGGGAGGGATGACGTGAGAGAGAAAGAGAGAGAGGAGGGTTGGGTTTGTTGGGGATGTGAAGTTTTTTTTTTTAGTTGAAAAAAATTTTTTTGGTAGTTTTTTTTATTTTATAAGTAAATTGAGTATTTTATTTGAATGGGAAGTAAATAAATAATAAATAAATAATAATTAATTTTAAGTACATATATTTTTACATTATTAATTTTAACGAATTGAAATTTGATATATTTTTAATAGTTATGATTAATTTTTTTCTCTCCACTTTAACTGTCTTTTCTGTATAAAAATAATTAATAATTAATTTTTTAAATATTAGTCAAACTTTTTAAAAAATTAAATATTTGTCAGTTTTTGATGTACTTGAATTAAAAATTATTAATAATTGTTATTTTACTAAATAATTTAAATTTAGCATATTTTTAACCTTTAAATTTATTTAATGGTCACGATTATTTTTTTCCCTCCACTTTAGTTATCTCTTCAGTCACTTTACATAAAAATACAATATTTTTATTTGAAATATTTTTATAAATGTTTTTAATGGTCATAATTTTTTTCCTCTCTTATTTTTTTTTATAAATGTTTTTAAGCTAAATTTTTTATTTGAAATAAACACAATAAATAAATACTAATAATTAATTTACATATCTATAAAACTAATTAAATGTATACTTTTACACTAATTAATAAACATTTTAAATTGACACGTGACGAAATTTTAGTTAAAAATTTTTAAAATTTTTAGAATTTTGTAAAACTTTTTGGTACAAATATCAGTCAAACTTTTTAAAAAATCTGTCAAAATTTGACGAATTTTGATGTACTTAAAAGAAAAAATTATTAATAAAAACTATTTAACTATATAAATAATTAATAATTAATTTTAAATACATACATCTATTTAAGTTATTTGTAGGCCAAATTATATTTCTGTGTCTTTAGGCACGGGTATTCTATATTACAAATTCATTCAATTTTTTTATGGAATGGATGTAACATTTATGTGTGTAGCAGTCGGTGGAAGAGAGAGGGAGTGAGAGTGAGAGGGAGAGGGGGTGGTTGGGGGAGAGAGAGAGAGTAGGGGAAGGGTTAAGCAGTGAGAGAGACCGCTAACTTTTTTTTTTGGTCTTTCTCTCAAGTGTGTGTGGCAGTCGCGGAGGGAGAGAGGGAGTGAGAGAGAGAGGGGGCGGTTGGGCGAGAGAGGGATAGTGGGGTGAAGGATTGGGCAGTGAGAGAGGTCGCTGGTATTCTTTTTTTTTTTTTGGTCTTTCCCGAGACAAAATGGGTGTAGTGAGAGAGAGGCAGCCTAACTTTTTTTGGTGCAGTAAGTGAGACAAAAAAGGATGCCAGCGGAAAATAGTTAAAATTTGATACATAAAGTAATATGTATTAAAATTAGTATGCCAAACAAAGCAAAACCCGACATATTTTAATTAAAGGAATGTTTAGTTAAAATTTTATTAAAAAAGTAAAAGAAATGAGAATATTTTTTTAATAAGTAAAATAAGAATAATTAATTTTAAATATTTTCACTTTTATACTATTTGTGTTATCTTTCTACAGTGGTGAAAAAAATGCAGGGTGAGTGTGTGGTTATAAAAAAAAAATAATAATAATAGCACAAAAATTTTAATAAAAAATAATGTGTTTAAATTTAAAAAATTAGTAAAAATTGATAATTTTGATAAATCAAACATCCAAAATTTCTTTAAATTTTATAAATAACAGTTGACTATATTTTATATTATTTTTTATTATTTATTTTTTCATCATATATTTTATACTCTCTCAACTTTCAACCGTGGTCAAATATTTTAAAAAACATATAATAATGATTTGAATTAAAATAACTCAAAATTATAAATATATATATATATATATATTTAAGTCCTTATCACTAATTAACAGCGTACCAATGCCATTAGCAAACTGATTTTTTTATTTAAAATACATACAAGTTAAAATAATTAATTTATTATATAATAATTAATTTTAAAGAATTTAAATTTATTATATTTTTAACTTTTAAATTTATTTATTAGTCAGAATTATTTTTTCCTCTCCACTTTAGTTGTTTTTAGGTCACTTTACGTAAAAAATATTCTCTTATTTTTCCCTCTATTTTTTATATTTTTATATGAATGAATATTAAACAAAGTTAACTAAGTTTTAAAAAATAATATTTAAAATTTAATTTTATTGTACTTAAATTAAAAATTAAAAATAATATTTATTTGATTTATTTTGTTGGTTTAATAGCTATGTACGTGGCGTGGAGAAAAGCAAATATTGAGTGAAATGACATTCTTTTTTTTTTTTGAGACAAGAAGGGGTACCATGTAAAAAACGATGATACTTTTTTTTATTTATTTGATGATTAGAATTATTTATTTTTATTTTTTTCATTTTAAATTATATCTAAGTTATATTTACAATTTTTTATATAAATTTATTTTAATTACAAATTTAAATTTAAATTTTTTATAAACTAAATTCTAATTTCGTGCCATTGGCACGGGCAAAGTCCTAGTTTTTATATAACTTCAAACACACCCTATATAAGTAGTCAGATTTAAAAGGTATTTAGTTTACTAAAATTTATTTATTTTTAGTAATTTTTTAATTAAATTTTGTCACAACCATTCTTATAATAATTTTTTATAATAACTCGAATTGCGTGTCCTCACTTACCGCCTGCAAATACGGCCCCAGTAGTCCAACATTAGCAAGCAAAAACAATATTGAGGAACATTGACGACGAACGCCATCGGCCGGCGGAGTTGGACGAAGCAAAAGGATGATGAGGCGGAGGACGGTGATTATCGAGTATTATCGGTGGGTCAGATCTGTATATATATACATATATATATTAGAGTAAAATAATTAAGATAATTAATTGTATTTCATATAATTTTTTATTGTTTATTTTTGAATATTTGATTTTTAAAAACAATTGGTCAAGTGGACAAATTTAAATCTAGATCCAATTAGTCATTATATCCAAAGAATCTAGATCCATTAAGTCACAGTCTAAATTAGTTGAATCTGATCTACTGTTATTGGATCCGATCCAAATCAAATTTGAACCTAATTCACTCTATTAACAGACCTACTTTAATGTTTAAACCTCAGAATTTGCAATCATCTTCACAAGAGCATAGGAAAAAACTATACAACTCAAGATTCTGTTTTCCTCCCTCTTTTAACATTTTCTTAGTAACCAAATAATACTCCAATTAGAAATTAACTTATACACACGGTATGACAAGGGAGGGGGATGGGGCTAGTAGAAAATAGGTATGCCTATTCCCGAACTCAAATTAATCTCTATACTCTACTCGATCCCCACTAGAAATTTATTTTTACCCCCATCCCCGTCCAAACCAGGAACAAGGATGTCACACCTCAAAATCCTGGGATCTTGAGAAGTAAATTTAGATTAAAATTTTAATGCAATTGATTCATTATAGTCTCACTATTTACTCTTCAAATCCATTGGCCATTCTATTTATCAATATAAATAATAGTAATAATTATTTTGTTGATAAAATATACACCTTGGGTTAAATTAAAACCAGATGACATAAGTTTTATTTATTTGTAAAGCAATATTTTTAAATACTTAAGTTTTTAAAGTTATTATATCTAAATTGTAAAAGCTGCTCAATAGAATTGTAGGGTTTCAAACGGTTATGCCAGTCCTCCTAGGTCTCGAGTTCTACACCTGCAATATAGTCTGTAGGAAAGTAAACATTAAATCACTTGTGATAACAATGTATATAAATATACTTTTTATAATACTTTTTGGAATCACATAAAAATAATGAATATAGCAAAAAAATAATCGAATACATTAACACATAGCAGAATTGGACAACATTAATTCATAATTTTTATTTCTCTTGTCAACTTTTTTTTATTTATTATTTTCTTTCCCAAGGTGGGAAAGAATACTCTGCAAGATTGTCCCACAATTACAATGATAGTCCAAATCATCACCAGTTCATATAAATATACATGTCGTGAAACACCCTTACGTCGTCGTTCATAAATTCGAGTCTAAGGGCCACAATGAGCTTTTACCGTTTTCATCATTGCTGTGGATTATTAGTCCACGGGCACGATTACCGGATCCTACGCACATTTAAAGCCTTTCAACCTATGAATATCTCGTGACCCTCCTTATTTTGTATAATATCTTCGTTTTTCCCAAAATCAACATTTTTTTAGGTTTCACTCTCTTCTGTTAAAGCCTAAGAATAATGTCTCTGAGCTTTTATAATTCCATGTTTCCATTACCGTTACAGTCCATTTATTTTTAATTATTATCTGTTTTGCAACGAATACACAACATAACATAGCACATCTCAGCATTGAATAACAATTTAGAAATTAAAAAAAGTCTAACCACAATTTTGGTATCACCGAAAATTTGATTAAAAAGCTTAATATTAATAGTATATAAATTTTACTTCACATTGATACCTCTATTAAATATTATAGAATAATTAAAGAAAAATTAGATTTGGTTTAAAAACTTAAAATTTTATTTTTAAAGTATGCCAAAATTATTTTCATAATCATGTTCTATTAAAGAAAATATTATAAAAAGTATAAATAATTCACTAATTCCCTACCTCATTCTTCCTTGGAAAATAAAAAATTCGTCGTATGCTTAAACCAGATCTCCTTTTCTCAATCAGACAGCGCAAATACGTGAAGAATGAGTTTAATTTAGAACAATTGGAAAATAATTTGAGTTTAAATACTTAACTTCTTTCTCTTCTCTTTTTTTTATTTCTTCCTTTTTTGGTCTTTTATGCAACGTAACATATATATATGTATATACCGGGGGGGTTTGACTCACAGGAGGGGGAAGGTATGGCGACTCTCTGAAGGCTAAAAAGGGTGACTTTTATAAACTAAAAGTATGGCGCCAGTAAGCACCCATTTAGAGTTGCCACGTTTTGCATTTTTTTTGTTAAGCGATCATTATGGGGGATCATGCAGGGAATCAGGTACCCGAAATAAAAAAATGAATACAAAAATTTTAAATTTTAAATTACATATTCAAGTATTAAGCTGAAATTCCAAAAATTTCAAAATTCACAAACTTAACTATTTAAGTATAAAGTCCAAATTTTAAAAGCGTAACTGTATAAATATCAATTCTCTAAATTTAACTCTAAAGCAATTAACCTGAATTTTGTAAGATCTAACCCAATTACTCTTAAATTTGAATCAGAATTATTATTATTAAATCTAAATTGGATTTGAATGTGATGAATCTAATCCAGACTTGACTTATTAACAGGCTTAATTTTATATATAAAATTTAAGTAAAGTGAGATTATATAAATAAAATTAGATGATAAATACAAAAATGACACGTGCAAAACTACTAAATTAATAAGTTGCTGGTTTTTCAAATTTGTTTTCATACAAATTTTCTCATGGTTAGTGATTGAAATGTATAAAGAATATAATAGCTCCTTAATAAAGCTTGTATCTAAGTAATTAAGGATTGCGTTATTTATGAAAATATTATGAGAATTTTAAATTATATAATAATATTATAAATATATTTAATTATTTAATTTTACTTTTTAAAAAACATATATAATCGTTTAACTAAAAACAAATCATAAATTTAAAAAACTCTCTACAAATCATAAATTTAAAAAACTCTCTATCTCCCTCTTCACATTTAGGGTGTGCTTAAAATAATAAAAAGCGAGATAAAATGAGATAAAGTGAAATAAGTTGTGAATTTGTAATTCGTGTAGTGAGATAAAAAATGAATAACTTTTAGAGATTTTCAGAAATTTTTAAAGATTTTCAGTCTTTTATCTCATGCCAAACGGATCCTTAACATATATAGGGGTTGTTTGGAGTAAGAAAAAGTGAGATAAATTGAGATAAATTGTGATTTGGGGAGAGTTCGTAATGCGTACAGTGAGAGAAAAAGTTGATGTGATATAAAGTTAACAGAGATTTATAGAATTTTTTTAGAAAAATTCAGCAAACCAAACGACCTCGTAATCGTTTACTAACCAAAAAAAAAAAAAAATCATAAATACAATTTGCTACACTTTTAGATACACTTTGTTTTGGGGCACTTTTACAATTTAATTTTACTTTCTCTTGGAACTTTATTTTAGGTGACAACTTATTTTATTATAGTAATTAGGCATTTAGATTTTAAAAAATAAATATATTTTTTTATGTATAATGTAATTATTTGTTTTAACTGATGCAATGTAATTTAATTTTCAAAAAAAAAAAAAAACTAATATAGTATTCAGACATGGCACGTGTCTCTTGTTAGTTGATTTATGTAAAATGGTAAAGCCATTAAGGAGGTGTTTGGCTGCTCAAAAGAACAAAAAAAAATTTAACTTTTTTATCAAATTTTTTTTTAATTTTTCTTTAATAAAATTTAGTACGAGTGATTTCATAAAAGTTAATGTTCTAAACACCCCCCCCCCGGGGCCAAAACTTTTAGAACCCAAATTTATTTTCTCCGACTATTTGCGTTTGGGCCCAGTGTTTTGATCTAAAGTGAGTTGCGTCTTGGATTTTACTCTTGGGCTATCGGCCTAAGCTTGGGTCGTATGGCTGGCGTGGTTTCGGCGGTTCCAACAACATAGGCGGAGAGCCCTCGCACTTCTCCCTTTACTTTTAGCCATACGTAGACAAAGGGCGCGTTTGATGCACTAGTGAATATTAAAAATTTTAAAAATTATTAAAAATTATTCACTTTTTATCTTATTATACAAATTATAAACTCATAAATTATCTCAAATTATTTTATTTTTTGTCACTCCAAACGCTCTCAAAGAGGGAGAGAGAAAGTTTTGATAAATTCATATTTTTTCCTCCCAATATTTTGTTTATTATTATTTTTTTTTTTCAGAGAAGTACCCTACACTATTAACCCTTGTTAAAGAGAAAGTGGGTGGAACTGAAAGGAAATAAATAAGAAGAGATAAAAAGATTTACATTATTTAGACGGGAGTGAGCAGCCGAGAAGGAAAATAAATGGGGTGACTTAGTTATCTCCACTTAGTTTTATTAACTTTCTTTCATCCTAATTTAGGGGAGAATGTGAATAAAAACATTTTAATGCGTGTTTTTTTTTTTAATTTTACTTTTAATATTTTTTTATTACTTTTACTAGGGATGTCAACGGGGCGGGTATGGGGCGGGTATGACCTTTCCCGTCCCCGTCCCCGTTTAGTAATACCCTTACCCGTCCCCGTCCCCATCCCCGTTTCGGGGAAAAAAATTTTCCCCACACCCGCCTCCACAAAATAATGAATTCCCCATCCCCGTCCCCGTTTACCCGCGAAGGATATTAATTATTACAAATTATATATTATATGTATAAAATAAATATTTAAAATTATTATAAATATTATATTTATTAAATAAAAAAATATATTACATATATATATTAAATAAAAATTAAAAATATATATATAATATTTGACTTTGACTGATGCACTTAACCAAAGACGAAGTGGTCTTTATTTATTACCTCACAAGACCTTCACTTCTTTGTGAGAAACCGATGTGGGACTTCTAAAAGAGTCACCACACTAACAAAATTAACAAAAAAATATTTAAACGGGTACGGGGCGGGGTGGAGACTACCATACCCGTCCCCGTCCCCATACCCGTGCGGGTAACATTTTAAATCTCCATACCCGTCCCCGTCCCCGCTATTAACATCCCCATACCCTCCCCGAACGGGGCGGGTGAAGCGGGTATCCACCGGGTACGGGTATATTTGACATCCCTAACTTTTACAAACGTCTATCATAAATAAATATATTTTAAAAGGTATAACACTTTTTTTAACTATATTCTTTGTCATATCCTCCACTCCCTTCATCGTCCCTCCCAAACAAAAATAATAATAATAATAATAATTAACCTTAATTAATCTCTTCCCTAGCCTTCCTCTTCATTTACTTTAGTTTCCTTTACCCCCCTTTTCTTCACACTCTCCCAAACAAAGGCTCGGGGAAAGGATTTTTAGCATCAGCTATTGGGAGCATTAATTAAGACCAAATTATCCAACACCAAACTTTGAAAAATAAATAGATATTATTAAAATAATATTACAAATTATATTATTACAATTAAAAAAATTTGATTATCATCCAAATTAAGTTACACCTAAAAAAAAAAAAAAAGAAGATATAAAAATTTTGACCATCCCATACTATCCCCAAAATCAAACCTGAAATGTTGAGGCGAAACAAATATTATTAACTAGAAAATTATTATTATTATAAGAAAAACATTAAAAAAAAGAACTTTGAAATTTTAAATTTTAAATTTCAATAGAAATAATTATTTTATCAGTTATAGGCACTCTTTTTCACACTCAAAATTTCGCGATATAGGGACGCAATCTAAATTGCATTCAAAATATTTACAACCATCACATAATCCCTATCTTAATTAGAGTCAAACGCAAGTGGAGTAAAAATGTAAAATAATTACAATAAAGTATCATTAAAATAAAATCAATGGCCAAAAACGTACCCCAATAACAAAAATAGTAAATGCATGTATATATTATCCTGTCTTACAAGGAGACCAAAAATATAAGTATAAAATACTTTATCAACCTCACATCCAAAACACTAAAAAGAATAATATAACATAATAAGAAAGACACACAAAAGGAAATGGAAAATCTAAATCTTTTGCACAGTTAGTTTTATAGATAATTTTGCCTCAGACTCTTTAATAAACTATGTCCGAAAGTAAGTACGAGTTCACCTGCACCCATTATAATCATGCATAATATATCCTATCATGTTATCACACATAATCAATGCATCTCATCCAACTAGCGTAACATCATAACAATTCAAGGAAAAAGATTATTAAAGTTCCGTTGGCGTTTGATGATCCACTGATTAGTCTTCATGAAAATTACAAGATGATGGAAGATGCCATTGGAATATCCTTAGTTTGGCTTTCATACTCTTTTAAGTTTATTTGAATTTTTCGTTGTCTCAATCATAATGTCTTTGCATTATTGTGTCATTGTAAGATGGGAATCATGAATTTAATTTATAGCAAATCTGGAATATATATACAAGAATTGCTTTATTATTCAATTTTATACCGACGCTTGAACATGCAAGACGTTTTATCAATTTTTTTCAAAGTCAATCAAGTTAGTGTTATTGATGGTTAATGTGTAAGAAAATTTTGACCCTCTTTCTCTATGGATTCCCTTCTCTCATGTTTCTATAAACTTCCTTCTAGTGCTAACCTACATGTAAGAAAATGGTGAAATAGAACGGTTTGAGTTGGTTCCCGACGAAGGATTCTATAATGATTAAGTCAGTTAAAGACAACAATAATAATATCATGTATATAGACAGAGAAAATGAAAGTGCAATATAGAGAGAGAAGAGGAAGAGAAGAAAAAGAGCCTTTACCTTGAGTATGGTTCTATCATTTAGAAAGTGAGAATCTGTATGTTGATTTATGTTGATTTGGTTACACAGTAATAGTATTAAATACTTGATAATATAAGTTTTGGAACCTGTGAAGAATATTTTGCAGATCCTGTTTACTGATGCACTTAAGTGTAGTAAGTGAAAAATTACATTATGTAACTCACAAATTATTTATACCTAATTTAACTAAAATATACTCTCTCTGGTTAAGAGTACAATATTATGGTCGGAGATATACTATTGTGGTCGAATAAGATATTTTTTAACCACATAGTTAAATTTATATGTTTACTATTTACCATAGAGTTTATATGCTGACGGCTTTAAGAGGTGTGTTTGAAGTGACAAAAAATGAAATAAAATAAGATAAAATAAGATAAGTTATTAATTCGTAATTTATACGGTGAAATAAAAAATAAATAACTTTTAATATTTTTTTACTATTTTTTAAAATTTTTTATCATTCTAAACGAAATCAAGATTGTAGGGTAAGAAATTGTGAATGGTTAGACAATGCATGGTTTAAAACTATCTATAATATACACATGAATAGGATTTTCCGCGAATTGAGAATTTAGATTTTTGTCGTATTCTATTACTCCAACTCTTTTGATGACAGGCTCCCAATAGACAAGGGCGGACACGCTTGCGACAGAGCAGTGGTAGTTTTCTCCACTCATTTAAAAATTATTACCCAATTTGTCCTTACTAGTTTGTTGCTTACAAATTAAAAGTTATCCTATTTATTCTAGAAAATTAAAAGACAATTTTTTCTGACAAAAAAATTTATATTATGGCTATCACTGCCTAATCATTTGTCTTTTTTTTTTAATGTAGTTTTTATTTATTATTACTATTTTTTTATTACATAACGGAATAATTTTATAACTCCAATAATTATTTTTTTTTAAGTTTATCTCTATCCACTATATTTATTGTCTACTCCATTACTAGCCAATCAACTATTTATGTAAGTTTTTTTTTTTTTTTATTGTTTCTTAATAGAACTAGTTTTATCAATTGTATTACGTACGCTTGAGTATCTAAATAGTATATAAATCTTTATATTTATTTTATTGGGCATATTTTCATTTTTTTTATTTTTTTCATGCATTGTTTTTTTACATAATTTTTTTAATTTTGTATTGTGAATGGAATATGCAAAGGTTGAAAGTGGAATATATCTATGGACTGATATTCCATTCTTAAAGTGTGATCGTAGAGCAAAAAGATTAGCTGTCGTAAGTTCTTAAGGAGGCTGACCTTTTTCTATTAAATTAGCATGATAAAGGCAAATGATTTTGGCTTATGTAGGTAAACACTAAGGTTGATCATTTTAGTCCTAAACTATGTCATTAAAGGCCCCAAAACCTGCCCTTGCAAGTTCAAAACAGAGTTTGGCATTCAACCCCTGTTTGGCTGTGTCCTTTCTACGACGGTGCCTTTCAAAACCAAAATAATTGGAGACTCCTAAGAGTTCGGTTGGATGATGCTAAAATTTCAGGAGATAAATTTTAGAGGGGATATAAGATAAGAGGGGGTATTATTTTTAGAGGGTTGACTCACATTGATGTGATGTTTATGGAGGGAGATAACTTTTGACTTGATTTGGATGTTTTATAAATAAGAGGGGGTAAATGATGAAAAAACAGTCAAATGACTCTTTTGCCCTTGTGGTGTCCCAAACTTGATTTCTCATTAAATTAAATATTAAATTACAAAACTCACTCCATTTAATTATTTTTGGACACTTTGAAGTTATATTATTTATTTCATTGAAAATTTAATTTTTTATAAATTTATTTAAACAAAATTTTTTTTAAATATGTACTTTTAAATGGTTGGTTATTATCTAATTTTATTTTTAATTATGTTTATTTTGACTTGTTGACCTATTTATTTTTTTTCCTAGCATTATATTTATTTTGATCAAATTAATGAGGGCTAAAAACGCCAAAACAATCATCATTTGCCCTGGATAAATTTTGGCTAGGGTCGAGACAGCCCAAAATTTATCCGAAAGAGGCGTTGCGCGAGAGAAAGCGAAGAGCCGGAGGGGGGGAGGGAGTGCGGTTGCCAAACAATAATAAAGGTGGGACCCACTAATGATGGCCAGGTATTATTTTTGGACTGGGGCTTTGCCCGCATCCAAGCGATGCCTAAAGGTTAAGTTTAAAGAATTAGATGTTAAGGTGTTTCACATCAGTTGTGAAAGAAGTTAGTAGTTAGTATATAAATGTAAAATAAAGTTTTACCCTACAAGTTAGGTGACATTTGGTTTATTTTTCTATTTTCTATTTTCAGTTTTTGTTTTATGTGTTAAAAATCTCAAAACAAGAAAACAGAAAATGCTCTATTTCCTTTATTTTAAGATTTTTTTTTTGTTTCAAAACTCTCAAAATATTTTTTATCATTTTTTATTTCATGTGTAAACTCATTTTCAGTTTTCAAAAACAAATTTTGAAAATACAAGTAACCAAATAAATTTTGAACTATTTTCCTTATTTTCAAAAAATACAAAATGAAAAATGAGTTTAAAATAGAAAATAGAAAGCAAAAATAGAAAACAGAAAAAAAAAATAAACCAAACAACCCTTTAAGTTTTGAGATGAAATAAATTTAAAAATATCGAACAATTGATATCGAAGTTCAAATTTATCATTCCATCGGTTGTAAAATGAACCGGTGGCACCGCTCGTGCCTCAATAGAGAATTTTCTTACCGTGACATTTTTTTTTTTTTTTTTATCTGCTGAATTATTAAACACACGCCCTAGAATTTCAAGAGACTGCAACGGGAGGAGACCGTCCCGAACTAAGCTCGGTGCCACTGTTAATACACACACATATATATATATATATATTATTCTCTGTATAACATGACTTGCAACAGAGATAAAAAGAGTAGTGCGTGGGGTAGGGTTAGATTTAAAAATTTTAAAAATATTTTATAAGGACTATCTAAAAAAATTGATAAGAACTATTTAAAAAAATTAAAATTGAATAAATTATAAATGATAAAAAAAATATCTAATACATATGAAACAAAAAAATATTGAAATTAGATAAATAATAAAGGACAATAAAAACTGAAATTGAATTAAAAAATAAATGGTAAAAAAGCCTATTTAAAAAAATGATAAGACCTATCTAAAAAAATTGATAAGGACTATTTAAAAAAATAAAATTGAATAAATTATAAATGATAAAAAAATTATCTAAAAAATGATAAGGCTTAAAAAAAATTGAAGTTAATAAATGATTAAAAAAAACTGAAGTTGGATTAAGAAAATAGATGATAAAAAAATCCATTTAAAAGAAAAAAGATAACACCTATGTTAAAAAAAAAAATAAAGTTGGATAAATGATAAATAATAGAAAAAAAAAGTAATTAAAGTTGGATAAAAAAGATCAAGAATTTTTCGACTGTTGAAATCCTCTCAAATAAATATGTTAAAAGGTGAGAGACAATTAGTTATGAGTGAAAACCAGTAATAATAAATTGGAATATTAAGGATTTCAAAAAAATAAGTGAAAATAATTGTCTTTACACTACCATATTTCATCTCACCTCTTACAATGCCAGCCACATACCCCCCGGGGGGTGTTGTGTTTCGATGTCTATGTTGCATATAAGCCACAAGCCACTTACTTAGTTATGTTTGCTATTTATGTATATGAGATTGACAAACACAATTATTTGAAAGTTGGTTGCATTTAATTTGTCAAAAAAAAAAAGATTTTTAAAATTTTTTTTAAATTTTTAAAAATTATTCACTTTTTATCTGATTACATGAATTATGAATTCACAACTTATCTTACTTTTTGTTACTCTAAACACCTTGTATAAGTTAACAAGAAAATATTAGTCACCATATTATATGATTGTACCCTAATTAATGTTTTATTTGTTCTTTGAGATTTTTAGCCATCCTTGTAACACAGGTTTAATTTGTTGAAAATTGTTAAAAATAATTAAAAAATATTGAAAATTTTTAAAAACTATTTTTTTTTATCTCACTGCATGAATTACTATGTATTTTCTCTGCACTAAACTCAGAATTCTCAAAACAGCTTCAATTCTAAGTATTATGGTGATATTTCAACTAGAGTCCACTTTGCAAAGAAGTGCCTTTGCAAAGCATAGCTGAAACTCTTTTAGAATCCAAATGATGACTCCACTATTCAGGAAGAAAAAGAAGCACTAGAAGATTATAATCGTTTGATTCTTGGCATAAGGCCTTTTTACAAGCAAAAATCAAGGGATAACATGATCAAGTTAGGGGATCAAAATACTACATATTTTCACAGGAAAGTCAAGGTGCATAGGTCAAAAAACAAGATTATTTCCATTCATGACAAGCAAGTATAAGGTATGAGAATTATGAGGAAGTTAAATAGATTATCGTGCAACATTTCAAGGAATTATTGGGGACTCCATTTGAATATCCTAATGAAGCACACTAGCAACTAAGGGATATAATGAAAACTTTCATCCTTATGAATAATCTAAATGATTTAATTAAGGAAGTGACTCCAGAAGAAATCAAGGCCACTCTTTTCTTTTTTTCAAATAATAAAGCCCCAGGCAGGACCTAATGAATACACAGCTTTTTTCTTTAAGGAAACTTGGGATATTGCTAGTAAGGATTTCATCTCAGCTCTCCAATCTTTCTTTCACTCAGCCAAGCTTCTAAAGGAGATAAATTCCACAGCTATTGCCATAGTCCCCAGAGTTCTTAATCCAAGCTCCATGTTAGACTATAGACTTATCTCATACTGCTCGACCATTTAGAAATGCATCTTTAAAATTCTTGCCAATAGATTAAAAGGAATTATTCAATTCATAGTTGGCCCTTATCAGACAGCTTTTATTAAGGAAAGATCTACTTCTGATCAAATTCTTCTTATCCAAGAACTTATAAGAAACTATCACAGGTCTAGTATCAGTCCAAGGAGTGCTCTTAAAAATGATATTGCCAAAACTATTGATTCTGTAGCTTGGGATTTTATTTTGGACATTCTTAAAGCATTGGAGCTACCTGAGAAATTTAGGAAGTGGATTGAATCCTGTATAACTTCACCCAGCTTCTCCATTTCTATACATGGGTCATTGGAAGGCTATTTCAGAGGAGCTAAGGACTACGGTAGGATGACCCTATATTTCCCTACTTGTTTATACTTGTCATAGAATTATTCTCCAAGCTTATGGCTAAGAACATAGGAAAAGGTGATTTCAAGTTCCATCCTAAATGCAATGATCCTTCCATTAGTCATTTATGCTTTGTAGATGACTTATTCATTCTGTGCTTTCCTGATGAACCATCTTTTATCACTATTAAAGATACTATCATAGAATTCCATAAATACTCCAGCCTTCTCCCTAACAGTTCAAAAAGTAAGATATTTGTAGCAAGAGTTACTAAGGAACGAAAGCATCGGCTTTACTCTATTCTTGGGTTTCAACTGGGGAGCTTACCAGTTAAATACTTGGGAGTACCCTTAATATCTTCTAAGCTCAAATTTTTTGATTGCTCAGAACTTATTGGTAGAATGCTTAAAAGAATTAAGAACTGGGAAAATAAAGCACTTTCTTATGCTGGTATACTTTAATTAATAAAAGCTGTTTTGTTCAGCATTTTATACTTCCTAAGAAAGTTTATCTAACCATGGAGCAAATCATTAGAAGATTCTTATGATCTGGAGCTGACTTGAAAAAGTATGGAAGTAAAATCTCTTAGGATGAAGTCTGTCAACCCAAAAATGATGGTGGATTGGGCATCAAGAAATTGGACGAGTGGAACAAAGTAGAAATGCTTAGACACACATGGAACCTCTGTTCTAACAAACACTTCTTATGGTCTATGTGGTGTCATAAGCAATTATTAGAAGCCAAGGATTTCTGGCAAATGAAGATCCCTCAAGATTGCTCTTAGACTTGGAGGAAACTACTGAAGCTTTGAGGTACGACTATTCAACTCTCTAAATACTCCATTAGGAATGGGACATTAGCTTCTCTATGGTTTAGCAATTGGCATTCTTTAGGTCCATTAGTTCCCAAATATGGACAAAAGATTGCTCATGATGTACATATCCCTTTCAGCACAAAAGTTTCATCTATCATTGCAAATAGATTGTGTGGGCTTGGCCTTTTCCAATTACATGGGAACTTATGGAAATTAATGCAAATGCCCCAAACTATATTCTGAATGTTACTCAAGTAGATAAATTTATATAGAGCATTTAAAAAAATAACATTTACTCTGCTGCTGCTACATGGTTATTCATCAGACACTCACACTCCACTATCTCTTGGTATAAGTCAATTTGGTTTCCAAAACACATCCCTAGGCATAGTTTCATATCTTGGATGGCTATCCATGATAAGCTCAATACTTTTGATCGCATTATTAAATGATGGATGGTAAATAATCCATAATGTGTGCTATGCAATGAAGATAATGAGTCCACTGATCATCTTCTCTTCTCTTGATCTTTCTCAAGTGAAATTTGGAGTGCTATATGTCACTTATGCAATATTCAAAGACAAATGGCAAAGCTGGATAAGGGAAATTGAATGGACAGTGGGAAAATTTAGCAAATAAACTGCAGCTAACTATATTTGCAAGCTAGCTTGGTCAGTAGCAATCTACCACATATGGGCTAAAAGGAACTCTAGAGTATTCAAAGGAATTTCCTCTCCTGTTAGCAGCATATTACAAGCCATAAAGCATGAAGTAAGAATCAAGGTTATGTAATATGGAAATATAAATTGTGCTCCTGAGGATAATGCTTCGTATGTAAATTGAAGGATCCCATCTTTTGTGCAAACATAAATTGACTATAGGTTTTCTTTTATATATCGAGGGAATACCCCTTAGATATTTGTAATTATGTGAGGGTATACCCTCTAGATTATGTAATTTTATCCCATTAATCTAAAATAAAATACTTAACTACCAAAAAAAAAATAATAATAATCTTCTCTTTTTGTCCTCTCAAGGTTATCATGATTTGGAGTATTAAATGTATGACTAATTATGCACCACCATTAACAACAATCATCTTTTTTTTTTTTTCTCAAAGCAGCGTCGATTCAAGCATGTTGTTGTTATTTTGACTCTGTTTTTGTTTATTTTATAGGAGCTTTTCATCAAAATTTTATTTTATATAATTTTTCATCAAAATTTTATTTTATTTCTATTTTTATGTAATTTTTAAGCATGTTATTTGCATTTATAAAAAAAAAAATTTCATGTCTAAAATTTTCAAACACTTTTGAAATTCAAAATATTAGTATATTAAAATTTTTAAAAATATATAAAAAATTTTTATGTAAAAATTTTTTTACACCTTAGGTCCTCAAATAATTTAATACAAACTCTATTATAAAATTATTGATATTTGGTTCAACCTTCACAAATATTGTAAAATAGAGATGCAATGATCTTGTGGTGGTGTTTGGATGAAAAAAAATTTTAAAAAAAATAAAAAGTTAGTTTAAAAGTAATACGTGACACAATTTGATTAAAAAATATTAAAAAATTTTAAAAAATAAATGCAAATTAAAATTTTTTTGATAAATGAAACACCCCTGCATTGAAAGGCTTTGAGAGACGTGAATGATTCGTGAAATATATAAAATTAGATATAGGTTTGGCTACCCCGAAGGATAGCTCGAGATTGTTGAGTAAAAATATATATATATATATATATGCACATTGAATCCAAGGCCTAGCATGAGAGAGAAGAGCGAATGGTTGAAAAAGTTTTTGTTTGGCATCGCCATATAATTAGAAGTTAGTTTCTGGTTATTTAATTTTTATTTTTTTTAAATATCTAAATTAATTTTTTTATATTTTAAAAATTTTTAAATCATTAAAAATAAATAAATTGAATTAACAAAAAGTTAGCAAAAGCTCGCGCGCGCACACACAAACTTTTTCTTTCCAACCTCCATTTTAAAATAGAGAATGATTGAAAAAAAAAAAAAAAAAAAAACCAGTGAAAGTTCAATATTCAAAAACCCATGGAACCAAATGACTAATTACAAAATTTGAGTTCTTATAAATATAAAGATTAATGATATTTTTTGTCAGTTTCACGCCTCCATTAATTTTCATTCAAAGTTTTTTTTTTTTTTTTGTGGGAATGTTGGTGTAAAATTGACTTTTCTCTACCATTTAAAATCAATTGTGGGTGGTAATATGGCTCCGTTTGGAGTTATATAAAATAAAATAAAATCTTACAAATCTCTATAAATTTAAATTACGAGACGGTAAAATTTAAATTCTTCATTCACTATACGAATTACGAGATATTTATTTTTATAATTTTATTTTATTTTATACATTTTTATATAATTCCAAACACACCCTATATATCAAAAGAAATATTAGTCAATCAATATGCAGCCAACGGCGCCAAAGAATTTCAATTTACAATAACGAAAATCGAATGCACGCAGAAGACCAGCCAAGCAATTCAATACCAAAACACAGAGATCCAACGTACAGCCAGATATAAACCGTGTGTGTATATATATATATATAACATCCTTGTTATTAATAGTTTTTCTTTTTGCAATAGTATAAATATTTACAGAACAACAGAAAATTAGAAAAAAAAAAAGAATTAAAGATATAGCAAAATCCCAATCCGAATCCCGGCAAAAAAAGAGATTCAAAACACTCACACCCAAAAAGGGGGAAAAAATAAAAAAAAAGGACACTCCAAATTAAGGGAAAATAAATACAAATGATAAAAGAATATGGTCCGCTTGACTGGCATTTGAAGTAAATCAACTTGGATCGATCCATCAAGAAGGAGAAGGAGAAGGGGAGGAGGAATCAAAGCTATTGGCTCTGCAGTACCTGAGCTCCAGAGAGATTTGTCTTTCAATCCGAAGCTGCTTGTGGAAGTTAGCGATGAACAACTCAGCTCTCTTGTCAATATCGTCTTCCGACGTCGGAGCACTGATCGTTCTTGAAAGCTGTCCTCCTCCGCCGCCGCCATGAGAAGAGTTCGGTCCGGGCGAATCGTCATCAGTGCAGGCCGCGATCAACCCCGACGTCCGTCGCTCCTGGAAGCTAAGCCGGCGCTTGCTCGATGAAGCGCCTATCGCCGAAGCTAATCGCCACCGATTGAGATTGAAATTTAGAAGGAACTTTATTTTCTTCACCGCGCTCCTTAGACGGCCAATCAAGAACCAGCTCTCTCTGCCCATGTTACTTAAAGAGACTTCAAGACTTTAACAAAAAAGGAACGACAAATGGAGGAGTTGTTGCTTGTTGCTTTCAGAACTATAGATGTAATATTAATTTGTCGAAATGGAGTTGTTATCAATCGGAATGTACATATATATATATATATATATATATTGAAGAGAGAGAGAGAGAGAGAGAGAGAGAGAGAGAGACTTGGCAATCAAGAATGAGGAAGTTGCTTCGAAGGGCAGGGTTTGCAATGCGTAGAGAAATGAACTACCGTGTATGGTTTAAAGAGTCAAAAACAGAGTACTAGTCAAAGAGTTTGATCAATTCTATATTTTCATCCCCAGAGCTCTCAAATGTTACAAAAAATAAAAAAAAAAAATGAGGATAAGCTGAGGTTTAACTTATTATTTTATTTTTCTTTTGATGGTAATATCTGCTTTTGCGTTTATCTTAAAAATACATTACGATTATTTAATTTAAAAATCATCGTCCAATCATTTGTGATTTAAATTAAAGCACGAAATTAACATTCATTAAATTTAATTAATTTTGTGAAGAATAATAATTTAAAGTGCTAATATAGAAAAAGATTCGTAAAAAATTTAATAAATTAATTATAGTGTACTTCCTGTTTCCATGTTTAGTTTGTTAGATTATAAATAGAAAAAAATTAATGATAATTTATTATGTATAATTACTTATTTATATGTAATACAAAATTTTAAGTTAATGCAAAGCATAATAATTTAAATTACAAACATAGAAAAAGTTTACAAAAAAATTAATATATTAATTATAATTATATAGAGAAAGATACACCGTATCATAATATAAATATTATTTTATTAATACTAAAAGTATAAAGGTAATTTAAAACATTAAATTGGTCAAAAATTACTTTTTAGATAGAAAAATCTAACAGAATGAGTTTAAGTGTATTCAATACAAATCTCAGAAAGTCTAAGTATACATTTATAAAACTTGTAAGGTTTGCAACCACAAGAGATGTAAGTGAAATAAACTCTTAAATTTATCTTTATCTATTAATTTTTGCATAAATCATTTTCTTGATATTATTTTTGATTCATAATACAAATTAATTAAATTTCATAAATTTTGTCAACATTATATTTTAATTTAAATCATGAAAGAGTTATGCATTAATTTTTAAATTAGAATTAATAATATAATTTTAACCCAAATTTTAATAAAATAGAATGTGGTTTTCTTTTTTTATTTTTTATTAGGCCGGGTCAATTACGAAGCGCCGCCCAAGTTGTTAACAAAATTCCAAACCGAAAATGAAAGAATTATTATTATTATTATTATTTTAATCATTTGACTTTCGCAATCAAAATCAACCTGTCATATCCAAGTGTTTAATGAGTTATTTTGATCGCTTGTCATGTGCTTTTTCTACCCCCGTGTTGATTCGGGTGGAAAACTTGTTTGCGGAAACGTGGCCTTCAACAATAATCAGCTAGAATACTTATGGGCTGTTTGGAAAACAGAAATTAAATATTTTAAGCACACACAAATTAAAAATTACTACATTTGAATTAAAAGTTTTTTTTTAACTTTTTTTTTTAACTTGTTTCCTATTGAAGCTTTATTCTTCTCTGCCCCTTACAACCTTCCTTCTTGTTCAATCAGTTCACTTTTTTTATTTGATTATCAACATTTTTTCCAAGTAATTATTCGAATGCAACTTCCTTTCTCAATTCCATTCCTAAAAAAACCTTCCTTTTTTT
This sequence comes from Vitellaria paradoxa, assembly GCA_019916065.1. Taxonomy (NCBI): domain Eukaryota; kingdom Viridiplantae; phylum Streptophyta; class Magnoliopsida; order Ericales; family Sapotaceae; genus Vitellaria; species Vitellaria paradoxa. The sequence continues at coordinate 42,108,102 of CM034234.1, forward strand.
TATTAGATTTGATCCACTCTTTTTTTATTATGAATTCTTCAAATTTCTTAAAACAGTCACGGTGACACCTTGAATTTCTATTATTTTACATGTATTATTTGTTTAGTTTTTATACTTAATTTTTTTTGTTTTAATTTTGTTAATTTAACGCTATTTTAAAATTTATTGAATCTTAACTTAATTTAGTGATGGTATTACTTTGTAGGTCAAACTGAAAATTTGTATGATGGGAATGCATTTATATGCATATATATAGATATATTTTGATATGACACATAGCTAATATATATATATATATATATATATATATGTATATATGCAACCCATTAACCCATTTTAAGTACACATATGGATATATACATACATATATATATATATATATGTATGTATTAGCTAAATTAACAAAATTGGTGATGGGCATGTGTGAGGTGGCTAGAATCCAATAAATGATATTTATGGATGAAATGTAAAGTGTGGGGGAGACAACTTATTAGGGGACATTTATTGTATGTAAGATGTAAGTAAATGAGGGAGCCGGTAAAGAAGGAGAAAAATAAAAAGAAAAGAAAAGAAAATGAAATGGAAGCAAAGGGACCACGTGTAGACGCTTAGCCACCAAGTAAAACATGTGTTTATATAGGTGTGTGTGTGTGTGTGTGTGTGTGTGTGTACTTTGGGTGTTAGCTGGGAGACCCGGCTGGGAGAAGAAAACCGAGAGAGTGAGAGAAAGAGAGGAGAAGAAGGAGATGACCGCGGAAGAAATAAACGCAAAGAGGAAGAAAAGGTTTACGATGTGGAGAAAATTATAAAGGAAGTTAAAGATATTTTATTTTAGTAATTTATAAATTAATTTTATTACAGTTCAAATTAATTGATATATTAAAAACGTGTAATAATTCTAAGCTATCTGTTAAATTTAGAACCTGGGAATGGTTAGGAGCAATCATCTCAATATTGCATGTTATCAGAAATCTACTATCAAGTGAGTGTGTTAAATTTAAAGGTAAAAGGTAGTAAATGTTAATTAATAAATTTTATTTCATGGGTATTAATTATTTATGATAAGAAATATTGATTGTATGAATTAATTTTATTAATGGAAAATTGATATTATTTCGGGACATTATTTCAGGAAAATTATTTGTATGAATTAATTTTTTTATGTGAAAAACTATTTGTGTAGTATATTAACGATGAATTAAAAATATTTATGGAATGGTAATTGTGAATTAATTATGGCTATTATTTTAATAGTAATTGGTGAATTGGGATTATTTGAGGAGAAGTAATATTTTCATTTGAGAAATAGTTTATATGTAAATACCAATGATTTTTTTGGTAAGTGTAAATACCAATGGTTTATGTAGTAACTGGGGTTGATGATAAAGTATTAATTAATTATGAAGAAATCTGTGGGGATAAATACAAACAATAATATTGATTATCTATGAAATAATTATATTAACGGTTAAGTAATAATAAAGATGATATTTATTTCACAACGTAATTGCTAGAAATATTAAATGATTGTTGTGAAAATTTATATTTAGCAGAGAAATTATTTGTGAGGATAAATAAAAATAATAATAATAAAAGTAATATTAATAATTGTCTATGGATTAAATTGAGTGACGATGATTTATGATTATTTTGAAAATCATGAATGTGAGTGTTGTTATTTTAATTTGGAAAATTATTTGGGTGAGTGAGATAATAAATTAAATTTTGTTAATGTTTAATTATGAGTATTCATTGAATGATAATTTGTATTTTTCTTTATATAAGGAATTATGAATTAAGTGTGTTGATGGCGATTTATGGGTATTTATGGAATGTTGGGGTGTTGTGTGATATTTTGAAATTACACGTTATTCGTGAATTGATTGTGGTGATGCAGAAAGGTGGCTGATTATGGGTTGCTGAATGTGAAGTGATATTTTTATCGAGAAGCACAACAACAATAAATAATAATAATAAGAATAATAACTATCATTGCATAGTATGGATTGTGTGCATTATACGTGCATTAAAGCTAGATGGGACTAGGTCAGATGGGACCAAATATAAGGCCAGATGGGGTCAGGTCAGATGGGACCAAAGATGAGGCTAGATGGGGCCAATGGGACATGCTAAACAAAGCCACTGTCCAAAGTTGAGCGCTCAACTCATAGGCTAGATGGGGCCAACTGTGTGTACATTAACACTTAAATCATTCATTGTACATACATATCATGGTAATGCCGGATGGGGCATGTGGCCATCATGATGCACTGAGAAGATTTGATATAATGATATGATGAAGTTGATGATTGACACATGATACATGTGGTGACATTGCTAGATGAGGCTCAATGTTATGCCATGAGTTGGTAAGGGGATTGTGTTGTTAATGATGTGACGTGGTGCGGCTATCATTGTTAAATTTAATTCTTGATTATTTGTAAGACTACTAGTTGTGTAATTGATTATGGATGCATGTCATGAGCCAGTCAGTTGGGGAGAAATGTGAAGATGAGTTTTGTTGGATATGTGTTGAGTATGGAAGTAATGCTAGATTGTATAACAAAAACATAATAAAAGTGTGGATAATTTATTATCTTTTATTTTAAGTATAACACTTCCACTGAGTGTGTGACACTCGCACCTATTTTAAAATTTTCAGGTTGAGGTAGGTGTGGCTGCATGTGTTGGAAAGGAACCTAAGTTGTCAATTTCTCCATTTCAATCCTAATCTTGTGATAATTTAAGTATTTGTGAAAAATAAATATAAAATGACAATTTGTTAGATGTTATATTGAAGGGCTCATAAACATCCACCCTTATTGAAGGGACTAAATATGTATCCTAAAATAGGAATGTGACAGTCACTTATCATCTTTTCTATACAAGTAAACCAACTTTGGTCTAATAAAGCTTGATATATTGATCGCAATAGTTGTGATTGAACTCTTCAAATCCAATGTTTAGCATCTTCTTTTTCATTCAGCTTCCCTTCATCTAAAATATGTTGACTCCTTACTACCCTCATCAATATTTTTAAGATGTATTTTTATGCAATTTTCAATATATTAACTCTACTAAATATTCTCTAAACATGGCAATGCAAAATTTCGTTAGTTTCAAAATTCATACAACTACAACTTACTTGATTTTTGCAAGGATCACAACCAATCTTATATTCCTTCTCCAAAGAGTCATGTAGAGCAACAACATATTCATGTGTATCTTCGACATCATCTTTTATTATAACTTAATCTGCAAAACCAAACTACTAGAAAATATCAAAAAATTTAGGAGTGTACTTTTGTGATGCATGCTTTAATGGTGGAGACTTAAAAAAAACCTTAGGAAGGTACATTTTGCCTAATTCAAAATTCTGCCTCTAATTCATTGCATCATTTTTCTTCTACCACGCATGCTAACAAAGTGTTTAAGAAAATCATAAATATTCAAATTACTTTTCAAGTGATCTTTCAAGTCACAATTTAAACTTTCACTAATTTGTGTGCTTCGAATGCCCAATGTGAAAGAACCTTTTAAGTAAGCCCTGGCCCATTTTTCCTTTAAACTATACATACAAATCAACTAATTATTCTCTTTTAGATTATAGTCCTCAAACAATTTTTTTCCATTCATTATCAAGTTCTTCTCTTCCGTATATTCATTCATACACCTTTCAAAATCTATCAAAATGAAAACTTTTTCACCATGTAGCACCTTAGATGCTTGATTCCATTTTGTATAAAGTGCCAGCTACATAATTCATGATATACTCTTGACAACACCATCGCCAACATACTTGCCATAGTGGGATCTTTATCTATAAAGATTGTTCAAGAATTTTTACCACTATATGCATTTACAAACATTTCAAAAAGTCATATTAAAGATTCAACGGTCTCATCACATAAAAATGAAGTACCAAAAATTATCATTTTCTTGCAATGATTATATCCAGTAAATACATCCAGTGGCCTTAGCTCTGTATTAGTGCCAAAAGCAGTACCAAAATTTATCATATTACCAAAAATATCATAATTAGCAACCATTTTAACATCAACCTAAGAAACATTAGCGACTAAGAAGTCATTTAGTAATACTGTTGTTTTTCGATTTAAATTTATCTGTTGTGTTTTATGTATTTAATCTAGTAAATATAAAATATATTAAATATAATTTAATACAATATTTATGAAAAATAACTAAATAAAACATATTTCATAATAATTTAAATAATTTAATTATGATATTTATTAAAAATAATTTAATAAAATGCATTTAATATTAGTTTTATTAATTAAATTAATTTAAATTAAATGAAATTATATTTTAATAAAATATATTTATATTAATTGAATTAGATAACTTAATTATTAATAAAATGTAATATTTATTAAAAATAATTTAATAATATACATTACATATTAAGTAATTTAATTCATTTAATTTAATTTAACAATTAAATTTATTTATTTATTTATCAAAAATAAATTAATAAAATATATTACATATTAATTTTAATAATTAATTTTATTAAATTATATTATTTATTTAAAATAATTTTAGTTTAATAAAATATTTGAATAAAAAATTATTTTAATATAATGTAACAAAAATGAATAAAGCGCTAGAATTAATAAAATATTTGTAACAGAAAAAAATAGAGTAAAAGACTTTTTTTTTGGTTAAGTTTTTCTTTTTAAGTTTTCATTTTTTGGAAATAAAAAAAATATAAATAGATTTAACAAATATATTTTTATTGTCATGTAATGATCCGTAAAAAAATAAATAATAAAAAAGGAAGGACAAGTGGTACCCAAAAAGGGTGTTTGTTTACACCCCTAAATTTATTTAGCCTCTGAAAATCACATTCCTAACTCCCTTACCCTGCGTGACTCATGTCCCCTACCCCCACTAGCCTACATGAGTCATTCTGCTTCCCTTCTCGCTCCTCTCCCTGTGTACACCCCCTCTCCCTTGGGACGGGTGTATATACAGTATGTAATGTTAAAAAAATAGAATAATCCAAAAAAAAATAGAGGAATGAGGAAGAGATTAATACTGAAACTCAAATTATTTTTTTAATTCTTTAATTAAACCCATTTCACATGTGCTTGCGTTGTTAGATTAAGGAAAGAAAGTTTGGTCTTAGTATACGATGAATTTTCGGTCTTTCCAACAAAAAAAAATGAGGTAGGAAACTGAAGTATTATATATACTTTTTTAATGTTTTCTTTGATAAAAAATGACAATGAGAATAATTTTAGCATGTTTTTTGCTGCGTTTGGCATAAAAAAAAACACTGAAAATCTCTATAAATCTCTAACAACTCTTTTATCTTTAATTTTTCTGCCATCAGTAATTTCAAAAAATTCTAATATTTCGTTAAAAAAATAAAAAATCTGGAAGTAGGTTATCCGAATGTATAAATTTTTTATACAATCATATTCTTCGTGTCGAGAGCTTTCAAACGAGTACCATTGTCGCTATTTTTTGTAAATTTCTTTGAATCTGTGGGAACAGATTTGACAAACCATTCCCACGGTTTGTGAATTTTCAGAAAAAAGTGGTGCCAAAATCAACCACAAACCACATTTTATCTCAATTTATCTTGTTTTTTCTTACGCCAAACGGGGCCTTTAAAGAAAAATATTAACTTTCTAAACCAAACTAAATTTTCTCAGCAACCATAACTCTCTAGGTTGGTCGATTTTATTCTCTTTTTGATTCTTAAATATTATAAAATAATAATCTATAAACATATAATATTTTTTAGAGGTATAATGCGGGTTAAAATTTATATACTATTAAATTAATATTAAGCTGAATTTTCAGTAGCACTAGAATTTTAATTAGACTTTTTTTTTAAGTCGCTATTCAATGCTGAGATATACTATGTTATGTTATGTGTTTGATGCAAAACAGTTAATAATTAAAAATAAACAAATTGTAGGACAATAGAAATATGAAATTGTAAAAGCTAATACACTCACATTCTTAAGCTTTAATAAGAGAATGGTGAAACCTAAGAAAATATTAATTTTGGAAAAAGTAAGAATAATATACAAAATAAGGAAGGTTATAAGATACCCTTAGGATGAAAGACGTTAAACCAGTGCAGGGTCAGGTAATCGTGCCCGTGGATTAGTAATACACAACAACGGTGGAAATGGTAAGGCTCATCGTAACCCTTAAACTCAGATTTATAAATGACAACACAGGGGTGCTTCATGGCCCGTATATATATATAAGAACTAGTGATAAATTGGACTACCATTTTGATTGTGGGACAGTCTTACAGAGTATCCTTCCCTACCCTAGGAAAAGAAAGTAATAAATAAAGAAATATTGACAAGATAAAAGTTATGAATTAATGTTATCCTATTATGCTATGTGTTGATGTATTTGATGATTTCTTACTATATTCATTATTTTTATATGATTTATAGAATGTATTATAAAAAATATATTTCTATACATCATGAGCACAAGAGGTTTGGTACTTACGTCCCTACGAACTGTATTACAGGTGTAGAGCCCGAGACCTAGGAGGGTCGGCACAATCGTTTAAACCCTATAGTTCTATTGAGCAGTTTTTACAACTTAGATGTGATAAATTTAAGAGTTTATGTATATAAAAATATCACTTTACAAGTAAATAAAGCTTGTGTTATCTAGTTTTAATTAAATTCTAAGTGTGTATTTTATTAATAAAATAATTATTACTATTATTTATATCAATAAATGGGATGATTGATGGCTCTAAAAAGTAAATAGTGAAAATTTAATGGACCAGGTGCATTAAATTTTATAATCCAACTCACTCCTTAAGATCTCAGGATTTGAGGGCGTGACAGGTTAATATCAGAGCCTAGGATAAAATACCTTGGAGGCAATGGTGATCTGGCATTGCATGTTATATGCTTATGTGTTGTAACTGACTTTTAATTATTTTTTAAAAATGGACTCATTGGTATTTTGTGATATAATTGCTAGTAGAAGCAAATGAAACAAGGAATATTGATAGAATGGTGACCTTTATTTTGTTAGGAGGCATAAAAATTTATGAAACACCCTTAGCTAATGGTAAGTAATGTCAATGTGTGATCAAGTAGTGTAACTAGTGACGAACTATTGGGCTTAAGCATAAGGTTTTGGAAGATGTTTTGGGGGTAGTTCTGACATTAGGAATGTTGGTTAGTTATTGTTGTGAACATAATAGAAAATTTTAAATTTGAAGTTCAAGAGTCTTAGAGAGTATGAGTTAATGACTTAAGGATTTATTGTGATCACATTTTATTGTGGAGTGATACGTAATTGTGGAATGATTTTAAAGTAGTAATGGCAATAGTAGAGATTTAAATTTTGATGGATAAGTTACCAACTTGACAATTGGTGATTGATCGTTACTATGGAATAGCGACGATTGTTTATCTGATGACACCGTAGTTCAGATTTGGGATTAGGCAATAGTAATGTTGTCTTCTCCATTAATGATATTAAGTGCATTGGAAAACCTTGTGTTCAGATGATCAGTTTGAGGTTGAATGAGAAGTAGTCTCAAATTTGTTTTTTATGAATAATGTGTCGATTGTGGACATGTTTCTTAAGAAAAGTAGGTTTAATCTCCTTAGAGGTAGATTAACTTCTGCTAGATTTTATGTCAGATTTCTCTTCTGTTTCAATTGCGCCACATTCTATGGTACTGATTAAGTTTTGGAAGTTCAAAACTTAATCAAGTGGTTTGTGAGCCTATAGTTTTAGTTAATATGGCATTTTACCATGAAGGCATCAGAAATTTTTGGTGGGATGGTCATTTTGAGTAAATTATAGATTGTTAAACTAAAAAGTAATTGGGGAAGCATATTGTTACCAAGTTTTAGTAATTTGACAGAATGGTTATACATTAAGAATAGTAAGTATAGGTTCAGTCTGTCTAAGATAACATTTAGGATAAGGTAATATTTGGTCGGGTAATTGCGATAGATTCTCCAAAGGTTTCAGTTGTATTAGCTGAATATTGCGGAAGTTGTGTTTGATATCCAAGCTTTGTGAGTTTGGCGAGTTATTACCGTAACCCAACTTAAGATACCTCTCAACTGACGGACCTATTGATTCGACTATTTAGGAAATAGTTAAAATTTGGTGGGGTGAAGTTAATAAGAGCATTTTATAGGGCGAGGCGTAGGTTGATCGAAGTTCTATGTTAGTTATTTTTACCCGTGAAATGGGTTACCCTAGATATTATGATGGGATATGAGAAAATTTAAGTTGTGTGCTAATGCCTAATTAATAAATAGATGACAACGTAGTTGAGGTAGTTAAAATCACACAGAAAGGATTTACCTATGCTTGACTTAGTATTAACTGCAATGGTTTCGCATTAAAGCCTTGATAGGGTTAATGGAATGGTAAAAGAGTTTAGAATGTACCTAGAACAGAAGAATTTCAAAGTTATTTATGCAATGTAATTTGATTGTGCGGCAATGTAGTTCAATGAAGTATTGGGAAGATTTTTAGTTTTAAAATCTCTAATCTTATTTAGGTAAGACCAATGTAATGGCTTATGCCTTAAGAGATAAAGGAGTTATGTAGCTAAAGTTGCTTTTAGTAAAGTCTTCAAGGTTATACTTAGGATTTTGAGATTCTCAGGACAAGAATTATGATAATAGATAAATAAATTTCTGGGAATGGAGTTATTCAGGAATGATATCGATAATATGCATAGGGGGTTATGGAATTCCAACCATAGAACGTTGAGGATGTGTATTAGGTACCGTTTACCAAAAATTGATGAATTGTTAGACCAGTTAAAAGGATCATTGATATCTTCAAAGACTGATTTAAGGTCTGGGTGCCACAAATTGAGTTGAAGGCAAAGGATATTTCTAAGACAGCATTTAGGGCTCAGTATAATCACTACAAATTCCTAGTTATACCATTTAGATTGACTGATACTCATGTAGTATTCATAAACTTAATGATCAAAGTGTTTAGAGATTATTTAAATAAGTTTGTGGTGGTATTTATTGATAATGTATTAGTTTATTTGAAGTCGGATGAAGAACATGAATGATGTTTAAAACATTAAAGGATCATTAGCTGTATGATAAGTTGAGCAAGTGTGAATTTTGGTTAAGGAAAGTGAAGTTTTGGGATACATAATTTCCAAAGAAGGAGTTGTGGTGGATCTGTCTAAAGTTGAAGTTATGCTTGAATAGACCAAAGATGGTGTTTGAGATTCGTAGTTTCTTGGGATTAGTAGGATATTACAGGAGGTTTGTGCTTGACTTTTTCCAAGTTGGTTGCTCTTTTGACTACGTTAACTCAAGAATGAGTTAGATTTGTATGGGATAAAGCATATAAAAGATCTTTTGAAGAAATAAAAAGGAGATTGACTACAGCGCTAGTATTGATCATTTTAGAAAGACAAGCAGACTATTCGGTGTATTGCGGTGCGTCTAGGGAAGGATTAAGATGTGTTTTGATGCAAAATGATAGGGTGGTCATGTATGGATCAAGATAGTTAAAGACGAATAAGCAAAACTACCTAGTTCATGACTTAGAGCTAGCAGCAATGATTTTTGCCCTAAAAAGGTAGAGGCATTACCTATATGGTAGCATTACCTATATGGTAAAAAGTTTAAGGTGTTTTATGATCACAAAAGTTTGAAGTATATATTTACTCAGAAGGACTTAAACCTGAGACAAATGAGGTAAATGGAATATAGGAAGGATTGTGATTCTGATTTGCAGTGCCACTTAGGAAAAGCTAATATAGTTATAGACACTCATAGCAACTTGTTGTACCCTAGCAAGTTTTGCTATTAAAAAGTGGGAAATAATGAGAGATTTAGGGGAAATTGATATAGAGTTTAAGGAGAATGGTGAACAAGCTGTTTTACATACTTCAATTATTCAGCCCATGTTAAGTGGCAAGGTAATTGAAACCCAAATGATAGATAGGGAGGCAGAGAAGATACAAGTAAGGATATATAGTGCAGTGGTTTTACCGAGATGGACCATAAATCATAATGATGTGTTAAGATACCAAAAGAGAATCTCTGTACTGTCATCTATTTGAACGGATGCATTAAAAGAATTTTATCATTCTAGATTAACAGTGCACCCGAGGGGTACGAAAATGTACCTTGATTTGAAACAGCAATTTTATTGGCTCCGAATGAAGAAAGATATAGCAGATTTCATTAGTGGGTGCCTGACTTGTTAGTAAGTTAAGGAAGAATATTAGAAGCTAGCAGGATTATTACAACCGTTACTTGTAACCGAGTAGAAATGGAAGAATGAGACTATGGATTTTGTGGCAGGATTGCTGAAAACCAGAAAGGGTTATGAAGTAATATGGGTGATCGTGGATCGTTTAACAAAGTTAGGTCAATTTTTACCAATTGAAAGGACAGACACAATGGATACTCTAGCCAGATTGTATATCGAGGAGATTGTGAGACTCCACGGTACTCTGGTTTCCATTATTTCAGACAAGAATTCCTGTTTTGTCTTTAAGTTTTGGTAAAGTTTTCAGATAGTTATGGGGACAAAGTTTTGTTTTAGTATTGCTTATCACTCCCAATCAAATGGATAGTCTAAACGCATAATTCAAGTTTTAGAAGATCTGCTTCTAGCATGTGTATTAGACTTTGGAGGTAGTTGAGAAATTCAACTACCATATGGAGTTTGCTTATAACAATAGTTACCAAGTTAGTGTTGAGATGGCACTATTTGAGGCATTGTAAGGCAAGCCATTTATGCTGCCAGTCTGCTAGACTCAGGTTAGAGAGACAGCAATGATTGGGCTAGAATTAATTTAGGAGACTAATGAAAAAATCAAAATTATTAGGCAAAGATTGGAAACAACACGTAGCTGCCAAAAGAGTTATGCAGATTAGAGTCATAGACTATTGGAATTTCAGGTAGAAGAGCATGTGTTTTTGAAAATCTTACCACAAAAAGAATAATTTTGATTTGACTGACGAGGTAAATTGTCACCCAAATACATTGGATCGTTTGAGGATTTGTAAGAATTGGAAAGGTAGTTTACCAATTAGCATTACAACCACAACTATCGGGAGTGCATGAGGTATTTCACATATCCATGTTTTGCAAATATGTTTCAGATCTTACACATATATTAGATTAGACTGGACTAGAAGTGGATCCTAATGTGACATACGAGGTTAGACCAGTCGAGATTCTAAATTCTCAAGATCAGGTATTTTGAGGAAAAATGATTTCATTGGTTCAAGTATTATGGAAACATCACAATATGGAAAAATCTACTTGGGAACGCCAATCTAAAGTGCGAGCTCGATTTCCTCAATTATTTATTTAGTTATAATGTTGTAATTGTCTTTTTTAAGTATGGCAACTGCTATAAAGTTTCGAGAACGAAACTTTTGCAAGGAGGAAAGGATGCAATGATTTGTAAAAAAATAAAAAATAATAAGAAAAGGACACGTGGCACCCAAAAATGGTGCTTGTTGGCAGCCTAAACTCATTTAGCCTCAAAGAGTCACCTTCCTAACTCCCTTAGCCTGCATGAGTCATCTCACCTACCCTCATTAGCTTACATGAGTCATTTTACTTCCCTTCCCCCTCCCCTCTCTGTGTACACCCCTCCCCTCGACAGGTATATATGTGGTATGTTATGGAAAAAAATAGAACAATCTAAAAAGAGAGAGAGAGAGAGAGAGAGAGAGAGAGAGAGAAAGGAAGAAGAGGTTAGTAACAAAACTCAAATTATTTTTTCAATTTTTTAATTAAACCCATTTCATACGTGCCTGCGTTGTTAGATTAAGAAAAGAAGGTCTGGTTTAAGCATACAGTGAACATTCGGTCTTGCCAACAAAAAAAAATGAAGTAGGGAATTGATGTATTATTTATTCTTTTTGTAATGTTTTCTTTGATAGAAAATGACCATGAGAATAATTTTGACATGTTTTTAAAGAAGAATATTAAGTTTTTAAACCAAACTAAATTTTCTCAGTAATCGCAACTCGCAAGGTTAACCGATTTTATTCTTTTTTTGGTTCTTAAATATTATAAAATAATAATTTATAAATATATAATATTTTTTAGAGGTATAAATGTGGATTAAAATTTATATACTATTAAATTACTATTAAGCTGAATTTTTTATGGCACTAGAATTTTAATTAGACTTTTTTTTTAAATTGTTATTCAGTGCTGAGGTAACTATATTATGTCATGTGTTTGATGCGAAATAGGTAATAATTAAAAATAAACGAATTGTGGCAGTAATGAAAATATGAAATTGTAAAAGCTAACATACTCACATTCCTAAGCTTTGATAAGAGAATGGTGAAACCGAAGAAAATATTGATTTTGGGGAAAGTGAGAATACTATACAAAATAGGGAGGGTCATAAGATACCCTTAGGTTAAAAGACCTTAAATCTACACAGGGTCCGAGTAATCATGCCTATGGAATAGTAATCCACAACGACGATAGAAATGGTAAGACTCATCGTGACCTTTAGACTCGGATCTATAAATGACGACGCAGGAGTGCTTCATGACCCGTATATATATATATACAAACCAGCGATAAATTGGACTACCACTTTAATTATGGAATAGTCTTGTTGAGTATCCTTTCCCACCCTAGGAAAAAAAAGTAATAAATAAGGAAATATTAACAAGATATAAGTTATGAATTAATGTTGTCCTATTCTGCTATGTGTTAATGTATTCAACAATTTCTTTTTATATTCATTATTTTTATGTGATTCCTAGAATGCATTATTATAAATATATTTCTATATATAGTGAGCACAAGTGGTTTGGTGCTCACGTCCTTAAAAACTGTATTGTAGGTGCAAAGCCCGAGACATAGGAGGGTCGGCACGACCGTTTGAACTCTATAGTTTTATTGAGTAGCTTGTACGACTTAAATGTAATAACTTTAGGAGTTTATGTACGTAAAAATATCTCTTTATAAGTAAATGAAACTTATATTACCTGGTTTTAATTTTATTC